>OY037010.1:2404198-3606297 GCA_955831195.1 Pilophorus perplexus | reverse complement strand
CCTCAACCTACCTAAAACTTAGCATCTACTTCTACGTTGGTCCATCCACCAGCCTCCACCAGGGCTTTATGAAGACTAGGAGATCTCCCAACCTTGTTTTAACTATGTACCAAGGAGTACAAGTGACCGTGCAAGCGCACTGAATGTGCACAATACATGCTCCACAGACTCAGGTTCGGTTGTACAGAAGCGGCACTCCTCAGTGTCTGATAATCCGGGAGATGATACCGGAGCCTGCAGTGGCCTGTGAATAGGCCCACAAGTATCCGCATATTACCTCGCTCCAGCTGAAGCATCTCCCTTGCTCTTGACCTGGAGAATCCAATAATCAACTTCGCTTGCCTCTGACCAGAGAGCCTTTGCCAGTGCAGCGCTCTTTCCTTTGTCTCCCACTTAGAGATTTCATTCAACAGAAAGCTCTTTGTTGTCCCGAGGAATGGCTCGGGACCTATTGGGAGACATGGTGAGCCCTCTTTTGCAAGAATGTCAGCAGCCTCATTACATCATGCCTTGGTGGTCAGGGCACCATGCGAGGGTCACTCTATTGTCCCTTGCGAGGAGCTTGAGTTTGTTCAGACAGTCCCGGACCAGCTTTGATGTAATAGAAAATGAGGCGAAGGCCTTCAGTGCAGCCTGACTGTCTGACAGTATGGAGACTTTGGCCCCTTTCATGCGCCGACATCGCAGCCAATGGCGTTAACTTCCGCCTGAAAGATAGTAGCCATTGCCCAGACACCCGAACCAGCTCTACCGTCCATGGCAGATCCATCGGTGTAAAAGACCATGACCCCATGCTCAAACTGGGGTCTCCCCTCTTGCCACTTGGATCACTTATGGATGAGGACTTTGAAGGGAAGATCAAAGTTCAATTTCTCTGTCATGGGCATCAGAGACAGCTAACGCTGCTTCATTGAAGTGATCTTCTTTGACCTCTACTCAAGTGGTCCATGCTCATAATCCTCATTGCCTGCAGGTATGCCAGTCTCTGCACATGGATGCACCGTATTTAGTCCAGTCAAATACAACATCTTACCTTGCAAAGCGGGAGGTTGTAGATCTTTTTTGGTATGTTGTCTGGGTGGAAGTGGACATGAGTCATCCGAGTTTGCGACCTCGGAAGCCGACTAGAACATTCTCAAAAACACGAAAAACCACCGTTTTTTTTTTTTTTTTTTTTTTTTTCTTGCGATTTTGACCCTGATGGACGACTTTTTCGATAAAAACCTCAATATCCTTTTTTAAAGTACAAGTTTAGTGGAATCGGATCGATCTTCTTCTTCTGGTGGTGCCCTCTCCGTTACTGAAGGTCGGCGATCACTTCACCGAATCTGTCCCGATCTCTGGCAATCTGGAACAGGTCAGCTGCACGGGTCAGCTGGCCAGGCCACCTTTTTTTTTTTTTTTCAAATCAAATCAAATCAAACTGGTTTTTATTTGCAAAATTCATGTATATGACAATGCAAACGTCAAGATTACATAGGTAATGACAGAAACACAAGCATGAAAACAGCAGTAATTTGGGCTCCATAGTACAGTTCACAAACAAACTCTGACAACGTGAGGATGGAGCAACCCGGGCGAACTTATGGGCTGGATATATGATATGCATATGACAATGCAAACGTCAAGATTACAAGATTACATCGGTAATGAAAAAAACACAAGCATCAAAACAGCAACAATTTGGGCCCCATCGTACAGTTCACAAACAAACCCTGACAACATGAGAATGGAGCTACCCAGGCGAACTTATGGGCTTGAGGCGAATGAGATATTATAAAACTCATCAACACTGTACAATTCCGCCTCGATCAGAATATCTTTCAGGGCTCGCTTAGTGACGACTCACTTGAGATAGCTACAACAGCTGTTCCCGGTTCAACCAGGAACCCTGGGCGAAACAATACTGGCCACGACGTATCGTGTTGGGTCTTCCCCTCGATTCCCTATCGAAGACTCTGCATCACCACAGTACTTTGACAGTACCTTGGCCTTCTTCTTCTAGGTTTGCAGACTACGACAATTCGTACACAGCCCTAGTAAGAAATGTTCTCTCACTCCCTTCATCGTCCTCCACAACAAACAGCAGCGGAATCGTGGATTCACGCCTCAGGCCTTCCGCTAACCACTCAAAGATCACTGAACATAAATTCAACTTTAGAAACACGAACTCATGTAGGTACACACCCATCACCCGCTGTATGCACCCCATGGGATGTCCCACAATCGTGATTTCAGTTCGCCAGCAATTCGAAAAAGTGAGGAAGCGCACGATTTGTTTTAAAAGTCCTTCAGATACATCACCGAATTTTGAACCCTTTGGTGGGGGCATAAAAATTAGAAAATATTATGTGAAACATGACAAATCAAAGGCTATCACAGGGAAAATTCACGCCGGACACAACCCTTTTATGACATGGCTGGGGGTAGTAACAGCAATCGGCCAGAGGTTCAGTACTAAATTTCATATTGTTTCTACCCCAAACATTTTAAATTTATGTCACTGAAGTCCTCAATATTCCACAAATTTGTAACGAAAGTCATTGTCCATTAGGCCCTAACGTTAGGAGAAAATCTTCTGAAAAGTGGTAGTCGGCATATTCAGCGTTCATCGCTGACCTGCTGGACCGAGCCAATAGATTGTGTCTGGGGCCAGTTATGGCCCATTACAATCTCTTCTAGTCCTTCTACATCTCATTCATGTTCTGCTCTTCCTTGAAGGCTTGGCTCTTGGACTTATCTTGCCATTTCTGCTGGGGGTAGTGCGGCCTTACGTCTGGTGGTTCTCGGTCTTTTCAAACACTCCCCCAAGAGGCACAGCAGGCCCTCCTGTCCCCTCCGGCGTTAGCCACATCATTCTGATGTTCCCAGGATGGCCCACGTGGAGGTGCCGGGTTTTGCAGGGATGCTTTATGTTTCGCGATTTCTTCGTTGGGACAGGAGTCATCGCAACAGACCTACCTACTATTCCACCGCTTCTTATAACTTGTGGTGGTTGCCCTTTTGTGGTCACCATTCGGATCCTCATGATGACCACCGACAGCACCAATAGGTACTCTGCTCCCTCTTCTTCATCGCTGACCAAATTTAGTAGGTAGCTTAAAAAAAAGTAAAATGCGTCTTATTATCAGATGAACTTTTCCTGTAAATTCCATTGATAATAATCTCATCCCATTTAATGTTTGTACCTATATAAATTATACCTACGTTATTGCAATCTTTAAAACATTTCAAATCGTTGACTATGAAACTAACTGAAAGCGAAGCCTGAACTTTGAAATTGCGTACCGTAAGACGGGGTTACTATATGACAGGTTTCGAGGTTTTTCCAAAATGTCGTCACCTTAAAAAAAATTTTCTGGGTTTTTTATATTTTCCCCAGATAGCTACACATCTTGGCTTTCGATTCCTGGCTTTTTTTAAATTTTATGTTTATTAATAATGGCTGTACGATTTTTTTTTTTTTGTCATATTCTTGCCCCACCAGGCGGGGCAACTATGTGACAAACACGTTTTTCCCCCTAAAACACTGTAAAACTCGTCCCTGTCCTATTGTTGCCTTGCAAACTCACCACCAAACGTTAACTAGAACACATAAGATCGATTTAGGGTTGAAAAAAACCTGAAAAAACTAATTGAAAAACTGAAATATACTTTATTAAAACCTAAACACCCCCAAACAACAATGCACTCACTAAAATCACCAAAATGTTAAAAATCCAAGTGAAATAAAATGGGGAAAATACATTTTTCGTAGTGTCACATTGTTAGCCTCCACCTGAAAGAGTTTGGCTGGTGTCTCATAGTTACCATGGAATCCACACTTTTTTTACATTAAATGTAAAAATAAAAATAAATTTTATTTTTGTATTTGACGCAATTTGGGGGATATTGAAAAGTTTTTTATCGGAATGTGTTGCCAAATAGTTGCTTAGTAACGAAAAAATACTCACTTGACGCAGATGAAGTGCTGCTCTGGTGCACGACCCTTATTTTCTGACTTTAGTAACCTGACGTTGAAAATGAAGTTTTGGAAACCACTTCGTAACCTCCTCCCAAACGAAGATCTTGACAACTTCATAATTTTCCGTGTCTTGTATACAACCATGGAAGACACACAAAAATTGGAGACCTTCTGAAATTCACTTATAGGCCTAAAATTTTAAAAAATATGTTGAAATCCTGCGTTGTCACATTGTTCCCCCACCTGTCACAAAGTAACCCCGTCTTACGGTAGTAAAAAGTACTCTCACGAATGTTTCTGAAACATACACTGAGATATAAAATAAATAAAACACCAGCTCATTAGCAGCCTCTGTTCCCCGGGGAACTTTTCTGTCATTAACAACCCAGACCTGGGTTGTTAATGACTTGCGTATATAGACCCGCTTTGTTTATTTACTTTTTCTCCTCCCTAAACGGCCGTTTTTCGCTTAACGAACTGATTTTGCGGCGCCGGGATGACATGTAGGATCGTAACTATCCATTGTCGGTGAAACGACCTGAAAACAATAGGATGGGATTTTGATTGGACGCTTTCCGGTGAACTCGGGCGCTCTTTTAAGCGGTAAAATACCGAAAGTTAGAACCCTACTCGCAAAGGTGAAACCACCTTTCAACCTTGACGATTTGGTTGCACGTTGGCTGGTTAAATTTTCAATCGCCACTTGAGAAACCACAAATACCACAAATACGTTTAGCAACTTTACAGAACAGTCAAAATACATTATTTCTAACCATAATCCTTAATAATCAAAAGACCAGAAAATAATGAGATAAAAAAATAATAAACCAAACTCTTACTGTGGAAAAAATTAGTTTTTGCAAAAGAAAGAAACTGTCGGGTACTCTTGAAGCGATGATAATATCAAATACAATTTATTAATACCTATTCAATTTCATTTATATTTAATATAAAATGAGGGGTTTGATTCCAAAAGGTACTAAACGCCATTTTCAAAAAATCTATCTAATGCATGTTCCATGGTTTCGGGAGTGGTTTCCTCACAAAAATGAAGTTATTTTAGATCTAAAAGAACTGGATCCTTGTTAAAAACGGCTCTGAATTTCCGTTTTCATTTCAAAAGGTACTAAGCGCCAATGTCCAAGGTGGCTTGTATACAGTTTCATAATATGAAACTGTATACAAGCCCGGATTGTTAGAGACTGGATAGATTACCTTTTGATATTATCAAAAGGTACTCTATCCAGTCTCTAACAATCCGGGCGCTGAGGGTTTCAACCCAAAAGGTACTTTATCCATCAGATCTCGTTTTTCCTCATCTTCGTCCCGCTTTTTGGTTTATTATTCTTGGAATAATACACCTATGTATTCGCGACGGGGGTCGACGACTCCGATCGGCCTCAAATTTTGACATTATCCGTTTCAAGTGGTCTAGATTCCAAAACCGAAATGTCCATCCGCCGTCCGCCGTCCAGGCCGTTTTGGGCAGTAGGAATTTTTTTTTTAAATATTAAATTTTGACAAAATACTCGGTTTACCATCTAGTTGTGCCCGCAAGGTTTTCAGTCCGATCGCCCAAACCCGTGGGGCGCTATGGGGCTAAAATGGGGCTACAGAAGGGGTTTTTTGAAGGCTTTCGGCTATGGGATCGAGTCAGGTGTCGATTTCGAAGTATTTTTGGACGTAGAATCCATTTTTTGGGGTCCCGCAGCGATCCGATTTCACTGTTGCGATCTATAGGGCTTTCATGGGGCTACAAATGTGATTTTTGAAAGATCCCAGGTGGTTAAATATTTTTCGAGTAAAGAATAAAGAATTTTTGAAAAAACAATTTTTTTGAAAAAAAAAACCAAAGAAAATTTTTTTGAAAAAAAAATCCAAAAAATTTTTTTTCCAACATTTTTTCTTTTGACTCAGAAATAATTTTTGCCCATCTAACCTATATCAAAGAATAATAAACCCTTGTGTAAAATTTTCAGCGTTTTTTTATTTATTCTTTTAGGTGATTACGTGCAATGGTTGACACAAATCACTAGGTACTTGATGATATTAAAACCGTCTGTAAAAAATTCTGCGAGTTTAGTCGCTGGTTTCACCTTTGTATCCGTGACAGTTCAAGTTTCACTTCAAGGTGCGACAACCTGTTATTTTCCTTCTTTACCCAAATATATATATATATTTGGTTTACCGACCGTTTTGAGTGTTTTAACGGGGAAGGGAAGGATAAATCTCTGCGAGGGAATGGGCCCCGAGGCCGAAGAATGCGGAGGAAATCAGGGACAGGAGTGCAATGTTGACGAACTTCTAGCCGGCGATGAGTGGGAGAGCCCACAAGTTCAGCCGTCTTCTTCGGCGAGGAAAAGGAGTACCAGTCCTCAAAACTGGAAAAAAATGAACGCAATCGTAAGACTGACGAAAATACTTCGGTTGCTCCGTGTAAGCATCTTCAAAGTAGTAAGTTATATTGCAAACTTGTGTCCCTGACGAGGACGTATTTCATCACCTATATTCACACACCGCCTAGGTATCAACATTTTCCCAACTTTTCAGTAGGAACAAAAAACTGATTTGCGGGATAGTTTTCCAACTATAACAACTCTCAGTTACAATTTTTGAATTTCGCTCGAAGTTTAGAAAAAACAAAACCAGTATTGATGAGAGGAAATTTATTCAAAGACACATCCGTGTCTTTCTATCCCAGTTAGCTATTTCGGGACAAGAATAGATGAAAATTTCATTTAATGAAAAATAAGTCAATAGGTCGTATAGGTTCCTGAAAATGAGAGCGCTTTTCACATCAAAAGGTACTTTATCCAAGGATGTTCATTTCAAAAGGTACTATAAACCAGTTTTCATTTCAAAAGGTACTTCATCCAAAATTTGAAAATTTCAAAATGCTGTAGTAATTTCCTCTCCCTATTCAACGCACTGGTTCTTCACTTAATAGAATTCTACAAAATAACAAAAAAATCTAGAAAAAAGTTTAAAACCGGGGGTCTACGCAACATGGCACAGCAGTTTTTCTCAATTTCCCAACATTTTCTTGAATGGCGTTTAGTACCTTTTGGAATCAAACCCCATTTAATGATATTACATAAGTTTAATGTAATACAAGAATCCTATAGCTGCTCTTAGGTTGGTTATAAGGCAATACCACCTTCCTTCGAATTCATACGTAAAGAGAAGATGAATCCAGATTTTCAATCACAGACTTGCCACATACAACGAAAATTTCGTTCGTTCGTCATTTAATGACGATGATGATAAAAATTAATGATTAAAACAGATAAAATTTAAGCTCTTCATTCTTATTTATGCTCATAATCATTTACTTAAAGCTATTCTATTGCCCTTTTGAAGTTGTTATGCTAATAAAAAGTTAAGTAAATTATTGTCTCCATCTTCGTTTAAAAGTTGAAATATAAAATGTTTATAGTTTTAAACGAAAATACATTATGTAACTAGAAATTCTAGGGTCTATCAAAAGTTGATAATATCAACTTGACATAACGGGTGGTGTGAGGGTGGTCGCAATACTGGACGAAAAACGCTGCAAATTTTACATAAGCGTTAATTATTCTTTGATGTAGGTAGGTTACTTGTGCAAAAATTTAATTCTGTGCCAAATTTTTTTTTTTTTTTTTTTTTTCATAAAAGTTTTTCTTCAAAAGTTGTTTTTTTACTCGAAAAATATTTGACCTCCTGGGATCCTTCAAAAGTCCCATTTGTTGCCCCATGAAAGCCCTATAGGTCGCAACAGTGAAATCGGATCGTTCAGGAACCCCCAAAAATAATTCGAAAACGACACCGAACTCGATCCCATAGCCGAAAGCCTTCAAAAAAACCCTTCCCGTAGCCCCATTATAGCCCGTTAGCGCCCCATGGGTTAGGGCAATCGGGCTGAAAACCTTGTGGGCACAACTAGAGGGTAAACCGAGTATTTTGTCAAAATTTCAGATTTTAAAAAAAATTCCTACTGCCCAAAACGGCCCGGACGACGGACGGACATTTCGGATTTTGAATGTAGACCACTTGAAACGGATAATGTCAAATTTTGAGGCCGATCGGAGTCGTCGACCTCCGTCCCGAAAATATAGGCGTATTATTCCAAGAATAATAAACCAAAAGAGAAAGTCAACAAGAATAAGTAGCAACAACAACTGAACGATTTTGTTTACTTCGGATTCGTGACGTACGGTGTGTACGGTATTGTACGGTGTAAAATCGTGTCTTTTTCTGAAAGTTAGTGCTGCATGCAGTCGACGTTTCTAAAGTCGTCCGTGTTTTAAAATTAAAGTAAAATTATTGTAACATTAATAAATTTTGGGCTTCAGATTCAAAAAATTGAGATAAAAACAGATTGAAAAAAAAAAAAAAAATCTTGAAAAGTTAAAATTTGAGGCCCCGCCGAGCGGCCAAACTCGAAAAACTCGAGAGGGGGGGACATTGAAAAAACTAAGGTTTTCAGTGTACAATTAGGATTTATGCAATTAAGGAGTCATTTAATCATTTTCAAATGAGATTAGCCTGAAAGAGCACAAAATTTTGTGTCAGAAGAGTTTATCCGAAATAGAAAACTCGTCACTCTCTACCAGAGCCGCTGGTTTGAACGTTTTCGTGAGAATGACCCATGTGAGCCAAAAATTTGAGGATTACAATGTAATAGACTATTAAATAGTCTATTACATTGTACATATTCTTATTCAGAAAATAGTCTAGTTTTTGAAAATGCTTAGAACTCAAAATATATTTTTATTTCTCTATTTCTCAAGTCGAGTGTTAGAGGAGTTTTTCAGAATTAAAAATGATCAAAACAAGGCTGAGGCTGAGTGACAACAATCAGGAGGATCTCATGTTCATGGCTTGCGAGTAGGAGCGTCTCGCCGGTGCACTGAGCCGAGTGGCTTTGGTCATTTCCTGCCCTCCTCACCATCACCTACCTTAGTCCCTTCTCCCTCATCAGCAAGCGTTTTGCGTGTGAGCGTTATGTGATCCCGTTGTGGTCAGTCTTCTTGGAATATACTTTTGTATTTTTGAGGAATAGGAATTTATTTGAACATCCGACATTTTTGACCAAATACTTGGTTTTCAGCCCGATCGCCCAAACCCGTGGGGCTCTGAGAAACTAAAAAAGGGCTACAGGAGGGGGTTTTGGAGGGTTTCATCTATCGGATCGAGTAAGGTGTCGTTTTCGACGTATTTTTGGACGTAAAATCCATTCTTGGGGGGTCCCAAAATTCTCCAATGGGGCTCTTGAAGGAAAATTTCGAATAACGTCTTTAGGTCCTCATACGAAAGCTGGAAAAATAGCAAAAATTTTCGTAAGAGCCAGCAGGAATTAGGTAGAGATTTTGCACAATAATCACTGAATAATCCATTTTTACCAAATTGTATGGGAGCTCTTGAGGCATCTTAAGGGACATGAACACAAATCGTGGGTAGTGTGTCAAGTTCAAAAATCTCTGCTTGTCGCGAAACGCTCTCAAACACCCTTTCACCCTGTTAGTCAATTATTCCCTTGTCCAAAGCCATCCAGCCGTTTCGGGCCAACGAGCCCCAGGGAGTTTTCACCGATAGAATGTGAAAGGTCGGGTGTCGAAACAACCCCGTGAAAAGTGGTTTTTTTTTCTCCTCCTCATACGGTATCGAATTTCATCCCTGACAGTCCCAGCAGGATGTGAATGTCCCGATGAAATTCGATAAAGCTTGGGAGGGGAATCGCTGCCATTCGTCTACTTGTCACGACCTAGGTCAAATGAACAAAAAAAAAAAAAGCCTTTCATTTAACACACTTTTCATTTTTCGCTCACCAACTTGTTACAACAGGTGTAAATACCCTTTTGTTTTGTTGGTACATGAACTCAGTTACGAGCGACTTCTTCAGCACAAAGTTGGCAATCTGAATCATTTGTACGAAAGAGGCAATTTTCTGCTACACGCAGCCTTCTCAGGCAGTCGGAACATTGCTACAGATCGCCTCTCAATACAGAACAGCGAGCAACATTATAGCGTTCGGGTCCATTGATTACAAGTTTTTTTCCTAGGTGCATTGATTACATAATGTAATGACTGTTAGGACCTTGACAATACTCCATCAAGCTTAATTGAAGGGGGAGAAGGCGCAGAGTCGGAGGAGAATTTTAGGAAATCAGCCTTTTCGTCAATGTTAGGTTTGTTCCAGGTTGACGGACTGTTGAGAGAAATCGGTAGAGACGTGCGTAATGGAGATAACTGCTGTTCCAGGTCGATTTGTAGGTTGACAGCAGTTCAACTGCAGTTGGACGGGAACCGACAGCTCGATTGGGTATAGTTTGTTTCAGGTCTGACGGCGTCTATCGACGGAAGCAGTGATGCCAGAGCCTTATCGAATAATTCCCACCCTTGCTCTCTAAATATCCCTCTTTTTACCTCACCTCGACCCCCCCCCCCCCCCCCCCCTACCACCAGTCGGTCGCATGGTTATTCTGTTAATGTAAAGGCACAGTTTTACCTCAAGATTTTTGACCTGGCCAGACATGACGAAGCGCTAATTTGTTGATGAATGACGATAACCCTGCTGCACGATTATTTGCAAAATTTCCATGGTCTTCAACGGGATTCGAACCCGTGGCCTCATCAGAATGCAGCGCGAACTGCCAACTTGCAAGGGCCCGCTTCTAACATTTACTGTTCTTCTGAACCCACCATTAAAATTTTATGTTAGAAGTTTCACATTTCATGTTATTGAAGTTTTGAAAGGATTATTAAATAGTAGACATTTTCTATGAAATCTTTGAAAAACATGGTTACTTTGACCAGCTTGAATAAAAAACTCATTTCGTCGATAGTGCAGATTTAAAAAAATAAATACCAAACCAAATTAATTAACCAAAAATGTTGAGAATGGCCTTAGAACGGGCATTTCGTTTTTGGAATATAGCTACTGTCCACAAAACGTGAAAGAACTAACATTTTTCATCATTCAACATCAAAATCTTGGGTTGAATATTCAGATAATAATAAACCAAAGGGATCACATAGTTATACCATGTGATTTAGGTGATTTTGCACCATGAAATCATTACGGCAACGAAATAACCATCGGCGGGTGAGCTTCGGCCATATAGGTATATTTACAATTAAATGATGAGTTAATTATTAAAATTTAATAATGCACAGTTGCTGTTTATCGATTCACCACCGGCAGCGTTATCAAAGCTATCGTTATAATCAAGGATAGTTTGTACGATAGTTGGTTGGAACTGATCTAAATACTGATAAAAATCCCCCAATTTTGGCATGTTGCACCATTCCCTCCAACCCTCCTAGCCCCAAAAGTCCTATAGCCGAGGGATAATTCCCTCAATGTGGCATCACTGGACAGGTTACTGCTGTGGAGACTGCTATTGAGCCATTAGGCTATCAGCATCCCCCCCCCCCCCCCCCCCCCCCCCGAGGGCTTCAGGGGGGCATCACTGGACAGAAGTTGACAGCTGTCGACAGCTGTTCCAATGCCTTCTGAATCACTGTTGATTTCCGTCGTACAGCCCTTCTGCTGACCTAGAATGCGAGCTGACAACAAATTTTGTTTCAAGTCACGTGAATCACCGTGAAGTAATGTCACAACAGGGATAGGGTGGTCCCGTGGACTCAGTGAAACGCCTGTTTACAAATCAGTCGGGTAGGTACACTGATCAGCCTGGTTTGAATCCACCGACGAACCACCAATGTTTGATCACAAGTCTCTTGCGTTGCACCTGTCTTGTCGGTTGACATTCACCTCTGAACTTTTGAAAGTTAACGTGAATCCTAGCAGAGGCTCCCGTGACGATCGGCCTTCGAAGGCCAAGGCATCTGTCTTCAATTGAACACGAAGATCTTAGAAACAATGTTTACACTGTAAACTACCTCTCTGAGGACCTCGGACGGGGATAAAAAGTTCCGGTGTACCAGTAAAAACAAGCTTTCGTTTGCTGAGAACGTTAAACTAGCCACACAATCTGCGGGCCTTGGGGGCTAAGGACGGGAGGGGGAAGTATCAATTCCTCCAAAGCCCCGAAGGGGCGCTGGGCTTGTGTCCACCACCCTCCCCACAACCCCATAAGAAGACGCAGTTATTAGACGTGTATTAGTTAATTAGGAATTGGACCTCGACCACCCAGGAGGCAATTAGAGTCAAAAGCGGACGCTCGGGAGTACAATAAGCCAGAAGGCTTCGATACTGGGGGTCTCCCCCAAAGTGTTGCCTGCCGTTATCGAAGTCGACAGCTCCCCAACCATACTGATTCGAGCTGTCGGCCCCTGTCTGACTACAGTTGACCTACAATTCGACATTGACACCGTGCCGTCTTCAGCTTTATCATGCTGATGGTAGTATTTGAATTGGGTTGTGAGCGAGTGACGATCGAATTGGGAAAAAGTGAAAGTAGGTACGTGGTACTGTCAACGTGTGGGTCATCAACTGAGGGGTTAATCCATCGTTCGTCGTGTTTCCTGCTATCTCCTTTGCAGGAGAATAAATTATATCCAATCCTTAAATCTATCTAATGTAGTCCTAAATGGCCGAAAATGGCTTGTCTTCATAGCAGGAGGCTCAAATAGGAACTAAATTTCATCGCAGGAACCTTGTAAGGGAAGACACAAAGAAGACAAAAGAAGCCCCTAGTTCGGATATTTTGCCATGCCAAGGCCAAGCCTTAAGTGGCAGCATTCATAATGCTCGTCACATGTTCTCCAAGGGCCACCGCTCCATGACAGTATATTGCTCCAAGTCTGGCAAGATTATATTAGATGGACTGGAGAGGGTATGGAAGTGGGTTCCTGAAGGGCACCCCAATTCCCTTACGTAGGCCTATAGACCGATTGTGCTGCTTCTTAGAGGTACTATGGTAGGAGTTGTGTGCCCTTGAAGAGGTTAAATAGTCCTCTTACGAGGCCCTGTTGCGCCAGGATCTCTTCCTGGTCCACTGATCCACGATACCCAAGAGGGCAAGATACTTAAGTAGAAATTTCTGCGCTCTAGGGCCTCACACTCGAATATGAGGTGCTGATGCGCACGCCGAGTTCTTTCCCATCGCTGGCTGTGCCTCTGATTTCTGCCACTGGCCAGCAACCTCACGGAAAAGCGCCCCCGTGATAGGTACCTAGACAGGGTTCAGGTCCTACAAGGTCCTCGCTGAACTGGCCAGGGCGTCTCTATGTTTTTCTCCGGATCTGGCGCTCTCTTTCCCAAAACGATTATGCAGAATTGTAGATCTGATCATCCTCCACTAAGTAAGTAGATGGCATTACTACAGATAGTGGGGAAGAAGGCGCAATGAAGCTCAGGGCGAAAATGAGATCTCATTTCACGAAAAATGTATTATACAATTTGAGCAAAAGTTCATACTTTGCAGAATAATTTGTCCTTGTGTGCATGAAGGTAAACAGCTAACCTTACTGTTACTGCCGTGTTGTGAAAGTTAGGTACTCTATTACACTTGTTGAAGTTTATTTCCGTCATTTTTGATTTTATCTTAAAAAGTGATTGTGTTTATTTTCTCAGAGGAGCATTGCCACCAGGATCGTTCCGATGACTCGCTCAAAAACTTCAAAAAGGCCCGGAGGAAGCTTCTTCTGGCGAGCGTCCTGTGCGTCTTCTTCATGGTTGCCGAAGTGGTGGGTGAGTCATAACCGGCGATTCATTTCATATATTGTACTGTCGGGGGGGATACTGCGTGAAACGCTGGACGAAAAAAACTTCCATAACTTGGTCGAAGTTGTGTAACTGGGCAATTACCCGCCGGGTTCAACTGCTGGAACAGAAAATGTTCACATCTCGAGTTAATGGAAATAGAGTCTGCTCTCTGTTACTCTGTGCTAGGGACGGAGGGCTGTTAAAAAGTTACCTACTTATCGATTATTGATTATTATTACTTAGGGGAATTTCCATTAAACTCTCCCTAGATGTGAAATATTTAAATATCGTAGTGTAAGCCTAAGTGTAAGGGTTGAAAAGTGTTTTGGTGGCTAAGTGACTCACAAAAAATTATTGAGCTATACCTTTACCCTCCTGGCTCAATCTCAATACTCTTGGTTGGTTCAGGTCAAGTACCTAATGTAGACGAAACGATTGTACCAGTTACTGGAAAATACCTATAAGTTACGATAAAAAAAGAAAGTTTATGCAAAAAAAATACAAATTAAGGGTGAGTGGCAGTCCTGAGAATTGGAACGTAAGGTTGATTCGACATACAGCGTGCTGAAGGCACCAAACAAAAGAATAACTAAGGTATGTTCTACCACAAAACTTGAGAAAAAAACTGAAAGAAGAAAACTGAAAAGAAACCGAAAGAAGAAAAGTGAAATAGTGCAGGAAGGAGGAGGAAGAGGGCGGCAGATGCCCACAACAGCTTGAGAATGTCGATCTCCCAGGAGTCAATTAAGGAAAACATTTTACTCAAGGGTTTATTATTCTTTGCTGTAGGTTAATTTTGCTAAAATAAATAATCAATTTAATAATTAATTTCGAAAATTTTGAAAAAATTGTTTTTCTGTCGATGTTCGGACAAATGTGGGACTCCGGGACGGAAAATGGTTTTGCGTCCAAAATTATGTATGTACCTACCTACTCGCAAAACGGCACCATATTTGACTTCCTGGGATCTTTCAAAAACCCAATTTGAAGCCCCATAGATCCTCATGGTGAAATCTGATAGTTACTGGGAACCCAAAAATTGATTCTACGTTCTAAAAATACTTCGAAAACGACACCTAACTCGACCCCATAGCCGAAAACCCCTTCCGTAGCACCATATCGCCTACGGGCTGAAAACCTTGCGGGCACAACTAGATGGTAAACTGAATATTTTGTCAAAACTTCTGATTTAAAAAAAATCCTACTGCCCAAAACGGCTCGGACGGCGGAAGGACATTTCGTTTTTGCAATCATGCCTTTCAAGTACCTGGGTCAATGGTTGTCAGAGACTTGGTCGCTTGAGGGAGAGCTCAGATGTCGCATTGAGACAGCACGTACGTAGTGCATTCAATAGTAGGTATGCGTACTTTGCTATGTCGCCGAGATCTCGACTTTCCACTTCGCTGGCGTATCGTCAAGTGTTATATTTGGTCGATTTTGCTTTATGGAGTGGAAACATGGACTTTGAAAACAGCAGACGTTAACCGGCTAGAAGCGTTCGAAATGTGGTTAAGTCGTCGTATGCTTAGAATCCCGTGGACTGCTCGGCTGCGCAACGACTACATTCTTGAGCAGAATTCCCTGTCCAGAGAGCTACTGAGAACTATCAAGAAGAGGAAAGTAGCTTACTTGGGACACATCATGAGAGGAGAAAAATATGGGCTGCTGCAGACAATCATGATGGGCAAGATAAGTAGCAGGAGGGGAGTTGGGAAGAAGAGAGCCTCGTGGCTTGCCAATATCAGGAGCTGGACGGGTATAAGCCGAGCAGCAGAATTATTTCACCTCGCCCAAGACAGAGAAAAATTTGCTGAAGTGATCGCCAACCTTCGATGACGGAGACGGCACTGCAAGAAGAAGAAGAAGAAGAATCATGCCTATGCAATCGCGACGGAGGTAGAAAGTTCTGATCTGTCTCAAAATTAGACATCATTCCTTTCAAGATGTCTAGATTCCAAAAACGTCCGGACCGTTTTTTTTTTTCTTTTGGAATCTAGACGTCATGTTGAAACGTATAGGCCCTAATGTCTAATTTTGAGGCTGATCAAAATTATCGACCTCTGTCGTGATTACATAGGTGTATTATTCCAAGAATAAACTAAAATGTAGAATTTATAAAGGTTTTTTGTCATGGGGAAAATTTTCAGCTTGTTTCCGTGAATTCTTGCATTGAAGGGTCAAATTTTGACCAAAAAACTCCTCAATTTAGGGTGACAAGTTTTTTGTGGAAGCTTGGGTGGACACCAGGGTTGGATTCAGGATGTATTCAAAAATTTTCCTGGAAAGTAGATCCTTCAAAAGCTACGAAAACGGGTCTACAATGCAGAAAACACATCTCCGTTATTTATAGGGCCCCCGGAAAATATAATATTTGAATTCCGAGGACGTCACAAGCTCGTCTTCATCCTTTTGGTTTATTATTCTTGGAATAATACACCTATGTTTTCGCGACGCGGGTCGACGACTCCAATCGGGCTCAAAATTTGACATTATCCGTTTCAAGAGGTCTACATTCCAAATCCGAAATGTCCGTCCGCCGTCCGCCGTCCGGGCCGTTTTGGGCAGTAGGAATTTTTAAAAAAATCTGAAATTTTGACAAAATACTTGGTTTACCATCTAGTTGTGCCCGCAAGGTTTTCAGTCCGATCGCCCAAACCCGTGGGGCGCTCTGGGGCTATAATGGGGCTACGGGAGGGGTTTTGTGAAGGCTTTTAGCGATGGGATCGAGTTAGGTGTCGTTTTCGAAGTATTTTTGGACGTAGAATCCATTTTTGGGGTCCCGGAACAATCCGATTTCACTGGGGCGATCTTTAGGGCTTTCATGGGGCTAAAAATGGGATTTTTGAAGGATCCCAGGATGTTAAATATTTTTTAAGTTAAAAATAAAGAATTTTTGAAAAAACACATTTTTGAACAAAAAATCAAAGAAAAAAAAATTTTTTGAAATAAAAATCCAAAAAAAAAATTTGTTTTTTTAATTTTTTCATTGACAGAATTTAATTTCTGCACAAGTAACCTATATCAAAGAATAATAAACCCTTGTGTAAAATTTGCAGCGTTTTTTGATTAGTCTGAAAGATGCAAGTTAGCCAACCTTTTTACGCATCAAGCCGTGTTTAGCAACTTCGAATGTAAAATCACTTGTCAACAACTTTCAAATTCTTACGGGACGTATTCAAACTTTCGTCAGACAACACAAGAAGTCGCATATTAGCGATCCAAGACGTGAAGTTATGCAAACAGTGTTACTATTTAGTAAAAAGATCACTGCACTCTCTGGGGGCTTGGTGCGAGGTAATGCGTGACGTCTCTCGGCTCTCAAAATCTCAAACATTTCTCAACAGCTTTGTGCGTACCTATTCAGATAACTATTTGGATTTTCGATCAAAAAATGGTCTGCGGCTGAATCCAAATGTGGTGTTAGAAATGCGAAACAACAAGGCGCTGGTTGGTCTTGAACAATTCTGAAAGAGCTCTGCGAGCGTCCAGGAGTGATCATTGGCCCGTGCAAAAGGCCGTGAGCTTGAGCCGAACGGTTCCACCTGCCATTGCTCTGCGAAGACTCCCAATATCATTTAGTGCAGCAAACTGGCGAATCAAACGTACCAAGTCCATCTCGATGTAACCGCGAGCCGCAACCCGAGCTATGTGGTCCGAGAAAGAGGGCTGGGAGTCCAGGTCCACGCCACGATGCTGGCCAATCGAGGAAAAGTAACCTCTTTGATTGAGTAGGTAAGAGACCGGAGAGTGGACACGGTAGAAAGAAATATATGCACATTTTGACGATTTGATTTTGACGGGTTAAGAGCCAGGCCATTGAGCAAGGTAGGAAGCAATGGATAAATCGCCCCTTCAATAATATTGTTTATTAATGAAATAAATTGAAATCAACAACAACGCAAACAATTCTTGTGTCAGTCCTGGACATCAGTAAGTTCAGCTCCGTCCTCCAGTCCCGGGCCATCCACCGAGCTCCTCTCAACCGAAGGGAAACAGCCCTTACGCTGGCGAACTGCACTCCCTGCCCACCCGACCGCTTGGGAGTACGGTTTTTCCCACATATCCGCCAGTTTGTTGGCTGATCTTCGGAGGAACGCTTCGAATTCGCGGTGGAGGCCACAAGAACAAACAAGGTGTGAACGACCCTCTGAGATCTCGCTGGGTCATACTTTTCATGTTTTTCATTGGCAGCACTCTGGCTAAAATCATTCCTTACAAGGCCAACTATCTCAGTACGGCGCTCGATGCCAGGCGCCATTTGAATCTCATCCTTGATCCAGTGCCCTCGCAAACGACGCCGAACAGGTGCGATTACACCAGATTTGACCAAGAGGTTGCGTTTACCCTTGAGCTCTAAAACTTGACAGAATAAACGTTTTGATTATTAATCTCTCGCAGACAACAATTTATTCCGGCGGGACGACATGGTGAGCGGCGTCGAACGGGGCTATAAAGCTTCCGTTAGCTCAAGGTGAAGGCTCTTCTGAGGAATCTGTGTCACTCTGCCGTCTTGGAAGCGATGAAATCAAATAAATTCGGACAGGTTCGCATCTAAATCTTAAACCTGACTTGATAATGTTGATACCCCGTTTGGATTGGTTCCAAGTGGGGTTTTGAAGTGTTTGGGTCAATGAAGTCGAGTAGGGCGATGTTTTCTATGTCAATTTGGGAATAAATGCGATTTACGGAGGTTTCGGACCTGCTCGATCATACCGTGGGTTTCTGCTTGACTTGAAACGGGCTGCTAGCGGAGTATTTTCCAGAAGGTCCAGGGCGATGCTTCCGAAGTAGGGGAGCTCGGGGCACAATGAAACATGAAAGTTGGTTTTGCCCAAAGCACCCCACTGGAATGGTTTTTGTTAACATTTTAATTTTTCCAGTGACGTAGGGATCTAAGCTATGAAAGATTATATTGATATATTGATATATGGTATACCTAATAATATTAGGTATTTCAACTATTATTGAATGAGAAGGTTTATTTGAAAAAGCATTCCGTCGATACAAGGTTGAAACAAAACAGCAATACAGGTTAATCAATAACTAAAACGACACAAGGTGAATCACTACGATAGTACAATCGCTACAATAATATAACTTAATTAGTCACTTAAATGTAATTAGTACAAAAAACCTTCAAAACCTTAAGGAAAACATGTTATTCACCCCTGACGACCCCCCGGAAGCGCTATTGTGTGTTAAAAACGCTGCACATTTTACACAAGGGTTTATTATTCTTTGATATAGCTTACTTGTACAGAAATTGAATTCTGTCAATGAAATAAATAAAAAATAAATTTTTTGGGGGATTTTAATACCCATTTTTTGGGTATTTAAAAAAAATTTTTGGGGGCATTTTTATTTTTCAAAAATTTTTTTTTTCAAAATTCTTTATTTTTACTCGAAAAATAATATTATTTAACCTCCTGGGATCCTTCAAAAATCCCATTTTTAGCCCCATAGCCCCCCCCTACAGATCTCCACAGCGAAATCGGATCGTTGTGGGACCCCCAAAAATGGATTCTACGTCCAAAAATATTTTGAAAACGACACCTAACTCGATCCCATAGCTAAAAGCCTTAAAAAAAACCTTCCCATAGCCCCATTTTAGCCCCATAGCGCCCCACGGGTTTGGGCTATCGGGCTGAAAACCTTGCGGGCACAACTAGATGGTAAACCGAGTATTTTGTCAAAACTTCAGATTTAAAAAAATAATGCTACTGCCCAAAACGGCCCGGACGGCGGACGGACATTTCGGATTTAGAATGTAGACGTTGAAACGGATAATGTCAAATTTTGAGGCCGATCGGAGTCGTCGACCTCCGTCGCGAAAACATAGGTGTATTATTCCAAGAATAATAAACCAAACGGTTGCACCTCTCTCTAAGCATAAAATTAAAATAAATAAAAAAGTCGCTCAGAGTTTGGCTCACGTTTTTTGGGGGTTCTGGACTGACCCAAAACAACACTCTCGGCGCAAAATTTGCGCAAAAAGTTGTTAAAAGTCAGGAAAAGGTTCAACAACATTTAATGTTGTTGAACCTTTTCCTGACTTTTAACAACTGCCCCAAGTCACGAAGGTTCGACCGTCGTCGTCTTCCGGCTCCCGTCCGGCAACAGTCGGAACAAGTTCTCTATTCGGTGAGAAACCGGCCCGCGTCTCTTCTAATAATAATCCGATGAAAGGATTTCCCTTTCACTCGATCCTGACACCGGTCGACTCCAAGACCACTGAATCTTTTTCAATGGAATGATCACGTTACGACACCGGTTGATCGCCGCGTTCCAATTAATTATCCCGACTGAGCGCCGTCATGCGAAAATACGTCATTAGTTTGTCGTTAACTTCTTCTTTTTGCAGACGAAGGATAAGAACTGCTTTTTAGTTGGGAAGCTATAAAAATGCCGTTCCCTGAATTCATTGACGTACCGTACAGTCACCACTTGAGGCTTGACAGCTATTTACAATCTAGTCATCACAATAACAACTGTGACTGATAAAACTTGAAAGAATACACCACATCGAGTTTATCATTAAATAATATTTTTTTAACATTGTTCTTGAATAGGTAATTCTTATTATTATTAAATAATAGCCTATAGGCTACCTAATTAATAATTTAGGCTAGGTAACTATAGTAATTATAGTTACTAACTGTTAGCCTTTTCCGTTTCTGTTTCTTTTCACCTGAACTGACCCTACAGGTCCCCACCGTGAAATTGGATCGTACCCGGACCCCCAGAAATGGATTGTATGCCCGAAAGTACCTCGAAAACGACACCTAACTTGATCCCATAGCCAAAAGCCTTAAAAAAAAACCCCTCCCGTAGCCCCATAGCGCCCCACGGGTTTGGGCGATCGGGCTGAAAACCTTGCGGACACAACTCGATGGTAAACCGAGTATTTTGTCAAAATTTCAGATTTATAAAAAAATTCCTTCTGCCCAAAACGACCCGGACGGCGTAGGTACCTACGGCGGACGACATTTCGTTTTGGTAGTTGTGCCCGCAAGGTTTTCAGCCCGATCGCCCAAACCCGTGGGGCGCCATGGGGCTAAAATGGGGCTACGGGAAGGGTTTTTTTTAAGGGTATTGGCTATGGGATCGAGTTAGGTGTCGTTGTCGAAGTATTTTTGGACGTAGAATCCATTTTTGGGGGTCCCAGAACGATCCGATGTCACCGTGGGGATCTATGGGGCTTTCATGGGGATACAAATAGGATTTTTGAAGGACTCCAAGAGGTTATTACGGTGTCGTTTTGCGAGTTATTTTGGACGCGTTCCTAATCCATTTTTCGAGGTCACACATCTGTCCGAACATTGTAGTTTATTTTATAAGATAATTTTTATTTTACCTACCTATTCTTAATTTTTCCCCTTTTTCAAAAATACCTTTTTTTTAACGACATTGAATTACCTAATTGTTGCACAATAATTGTGTTAATTATCAACCTATATCAATGAACAATAAATGGGTGATTCCACGAAATCTGGAAATTTTTGATGTCCAAATAGGTACCTATGAGTGAAAAATTCTTTCTTTGTTTATAGATTTTTTTGATTAGGCTTACTTTGAAGGTGGTTCAGATGAGGTTTAGCAACGAATTCAATCATACAAGTTCTCCGTTTAGCAAGAATAGAAAATTTTGTAAATTCGTAAGATGAGGGAATGAGGTAGGTAGGGGAGAATGGGGCACCCTCAACCAGTTTTGAATGCAAATGCAATGGAGCCTAGGGTATTCATTTTTTTCTAAAAATTATTCACCCATAGGAAGGCCAACCTATCTGGCTATGAATTGCCGTGGCCAAATTTTCTCAAAATAAAGACCAAAATGCACACAAATCATTTTTGTAAATTCGGATTTTCGGTTGAAACTGCCCCACTTGTGGGGCAGAATCAACCACCCTATGGGGCACTTTCAACCATACGCCAGAGGGTCGAGAAAATTCAGGTTTGGAACAATGAGTTACTTGAAGGAACTTTATTGGTAAAAACATGTTTAAGGATTTATCCTTGTTTAAAATTTGCAGCGTTATATTATTGTGAACTGTCGACTCTCATAGAACGGGGGAAAATAAAATATTATTAAGGAACACGTCATCATTAAACGAGAATTTTTCGAGGATCATACAAGGATCACCTATTAGGTACTTACTATAATTTTCAATCGATATAAATACTGTAGTATCGATATATACATATTTGTGTCGTCGATTGTGCTTTTACGGAGGTTATTTGGTTTGAAAATGTTGATGTAAGGTCCCCCCTCCCCAGCACACCCAGGGGCTGCGATAGAAAAAAAGGGTCCGCGGCCCATGTGTCGCCTTTTCAACTTAGGAGTTTTTGGGTCTGGTGACCCAGTAAATGCGATTTAAATAGATACCTACCAGTTATTAGTACCAGTAAATTACCTACCTACTTAGTACCAGAATGGTCAGTTGTGTGTGTTAAAAATTATTTATATGGCTGAATGACTGATTACCTTCTTACCAGCCCTCTATGGAATCATCGAAAAACACAATGTCACAGTGTCAATGGTTTGATCCTTCATCAAAGCAGTAATAATCTTCGTGTCTGGGGGAAAAGTGAGGGAAATGTTGTTTTGTTTTAAAAGTATGGGCGGGAATTTTTTGTAAAGGCTTTCTGGCATCACTGTTATTATCAATGATGATAATATTTTGAAGTCGTGAAAAGAATGTTTAGTAAACAGTGTTTTGAGCTAAACAACTTTGTTTCTCGCGTGTGAAAATTGTCGTAAAGTTCGAATTCTCTTGTTTATTCAAAAAAGAAGAAATCTATGGAAAACGTTCTACTAATTATGCCTAAAATAGGGCCGTTTACTTAGTGATGTTTTGGAATTTGAAGGAGCTCTGAGGAGAATCAAGGAGGTCATGTAAGTTAGAGAGTCTCTGTCTTTTCTAAAATGTCACCTACTTACCTATAGAATCTTCGTCAATAGTTTCAGGAGATTTTCAGGTTAATGGTTTAACATTTAATGGTAAAGGTAAGTGAGGTTGTCAGCTCCCCCGCTCAATCTTCAAATCATGTTTGGTCTTGTTTTGCTAGTTGAAGACATTGATTGCCAGTAAACGGAGGCTGAAAATTTGCAAGAATTGGGAGCAATTCGGATCGAAGCCGAAATCATTTCAATACCTTCGAACGGTCCTAAATTCACGGAATCTGAGTTTGCTCCATCGCAGGTGGTGAACCTTTTGGCAGCGGAAAAACCACGTAATTTTCGCACTTTTCAGTTTTTCACCTTTAACTTGGACACTATTCATCCTACCGCACCCAGTAAAAAATGAAAGAGCATTAAATTTGCTATTCAAAACACCTCTTAATCATTAAAATTGATTCAACGGTTCAACTCAACTCAACTCAACATTTTATTTGTCCAAAAACACTATGATTTATAGACAATAGTCAGCGTAACACATGTAGATAAAAAACATTATAGCAACAGTAAAATATCATAGTGACATTTTGAACATCAGTTAATAGGGAACAACTCTGTAAAAAATCCCAATAAATTATTTCAACTATATAACCAATAGGTAAGACCAAAGACATATATATCTATGGACGGGCCTCTCCCGAGCGGCCGAGCGGTCCGAAAAATTCGGAGGGTTCCCCCTCCCTTGGAGGGACGGATCCAGCCAACCTTACGTTGATCGGCATTGCGACTCGCCTTTTTTTCGCGTTTAAAAGTTAATTTCGAATGATTGTAAACGTTTTTCGTCTCTATTGATGACAGTTAGGACACCTATGTGGAAACTAATTGCATTTTGTGGGCTAAAGGTAGGAAGATTGTGGTAGGGATACAGGAAACCATCAATCCAACTCAAGGAATCTTCAATAAAAAAATCAAAATCAATCTTCTTGATTTTAATACATAAATCAGTCGAAGAAGGTAGTATTGGACAATAATTAATTTATTCCAGGTTTAAAAAGTTACAATAGGTACAGTAGGACTATTTACATGGCTGCATAGGTATGTGGTTGATAGACAAAGGTTTAAACATTATTGAATAAGATGGTTTTTGTCAGTTTTTCTGAAGTTCTGGGTTCTTGGGGAAACTGAAATTAAAATATAACTTATAATAATTATAATATAATTATTATATTATAAGTTATTATAATATACTGCTGGTTTGTGTTGGCCATGTTCACGTACTATCGTTGTGAGGATTCTCGGGGATTTTTTTTGCGGCCTTTTTAAAAAATCCCCGAGAATCCTCACAACGATATTATAATATAATTATTATACCTATTATAATTATAACTTATAATTATAAGTTATAATTATTGAATTGTTAACCTACTTGAATTGTTTCTTAGAACACACATTAAACTTGGAAAAACGTGTTGATGACGATTATTATTGTACATAATACTAAATTATTATTGTACAATAATCATATTATATTGCATAAATATAAATCATGATATAATATACAATAATGATACAATATATTATATTGTATATATATTTAAACGTTTTCCCGTTGCTAATAATCATGATTATTATAATCATAGAACCATGTACATACTTATTGAATAAGATGGTTTTTGTCAGTTTTTCTGAAGTTCAGGGTTCTTGGGGAAACTGAAATTAAAATATAACTTATAATAATTATAATATAATTATTATATTATAATTTATTATAATTATAACTTATATTATAAGTTATAATTATTGAATTGTAACCTACTTGAATTGTTTCTTAGAACACACATTAAACTTGGAAAAACGAGTTGATGACGATTATTATTGTGCATATATATAATAATCATATTAAATTGCATAAATATAAATCATGATATAATATACAATAATATACAATATAATATATATTTAAACGTTTACCCGTTGCTAATAATAATGATTATTATAATCATAGAACCATGTACAGACAAGGTACCATAATAATTATTATTATGGCACCTACCTAGTATGTACATGGTTCTAATATCAACAGATACCTACACCAAAGAATTTGAGCCAGACAAATGCATGGAATGCTTGAATTGAAAGATATAAATAAATAAAAACGAAGCCTGCGAGCTAGTAACTACTACAAATATCATGAAATAACTTCTTACCAGTGGAATGTCAGTCCGCAATCTTTAGTTTGCCTATTTTTGCTACATGCATATTATGCTACACAATAACTCACCATTTCGACAAATTATTAGTGAAATAAATACGTTATTTGGTTAAAAACTAACTGATCACGGTGATAGCCAATGCAAAAGTGAGGGGCCGGGTCGGCATCGGTCCCTCCAAGGGTGGGGGAAGGCCGGGAATTTTTCGGCTCGCATTCAATGCCGGTGAGAGATAGGGGGAAGCCCGGGGTTGGGTAAGACTAAGCTGACGGGAACCCATTGACAACATCTGATACGAATTCCTTGAAATTGTAGGGAGCAAGATTTAGAAGGTAACTTTAACCGAGACCCAAGTAGATCGACCGGAGCACCTCGTGCGTCAAATGGAAGAGCATTATAAAATTTTATGCCCCACCATGAGGTTCCGCTGCGCGTTTTTGTTAGCCGGAGATATGGAAGAATGAGGTTATGCCTATTTCGGGTAGGATAACCATGATCCGGTGCTCGGAACTTATCCATATTTCTTCTCATATGGCATACGCATTCAAAGATGGGGATAGTTAAAATTCCGAGGTCTTTGTAGGCTTGTCTACAATCTTCCCGGTAACCCAAACCACAACTCGAACGGCTTTTCTTTGGCAGGCGAAGATTTTAGAGGAGGCAGGTGAGTGTCCCCAGCAGATGATGGCATATACAGCCCGTGACTGGAAACAAGCATGGAAGGCAGCCAAAACGGCACGCCTCGAGAGACGCTCATTCAGGCGCCTCAGCAGAAATGTGTAACCGTTCAGGGCTGACTCCAGCCTGGAACAATGGGCCGTCCAACTTAGTTTGGGGTCAAGCATCACCCCCAGGAATCTAACTTCCTCCAGGTTATTGCTGACACTGGACAGATCTCTCAACCCAGACCTCATAATATTGGTCTTATCAGCGTTCATCGACAGCTTGTTCATTGCGAACCAGTCGGTGACCACCTGAAGCGCTGAAAGTTCGGAAACGTGAAGTGAGGCGAGAGTCGGGCCTTTTATGATTACAGAAGTATCATCCGCAAACAGCAATGTTTGTGAATCAGTGCATCGGGGCAGGTCATTTATAAAAATCAGGAATAATATAGGCCCCAGAACGGAACCCTGTGGTACCCCATACTCCACAGGCAAGAAACAAGATAATTTATCATTATGGCGGACTGCCTGGGATCTACCCGAAAGGTAGCTGGAAACCATGGAGCGGGCACTGTCGGAGAAATTGTATTTAAGGAGTTTATTAACGAGAAGCGAGTGGGAGATACAATCGAAGCATTTTGCGACATCAATAAATGTGGCAGAAGAATATTCTCCGTCTTCAAATGCTCGTGCCACGAAGTCGGTTAGTTTTTCTATGGCGTCTTTTGTAGACCTGCCATGACGAAAACCAAATTGATCTTTACTGAATAGGTCATTAGTTTCAAAATATACATTAATATCGAATTTAAGGGACTTTTCAAAGACTTTTGATAAAACAGGGAGCTTAGAGATCGGTCTGTGATTGGACAACACATCCCGTTTACCCTTTTTGAAAAATGGGATGACCTCTGCAACTTTGAGAACTGAGGGAAAGATCCCCGCTTCAATAGAGGAGTTTATGAGGTGAGTAAGTGGAAACAGTAAAGCCAGTGCTTCAACATACTCGACGAAATCCCATAAACATCTGGCCCATTTGACTTTTTCAAGCTAGAAATGATTTCAATACGTTCTGTGGCTGAATAGAAGAAAATTTAAAAGACGAGACAGTTTCCGGGGTTACAAAAAGTAAAGGATCCGCATTGCTGGTTTGGAAGTTACTCACAATATCAGCTGGGACATTAACAAAAAAATCTATTAAATTCCTCAGCCGTGATTAAATTTGATGCAGATATTGATCCTTTTACGGTTTGCGTTTATTTCACCCCACATTGCTTAAACTGGATTTGCAGATGAAAAAATCCGTTTTTCACTATCATTTTCCTTGGCCCGTTTGATTTTCAACTTATAAGCGGATCTCAACTTCAAATAATTCGTTTTTAAAGTAAGACTCTCGGTATTTTTCCATTTGATATACGAGGCAGCCAGTCGCCACAATACATCAGCCACAATACATGATATGAATATTATACGCTCTGTTCATCGACTTTCAGAAAGCTTTCCACTAAATCAAATGAGAAGCAATGTGGAGAGGTCTTGAAGCTTATGGGGTTCCAGGGAAGACTCAGCGGTTGGTACAGGAGATGCACAACGGATATACTTGCAAAAGGTTTGTTCCACGTCTAGCGTCGTCTGTCGACAGAAGTTGACAACTGTCGACTATTGTCCCAATGCCTCCTGAATCGCAGTTGAGTTCTGTCCAACAACGTACTCGCTTACCTGGAACGCCAGACTGTCAACAAACTGTTGTAGCGTTACTTCACGGTGATTTACGTGACTGTAAATTTCATACAGTGTCGTTTTTTAAGTATTTTTGGTCGCAGAATCTTGGGGAGGGTCCCGGAGCCATCTGATTTGAGGATCTATGAGTTTTCGGTGGAGCTACAAAATTTGCAGTCCCGTGAAAGCCTCATAGATCATCATCTGGAAGAGACGAGTGGACGCTCAAGAGATTAATCTCTTCCAGATGACAACTTGACACGCCGAGCACCTAAGTGAGAGGGTTATGAGAGAGGTTTCAACTGGGTAGGGTTATCCTAGTCGACAGCACCCAACCGAACTCATTCGAGCTGTCGGTTACCGTCCGGCTGCAGTTGAACTGCTGTCAACCTACAAATCGAACTGGAACAGCCGGCGACGGCGACTTTTCGCCGACCAAGCGACCTGGAACAGCAGTTTTCAACTGCGCATGTCTCCGTCGATTTCTGTTAACAGTCCGTCAAACCTGGAACAAACCTAAAGTCATCAATGATGGTGTGCTCTCATCTCCAATACTCAGTGCGGGTTGCCGACAGGGCTGCGTGCTCTCCCCGACTCTCTTCCTGTTAGTGTTGGATCTCTTGATGAGAAAAACCGTTGTTGGGGGGGGGGGGGGGCAGAAAGAGAGGTGTTCAATGGGCCTTGAGGGAGCGGCTTGAGGACTTTGCAGATGATATATGCTATCACAACGACTGAGTGACATGAGTTTTAAACTCGAGAAACTCACGGAGCTGGCGCACATGGTGGGACTCAAAATCAATATAAAGAAAACGAAGGAGATCCGAGTCAAAGTGGAAATGAGAGACGACCTCTAAGTGAATGGGGAACCAGTCGAGCGGGTCGAGGCTTTCCAGTATCTTGTGCAGCATTGTGGACGCTAGGGGAGGGGCAGAAGAAGACGTGAAGAGCAGGATTAGAAAGGCCAACGCCGCTTTCGTTCAGCTGTATCCGGATGTGGAGAAATAGAAATATTTCTCTCCGAACGAAGCTGCGGCTCTTCAGTACGAATGTGAAATCGGTCCTCTACGGGTGCGAGACCTGGAAAGCGACAAGCTCCCGTACACAGAAGCTGCAGGTTTTCGTCAATCGATGTCTCCGACGGATCTTAGGAGTGTTTTGGCCAGACGTAATTTCCATTGACCAGCTTCTTGACCGAACTAGTCAAAACCTCGAAACGAAAATGTATCGGCCTCACACTCCGCAAGGATGAAGCGTCCATAGAGAAGAAAGCGCTGGACTGGACCCCTCAGGGATACCAGAGGTCGACCACGAACGTCATGGAGATGGTCTGTCGAGGCAGGTCGCAAGTCGTGGAGGGAGGTCAAGACTTTGGCGAACAACCGCGAAGGATGGCGCATCTTTGTAGCGGCCCTATGCTCCTCTTAGGAAATAAGTCAAGTCAATTGCCCGCTCTAAAATCATTCCATCATGATTGGTTTTTACTAGTGAAGTTAAAATTAAAAATCAACGAAGAAATTATACAAAAGGAAATGACCAGATTCTCGGATTGGTACACATGAAATTCCTGGTGGTGACGTAAAGTGGGATTTGACATGACATTTGATTCTCTACAACTTTGATTCTGTAACTTTTTTCGATTTGGGCTTTAGAAGTTACAACAGTCTTACTGCGCCCAAAATGTGGTTTTGATGAAAGTTGGTAAAAAATACTTTGACGAACGATGTGGCTGAACCGCTGAATCAATTTTAACGACTAAAAGGTGTTTCGAATAGCAAATTTAATGCTCTTTCATTTTGTACAGGGTGGATTTTTCTTTAGGATGAATAGTTTCCGAGTTAAAGGCGAAAAACTGAAAAAAAGTACCACAATTACGTGGATTTTTGAGCTGCCAAAAGTTAAGCTCACCTCTTGCGATGGTGCAAACACAGATTCCGCGAATTTAGGAACATTCGAAGGTATTGAAACGATTTCGGCTTCGGTCCGTTCCCAAACATTTTCTCTGTTTACTGGCCTGGTGCTGTCAACTCCGGGTATGGCAACCAATGCTTGAGCATCTCTTTCCATGCTAATTCAACAAGATTTCGTTGTCTAGGCTGACTAATATCACAGCTCTGAACTTCAAGGGGCTACGGATGGCGTTTTTTATGTGATTTCAAACTAATTAAGACATTTGTTTCGCATCAGCTAATTGTACGCGGTCATTCACCGTGTCCCTTTTAATGACGGGCTGCGGCCTAGTCCTGGGAGTCCACAACCTTGAGCTGCATTGTGCCTTTCTGAATCGAACCCTTCCGGTCATTTCATTCGCATCCACTGGGCCGTCCGTCTGTTTCCATACAAAGCATTGACCGCAAGGAACGCGTTCCGTTCAAAGATGTCACAACAAATAAACTAAAAGAAGACATCCTAACGAGATGCTTCCAATGTCGCAGCACATTTCCTCGGATTCAGATTGCACAATCTTGGTCTTTAACCACGTCCGCGCTCATTTCGTCACCAAATCTCCCTATAACTATTTTCATCGCCTGACATTTATACTACAAATAAAACGAAATTCCGATACTGATTCTATTGTGCATTTTCGTTTGCGGTTACATAATGGCGAGAAGTGGACCGTGTGAATAGAGGAGTATCTCTGTTCACACGCAAGATACAGCCGTAATTCCAGATATTGTCCAGCATTGTGGAAATTACTGGCTCGTTTCCAACCACGACTGCCAACGCCGGGTTTTCACTGAAAACGATGTAATGCTGGTAGCCGTTTCTGTTTCATTTCACCTGAACTGACTCCTATGTGGAATTGTTGTGTGTGTGTGAGAGGGGAGGGGGGGGGGGGGTGCATTCTCAAAGCGTAGGACTATAACATTTCCTTCAAAAATCCCATTTGTAGCCCCTACAGATCCCCACCGTGAAATCTGATCATTCCGGGAGCCCCAAAAATGGATCCTACGTCCAAAAATACTTCGAAAACGACACCTAACTCGATCCCATAGCTAAAACACCTCAAACCCAGTCAATTTAGCCAAATACGCCTATTGGTTTATTATTCTTGGAATAATACACCTATGTTTTCGCGACGGGGATCGACGACACCGATCGGCCTCAAAATGTGACATTATCCGTTTCAAGAGGTCTACATTCCAAATCCGAAATGTCCGTCCGCCGTCCAGGCCGTTTTGGGCAGTAGAAATTTTTTTTTAAATCTGAAATTTCGACAAAATAATTGGTTTACCATCTAGTTGTGCCCGTAAGGTTTTCAGTCCGATCCCGTGGGGCGCTATGGGGCTAAAATGGGGTGATGGGAGGGGTTTTTTTGAAGGCTTTTTGCTATGGGATCGAGTTAGGTGTCGTTTTCGAAGTATTTTTGGACGCAGAATCCATTTTAGGGGGTCCCAGAACGATCCGATTCCACTGTGGGGATAAATAGGGCTTTCATGGGACTAAAAATGGGATTTTTGAAGGATCCCAAGAGGTTAAATATTTTTCCAGTATTTACTCAAAAAGACTTTTAAAAAGAATTTTTTAAAGAATTTTTATAAAGAATTTTCGAAAGAATAATTTTTTTGAAAAAAAAAAATACAATAAATCCAAAAACTTTTTTGAAAAAAAAAAAATCCAAAAAAAATTTTTTTTTTTTCCAATTTTTTTTTCTTTTGTCACAAATAATTTTTGCACAAGTAAACTATATCAAAGAATAATAAACCCTTGTGTAAAATTTGCAGCGTTTTTCCCTCGTTCGGCCTCCCATTTGCCTACAACCAGGAAGTTGAGATCCCCCCGAGATGCGCGCAAACTGGCGCATTTGCGCTCAACTTTCTCATTTTAAATGGGAACCTCTAATTTTGGTTTATTATTCTTGGAATAATACACCTTCGTAATCGCGACGGAGGTCGACGACTCCGATCGGCCGCAAAATTTGACATTCTCCGTTTCAAGACACATAGATTCCGAAAACGAAGCCGTAGAATCCATTTTTGGGGGTCCTGGAACAATCCGATTTCACTGTGGGAATCTATGCGGCTACAAATGGGATTTGTTGTTTATTTTGCCCGGCGCCCGACTCTCTCATTTATGAGATATATCTCTTATCCCGTAACTATCTCTATTGGACTGTGGCCGCGCTATCAATCACTGTAAAGATTCGGAGGAAGTTGACAGACCGAATTCCTAAAATCGAAGATAGATTACACGAGCCGTTCATTCCGAGTATAATCGTTTATCCATTAAGATTCGGGGGATAAACGTTCGTATTGGTTTTGAAAACATACTGAGACTTACCATATTCATTCGGCCATTATACACGTTGTTAGGTCTTAATGGTAATTCAATACCTTCCAGGCATTCACAAGCAGTGAAACTGTTATCTTTTGTAAGAGTAGATCCCTTTGCAGATCCCAAAGGACCAGATCTGTTGACTGTGACGGCCATTTCTCTTGTCGACCCTCCTCGAGTTCGTTAGATAAACCAAGTTAGGAACCGACGAATGTTATCATCTTACAGGTGAATAATTTGCGATGAAAGCCTTTGAAATTGACCGCCTCAAAAGTCACCGATAGATGCTGCTAACGTTTGTGTTTAAACCCCGTCAACTTGGGTGGTTAGGTGTTCGCCCAACTTTCTCGGGAGTTGAGTTGCACAAGGGAAGGACTTAATTCCTCATTTAGGGCTAATTTAAGGCAGTTCCCATGCCCTGTAATTACTCGGGACATAATGGAAATGTGAACACCAACACTGTCACAGACCATTGTGAGCCTGGCAAAGAATTTCCTCAACTGTTCTCACCGTTTATACCATCTAAGCATTTACGTTCCCTGTAATGGCATCATCAGTAACAATTACCAAACAAAATTGCACGGATGCATTTGTGTTCAGAGCACGAACGAATCATGTCAAAATGAATAATAAACCCTTGTGTAAAATTTGTAGCGTTTTCAAACATTTTCCAGTTTTTCATCTATAACTTGAAAACAGAGCGTAATTAATAACAAACCTACAGCTTGTAAAAACCATTGATAATAATAATAATTTGCGTTAGAATAAACGAAATGTCGGCTAATCGCATGAAATGGTGGTGAGGGGTCGGTAGAGGGCAGTAGTGGGGAGGGAAAGTCGGTGGAGGGGAGAAGAATCAGTAAATGAATTTAAAGAAGCCGTGGAACTAAAGAAGAGAAGTGCGGAAGTCAAGAAACGAGCTTTACTGAGCGAGAGTTGGTCAGAAAAAGAAGATTTCGTGATTTTCAACAAATTTGAGAAAAATAGTCCATTTTTGAGAGGCTGTAGCGCGCTCCCTGTCGATCGTAGAAAAAAAGTATAATAGACACATTTGTAGCAAATTTAGTCCTCTACATTAAACTAATTTGAAGTTTTCCGCTAAACCCAACCGTTTTGAAAATATCTTGAAAAAACCAAAAAAAGTGCGAAAAAACGCAGTTTTTGGGCTGCCAAAAATTTTTCCGGGCCTAAAAAAAGGTCACACTTTTTTTTACAGAGTCTTTACATCCTAAAAGACAAAATAAAAAATAAAACAAACTACTCCACCTTTTGCAAGGCAAAATTCTCTGGTGACTGGACTATGATGAATGATGGTGTTATCATCACTCTCACAGTTAGGCCGCAGAATCCAGGTTCAGGGATTTTTCCCCGAAAATCAAGTTTTAGACTGTAAAAAGGGGCACATAATAATGGAATAATGGATTTTTTTTTTTTTTTTTTTGTGATTTTCGAGTGTCGGTGAGGGTTATTTAGGAACTGGAAATGAGTTAACAAGTTGCGTTAACCCCGTAGCATCCCTCAATCAGGGATGCTGATTGCTAAAAATACAACGTTCTTTATAATAAAATAATAATGGCTCTCTAATAAATTTTTTTATAGAGCCATCTTTGGTCAATTCTTTCGGTCATTTGCATGTTAAGCATTATCCCAAGGGCATTAACCATATCTTTATTCCTCGACAAATCGCGTTCTTTCGGTATAAATAGTCGAGCTGAAAGTTCATTTTTACCATTTTTGTCCTCCCGGCCAAATCCCACACTGTGCGGCGGTTGTTTTACACCGCAAATCGAAATCGTTTTTATTATTTTTATTTTTTTTCATTTACTTTCACGGACCGTTGAATAAATAAAGTTTGTGTTTTTAATGTTTGCGTTGTGCTTGACGACAAAATAAAAGCTGTCTTGTCGTTTTTGAGGCGAGCTCTTCTTTCCCCTTCGTTCGGTCGAGCGGTTCAAATGAATGGGGGTCATCATCACGGTAGAGCGCGTATTTAGAGAAGATCAATCACGTCGCAAACTCACCCAGCGGTTATCGAAGCTGTCGGCATTTTTTTTTCGAGCGTGGGATTTTTACTTGGAAATCACTCGGTGTTGTTTGAGCTTAATAGTTATCATCCACAACATTATTTTGGTTTATTATTCTTGGAATAATGCACCTATGTAATCGCGAAGGAGGTCGACGCGAAGGAGCGGCCTCAAAATTTGACATTATCCGTTTCAAGAGGTCTACATTCCAAAACCGAAATGTCCGTCCGCCGTACGCCGTCCGTAGGATTTATTATTATTTTTTTTTTTTAGTCTGAAATTTTGACAAAATACTCTGTTTACCATCTAGTTGTGCCCGCAAGGTTTTCAGCCCGATCGCCCAAACCCTTGGGGCTAAAATGGGGCTACGGGAGGAGTTTTTTGAAGGCTTTTGGCTATGGGATCGTGTCATGTGTCGTTTTCGAAGTATTTTTGGACGTAGAATCCATTTTTTGGGGTCCCGCAACAATCCGATTTCACTGTTGCGATCTATAGGGCTTTCATGGGGCTAAAAATGAGATTTTTGATGGATCCCAGGTGAACAGGGAGAACTCCAGTAAGAACTGCCGCTCACGAGACTGTTTTGTAGGATCGCGTCACCCTGATGAGGGCCGTCCTGTGTGCCGAGCTCAAGAGGTCAAAGTTACCCCCAACAGCATCCCCACGTTGGCGTTTATTCATTAATTTTTTTATCGTTAGATTTATGTTGGTAGATAGTAAACGTTAATAATACACCCGTTGTTTTCAGGTGGAATTCTCAGTTCGTCCCTGGCCGTCGCAACGGACGCGGCTCACCTCCTGACGGACTTCGCCGGCTTCATGATCTCCCTGTTCGCTCTCTACATGAGCCAAAGGAAACCCTCGAGGAACATGCCTTTCGGGTGGCACCGGGCCGAAGTGATCGGCGCCCTGACGTCGGTTTTGACCATCTGGCTGGTGACGGGGATCCTCGTCTACATCGCCATCGAGAGGATCATCTCCGGCGATTACGAGATAAACGCCACTATCATGCTCATCACGTCGGGCCTGGGCGTGCTCGTCAATCTCGTGTGAGTGTATTTCTCATCTGCGGGACGTCAGAAAGTCAGAAAGTCTTTATTGTTTTCAGGCTTTACTGCCTATAACAATGCACGGGCTCTGCCCGCTAAATTCATAACTAATGCATTTGATAAGACTGCCCTAGTTTGAGACTTTATAGAGGTGTAGCCTTCTTCCGGTATCTCAGGCAGTCAGTTATTCTGTTAGTCTGACAGTGAAATCCCTCCGATATTAGACAGTCTATTAAATGTTAGGCTAGTGCGTATGTCAATTTTTACCGCTTTTAAAATTTAATGATATGCTGTTCTCGACCATTTGCAATTTGCTCGTTGGTATCGATATCTCAATATTGAAAATAAAAGAGTTAGGAATATTGCACTGGGCAGTTATGGGGCCTGGGGGGGGGGGGGGGGGGGGGGGCTGGGTTTAGTCTGTCTGCAGGTTATTCTGATAGTCTGTTTGTTCGTCAGTTATTGGTCTGTTTGTTGGTTGTGTTTGTATCTCAGTTACCTATTAGTTAGGGCCGCTTTATCAATCACCAGTTAGTAGGAGTTACTGGACTGATTAGCGCTACCTAGCAGTTATGTACGCATATCACCTTTATCAATCACCGGTTATGTCCTAACTGCTAGGTAATTTTAGTCAGCCCTCGGAGGGCCTGTTAACGCGCTAACAGTCTGTTAGTGGATCCAAGATGGCATCCGACAAGGTCGTTCGAAACGTTCCATTCCTTCCAGCCCCGTAGAGGGGGGGGGGGGGGGGGGCACTGGACCCGTTGCCCCCGGGCCCGGCCTTCGTAGGGGGGCCCGGATTTTCTTGAGAATTTTTTTTTTTGTAAAAAAAGGGGGTAGGAGAGGCAAAATGGGAAAAGGGACAGATCAATATAGGAAAAATTTTCATAAGTACAACTTTTTTTTTTTTTTTTTTTTTTTTTTTTAGGGGGCCCGATGAATTTTGCCCCCGGGCCCGGATTTTCTCTCCACGGCCCTGATCCCTTCAGAAGACAGTTTTGACAGTTTATGTTACCTAATTATTATGATTATGATTGCCGACTTCAGGGGAAGAATTATTTGCCGAATTCCTGTCGTGGGAGCGTCAGATCTAAACAGTATGTATTCAAATTCAACCAACTCATGAAACTATTGATGCGATAGAAACTTCTTTTCCAGGACGTCCCTTTAATAGGTAAATAGGTAGGTGCCTACTCACTTCTTTCAAACACTCATGCTCACTCCTTGCAACGGTTACAATGAAAATTGAGCAATGCCAGAGGTCTATGTAATGCACGGGTGTTACTCAAAGAAAATAATAGAAGAAGAAAACCATACAACAACTGCCAAGCCTAAACAAAATCCTTGACAAAAAAATTTGTTTCTACTCCGCAAATACCAAATTACAACAATCATTGTTCAACAATGTCTCGAGCGTTATCAACGTAAACACTGTTATTGCTGTTATGCAGTCATCAGTTGCATTTACTGTGTCTCAACTAGAGCTATGGCGGACTTGCCAAAGAAAAGTGAGTGATAACGCCACTATTTAACCGATTATCGTGAGATCGATAATGGTTTTGACATTTTATCATTTAATAATTATTAATCATTATAATGATGTTAATCATTATAATGATTAACAGGACATTTTCATTTTTTCCCGTCACGACACAAAAAAGCGTTACGCAACATAATCGCGAAAACTATAATCACATGATTGGTCTGTAAGGAAGTTTGGCGGTTGGTTACAAGTAGAGGGTCGAAATTCCAAGAGTTGAGAATGAGGCGTAAAATTAATCATTATTAAATGATCTGACTGTAGAACCATGGGTCTACCGTGCGTTTTTTTTTTTTTTTTTTTTAATGTCTGCTATGGCACACAACCGAAAAAAACGTTAGTTTTTCGCATCACGAAATTTCTGATGATTTTCGCTTACAACCGATTCGTTGCTACGGAACTTCATCTTCGCCAGTTATCATCGTACAAAAATCGTTCACCATTCGTTGGAAAGCTCTCGATTTATCACGCATTTCTTTCGTACTTGTTCTTCGTCATTATGTCCCCATTTTATATTTATTGATGTTCTATATGAATGCAGTAAACAATGCCGTTTGTTTTGTTGTTATCAGTTGCCACGTTAGAAATCACTTTGAGAAATCGCCAAAATGAAGGTAGAGATACAAGGGTGTTGCAGACTCGTATGCAACCGTTTTTCTATGCTTTACACTCTAGTAAGCTGTAATGTCCCAATGTGTTGCAGACTCGTATGCAAGCATAAAACAACAACAATAAATTTAAACTAGATACGGGATTTTTAGGTCTAGGGACAGCAAACGGGTGCCTTACTTCATAGTCGGCAGTTAGAGCTAACTGCTAGATACGTACCTGATGATTTACCTGGGGAATTGATAAAGCGGCCCTTAGTCTATTTGTCTGTTAGTCAGTTAAATATCTCAGCTATTAGTCTGTTTGTTGGTTATTCTGTTAGTCTGTCAGTCAGTTTGATAACTCAGCTATCGGTCAGTCTGTTGGTTATTCTGTTAGTTGTTTGTTAGTCCGTTAGTTATTTGTTATTTGTCAGTCAACTTGTCTGTTAGTCAGTTAGATATCTCCACTATTAGTCTGTTTGTTGGTTATTCTGATAATCTGGCAGTCTGTTGGATATCTCCGCTATTAGTCTGTCTGTTGGTTATTCTGTTATTATGTCAGTCAGTTTGATAACTCAGCTATCGGTAAGTCTGTTGGTTATTCTGTTTGTCCGTTAGTTATTCAAGGTTGGTCTTGGTGTTACCCCACTCTGGCAAGAGACAGGGGTAGCTGGGTGGGCGGACGAGTCTGCTCACCTGGCGGCATGTGAGTTTTGTGACTTTATGTCGTAAACTCGGGTACCAGCCCGGTTAGCTGGTAGAGTGCGCTAGAACACTCGTTCTCACTTGTGGCTCAGTAGTACAAGTACTGGCACCTTTATGGTGCTGGGTCTCCCTCGTGTGGACCTCCATGGACCCCTGGAGGTGGGCTTTGCTGGTTTGCTTGCATCCGGCAGGAGAGGCACAGCTCTGTTAGTGGGCGAGCCCTCCTTAACTTCCCTATACTCCCAATGTCCGTTAGTTATCTGTTATTTGTCAGTGAATTTGTCTGTTAGTCAGTTAGATATCTCAGCTATTAGTCTATTTGTTAGTTATTCTGATAGTCTGGCAGTATAGTAGTAGCATGGTGAGTTGTGCAGAGCTCGGTCAAATTTGCGGAGCTGTTAGTTGGTGAAATAGGCTCAGTCTGCTTGTTAGTCAGTTATTTGTCTGGCAGTCAGTTAGATATCAAAGTTATCAGACAATCTGTTGGGTATTCTGATATTCTGTCAGGGGCCTTTCAGTATCCGTGATGTGGGTATTTAACTGTCTGATCTGAGCACCTCATGAACCCTGGAACAGAAAGTTAAACCCTCAGTCACAGTCAATAAGACATCTCAGCTATTGGTCTGTCTGTTGGTTATTCTGTTAGCCAGTTTGATATCCCAGCTGACTAATTGTCAGTCTCTTAGTTGTCTCTGTTATCATCTCACTGCGCCCCTGGCTATCTGCAGTCCGCTTGCTACCCCGCTGTGTGGGAGTGCCAAAAACCTTTGAGAACGCTTTCGTCTTTTGATCTTAACTGTATTGAGCCTGTTGTTTGTATTTTCATTTTGCAACATGGTAAGTTACGTCTAGTAGGCGATCCTCAAAGCATTACTTTGTTGAAAGCGAAGTATTTTCAGGTTGTTCTTTACTATTACAATTTACAAATCGCATAACCTAAAACCATTTGCATCTCAACGGTTAGTCTCTTCGACATATCGCTCAACACAAAACGACGCTATCATCATGCTTATCACGTCAAGGCCAGCTCTTTACTCGTGCATCAGATTAGATGTAAACGCTGTCCTCTGTAGTGCATGATTGAATTCACCGCCGCTTGGCACCTTCACAAAAACCTTTGGACGCTATTGAAATCTTTACGCGCTGCTATTTTGTTTTGTCTTGCAAACTATTTCGTCATGAACTAAATTTTCGTTTTTCATCATTTTAGGATGGGGATGTCTCTCCACCAACACTCTCACTCTCATTCGCACAACAACAATGAAGAGCTGGCCGTAAAGGGGGCGAAGAAGAACGAGAAGAACATCAACGTTCGAGCCGCCTTCATCCACGTTTTGGGCGATCTCATTCAGAGCGTTGGGGTTTTCATTGCTGCTCTCATTATCATGTTCAAGGTGAGTTGACGCAAAAACGACAGATGTATCGATATGAAGAATACTGAGGTTTTAAGGGGACGTTTAAATCGTCTCTTGTACTCCCAGAAGGGCTTCCTCTCAAATTTCAACGTCCAAGGGTGAACGGGAGAGATTTCAGCAGTGTACGGATTTTGAACATTTTTACATTACCTGCATATATTGGCAGAGCGGTACTGCTTCGAGTTCGATTGCTGTGAAAGACACCTCGTTCTTTGGATATCTAAATCTTGGAATTTTGACTCGAGATTTAAATAAAAATTATGGCTGCGTAAAGAAACCGACCTGACAACCAACTTATAACCAAGGTTCTATACCGTGGGACGGAAGTCACCTGGTGGTGCATTCTGACGATCAGCAAGAGGCAGCAGAGGCATTTGAAGGAACGGGAATAACAGTAGTCATAGGTCAGCGGTTCCTTGGTGGCTTCATCAGTCAGGATGATGCACGAAAGGGAGGAATTTGAAAGATTGAGATAAGTAATCCGGGAAGAATTTATGCCAGCGGTAATGAGAGGTAGCTTGCAGTGTCCCATCTCCGGCGCAGAAACTGATCTATTCTCTTTGCCGGTGAACAAAGGCGGCCTGGCGTGATCCGGTTGCATCACCTCGAAGCTTGTTTAAGACCTCGGAATTACGCTCTGCAGTGCTTGGCCAATCATTGCGAATGGGAATGCCATTTGATATAAGGGAGCACCGAGCGCAAATTGAGGCAGCAAAGAAAGAGGCAATGAAGAAGCGAAAGCAGGCGGAGGATGTACTGTTACAGAGCACCCCAAGAAAATGCTCGGCAGATCGAAGAAGAGCGATTAGTCGAGCAGTAGCGGAACAGTCCACAGTGAAGTCGTCTGGATGGCTGTCTGCCATTGAAGCGGCATAGCTTTGCGGCATCTCTCCTCAGCCAGAGAGTTCCGAGATGCTCTTGCTATTCGATACATGCGAACCCCAGTAGATATGCCAAACAAAATTTAATGTGATGGCTGTGGTCATATCCCCTTTTCCATCAGGCATGCTCTCTGTTGTAAGACGCCGGGTTGATCACATGGCATCACAATGAAGTAAGAGACGTCCTGGGGGAATTAATGAATACAACTTGGGGAAATTGCTGCAAAGAGCCAATGATTGTAGCTGCTTCAGACACTGATCCTGGTTTGAGAGGAGATCTTGCCTGCCGTGGGGTGTGGGAACCACAGAGGGACGCATTATTGTCATAGACACTGATGCACCCTCTTACGTTTCCCAACCAGTGGCATCAGTTCTCATTTCGGCAGAGGAAGAGAAAAACAGAAGTATTTGCCTGCGTGCCAAGATCGCCACTGCTCATTCACCCCACTGGTCAGCACAGTGGGACTTTTGGCACCCCAGATGAACCGATTCGTCGATGTCCGACGGTGAACGACTGGCAGACAAATGGAAGCGGCACCAGGGGATCGTCAAGGGGTGGCTCAGGGCACGATTATCGTTTGCCATCGTTCGCGCAGCCTCCATGCGCGTGAGTTGGACTCGGCAGAGGTGGCGGAGCGCTGATGACCTGCTTGGGTTTGACGATGGGGCGGCGCTGCAGCTGGGGCTCCAACATCGTTCAAAAGAACTACCGGCAGTAAAACTGCTTGAAGCCGAGTCAACTTTCGAGTCATAGAGGGCGAAGTGCAGCGAACGATCGAATCAGGAAAAGTGGAGCAGACTCGATGACTTGTTGTTGACTACATGAGATGCTAATCTAGAAAGAAAAAAAACCAGGCTTGTGGTTATAAAAAAAAAACTTACAACCAAGGTTCTCTATTCCACGTTGCTGAGGATGACCCGAATCACCTTTTTGCGCCTGCGCACCGCGTTCCGCTGATTCAATCCTCATAAAATTTAATATTCAATCCTAAAAAAATGGGACCTCAAGAGAAAATTTTACCAAAATCGGATCAGAATTGTGGAATTTATCGCTGTAACAAGAAAGTGCGGACAGACGGACAGGCAGACAGACACAGAACCAAATTTGTTGAAACGCAAAATGCAAGTGGAAATTTTAATTTTGGGGGACACCAAGTTTTTCGATCTCAAAAGTGAAAACAATGCTTCCGCCACCTTCGGTACTGTCGGAAGCAAAATTATGATATTCGATAAATATATCAATATGAGGAATATAGAAGCACACCGAAATTTACAAAAAAAAAAAATAAATAAATAAATAAATAAAAATGGGAAAAATATGGTATTGGATTCATCAATATCATACCGCCCATCTCTACTGACGCGTCATAAAATAGTACAAATCCAGCGACTGAATCGATGTTGACACTCGGAACCAAGAGTTGTCTTGCCTAGGAAGGTCTCTTTATGTCGATTTTCGGTGCAACTTGATAAGGAGAGACCTTGCCTGGAGCAATCGGTTTCTATTGAATTCGAATTGTCTTCATACTGCATTGAATGGGATAACTTTCAGATACGACCTGCTGTAAATCCATTGTTCACCTTTAGCGAAATCGCAGTTTTTAAAACGTGAATAGCTTTTTATTGGTTGCCTAACGCTATAAAATGTTCAGCATCATTTTACGTACTAAACCTGTTGACTTGTATAAATTAGGCGCCCGGGCAGCGGGCTCGGTTACGGCTGTTACGACGTTTCAATGGCTTTTATCATCTTCTATTGTTTCAGCCCGAGTGGAAGGTCGTCGATCCGGTGTGTACATTCCTCTTTTCACTGCTAGTCCTCGCCACAACCTTCGCCATCATCAAGGACACGTTGATAGTTCTCATGGAAGGTGAGAAAAAAACTTGAGGGACTTCTTTAAAACCAGAGGGCTTCGTTGGGTTCAAGTGGCGGTTTTGAGCCGTTCCGTAAGAGGGTTTGATTATAAAACCATTAGCACGGTCTTGTAAGGGAAGTGTAAAGTTTGTGTTGATAGTCGTTTTGGGCTGATTCTCGGAGAGCCCTGGAATTTACGGATACGAAAAGAATCCTGTCTTCAAGTGAACTGACACCACTGTTTGATATTGGAGAGTGGTTGGCAACACTGTTGAATCCTTTAAAAAACATTTGAGAGAGAGGGGGTCCTTTTTATCCACCTGGTCAGTTCAAGGGAGTCCTTGAAGGGACCCTCGAGATTTCATCCTATTTAGGAGCTTTGCGAACCATAGTGGTGCCCCCCCACATAAATATTGAGAATATCTAATTACGAAATGAAGCAAAATTTGCTTTCCTTGTGTGCCAGCGAGGGCACACTTTGCTAGTTTTTTTGCGGGTAACTACTTGAATTTCAATAGGGAGAGCAGTTCCAGTTGGCATAGTCGCTTTTTAATCTCTCACGTGAGTTTCTAGTCGTTTTTTAGTTGCTAACAATTTTTCGCCGGTATCGGAGGAGTTTGCACCCGTCGCACAGTGGTCGGCATCGTAAAACTAGCTTATCGAAAATCGAAGGTAGCAATTTTTGTAGGGAACAGGCGTAAACAAGTGCTAACATGCTCCTGAAGACAGAAGGAAAACGAAATCGAGGCCAAACTACAGGAGAGGAGCGGGCGATCAAAATAAACGCACGTCCAAATTAGTCTAACTGTCCCCTGAGAAGTAAAAGAGATTTCAGCAGGTTGATTGTTACATTTCAACATTTTTCTTTCCATCATGGATACTCAAATCGAGGCTAAATAAATGACTATATTATTTTATTTCGTACAGAAATGTCTTAGAGATAATTTTGGTTTAATCTGGTTTAATATCCCTTAAGGAAAACTCAAATCTCATTTTTGAAATGCTCTAAACTGTTCGGAACCATCGGGAACCAAAAGATTCCAAAAAGGCTGTGCTCAGTGACTGTTATGCATTGCAATTAACCCTCCGTACCCCCACGTGGGGTCAGGGACATGCACAGAGCCTCTCCCCAGCGTTGTTGCCTCGAATACCTTCCCACTCAGTGCTCCAGACGTGGATCAGGTCGGATCAGTCTTCCAAGCAAGCCAACCGTCCGTTTTGGATTTTTTGTTCTGAAAAACGTGATTGGGGTCCGATCTGACCCCATGTGGGTGACTTTGTAACAAAAATTTCAAACTTTACTCCCACCTTTTTTTTTAAATTTTTGAGGAATTTGATAGATTTTTTGATGATTCATTCCTTCATTTTATAGTCAAAAAAATATTAGTCTGCAGACTAAATAGTCTGAGCTGTGATTTTTTCCCCCGTTTTACTATTCCTAGCCCAATTACTAGCTCTAAAGTCTCCAAGTATGACCCAAGCAGTGATAACGAGGAGGTTCTGAGCGATAAGCCGTTATTTCAAGCCCGCTACTTCCTTATTGTCTATTAAAATTCATTCCAACGCGTCTTCTATAGCCTCACATATGTTCTGGGAACATTGGAAGCTGCAATGATGGGATTTAGCGGCCCGAACAGCGCGAAAATGGGTGGGGTCTAAAATGACCCCACGTGGTGTACTTTTTGGCGCCCGATTGCTACTTTACTAATCGGTCAAATGTTAAAGTTGGGGTAGCCATTCGATGCAGATTTTCATGTTCTTTCATAATGTAAAGAGTGATATTTTCTGTATCACGCATACTTTTCAAGATATAAGTAAAAAACCAAAAAAAGACCGAAAATGTCGAGGTTTTTAGGCCCCCAAAAGTTCTCCCGACAAAAATTAGGTTGGATTCGCTTAGTTGGGGTGCCAAGACACCAATCAAAATTTAGAAACATAACATCCGACCTTTTGTCGGACACCGAAGTCTAGATTGACTGGACTAACACCCCGGTGCTTTGGATTTGCAGGGATTCTCTTCAACGCCTTGAAACCGATTTTTCATCTTTTTCTTCCTCCCCAGGTTTGCCTCGAGACGTCGACTTTGACGACGTTATGAATACGCTGCTGTCCATCGACGGCGTCATGGCCGTTCACAACTTGAGGATATGGGCTCTCAGCTTGGACAAAACCGCTCTAGCGGCTCATATTGCTATCAGTGAGTACAATCAGTGAGACCATTCCACGTTCTGTTGTCTTATTTTTGTTTCAAACCCTTCTAACTTGCGTGTATTTCAGAGCCGGGAACCGTCCCTCAGTCCGTCCTCAAAACGGCATCGACCAAGATCCACCAGAAATACAACTTTTTCGAAATGACTCTCCAAATCGAGAATTTCCACGCCAAGATGGAAGACTGCGCCCAGTGTCAGGTGCCGCGCTAATTTTTCTGTTTTTTGTTCTCTACCACTGTCTAGTCCAGTAATTACGAAAGTATTAACCCATGGAATGGGGGGAAACGCTATTGAACATCTGGGAAATTTATCGGGAGTTTGATGTTTTTGGAATACTTTATTGTGGAGGTTGGCTAAAGCTGTTATCTTGTCGAGGTTGACTGCCGTGAAGATTGCGACTATTTGGTTCACTTTGAAAGCCTTGAAAGGGAACCTCATCAGTTTTGACGAGTTTGATGACACAGTTTGGTGATGGCGTTTTTTTTTTCTTGGTTTGATCGATAACTCTTAGTCAATAAATTTGACTTCATTAAGCATTTACAGGGCGAGACGGTGAAACTTCCTTTTTTCAAATGTGCGCAGCTTAGGCTGGAGATGTCATAAGGAAGTGAGAGTGGTTTGAAACAGTAGGGAATGTTCTGATGTTTCGTTCCACACCACTATAGGGATGGCAAACAAGTTTAAACCGATGTATCGATCGACAATCAAACATCGGTGTCCCAATAACATTGCCTCTGAACCATCGATGGTTTTTTTCATCGATGTATCTCTCAAAAACATCGATGGATCGATGTTTTCATGATTAATGATTAATGATAATGAAAAATTTGAGGTATTTTCCAACCCCTAGTCCAGGACAGGTTACGGACTAGAACGCATGCACACTAGAGTGTTACAACAACGGAGCGCGTTCCAACCACCGCGAGGACAGTTTCAGGACCAAGTGTTCTGTATTCCTTCCCGCTTTGAAATCTGTTCAAGACCAGTCCCACGTTGATCCAGATTTTTCTGAAGACTGCTTGAGGACAGGTTGAACCTGTCAGGTTCCCCCACCATCGCACGGGATGTGTAACTGTGAAGTGGGGGGAGGAGGACGCGCCTCTCAGCCAACCAGGTTGCACCTGTTATTGTCTTCTTCGGGGACAGTTCCAAATCTATTCCAACCACGCTGTGTCCAGAACTGATATAATACAGTTGTCGCCGGTTATTTCGTCGCCTGATATACCGTCATATCGGGTATATCGTCACAAAACGCCAGGAACGGAACGAAACGCGGTCCAACATTGATTTTTATCCGGTTGTACCGTCACTCCCGTCGGATATAACGTCATGGAGACATGAAGTGTTTGTTTACAGTTTAGGAGTTTCGTGATCAGATTTTTTAATGGATTTAAAACTGATGAAGCCTTACTCGTATGGTTTAGAAACGCTTCGGCAATGAATGCACCAATAAATCGATCTGTTTTGATTCAAAAAGGCAATGAACTTGGAAAACTGGCAGGGGACGACATACTCTGATGGTTGGCTAACTCGTTGGAGAAAAAGAGGATGGTGACGAGGGGGGGGGGGGGGGGGGCTAGTCAGTGGTTACAGCATGTTTGGCCAACTGTTACAGCAAGATATGAACCAAATGATGTGTATAATTTAGATGAGACGGGTTTATATTTTCGGGCGATACCTGATTACGTTATGATTTTCAAACATGGTTCTGGGTGAATCTACGAAAAGTGCCATTTTCTTGTCCCGGCACAATATCTCTACTTCTGGGCATGATAAGAAAGCTTTTTTTTTTTCTATGTGTCTATAGGTACGGGCTCAATTCTTCCGTGTCAGTTGGGGTGTTTCAGTTTAATATTTCACAGGTAAAATCTGGGTTGAATGGTCAATTTTTCATTCATCTGGCCTGTCCCCATCATGAGGTAGTCAACTTTCAGCATGTACCCCACCTTAACGTGAGAAGGAAAAAATCAGCCAATATTTTTACTAGTGCCTATAAGCCTGTAGTTTACGAGCATGTGTCTTTTGAATATTTAGTTAATGAAGGTTAGCAACTACTGTTGATAATCGTCCTGTCCCGAGCTTTCAATTCATTCATCTGGCTCCTGAAGTTCATGCTTGGTGAAGGGAAACAACAACTTGTGGGAACATTCTTGTGCTACAAGTGGCACCACTGAAGCCCGTGGCTTCAATCCCTCACCATGAGGTCTCTTTATTATCCATCTTGTAGGCCTCCAAACAACAGCTCTGGGAAATATCAGGTGCGTGACTTTTTTTGTGAGTCATTCTTCTGGTCATGGTTGTTCCAGTAGATCTATCAAAACGCTCGAAGTCCATTTTTGTACAAACACCTGCATAGATTATGATGAGCTCTTTGTTTTTTCTGTTTTACCTTTATCTACTTGTACAAGTGATTTATTGTAAAAAATTTCATTCATCTGGTCTTCATTCATCTGGCCAACAAACATTCTTGTGGCCAGATGAATGAATAGAGACCAGATGAATGAATATCACAGCAACAAAAAGCCAGCAAATGACAGCACTGGAGTTTGCCTTTACTCAAGATTTTGACACTTTTCGTTAAAAAAATTTATACCATGGTTTCAATTCGCTGGATTTCTCTTTTAAATTCCGTCTACACTCATATTTTTCATTCATCTGGTCTTAATCATTCATCTGGCTGTCAAACAACAGAACGATGAAAGTTGCTGCTTAGCCACTGATACACAATAATCACCAAGGTAATCTAAGTTTATTACCATAAAAAAAGTTCGGAATTTCTCGATTTTTAAATTTTCAAATGTGTGACCCCGAAAATGGCACTTTTCGTAGATTCACCCTTCTGCTTCTGCCGGGGAAAAAACTTCGGTTATACCATCAAAACCTGAGATTTCATCATTATGACGGTATATCCAATTCAGCTATACCGTCAGTCGGCTATATCGTCACAAAACGGCTGGTCCCAATTGTGACGGTATAACCGGCGACTACTGTACAAGTCCTGTCCGCGCAAGCGCGGTACACGGTTGTCCGTAGCATGTTCTGGACAGGGAGGTTGGAAAATACGTAATGATACTACCTTCGTGAGAGTTTACGATTACCAACTCGAGAGCTTCCTGGGGCGTCTGGTGTCAATAAGGGGCAATTTGGACTGGCCAGCCGGTTCCTCGACCCTACACTAGACCTCAAGGCCTTGAAATTTTAAAGTCAATTCTTTCGGAGTACTCGAACATTCGATTAAATTTGTTAAAAAGAGTCGATCAACATAGTATGACATACTAGTACATTGTACTAGAATAGTCTGAAAACACCATAAAAATGTGGTCCATTTGAACCAAAAAGTGTTGGGATTAGGGATGGGAAATCGGTAAGAAGTATCGATTTTTTTAATCGATTCAGAATCGGATGCTCTAAATCGATTTCCCAAAAAATCGCCATAAAAGTCGATTTTTTGGAAAATGGATTCAAAAATCGGTCTTACAAAAAAAAAATTGTTTTTAATGAGTGAAAACGGTAGATATAATCAAAGTAGGTAGATTAAAGAAAAAATCGTTAAAAAATGTATTTAAAATTAAAATTGTATTAGTTTTCAAAAATTTCGATAATAAACATTTAATCAGCCGAGTTATCAGTTTCGCTGTCTGAAAAAGCCATGGCAGACGTCGCTTGTAACTAGTGAGTTTTGTTGTTATTAGCTATTAAACATCATTTTTAATCGACCTAAGACTCGAAATTTGCTTGAATCACTTGAAATACTAAACTAATTTTTATAAATGACGAAAATCGATTCGACTTTTTTTTAAATCAGTAAAAATCGATTCACGATTTTTACGAAAATCGGAAGTAAAAATCGATTCACCTAAAAAATCGGAACCTGAAGATCGATTCAAAAAATCAAAAATCGGAACAAAAAATCGGAAATCTATTCCCATCCCTAGTTGGGATTAAGACCAGCTTTAAAGGATGTTAGGGGGGAGGTGTCTGAGGGCGGCACAAGATGAGGGAGGCTCCATGCATTGGGGGGGGGGTAATGGAAGAGAGTTTCTACTCTCGAGCAGCTGACGCACAGTGGTCCAGAACCCCCGATCGAAACTCCTAGCGACTTTAATTTTTTTACTTTTGCTTTCAAAATGAGTAGATCTTATGTTTTTAAGTGCGCAGATTCCAAAAAAATCATGTTTTTATTCACTTTTGAGGCCCAGACATGGTAAAAAAAAAATAATATTTTTCGGCTTTTTCGTTGATTACCTGAACGTTTCATGTCAGACCCCAAGTGTATTATTGGTTATCTCAACGTTTTCATTAAAATTAACAAATTGCTGAAGTTGAATCGAAAATATTGGAAAAAATAGAATAAAATGTCCAAATTTATTTATTTGAATATATTAATCGGAAAAATATAAATAAAATAAAATAAATATCGGGTTGGGAGAGGGCACACGAAACCGATGGAAGGGAGCTCCACTTCCGTCTCTGGACATTGATCTTGACGTGGACGAAAAGTATCCCAGGTTTATGAGCAGAGAAACGGACTTTGGATCAGAAAAAATGACCTAGTAGCACCTGGAATTGGATCGAAAACTTTCTTTATACCATTCTCGAAAATCTGAGACCAATTTTTGCGCGTACATATTTTTACGATTTTTTCTACCTAATTTCGAAAAATATTCATGCAAATTGTACTTTAGAGATAATTTACTCATCTTCGGATTAACCAATGGCTGTGATTAACCAATCAGCAAAGCTCTCCAAATTTTGGAAATAAGAAAAAATAAATACAAATCGCTACATTAACAAAAAAATCGCTAGCATCGGTCTACTTTAAACATTTCGAATTTCCTGCAAACTTTTCTAGGCAGTTTTCGGGAAAGCCTGGGCAGGCTTGGGCGTTTCAAGAACTGTAGAATAAAGGATAAAATTTTCAAATCTTTAGAACAATATGAAAAAATTTAGTTTCGATCACGTTTTCGGGGGTTCTGGACCACTGTGTGACGTGAGCCCAGTCGACTCCCGCTTGAGGAAAAAATGGAAAGGTCTCAAAGGGGGGGGGGGGAGGGGGGTGCCAGCCTAGGGCGTGGGAAAGGGCATTGGCATCAACTCGTCATTTCTTCGAGGAGAAAAGCATAACGAACATGAGGAAAGCGAGTAGAAGGGGTCTGAGGCCAGATGTGATACAGTCGGGGTTGGCTGGCTTTAAACCCCTAGTTCTACAAGAACCCCGACTCCGCCTGACAGTTTAACTGCACTTGCGCTCTCAAAATGCTTATTCTCAAAAGGCTTATTCGATTTACCCTCCTTAATATTCCTGACCAAGACAATAAAAAAACGCCAATAATACACATTTTCTATTAGCGGCTCCCGTTAAATTTCCCAAATGACATTGCTGGCCAGCAGTGTTTTTTCGTTGTCAATCAAAATCGCGCGGTGACATTATACCACATTGTAAGACTGGTAATATGTAGTCTATGAACCCCATATCATTCCCCAAACCCGAATCCTTAATCCAATCCAGCTTCACTTGCAGCATCTCCAAATAGCCGTATCGTAAGCAGTTATTTTTTATTTGAAGTGAAAAGAAATGATTAGTTTTTGATGTCTACGTTAAGTAATGTATATAACGTTAAATTTTATTGGGAAAAACAACTCCGATGTTCCTTATGTTACTAAACTGTGAGTACCACCATGTGGGTAAAACCAGAAGCTCAATTACAACCGAGTACTCAGTTCTAAATACTCATCACGAAATTCAACTCACGGTTTTATGTTTTCTCGTCATCAACTGGCTCTCTTTGTAACTTCTGAACCTGGCGACCTCTATTTAGCTGTATCGGATGTACGTGTAAGATAAAAAGGGTTTTATTACATCTGGATTTTCCTCGTGCAGCAAGAAAACGTACGGCTGCAGTATTGCCGCAAGGCAGAGATTTGACATTTACGGAACCTACAATATGTTTGTACAAATGTTTTCTAATGTCTGTAGATTTTAGATTATGAAATAAATAAGTTATGACGTATGATTATTTGACGCTACCTTCACATCCTTTAATTCTAACAAGCTGCTGAGCGGTGGCGCAACATGATATGATACTGGGGTGAATAGGGACGGATTTGAGGGTTGTTTAGGTGTATCTCCTCTCTAAATTGACGGGGAAAAACTATTTTAAAGTTTCATATTGTTCATTGACTTCCCAGGTAACGATTCCATTGCTAATCAACAGATTAATTGAATGGGTGAGTGCAAAAAGGTTAAGATTCCAAAAATTGAGAAAACGAGGTAAGGAGGCCATTTAGATAATCTTATCCGTTTTGAGCTCAACGAAAAGAAGGGAGCAGTTGCTTGTAGAGTGCGTAACATGCGAAGAATTGAACGCAAAAATAATGTCTTCGGAATTGAATGATAACGCGAAACGAGCTGCAGTTGCTGAGCTTATTGTTCACAAAAGAAGAGCCAAAAAATTCTTTTCGAAGATGCAAAGTGTTGCTGAACTTTGCAAGGACAGAGACGACATTATGGCGATAACTTTCGACTTCAAGCAAAACCTTCCGTTGCCTTTCATGCCTGTGCAAGAGATGTTCTACCTTCGCAAACTTTGGTTTTATGTTTTCAACGTACATGATATTGGTAATAACAAATCGGTTTTCTACACCTACACTGAAGGGAGCTAAAAGAGGACCCAATGACGTCTGCAGCTCCTTGACTTTTTAAACGAGATGCCTGCGGCGGCCAAAATCGCAACCACGCTATGATCAGGTTACTGGCGGCTTTAGTCACCGCGGGATGGTTTACTCGTATTTGCCAGTATTTTCCTGTTCGAGGGCGTAGTTTCCTGCCATGTGACAGAAATTTCTCAGTAATCAAGCGCGTTTTTCGGAAACTCGACCGAATTTACTCCCCGCAATAGCACGAAGAGAAAATCACAGTAGCCAAGAAAAACAAGCCATCAATTGAATTGAATAGATGAGCGCAACCTTACTGTTATTAATGAGCGAGAGAAACTAAGAAACAGTAGGTATCTAGCGACCAAACTATGCCACACAACACATCATCCACGTGATGCTCATTACGTAAACAACTGCACCCTAACGACCGATGCGTAATAAAACCTTATGGCGATCAGAGGTAACGAACGGCTCAGGCTGCAAAAATCGTTTTGGAGTCGTTGGGATCAGCCTAAAAAGCTCATTCCATAGACCCTTGTACCAACGAAATCGGACAAAAACTTTCGTTCCCCTTTTGAGGCCTCCTTAGTTACACATCAGAGATAAACAACTTTGGTCCTGAAGGACCTCCCGGAAACCGATGAAGGGGATGAGGGAGGAAAAATCAAGGTAGCCTATAACCACCCCCGGAACTCGCTGATGACAATGAGACCACCCTCATGAAAATCTGTTGAGCCGCTCGGGCGTGATGCTGTGAAAAAAAAAAAAAAAAAAAAAAAACGTCGAAGAGGTGAGCGCACCTTTCCATTTTTTGAGGGAAAGGTTGCGCTAAAAATCCACCTTTTGAAGTTAGGACGGTGGAAGCAGACCTGATTTTCGATATCAAGGGTTGGGTGGCCAACATTCTTCAAAAAAAGCCACTCAGGATATCCAGAAAAGGGGGCAGAAGTTCAGTGTAAGTAAGTACAGGCATCTAGTGTACTCCCATGACATTCCTGGCTGTGCCAAAGCCTGTGAGTTCATCGACGGATGTTTCCCTGTCACCTTCAAACTGATCAAGTCAAACTCAATAGAACTTCCATCAGCAAAAGCCTACAATGGAAAACTACCATTGAATGAAAAAAAAGTTGCGGACATTTCAAAAGTGAGCCTGATGATTTTAAGCCATTTTACCAGGAATTATTGGTCTGGCCAACTTCAACTGCGGAGGCTGGAAGTGAAAATGATGACTAATAACGCCACTTTCTTCTGTTTGTGCAATTTTAAAGGTTTTTTTCAGCAGAAATTTCAATTTAATCTAAAGAATAGAAAAAGCATAAGATTCCTATCACTTTCGTTTAATGCATGAAAACCCCAAGATGATTTGTAAGCGTGAGCCTCATACTCTGTTCTTATACAAAAATAAAATGAAAATTTCAGATCATTTCAGAAAACAAGTTTCAAGAAAATATACGGTTTTATCGATTTTCTCAAAATGAGCAAAATGGAATGTTAACCTTTTTGCAATCAAAAAAACTATTTTTAAAGTTTCATATTGTTCTTTGACTTCCCAGGTATCGACTCCATTGCTAAAATCAACAGATTAATTTGATTTTGATATTTAAAAAAATAAAGTTGTAGTGTCCCGATTCACCTCCCATACCTGGGGTGAATAGGGACACAATTAAAACATCGCAGAAATTGATGATTGTCCTCATTCTGCCGTTTCAGGAGGTCAATAGGGACACTGGGAAAGGGAAATAAATTATAGGTCTCCCCCCAAGAATATCGCGCTCCGACACTGCAGTCTGGTGGCCGCAAAAGGAAACGCCGATGTGGCATCCTGAGCCGAGGACTTGCTCGCCGTTTTGTTTACGTCTCCCGGTTGTGTAGTTTGGGTATTCCGAATTCTTCCTAACACAAAAGTTTGTGTAAAAAAAGAAAACAAAAATTTCTTGGGGGGAAAAGCCGTTGAGGAGTCAGGTGAGGGAAATTGTCTACAACGTTGCCAGGAAATTGTCTACGTCCAGGGCGGAGGCAGAACACATCTTTTCAATCATGTGAAATTCAAAGGTTTTCTATTTCTTTAAAACCGTTTGAAGAGAAGTGCTGCCACTAGGGAGGGAAAAACAAGAGGGACGGGGAAATTTTGTGCGAAGATTAGTTTGATTTCTGCCACCAGAATGCAGTGTCGGAGCGCAATATGCTCGTGGGAGACCTAAAATAAATCATCAATCAGGGTTCTGGAAAGTGACAAAAAAACGTGCAAAAATTGTGTTTAAATCATTATTAATAGGAACTGACGCAAAAAATATAAAAATCCCAGCATCTCTTGTCGCAAATCAGTCTTATCAACGTCATAAAAGCTCTTATTTCAAAACAGGCGTCAGGAACTCAATTACAAAAATGACTTAATTATTCGAAAAAAATGCCATGAAAGTTTTATTGAAAGTTGAAGTAAACTAAAACAAAGATATAACTGAAAACATTAGAAAATACGAAAAAAGAGCGTTGCGGGGGTCGACGACTCCGATCGGCCTCAAAATTTGACATTATCCGTTTCACAAGGTCTACATTCAAAATCCGAAATTTCCGTCCGCCGTACGCCGTCCGCCGTCTTGGGGCCGTTGTGGGCGCTAGGAATTAAACCCGTGGGGCGATATGGGGCTACGAGAGGTGTTTTTGACATTTTATGTCTTTGCTTTGGCACATAAACAAAAAAATCGTCACGAAAACTGTTGACGAACATTGTCCCAAGCCGTTTCTAGGGAAATGGCACTTGTTTAGACATGAAATGTCCCAATGTGTTGCAGACTCGTATGCAAGCGTTTGTTAATTAGATCAATTTGAATTTAGTTTTTTATTTAACTTTATTTTTGAAGGCTTTTGGCTATGGGATCGAGTTAGGTGTCGTTTTCGAGGTATTTTTGGACGAAGAATCCATTTGTTGGGGTCCCGCAACGATCCGTTTTCACTGTTGCGATCTATAGTGCTTTCATGGGGCTAAAAATGGGATTTTTGAAGGATCCCAGGAGGTTAAATATTTTTCGAGTAAAAAATAAAGAATTTTTGAAAAAAAAAATCCAAAAAACAATTTTTTTTTCCAAAATTGTTTCTTTTGACACAGAAATAATTTTTGCACAAGTAACGTATATCAAAGAATAAGAAACCCTTGTGTAAAATTTGCAGCGTTTTTTTTTTTTTTACATCACATTAAATGTGATGTAAAAAAAAAAAAAAATTTGTAGGTCACTTGTAATTGTGAATTCTTGAGAAATGGTCCAAAGAGATCACTGTTTTGTGGTGTTGACATTACGAAATAAAAGGATGCCTCTGCGCAACTGGGCCAACGACCAACGACGTTTTTTGAGACCTAGAATATGAAAAACGGAGGAGGTTTGTGGAGAACTGTGTAAAAAAATGCACAATGAATGCATAAGTGTGGGATAAAACAAAGTTGAGAGCGAATTAATGAGTGTCCCTTGTTAAGGCGACCGCCCTAATTAGAGACTAATTGCCCAAGTTTTTAATGGGTTAAAGTAATAATCAATCAACAAGAGATTTATGTGTGCAAACGTGCAGTGCGTGAAAAATGAACTTCGCTGGTATAAAATCCTCCCCGCCTCCTCCCTAATCCCTTTAATGTCTTCTCTTTGGGACCGACATCTATTGGCTATCACCTAAGGGAAACCTCCCTCGAGGAGCTCCAGCCACAGCATCCTCAGTTCGTCAGCTCCCTTCAACGAGAAATGTCGGCGACTCCGTGGGGACATCGCGCCCCCATTGCGAAGCCTTTGCCTGACAGGGTTGTTAGTAATCTTCATGCTTTGCTGTTTATCAGATGTAGTGACTCATAGTCTTTCCTGCTGGTGCCACCGCGTCTACGTTTATTCCCACGCTTCTAAGTTCGATCACCGCTTTCATCTGCCGCCAGGTGTTATGTTTATTCATAATAAGTATAATTTTAATCATCATTCATATTTATATTATAATATAAATGCGCCGCTCTGTTTTTTCTGCTCGTTACTTTTTTCGGCAAAATTAGCCCGTAGCCCTTTTGCAGCGGAAGGTTCTCATTTATAAATATTAAAGCGAAGGTAATATTATTGAGATTGTGTCCATTTTTTGTTGGTGTTGAATCGAGTGGTGCTACTCCTTCAACAAGTACGAAATCAAACTGGTCTCACGTGCAGTGAGAGTTTTGTATCTTTTTGTTGGCAGCAAAGGTTGAAGAGATTTTTTTTTAATGCAGAGGTTCATAAAATATACATAATACATGTGAGAAATTATGTTATTACATACATCATGTAGGCAAAATATTGTCCCATTCCTGCCGCAGCGATAATTTACTTTTCAAATGTAAAACTACAACTGAAGGTGGCTTCCCCAACACTAAAAAGTTATTAAATATTTGAGAATGATTTAAGGAGTAGTACCAACCGTTGAACGATGCTGAGTAAAAGAGGTTTTCATCAATCTTTTCAACAGGACTCGTTAATATCCATTCGGAGGAATTCAAATCGTAACTCGACGCGTTCCACTCCGAAATCTGGAGAGGTTTCTCCCTAACAAAGGTATGAAAACTACGAGATATCTTTATGATTTTACTATTTAGCGTCCCTGGAGTGAGTGAACAGTTGATTCAACAGTCAATTTTCACCACGAAAAAAGTCCATGACAAAAGTCATTCAAAACAGTTTTTGTGAACGAAACACACACAATGCGACTAGTCAATGAGTAAGGTGGATGCGTGATAGCGGGAATCCATTTTATGAAAGACTATTTTTGACGATGTAGTCTATTGTAATGACATTTATAAACGTGTAGACCAGTTTCGGTTGGTTAGACCATCATCAGTCCTCACCAGGTCTAACCAACTGAAACCGGTCTTGAAGTTTGTAACATTTTTTTCGTGGACTAACGTAAGATGGGGGAAGTGCGTGGTATTGTCCACACTGAGAAAAAAAATGGTCGGCGATTGGTGGGAGAGCAGTTTTTACAAGTTTTTTGCAGGTTGGAACAAGTGGCGATTGGTGGTAGTGCATTGGCACAGTCTACCAGTCACATATATGTATGTGACATGTACATATGTTACTGGTCGGTGAACTGCAAGTTGTCATACCAACATGTGAATGGTAGTAGAGGTTGGGAAAGGTTGTAGAACAATCACTGACTAATCTCTTTTTGATGAGACCAGTTGTAGGTTTTGGAAATGGTCTGTGAGTAAATCTCATACCAACATGAGCCTTCAAGTGAATGGTAGTAGAGGTTGGGGAAGGTAGTAGAAACATTCACTGACTAATCGCTTTTCGATATGACCAGTTGTAGGTTTTGGAAATGGTCAGAGAATTAATCTCATACCAACATGAGCCTTCAAGTGAATGGTAGTAGAGTTTTGCGAGGGGTCGTAATTTCTTCTGCCACCCCAGCATTCTAAGATGTGATTGGTAGTAGAAAAATAATACTGGGCGGAGAATTCATGAGTTGTGCAAGTGATTGGGTGTAGAAAGTAAGTGATTGGTAGGTGAATCCTAACACTGGTAGTAGAAATAGTTGTGATTAGTCGTAGATTTGGCCGCTGTGATTGGTCGCAGGAATTTATTTTGTGATTGGTAGGTAATTTAGCGTTTGGTAGGGGAAAATCATCAAAATGGTTGTAGGAATATTGCAATTAGTCGCAGTATATGCGATTGGTCGTACTTTCTTGCATTTGAAAGTAGATTTTTCTCCCACTAATCACACTTCTACAACCACTAATAACACTCCTACAACCAATTTACGGGATTTTTTTCTCAGTGCAGTTCAACTTCAAAAACCTCACAAATCAGGCGGAATCCTCTGAATCCCTTGTTTTTCGACGTAGATTGATTTTTAGTGGCCTTGTTAATTGTGAGCATTATGACCTGAATAGCTGTCCAAACCCGACTAATGTAGGTTCCCTTCAGAGTGGGGGTAGGTGCGGAACGTTCAATTTGGTTCAATTGTGTTTAATTGGTTGAATTTTTTCAATATCAATTAGTTCAATCAATTTTTTTTGGTTGGTATGGGTTTTTGTTTTGTTGGTTTCTGTTTTTTGGTTGGTTTTTTGGGGGAGGGGGGGGTAGTTTTTGGTTGTTTTTTTTCTTCAATTTTTTGGGTTTCAAATTTTATGTTTTTTTTTTTTTTGTTTTTTTCAATTGGTTCAATTTTTTCGGAATTTTTGGTTCAATTTGGGGTAAGTGCGGAACTGTTCAATTTTTCGGAACGCATCTTCTGGTTTCACCAGGGCAAGTGCGAAAAAGGAAATCTCTTAAATGATCCTTTAGCGATTTGAAAATTTGAAATCGGATATAGAAGCCGATTTTAGATGGGTGAAGTATATATTTCCATGATACCTAAATTTTATAAGTAAGACCATCACCAGTATGATTCTCATGTGGTCCAACCAACCAAAACTGGTCTACCAGTTATAAAAATGTATCGTGGAAATAGACTAACCTAACGCGGGGGAAGTGCGTGGTGCGTTGCAAGGTGCACCAAATAAGCCCACAGTCCCCAATAAGGCCACCCGCTTGTATTTCAAAAACGTTCAGTGTAATCCAACAGATGGCAGCTCTCATAATATGAGACTATATTATAGTCACTCAGTGTTGCCAATGTGGGAAAAACATGAGTAGGCATCCCTAAAGTGTTAAGACGATATGAGAGGTGAAACTGTAAAGCTTTATGAAGCATTAAATGGTTGGCTACGAAAATAAATTTTAAAAAATTGGCGATGATTTATTTTGAATTTACTTGTATTGATTGCCTGGCCCCTTTCTAGGGGTGGCCATATTAGGATCATCGGGTGGCCTAGAAATCCCCGTTGTGCAAACAGCTGCCCCGTTCAGTGCCCCGTTTTTATCCTGTTTCATCCTTCATATTGGTGAGTATTTTCAGGTGTTGTAAAGTGTGTTAACAAGTTCCCTAGTTGAATTTCACTCCTATAATTGGAAATAATTGGTGGAAAGCTGGAAATTATTTAGATCGCTCGTGTTGGGCACAAAATTCCAATTTAATGTGAGGAATCTGAGTTTGCATAACCTTCCAGCCTGGTTGCCATTTGCGTTGACACCATCTGGCAGATACTTACGCACTTACCACTTACGCACTTGCCCCATTTTCGCACTTCCCCCACTTTACATCGCCTGAAATCGTATTTATACGTCAATACCGCATTTTCTAACAGAATCATGTATCTTGCAGTTTTGAAGAGTCCTTTGTCCATAGGACGCCATCGGCATCATTGGGTGTCCCAAGTTCGGAGGGTTGGCAGCAAGCCTGAAGTCCGCGTTCGTTCGGCCGACAGAACCTGCAAGACGTCAAGTTGGGATTCGCATATTGAACTGAAGACATGGCGAGGACTTGGGGTAAATGGAACTGCGGTTGCAGATTTAAAATTGACAAGGCCATGTGCCGGCCGGCGTTTGATGTTAGTTAGGCGCCAGATTTAGTTTTCTTCTGTGATTTCATTCTTTACAAGAGACCGATGGAACACTAAGTCCTAAAAAGAATTTAAAAAAAAATAAAATAAAAACTTTTGGGTACAGTAGAGGCAGATTACTGTTGTTTGTGTGAATCGGGACGGAGGTCGAAAATTCTGATCGACCTCAAAATTTGACACTATACGTTTCAAGATGTCTAGATTCCCAAAACGAAATGTCCGTCCGCCGTCCGGGCCGTTTTGGGCAGTAGGAATTTTTTTTTAAATCTGAAATTTTGACAAAATACTTGGTTTCCATCTAGTTGTGCCCGCAAGGTTTTCAGTCCGATCGCCCAAACCCGTGGGGCGCTATGGGGCTATAATGGGGCTACGGGAGGGGTTTTTTGAAGGCTATGGGATCGAGTTAGGTGTCGTTTTCGAAGTGTTTTTGGACGTAGAATCCATTTTTTGGGGTCCCGGAACGATCCGATTTCACTGGGGCGATCTTTAGGGCTTTCATGGGGCTAAAAATGGGATTTTTGAAGGATCCTAGGATGTTAAATATTTTTCGAGTAAAAAATAATGAATTTTTGAAAATAAACATTTTTGAAAAAAAAACCAAAAAAAAAATTTTTTTTTTTGAGATAAAAATCCAAAAAAAAAATTTTTAATTTTTTCATTGACAGAATTAAATTTCTGTACAAGTATCCTATATCAAAGAATAATAAACTCTTGTGTAAAATTTGCAGCTTTTTGGGGCTAAATTGGGGCTACGGAAGGTTTTTTTTAAGGTTTTCAGCTATGGGGTCGAGTTAGGTGTCGTTTTCGAAGTATTTTTGGATGTAGAATCCATTTTTGGGGTCCCCGAACGATTCGATTTCACTGTGGCTATCTATAGGGCTTTCATGGGGCTACAAATGGGATTTTTGAAGGATCCCCGGAGGTCAAATCGTCGCAGTCCAGGCAGAAGGGCGTAGGTCCTACCTACCTATGTGGAAAATGCAAGTTTTGGCAAATCGCATTTTTCTGTAGCGAGAAGAAAAAAACCGCCTATCTCTTCGCAGAAAGTATTACTTGAATAACCAACCTTTACCTACTTAGGTACTGATCAGTACCTGAAAGAATCGATTCTTTCCGTATTTTCAGATTTCTTCTGCCACTAGTGTAACTCGAATAATGCGAGAAAAAAAAAAAAAAAAAAAAAAAACAACAGATTTTCTTGTCATATTCGCCCTTTTCATCATCCCTGCTTGATCCTCAAACGATCTTACGAGCTCCCCATTAACCAGATCGATTACAACAACTTCATCCTGTTCATTCATTGCGACGTTTACTGCTGAAATACAGCCAGAAGGTTTTCTCTAAATGTGGGAAAATTGTATTTTCAAAGTCATACAATCCTCAGGTGTCACTGTCATGATTAGAACCACAGTACATCATTAACCAGTATAACAACAGAGCACAACGTTCACTCGTCTCTTCTTTATCTACTATTTTCTGTAAACGATTTTTATAATATTAAATTTAAAAAAAAAAAAATAATATTAAGGCAAATTTTGCCTTACTCAATATTATACTTATCTTGAATTATCGGCTTCACTGTGTTGTTCATCAGGATCAAAAATACTGGGCGAGTTACATGAACATACGAACTCATGTTTTAATTTATGTTTCGTTGAATTGATTGAGTAAAGGGTTTAACATTTTGCTGGTTATAACTTACCTGAAAGGACTCAATAACAAATCACCCACAATACAATCCAGAAATCTAAAAAAAAAACTGTCCAAAAATGACGGATTGGATCCATTGCCGTATTTGTTTGTTTTGAATTTAGTGTGATTTTATGCTTGTATTCAAAATAAATCTCTTTCTTCTTCTTCTTCTTCTTCTTCTTCTTCTTCTTCTTCTGTCCAAAAATGATTGATCTTTCACCATACTTACAAAAACATCAAGAACACAATGTGACGCATGCCACACAAACTAGCGCCTTTAGCGCCGTTTATAAACGCTTTACAACCTGGCTGAAATAACTTCCCAACTTCCCCTTCTTTTCTCACGTGTAGTTTTTGTTGGTAGCTACTTTTCTAGTCGTCAGAATCCTTCTAAAGGACACAAACCTGAGGCTTTTGGGTTAGGTGGAACCTCGAAAACTCTCACATTCGCCCTTCTGCTGGTACAAGATCTACAACCGCCCCGTACATCTCTTTCCCCACAAATAACTTTCTTCTGATTGGTCAGATCGTCCCAATCTCTTCAAATTCGAATACCCCGCGATAAAAATCTTCAAGATTCATACTTAATCCGAAAACCGATTTTTCCACTTTCGCCCTTCTGCCTGGACTGCGACAAAATATTTTTCAAGTAAAAAAACAAAATGCTTGAAAAACAAAATTTGTTTAAACAATTTAATTAAAAAAATTTTTTTTTTGAAAAATAAATATCCAAGAAAAAATGTTTGGTACTTTTCGTTATCCCCCCCCCCCCCCAACTCGATTTCTTGTTTCTTACACACCCCTCCCGATGGCTTTAAGGCACCCAAAGCCAACAAAAATCGAGTGGGGGGGGGGGGGGGGTATAACAGAAAAGTACCAAATGTTTTTTCTAAAAAATTTTTCATTGACACAGAATTAAATTTCTGCCCAAGTGACCTATATCAAAGAATAATAAACCCTCGAGTAAAATTTGCAGCGTTTTTCTTATTTTTCTAGAGCCTGCTGAGGCCCCATGTAAAAGTCCGGGCCCGAGGCAAAATCCCCCCCCCCCCCCCCCCCCCCAGGTGGGCTTGTATTCAATTCATTTACATCTTATTATTTGATATAATCATATTTTATTATTATTATTTTGTTTTTCATTTACAGTGTGATTGTTGCGCTGCAGCATTCTGGAAATGGAGGAAACGAGATGCCAAGTTCGAATTGGAAGGCTGTATACAATGTACATATTTTTGTGGTTATTTTACATGAACCTCGCCCACCGTGAAAAATAAATTCGAATGAAATGTAGTAACTTTTTGAACGTAGATACAAAAATGTATGAATCCAGTTTTTTTACGTCTATGTTGAGGACTCCAGAAGTGCTTTTCAGTGGCCGACAGGTGCCTCCAGCTCCAGCCCAGTGGGCGCCTGGGACGTCCTGCTGCCTACCGGCGACCGGTGGAATGACGAACGCACTCACGCACTTTGCAACATCGACGCACTCCCCTCTCCCCCAATGAGGTTAGCCGTCTCTTTCCCACGACTGCCTCCTGATCTTCCCTCCTTTTTTTTCCATCCCTCGCCCTTAAATCCCCCCCTTCAACAATCAAAGAGGTTTACTTTGGATCTGACGCTGGTTGGGAGGGCTGTGTGGCCAACTTAGCAGAACGAAAGTCTGTAGGTGTCTGTATGTGCAACGTTTAAACTGGAATTTCAGTTCGGCGTACCTCAGGTCGCTTTACAGCAGTGGCGGGTCCAGGGGATGAGAAGTACTGTAAAATGTAATTGACTTGCTCAAATCCCACACCAGAAACTTCAGAGAGACCATTCCATGGGACCCTTCAGTTTAACAAAACTGCTGATGACCTTGCAAGGGCTCAGCATGTCCTCCTATTAAATCTTCAAGTGGCACGCAAAGGAGAAAGCTCTACACTGGCCAAGGCTCCCTGGTCAAGCAGACTAGTCATCAGAATTACCAAATCAAGAGCATGGGAGAAGCTTGACATGAAAAGGAGTGATGCAACTGGTTGTTCTTAAAAATCTGGCTCAGTATGCAGGACAGGGAACGTTGCAGCCAGTATGAGGCTGCTGCTGTCCCTTGTCTAGATGGGACCCCCCCACCACCACCACCACCACACAACAGTCCTTTTTCCACCTTCTCGCGCCCTCCTTTCCCCTCACTATGAATTGTGCTGGAAGTTTGCAATCCTGAGGATGTCACTTATACCTACTCAGGTGGACACAGTCAACACAAAGCTGGGACCTTCCACAATTCATCAAGGCTCGGATGTGGATCGCTCAAATCTAGCCAAACGCGAGAACGAAAGCTGTGGTGGCTCCTTAGGCTCTTCTGGACCTGAGGATGATTGCGGGTTAACCCGCATGAATTCATGCTTGGTCCGCAGAACCACAAAGAGTGGCCCAGTTGGTGTGGACTAAAGCTCAGAAGAGGAAAAGCTTGAGACAATCCATGCCCACCAAATATGGTGCAGATAAAGTTCCAATTCAGAGCACCGGGTCGTACTGCTCGAGTTTCCCACTACTTTCAAATCAAAATAATTTTATTTTAATCAAATCCAGAGTTTTTATTTCCAAGAAAATTACAGCTCACAAAGTGAGCTGTAATGTTATGTCATAAGAATAAACTTACTTCAATAATACAGCGGTAGTTACATCGTGGACAAGCTATTAGATGGTAATAATTTCTAAAACCTGTGCCTACCTAGAGCTCTCTTACATTCTTTATACTGAGGGAAAATTCATTAAAATCAAAGGGTGCGATGGATTTTAAAAACTTGACAAGTTTTGGCCTAACGTTTGTTGCCGTAAATTTCGCTCGCAACTCTTTAGGGATGGCATTGAAAAATGTAATACCTCACCATGAACTGCTGATGCGGGATGATTTCAAGGGGCGATACGGCACCAGCAAGTCACTCCCATGCCGTGTTCTACACCCAGGGAGTTTCCCCATTGGGCCTCAATCCCTCATTGGCAACAGTGTATACCCTGAAACTAATCCTTCGTGACCCTTCAAGAATGTCCTTTTGGGCCCCCGAGCAGAAAATGAAGAGTAGACGTTTGGGCCCCTCCCCCCAGGAATAGCCCAAATCGGCGGAAACTAGCTGAACAACATTGTAACACGTACGATAGTGTATTTTATATGAATTCGTATGAAGTTATACACGTCAGAACTATGATAAGCAGATTACGTTCGCACAATTAGGGTAGGGTGGGGTAAGGTCCCGCACGGGGGAAGTTCCCGCACACTGCTTTGCAAAGCAAAAACTCTCTCCCACAAAAACTTTCTTCGTTGTCCGCCATGGGGCAGGTAAGGGCAATCATGTGACTACTCAGAATGATCAGTTTGGAGAGGCTGCTCAAAGTGAAGCCTTCACAATGAGGTGATTTTCATTTTTTTGGCATTTTGACGTAAGGTAGGGTGGGGTAAGTTCCCGCAGGTTCGAATCATTATTGTTTCAGTGACTCCTAAGCCACTATTCCTCCCATTTCTGAGCAAGGATGATTCATTGGAGCCTTGCTGAAGACATCTAACGCCCACAGCGCAGTTTGACCATTATTAGGATAGTTATAGACCCATTTTTCAATTGCTGCGGGGACTTACCCCATCGCGTGGGGCAAAGCCCCGCAGATGCAATTTTTTGAAAAATGGGTATAACTATCCAAATAATGGTCAAACTGCGCTGGGGGCGTTAGATGTCTTCAGCAAGGCTCCAATGAATCATCCTTGATCAGAAATGGGAGGAATAGTGGCTTAGGAGTCAATAGAAACAAAAATGAATCGAACCTGCGGGACCTTACCCCACCCTACCCTACACATGATGTACCTACATACATACCAGACACTGATTCTAAGTATACTTAGAATACATGCGCATATATGCGAGAATGTCTTTCTCCTTTCGGTTGTACTGGTCAATAAGTTTTAACTGAATTTCGGTTTTTCGCTTCGACTTGGAATTACGGTGAACTTTTTTTACTGAGGTGCTGTTGATGCGGATGTAATATAAGTGTGGTTTTGGAAGCTAATAAGAACGTCGACGAACTTGTAAATGGACGGGTCACCGTGATTGAAACTGTCGTTGAATTTACTGTGAAATCTCTCACTGGCATTTGTTGTGTGGGTAAGATCGGCTGAACATTTTGCCCACAAGGATGGAGGGTATGACGCACCAGGTTTGATATAGTAAAAAACGCTGCAAATTTTACACAAGGGTTTATTATTCTTTGATATAGGTTAGTTGCGCAAAAATTATTACTGTGTCAAAAGATAAAATGTTGGAAAAAAAATCTTTGGTTTTTTTTTGGATTTTTTTTTTTCAAAAAAAAAATTGTTTTTTCAAAAAGTCTTTATTCTTTACTCGAAAAATATTTAACCTCCTGGGATCCTTCAAAAATCCCATATTTAGCCCCATGAAAGCCCTAAAGATCGTCCCAGTGAAATCGGATCGTTCCGGGACCCCAAAAAATGGATTCTACGTCCAAAAATACTTCGAAAACGACACCTAACTCGATCCCGTAGCTAAAAGCCTTCAAAAAACCCCTCCCGTAGCCTCATTATATCCCCATAGCGCCCCACGGGTTTGGGCGATCGGACTGAAAACCTTGCGGGCACAACTAGATGGTAAACCAAGTATTTTGTCAAAATGTCAGATTTAAAAAAAAATTCCTACTGTCCAAAACGGCCTGGACGGCGGACGGGCATTTCGAATTTAGAATGTAGACCTCTTGAAACGGATAATGTCAAATTTTGAGGCCGATCGGAGTCGTCGACCCCCGTCGCGAAAACATTGGTATATTATTCTAAGAATAATAAACCAAAATAAAATTTATTTCACTAAATTTTGTGAATATTTAATTTTCACAAAATTTAGTGACGCCAGCATTCCTCACTGGTGGTTTAGCACTCATGATAGTTTCATAGCCTACTCCAACATGTTCTGGAAGGAGGAGCAGTAACCCAAAGAACATTTTTAACCATGAGCCTAATTGAGACGCTGAATCTTTATAATATACTAATTATATAATAGTATAATAATTATATTATAAAGATTCAGCGTCTCAATTAGGCTCATGGTTAAAAATGTTCTTTGGGTTACTAGTTACTTTGGGTTACACTTTGTAATATAATATAATTATTATATTATATTACAAAGTGTAAATATATTATGTCTACCGAATAATATTCTTTAAAGAATATTATTCGGTAGACAGCCCAAACCTCTGAACCGCCCTCTACCATGATTGGCCTACGTGAAATCTACACGCCTCCAATTGCGAATGAGGGAAAACAAAAGTGATGGCATTTTGTACTCCCTTTTCCTTTAAATCATAAATTAAAGCCTTGAACAGTTTGTTAGGCCTCTCATGTGGCTGACCCTCAGTTTTTCTCTTCGCATCGGCCCTTACGCGTTGAGTAAGAAGCTGCTGTGTGGTTGGAGCCTCATGATTGTGTTGGCAACTGGTGTCATCTATGTTCGTACTTCTTTCCCACGTCTTAAACCAGGCCGAGCAGGATCTTACACAACACCTACGCACAAAGTACGCCCAATATTCATTTCATCAATTAATACCCAGGGGCCCAAAAGGGAACTTTTGACCCCCCTTGTTTTGACTCTCGACGGATTAGAGGCCCTCATTATCGCCTTGTCCTGAGGGATTGGGGCCCAAACGTAGATGTTTAATCTTATGAAGGCTGGCTTACAATCCTGCTGGTACTTCGGGCAGTCATCACTTGCGCCCTAATCCTTAGTGGCAGTGGACCATGGCGATAATGAGCTGGATGTATCAGTGAAAGTAGTCTTTTGCGCCCTTCGCCTGCTTTCAAGAACTACTCTTTTGCGCCCCTCGCCTGCTTTTAAGAACTACTCTTTTGCGCCCCCAGTTAAAGGGGTAAGAAGAAGTTAGCGGACATCGCTCTCTTGCACTGTCAACAACTGATGAACAACTAATAGTCCAGTAAAATAAGGAAAAGAAAACGGAATAATTCGGACCGAAGGACATGGAATCTGAGTTTGCACCATCGCAGGTGGTGAGCTTAACTTTTGGCAGCCGAAAACGTTTTTCAGTTTTTCGCCTCTAACTCGGAAACTATCCGTCCTACAGAAAAAATTATACGTTACAAAATGAAGCATTAAATTCGCTATTCAAAACACTGCCTAATCATTGTTGTTTAGAACTTGCAGCGGTCTTACTGTGACCAACATGTGGTTTTGACGAAAGGTGGTAAAAATAGCCTATCTTTGACGAACGATTGTGGCTAAACCGCTGAACCGATTTTGATGATTAGGTAGTGTTTTGAATAGCGAATTTAATGATCTTTCATTTTGTACCATATAACGTTTTCTGTAGGACGGATAGTTTCCGAGTTAGAGGCGAAAAACTGAAAAAAGTGCAAACATTTCGCGGTTTTTCGGCTGCCAAAAGTTAAGCTCACCACCTGCGATGGTGCAAACTCAGATTCCGTGTATTTATGACCATTAGAAGGAATTAAAACCGTTTCCGCTTCGATACGAATTATTCCGTTTTCTTTCCCATTTTCGGCCTTATTTTACTGGACTATAACCAGATTGAGCCGTGGGCGCAAAGGAGTATTATCACGAAGTTAAGGTGGTGGATAAGAGTAAACACGGCTCCCTACTACTACTACTTCAGCCCAGCGACCACTTGTACAGCCCTGCGTTGGTATGCAAAAATTGCGGCAGCTGACGCGGCATGACCCCAACACAGGATGGCATAAGTCGCACGACTCATAAAAGCAGCATGGAATGCTGCTACGACTGCAGTTTTAGGTAGCTTCTCCTGTAACCTACTAATAGAATTTAACCTAGATTCAAGGTTTTCACAGTGTTGCTTCCAGTTCAGCTTTGGATCCACCAATACTCCCAGAAATCTAACGCTTGGGGGGGGGGGGGGGGGGGGGGGTTCGACCTAGGATGACAAGTCTCGCAACCCAAAGTAGAGAGTCTCAGTTTTCGTCTCATTAACAGCTGTTAACTCTCTAGAGAGTCCATTTCTAGCGAACCGCCCCGATATCTCTTTTTTAGACCCTTCAATTGTCAGAGTCAGTGACGCAAGAGAACGACGCGAGTTTTCTGTCAGGACAGAAGTGTCGTCCGCAAACAGAAGGGTCTCAAGAGGATGTAGACCTGATGGCAAATCATTTATGAAAATTAGCAAAAGTGTGGGACCCAAAACTGAACCCTGAGGTACACCATACCTGACTGGCAAGAAACTTGATAAAGAATTTCCATGATGAACAGCCTGACTTCTACCTGTGAGATAGCTTGAGATGAGCGATAAAGCCCCGTCCGAAAAATCGGAGGCACGTCCTCACCAGTCCGAGTTAGCCGTGCGGCTCAAGCCGAACAATCACGTTGGGCCAGATCATGTGTGTGCCTTCAACTGGGACGACAGGGTAGGTAGCAGGAGGTGGAGCCAGATGGTTGCAAGACCTGGTTCCCTGATTCCCCAAAGGAAACAGCCCTAACCAGTGCCCACTTCAGGAAGATTCCCTGGATCCGCCCCTGCAGACAAGAGGATGGATCTACCTGGAGTGGAACAAAAACTTGTCCTTCGCCACGCTCATCTTGTTAAGTCCATCTCACGTTTCTATTAGGACCAGTGCTGCCAACGACACGATCCACCGTAAAAGTCGTTTGTTTCCTCCTTACCCGTCGACAACCTCCCCCCTTCAGCAGGACCCAACAACCCCTCCCCCACTCCCCGTCCACTCATTCAACAGATTTCTCCCAGTCAGTTCCACAGTATCCTCCGCTCCTCTCAGGTGGTCGTCGTCGATCCTCCTGCTGTTCTGTGCTCCGTCTGTTATCGATTCCGCTTTCCCCCCTTCACAGCTTTGTTTACGTTCAGTTTTTGTTTACATTTTTTTTTCTCTTCTCGTTTCCCGCGTTGGATGTGCGCGAGTGAGGTTCTGTGGGTTTCGAAAGAAAATTTGGATTACCTGGTGAGGTGCTCGAGTCAGCTGGTCAACAACACTTAGGTGAGTACGAGACCATCCTCTGGCAACGTTTCTAGTTTGTTGGTACACGAGGGTACAACCTGTGAACTTCCTTCAGGACGTTGTTATCAAGACGTCTTCACTGTATTGTTGACACTCGTGGCCTGCAGCAGACGACGCGCCGTCAGGTTCACACGTGTCTGCCACATTTTGTACCAATTTGCGAATTCGCCTAAGTTTGCGAAGTTACCTAAAAAAAAAGGGGGGGGGGGGCACCAACAACCTATTACTGAACAAGATATCAACAGGTCCTTTGACAGTCAACGTTTTCAAAGAGTATTAAAAATTCGAATTTAAACCACATTGTTGCGGAAGTCTTTTTTTATCAATTAAATTGGAATTCAACTGTTGTAAGTAGTCAAAGCGTAGCGAAAATGAGGCCAACGTGGAAAAAATAAAGTGGTTAGAGTAGGGGATTGATTTGCTAGATAAAATCACCAAATATGCTTGAAAAACAACTGTTTCATGCACAGTAGATATGCTCGAACCCCCCTTGAACATATTCTATTGTATATCTGATATACTCGAAAATCACCGTCAAAATCTACACAAAAAGAAAGTGCAACGAAAAACGCTGCAAAATTTACAAAAGGGTTAATAATTATTATTCTTTGATATAGGTTACCTATACAGAAATTTTAATTCTGTCTGAAATTCTAATAATGAAATGATAATAATTATCTGAAATATAATATTATTTGAAAAAAATGTTTTGAAAAAAAATCAAAAAAAAAAATTGTTTATATTTTTTTTATTATTAAAATTTCAGAGAGAAATCATTATTAGAATTATTCTAATAATGATTTCTCTGTGAAATTTTAATAATGAAAAAAATATAAACAATTTTTTTTTTGATTTTTTTTCAAAACATTTTTTTCAAATAATATTATATTTCAGATAATTATTATCATTTCATTATTAGAATTTCAGACAGAATTAAAATTTCTGTATAGGTAACCTATATCAAAGAATAATAATTATTAACCCTTTTGTAAATTTTGCAGCGTTTTTCCTTGCACTTTCTTTTTGTGTAGATTTTGACGGTGATTTTCGAGTATATCAGATATACAATAGAATATGTTCAAGGGGGGTTCGAGCATATCTACTGTGCATGAAACAGTTGTTTTTCAAGCATATTTGGTGATTTTATCTAGCAAATCAATCCCCTACTCTAACCACTTTATTTTTTCCACGTTGGCCTCATTTTCGCTACGCTTTGACTACTTACAACAGTTGAATTCCAATTTAATTGATAAAAAAAGACTTCCGCAACAATGTGGAAACTTTAATAATGAAAAAAAATATAAACAATTTTTTTTTTCAAAACATTTTTTTTCAAATTTTTTTGTTTTTTTTTTCTTGAAAAATATTTGACCTCCTGGGATCCATCAAAAATCTCATTTGTAGCCCCATGAAAGCCCTAAAGATCGCCACAGTGAAATCGGATCGTTCCGGGACCCCAAAAATACTTCGAAAACGACACCTGACTCGACCCCATAGCCGAAAACCTTCGAAATCCCCTCCCGTAGCCCCATAGCGCCCCACGTGTTTAGGCGATCGGACTGAAAACCTTGCGGGCACAACTAGATGTTAAACCGAGTATTTTGTCAAAATTTCAGATTTAAAAAAAGTCCTACTGCCCAAAACGGCCCGGACGCCGGACGGACATTTCGGATATAGAATGTAGACCTCTTGAAACGGATAATGTCTAATTTTGAGACCGATCGGAGTCGTCGACCTCCGTCGCGAAAACATAGCTGTATTATTCCAAGAATAATAAACCAAAAATCTACACCCTATGGGGCTGTAAATGTGGTTTTTGAAGGGCTTGGGCCCAGGTAGTCGAATGAGGTATCATTTTCGAAGTAGTTTCGAACGTAGACTCAATTAGGGGCCTCAACCCCACCCAGTATACCGTCGGGCTCTGTGGAGCTACAAAAGGGCCACTGAGGTTTTTTTAAAGTTTTCGCTATGGGGTCGTTTTCGAAGTACCTACCTATATTTGCCCATTATTATAATACCTAGGCTTATAATAGGGACCGTATAACCGAACTGGGGGTGTGGGGTTTATATGGGGCTACGTCGCTATCTATCAACACGTTGCATTAAATTTTAATGGATGTCAGGTCGAATGAGATGTTTGGGCATGAAATTCATCAGCCCTCTATTTTTTTTTTTTTTTTTTTTTTTTTTTTTAAGATGAGTTTTCATTGACCGACTTCCAGAACCAGAGAGTGACGACAATAATCATTAACTCTAATTAACTCGTAGGTAACAATAATTACACAGGTTTACAAAAAAAAAAGGTCAATCTCAGGCGCCGCGGAAAAAACCATCAAACTCTTATGTTTTTTGGGGTGCTGAATCCGAATCCGACCCCCGTTTTTTTCCGGTCACGTCCGAGTTTTCGAGATATTGGCGATTTTTCGTTTTTTTCGGCCTTTTTCCGTTTTGAAAATCACAGCTAAACGTGCGGATGCCCAAAAATTCCTCAAAAACTCTCTTCTTACTGGAAATTTATCGCTGATTCCGAAAATATATATGAGTTGGTGTCTAAAACTACGAGAAATGCGTGATTTTGCCAAAAAAATGTTGAAAAAACGTGGGTTTTTCAAAACCAAAGTCACGTTTTTTGATACTTTTTACCTCCTACCGTAAATACTACGGCCGTTAAAATTTTTTTCCCAACGAGGTCTTGTAGGTAGATTGTTTCTGCGTCGAATGGGACCAACCGCTATTCTGTACCTTCCATAATAAGGGAGCTATGATTTTTCAAAGTGTCTACCCATTTTTGCCATGTCGTAGAACGTGAACTCCTGGAGTCGGCAATGCAACTTGATCACAACAAAACGTTGTTCCGAGGAATATATTGGGCTTGGAGGCATCAATTCAGACCAACTCAAAGTTTTATTCATCAGGAACACCGTTATGAATGGAGTCGAGCGCTTGTCTTTCAGAGCTTCAAGTGCAAGTCCGTGAGTTCGGGCCGAATTAGGCGCCCCAGTCTTCAACAACTCAACCAACCTCAGCTCCAGAATCATTTTGCAATGAAACACCAAATCTAACCAAATTTTAATTGTTCGTCAAGTTGCGTGAATAGTCCCGTCAACAGGCAGCAGTTCAATTTGGCGATTGCAAAGCTAACTTTCGTTTCAAGTTTCTTCAAGTCGATTCCAATATGAGATAAAAGTGTTTTTGTTTGAACTGTTATCTGCTAACAAAGAGCCTATTCGGGATACAATGGCCTTATTACGTACCCGCTGCAGGTGAACACATCGCATACGTCAAACGCAAATAGTCGATCGAGCAACGACGATGTGTTTCTAATGACAACTTACCTACTCAATACTAAAAATTTAATGAAATGGGATTGTTCTACTTGTAGCAACATTATGATGGAACCATGGAAAATGAAAAAGATGATTCAATTTTAATACTTAATACTGAATCTTAATACTTTCTCAGAATGAGTCTTTTTTTTATCATTTCTTTCATGAAAAACTAGTTTACATGCAGTTGGCCAATTTCTAAACCGGACTATGGATATCGCTGGGAATGCACATCTAAGCCAGTCGCCAGAGGGTTTGACTGGGTGCAAGAAATGGTGGAAGATTTTTAAAAATTGTTTTTATGTCACAGAGATGATTGTTTTTATCACATTGTTTTTATTGTTTTTATCACATTGTGTTTATTGTTTTAGTGTTTAGTGTTTATTGTTTTTAGTTAGTTTGTTGTTTATTGTTTTTATTTATTTGGTTATTATTTATTTATTTATTGTTTATTATTTATTGTTTATTTATTATTTATGGTTTATTTATTATTATTTATTTGTTTGTTGTTTATTGGTTTTTTATTTGTTTATTTATTGTTTTATTTATTTGTTTATTATTATTTATTGTTTATGTATTTGTTTATTGTTTTATTTATTGTTTATTTGTTTGTTGTTTATATTTATTTGTTTATTGGTGTTAGTTTATTGTTTTAGTTTATTTTATATTGCTTTTAGTGTTTATTGTTTTAGTGTTTATTGTTTTTATCACATTGTTTTTTATTGTTTTATCACATTGTTTTTTATCACATTGTTTTTATCACAAAGATGATTGTTTTTATGTCACAAAGATGATTCAATTTTAATACTTAATACTGAATCTTAATACTTTCTCAGAATGAGTCTTTTTTAATCATTTCTTTCATGAAAAACTAGTTTACATGCAGTTGGCAAATTTCTAAACCGGACTATGGATATCGCTGGGAATGCACATCTAAGCCAGTCGCCAGAGGGTTTGACTGGGTGCAAGAAATGGTGTGGAAGTTTTTTTTTTTTTTTAATTGTTTTTATGAGTGAACAACAAAATATCAAAAATGGTAGCAAAATGTTTGCTGGGAGAACTTTCGTCGGCCAAAAAACCTCGATGTTTTCGGTCATTTTCCAATTTTTCACGTATAACTCGATAACTAAGCATGGTGGAGAAAATTGTTCCTAATACAAAGTTGAAGAGCGTAAAGTTCCGCGTCGAATGACCTCCTTACATATTAGGATCGGTTGAGCCGTTTAGCCACAACCAAGCGTCAAAAACAGGCAATTTTTTTCCAACTTGGCTGATACATAGGATTCGCTCGTGTTTCAACCTCTGTAACTTATGAACGGCTAATGAATTGGCTAAAAATTTATGTTATAGAGCATCAAACTACGAGTTAGCACCAGAAAAATACGAACCGAGACAATGATTTAAAACCAAAACAAGAGAGAGACAAGAGAAACTGGTGGTGGGGTAGAGCTATCAGCATCCCCCCCCCCCCCCCACGGTCAGGAGGAAACGGAAGGAAAGGGGAAATGGTGAAGGGAGGGAGGGACGGGGCTCGCAGTACCCAAGGGTGGGAGTCTCTGCTCAACCACCCCTTGTGACCAGCGTTCCCCTCAGCGCCCACTGTCACCGCTCTTGTTGCCGCTGGGGCTCTCAGGGCGGCCGCCGCAAAGGCCACGAATGCCCTGTAGTGGGAAGGAAAGGAGACTTGCTCCAGTCCTCCCTCAGACCATCAGCTTCCAAGCTGGGCAGCTCCGAAGCGCGTGCCTCGCTGAGCCCTCCGGGACCAGCACAGATTATAATCTTTATTATCCTTGTGCAGCTGTTTTGGAGTCCTCAAGCTTGGCCACTTGAGTTGCTCCCTTATGGTAGTGACTGTGCTGTAGGGATGGGAATCGATTTCCGATTTTTTCAAAAAAATCAATTTTTTGGTCCGATTTTTCGATTTTTTTGAATCGATCTTCAGGTTTCGATTTTTTAGGTGAATCGATTTTTTACTTCCGATTTTTTACTACTGATTTTTAAAAAAGTCTTGAATCGATTTTCGTCATTTATAAAAGTTAGTTTAGTATTTCAAGTGATTCAAGCAAATTTCGAGTCTTAGGTCGATTAAAAATGATGTTTAATAGCTAATAACAACAAAACTCACTAGTTACAAGTGACGTCTGCCATGGCTTTTTCAGACGGCGAAACTGATAACTCGGCTGATTAAATACAATTTTAATTTTAAATACATTTTTTAACGATTTTTTCTTGAATATACCTACTTTGAATATATCTACCGTTTTCACTCATTAAAAAAACTTTTTTTTTTGTAAGACCGATTTTTGAATCGATTTTCCAAACATCGATACTTTTATGGCGATTTTTTTGGGAAATCGGTTTAGATCATCCAATTCTGAATCGATTCAAAAAATCGATACTTCTTACCGATTTCCCATCCCTACTGTGCTGACATGCAGGGCTGGCAGGGTATAATATATTATATTATTAACCTGGTGATAGCCAGTGTGGAAACACCCAAATTCGTATGTTGATTATATGTTGCCGTTTAATTTGGAAGTTAAATTCCCTAAATTAAGGTTTTTTGTGTTTGGCGGAGAGCCCGAGGCGTAAATCCACGATTTCGCCGCCGTCGAGAGAGGCCTGGCCGTTGGGATTGATCCCTAACACAGCACTGCATAAGACCTAACTTATTTATAATTAACACACAGAGAATGCTGAATTAAAGCGAGGCAGGTGCCTCCATCCATCAAAAAGGAAGGCTGTCTCGCTGGCGGGAGAAGAGGGGTTTCACGGTCAAAGTGGCGCGACCCGCCCCTCCCGCCAGTGCTACCACCGGCAGGCTGGCGAGAGTGACACATGGTGAAACCCCCGCAGCCAGTTTTGCAGAGCTCTTGGAGCAGACGACTTCAGAGCAGTTGGTAGCTGGCAGTGGTGGAGCAGAAGCAGGGCAGAGATGGCTCAGGCAAATCAGTGTTCAGTTCTTGTAGAATGCTGTTGTACAGATGAGCATCAAACGGGACATGTTAGATTTCATAGGGCGATATCTGGCTCCCAGAAACACTAACGGCTTGTAGTTTATCAGCTGTGGATTGATCGCAGCTTTAAAATCCGTCAACGTCGGATCCAACGCCCAACACAACTTCTGTTCCCGCATCGCCGTCGAACTTCCTGGAAATGAAAACTCCATCTGGCAGGGAAGTGTGTGTCTGAAACCGGGTCGAGAAGAAATACGGCCCGAAGAAGGAAATGGGGCGAGTCGGGAAAGAGGAGGAAATGGCAGAAACTGGGTCGAGAAAATTGAATCGAGAGCACCGCGGAATGACCCAAGAAGTTCAAAGAAGAGAAAATAAGGACGAGAGGGGGAAATGGGAACAGGATTTGAGGTGGGAGGAGTGTTTTGAAGACGATTGACGATATTGACGAGAGAAGATATCACAGCACTAATGGCTAATATTATGAGGCCAAGAAACTCGTCCTTAATTATGTTACTGTCGTTCGTGGGTTGCCTTAAACTGCTTTAGATTCCAAAAGTGAAAAATTGTATGTCCTTCCGCCGGTGGATCGCTTATCAAACTGGACAGCAGTCCGAAAACGTCAGAGAGAATAACAAAATCATCGCGTGTCGAAAAAATCGCCCACAGCATAAATCTCCTTATCAATCAGGAACTCTTTGAGGGACCTCATAAATTGGCGGAACGGAGAATCAATGGGGAAGACAAACTTCTGCTCATGGAGCGTAAAATGGTTCATGACAGACATCACACTGTAGCGGGTCGACCTTTTGAAAAATGCCAAATTGTGTGTTTGGTACCCGGAGTAGAGATTCCTTCGATCTGGTGTTGAAGTTGTGGCCGAACTGGTCCTCAACAAACCTGTCGCGATGTCGCAGGAAGAAAAGCACCGCCTCCAGGATCCAAACAGATGGAAGAGTCAGCAGGCCCTCCGATCTGAATCGCCCTCTGCACTAGGAACTTCTGGGCCAGGAAAGTGGTTTCGAGGTTGGCCCTTGAACCCCACGAAAGGATGCCATACTTCGCTCTAGACATAAAAAGACCGCGCAGACAGAAACTGGTCGAGTTCAATTTATACCTCAGCTCAGTTATGTGGCTTTTGAACGTGAGGTTCTCGTCAATGGCCACTCCTAGAAACCTGGTACTGGAGGAGACGGCAACGCTGGGGCATTATGCGGTCGGATGAGTCAGAAGAGCCACGAGCCGTGAACAGCAGACAGTTTGTCTTGGCCTCATGATGCAGGAGCTTATTGGATAGTCTCCATTCTTTCAGAGTCTGGAACTTTTGTTGGAGCATGAGGGCGCTTCAGAGGACGCAGCCGCCATAAAGTTTGTATCGTCCGCAAAGTTCACCACACAGGTATTTGGCCCCCCCAAGCAAGGACGGGAAATCGTTTACCAGTATCAGAAAGAGGACCGGAGCACCGGACTGGCCCCGGACCGGCTGCCCTGGGGGACCGATCTCAGCAGAGTTTTACTGGCAGAAAAGGACGGAGGTGCCTTCAATCCTCACACGCTAAGGCCTCTCAGTGAGGTCAGATCGAAACAACTTATCGGCAATCCCTCTGATCCCAACACGTTCAAGCTTCAAGAGCAAATCGTGCGGTGCCGCATCGAAGGCCTTTGCCAGATCGGCCATACCAGCCACCCGAAGACCCTGGTCCACACCAGAGCACACAAAATCGGTAATGTCAGCCAGAGCCGTCTCCGTCGACCGATTCTTACTAGCTACGCCAGCCAACCCCTGACCGTATCCCGCCTGCCCTCAGACCCAACAACTCGTTTTCTGTTGTGCAGTTTTTTTTCTCAATAAATACAGAATTTTGATTTTTTCCCCATTTTTGAAGCTCAGATGCGCGACGTGGAGCAACCTCCCGGTGGTGTCATATTGCTTCCGAGTCTGCAAGGCAGAAGAAGCATTGTTTTCACTTTCGAAATGAAAAAAAAAAAAAAAAAGGTTCTCCAAAATCAAAATTTCCACTCACGTTTTGCGTTTCAGAGCCTCCTGAACAAATTTGGCTCCGTGTCTGTCTGTCTGTCCGCATTTCCTTGCCACACCCATAACTTCCACGATAATTGTGGAATTATTTTGATCGGATTTAAATCAAATTTTCAGGAATTGTGTGGATATAGCCCTAGATGGTCCCAATATCAGTTTCATCACGATTGCATCAGCGGTACTCCTTGCGCATGCGCGAATGTAATTTTCTTGTTACAGCCACAACTACGTTCATCTTGAACCTGGCACGAGGAAGCTCATGTGCCATTTCCTTGGCAGAGTATTTTTCTCGTCATCAACTCGCCAAAACGGATTTTTTTTAAATTTTTTTTTTCTTAAGAAAAAGTTTAATTCCCCGTTTTTCCCACTTTAGGAGCTCAGATACGCCACATGGAGCTACTTCGTGGAAATTGTCAACCAGTGACGGGATCTTGTCCTGTTGTTGTGTCTTGCCTTTTCTCCCTATTTTGAGCTCCACAGTTTCCGCAACTGCGCCCCCCCCCCCCCCCCCGTCGTGTCGCCCCTGATTGAGGAGCTAAGACCCCCTTCAAATGTATTATAATATTACAGTAGGCGCCGCTTATTGTGGCCACGTTGGGACCAAGCGAAACCGGCTACAATAAGCGAAATGGGTTGGTCCAGTTGGTATAGGAAATAATTCGGACAAAACGAAACTTTTAGAGGATGTGTATGGGTGCCTAGTAGTAGTAAATTCAAGGTTTTCTATTAAAAATACCCTGTGGAAAATCTGAGGTGGCCGAAAAACCGCGATTTTTTTGCAGTTGTTTCAGTTTTTCGCCTATAACTTGGAAACGACGCATCCTACAGAAAATGTTACTCTCTCCAAAATGAAACAGCATAACATTTGGCGTCGAATGACCTCCTAACGCGTCAAAATCGGTCCGGCCGTTCAGCCGCAATCGATCGTAAAAGTTCGAGTTTGAAGGCCTATATCTCAAAAATGGCTAACCCAAACGAAACATGCCACATAATGAAAGTTGTAGAGCATCAAATTTCAAGTTTGGAAAACCTCCTAACATGAAATTTTACTCACCCTAGCGCTGAGATACAACGTGTAAACCAAATGAAGTCGTGCCAGTAAATTTCTGGTAAAACTGTATTTCCTAATGGAAATACTTTCGAACCCCACATCATTCATTTTTGTCCCTAAATTTCATTTTTCACCATATCTACGTATGAATACCCATATACGTACTATGAATAACCCCCCCCCCCCCTGCTCATCGCGAAAGGGGCCATTAGATGAGTACATAATTGTAATGTCCAGGAGTTAGAATAGGTAAAAACATACAATTAAAAATAAATGTAATAAATCGTAAACAATAATTAGGTAATATGAACTAACTACTGTAAAGGAATAATAAAAGTTATGAGAAAAAAAAAATTACAACTTCATGCGCTTTGCCGCTGTTGGAGATTCCTCCTCTTCGTCGTCGAAGAGAGAATCAACATTCCAGCTCTCCTCATCTTCGACGTCAGAGTCACCAGCAAGCATGTTGGATTCGGGGACGTTATCGCAGGAATTTACTACTACAAGGCACCCATACACATCCTCTATAAGTTTCGTTCGAATTATTTCCAGGTACCCCCCGTATTTCACCCTATACCGACTGGACTATAAACCCACCTTGTCTGAAACAGTTCCTCACTGTTGCTGGTGACACCTGGCCCCACGCTGATGCAGCTAAGTGAAGAGCGTCAAGCAGGCGAAACCCTCTTAAAATAAACTGGGAGTTGATGGTGTGAATTACTCAAGTGTTATCGCTAACAATGATGCTTCCCGACCTCTCGACTTTCGCCAGAATAACCGACCTGACTGACACAATAAACAGATTTTTTTTTTCTCCGTTGAAAATACGTGTTGAACCGTTCTGGGCCTTTTCTGCCATTATAAGCGGATTTCTCTACTAACCGGTGACGCACTAAGCGGCGTCTACTGTATTCGTTTTTGCGACCCTAAAAATTTAATAATCGGAAACAGTTCAATTGGGTTGAGAACATTTCCAAAAAAACGTTTTTGTGTGTCAGTGTACCTAAATATTGTTTATGTTGGAATGGGGTCAAATTTCAAAAACGCTGCCAATTTTACACAAGGGTTTATTATTCTTTGATATACCTACGTTACTTGTGCAGAAATTTAATTCTGTCCATGAAAAAATTTTAAAAAAAATTTTTTTTGAATTTTTTTTCCAAAAATGTTTTTTTTTTTTTTCAAAAATTCTTTATTTTTTACTTGAAAAATATTTAACATCCTGGGATCCTTCAAAAATCCCTTTTTTAGCCGCATGAAAGCCCCAAAGATCGCCCCAGTGAAATCGGATCGTTGCGGGACCCCAAAAAATGGATTCTACGTCCAAAAATACTTCGAAAACGACACCTAACTCGATCCCATAGCTAAAAGCCTTCAAACAACCCCTCCCGTAGCCCCATTATAGCCCCATAGCGCCCCACGGGTTTGGGCGATTGGACTGAAAACCTTGCGGGCACAACTAGATGGTAAACCAAGTATTTTGTCAAAATTTCAGATTTTTAAAAAAATTCCTACTGCCCAAAACGGCCCGGACGGACATTGCGGATTTAGAATGTAGACCTCTTGAAACGGATAATGTCAAATTTTGAGGCCGATCGGAGTCGTCGTCCTCCGTCGCGAAAACATAGGTGTATTATTCCAAGAATAATAAACCAAAAAAAGAAGGGGGGGGAGTCCCTCCGAGTGTACATAATATACATATATTATGTACACTCCACATGTACATATTATGGCCGTCCCGATTGACCACCTTCAATTGAAGGTGTTTAAATTATCGAAAAACAAAGAGGTATAAACAGTAGAATTTTACTGACAATTTAGAATTTGACCTCGAAAGGGAACTCATTTCTCTTGTGGGTCACCTCCTCCCCCCCCCCCACAAGGACTGGGTCACTTTTATATCACCTCGCGGGTTGACCTTCCCGGTTCGATACCGCTTGTGGATCAGTGCGGATACTTTTGTGTGTGTGGGGGGGGGGGGGGGGGGGGGCTATAACGGTATAACTCGGCTCAGCATCCTCCCCCCCCCCCACCCCCTTCACGCGTGTGTTCCATCTCCCGACGAGCTTTAATGTTATTTACACCGAAAACGGGCTGCCACCGAAACTGGTTATTTCGAGTGAGACTCCCGCCCGAGAGGAACTTCCCCCAAAAAATTCCCGTTTTACCGGCGGGATTTTTTTTTCTCGCGTGGTCTTCAGAATTGCCTAAATTTTTAGAGTTTACGATTTAAATTTTTGACTAATTGAAGGTAAATTATTCAACTTTAACCGATTCACAATCGTTGCGATTATTATCTTCGGCATTTAATCGTACTATTATAAGGCACAACTAAATGGAAACCGAGTATTTTGCCAAAATTTCGAATTAAACAAACAAAAAACCTTCCTACTGAATTGTACGCACAATGTCTACCTACATGACACTTCTCCGTAGTTTTGGGGACAACTCAGCTTTTCGACACTTTTCAGGAGAGCATTTTTTTCTGCGGAAAACTCCTCACTTGTGCCTCATTGGAAACATTTGAAAATCCTTAAATTGCCCTCAACTGCTGTAGAATCCACTCGTTATTGAGTCCGCATATCGCTCCTTTGGAACAAGACTATTATAACTCAAAAAACCGCAACTTTTCAGTAGAAGCGTTTAAAGTTTGGAACGAGTATTAAATTACATAGCAGCTTCCTGAGATAAGAATGAAAGACGGTTTCTTTTTCATGCTTATCGTTAGGACCTCGGGAAACTAACTGCACGTCGATCACACCCTTAAATGAGAGCTTTCGTCCCCTATTCCGAGATGTGATAGTATTGCGCAGAATTATTTGTCAGAGTGGACAAAAAATGAACGAAGAGAGGAAGATGTTTGTTCAAGACTATATCTCCGACAAAATAACAAAATACATTTTCAATTCTGACAGAAGATTTGAGAAAGAGTATTCTATCTATAACTAAAAAAAATCAGTAGGTATTGTAGAAAATAAAGTCAGTGAGAAATAACCTACCTATCCGTTTTGGCTAACTTTTCAGGAAACGCCAAAAACAGTTACTGTTTAGGGCACTTATTCAATGCTACGCTTTAAACTGATAGCTTTCTAGCATCTATTGCAGTCCAGTGACGGCGTTTGAAATCCGATCAAAATTGTGGAAGTTATGGGTGTGGCAAGGAAATGCAGACAGACACGGAACCAATTTGTTCCGGAGACTCTGAAACGCGAAACGTGAGTAAAAATTTTGATTTTGGAGAACGAAATTTTTTTTTTTTTTCAATTCGAAAGTGAAAACGATGCTTCCGCTGCCTTGCAGACTCGGAAGCAAAAGTACAAGAGCAGGGGAAGACGGCTACCCGGAGAGGAACGCGAGACGCGTGGAGTTCACGTTATCTTCTTTTTCCCCGGTGCGCCTTTTTTTTCAGCCGCGAATTTCGGCCGTTTAGACTCCTTTCTTCCCCTGAATTACGACTTCCATCGTGTCGGCCTGCCCACAATCTATAAGAAACCTTCTTTACCTATTTTTGGAAAAAATTTGAATTACCTCCTCATGTACTCTTCATTTCTTTTTTTAAACAAGGAAATCACTATTTAAATAATAGTTCATTCTTTGAATCCTGAGAGCTCCGATGAATCCATGTTTTCCTAAATGAACTTTTCTCGCAGAAGTCAAATTTGAAACCGGCTTTACAGCCAGCCCAAAATGGTGGTCATTTTCGAATTCAGCGCGCCAGAATACTCCTAAAAATATGGTTTTGGACAGCTCACCTCGACACTCACTTTTTTACGTTAATCGATTGACGACGGACGATTGTTGACTTCCGACGTTACAATCGATGGCCAAATGATGTGATTTCCCATCCCTAGTCTTCGGTGCTCTTCGGACGGTTAAACTCCCTCGTCACGGGTGGGAGAAGCCCTTCGGGCGTTTAACCTTAAAAGTTAACGCTGAATTCTCGCCGACTCCGGGCGCTGAAACAACAACCAGACTTCGACCTGTTCAACTTGTTCGGCAGCGAGATTGCCGAATGAAAGTCTGTTTGAGCGGGCGGAGCGGGCGGGCGAAGTAGGGAAGTTTTCGCTCGTGATAGACGTTTGTCCGTTAGGGGATGAAGGGGGGGGGGGGGGGGGGGTGGAAGATTGTTAGATGAGAGGGCCCGTTGGGGGGTTGAAGGATTGTGATGGAAGAGGCGCCTCTTGTCTAATTACTCTCCAACAATGACTTCTCTCTTCCATCTCTCATCTCTCATTTCTCATCTCTCTCTCCAGGTGTCTCTTCCACTTTTGAAAACCCTCTCGTTTCTTTTCTCTTTGGCGGGGGAAGAGCCCCTTTTGTGCGAATTCCGTCCTCCCTCGCCCCCCACCGCGTCAAATTCCTCTCGTCGGCCTAATGAAATTCTCGCTCAAAGAGTTAAGTTCGTCATATTCCATCCCGCTCTGCCCCCCCCCCCCCCAGGACCGAACGCCCGAACCCCTAATTAGGGGTAGTAAACTAAACGTTGGCCGAGTGAAACGTTCATCTACGTGATTCAACCACCGCTGGCTGGGTTGCCAGATTTTGGTTTATTATTTTTGGAATAATACACCTATGTAATCGCGACGGAGGACGACGACTCCGATCGGGCTCAAAATTTGACATTATCCGTTTCAAGAGGTCTACATTCTAAATCCGAAATGTCCGTCCGCCGTCCGGGCCGTTTTGAGCAGTAGGAATATTTTTTAAAATCTGAAATTTTGAAAAAATGCTCTGTCCACCATCTAGTTGTGCCCGCAAGGTTTTCAGTCCGATCGCCCAAACCCGTGAGGCGCTATGGGGCTAAAATGGGGCTACGGGAGGGGTTGTTTGAAGGCTTTTAGCTATGGGATCGAGTTAGGTGTCGTTTTCGAAGTATTTTTGGACGTAGAATTCATTTTTGGGGGTCCCGGAACGATCCGATTTCACTGTTGCGATCTACAGGGCTTTCATGGGGCTAAAAATGGGATTTTTGAAGGATCCCAGGAGGTTAAATATATTTCGAGTAAAGAATAAAGAATGTTTGAAAAAAAAAATTTTTTCGAAGAAAAAAATCCAAAATAATTTTTTTTGAAAGAAAAAAAATCCAAAAAATTGTTTTTTTTCCAAATTATTTTCTTTTGACACAGAAATAATTTTTGCACAAGTAACCTATACCTATCAAAGAATAATAAACCATTGTGTAAAATTTTCAGTTTTTTTTTTTTTTTTCTTTTTTTTTTTTTTTTTTTGTGTGGATCAAACTCGATAATAAATAAATAAATTATAAAACCAATCAATAAGTAGGTAGGCGATTGTACATATATTTCTTGTTCAAGGAGTGGATCATCAACCTAATATATTGGATTATATAATAGGTAAGAAAAAGGTCGGAAAAAATCTTCCACATCCTGCAGAAATAATAGTTTTGATACGAGCTTCCCACTCAGTCTGTTCCTCGTCGCAGATACAGTTTTCCCTACTTTAGAGAACAAACGTTCACTGGGAACGGACGTTGGCACGGTAGGTAGATAATTGAAGGTGATCCAGTCAATTCAAAAAATCATCCCTCATTATAAATAGGCGAAAGAAAATGTTTCAAGGAGAACAATAATTTTCAAAATTGGCTAAAACCCAATTTTTTTGTACCTCTCCACCCGGATTTTTTAAAATCCCGATTTTGGGAAAAATCGGGATAAAAGTATCGATTCTCGATTTTATCCTATCAAAAAATCGAGTTTTTTACAAGAATCTGAAACTGATTGCCCATCCCTACTTTGTTATCAATCTGTTTCTCGTTGAAAAAGCATGTGCTAATTTTGACGATAATTGCGGTATGTATTTCAAAATTTCTAGTCATTGATACCATTTTCCATTGGTTAATTGTTAAGAATTTGTTGTTTTTTCAGAATTCCTCCCTACAATATTTTATTTAATCAAAACCTGACGCTTCTCATGCAGGTCCCTTTATTTAAATGTGGAATCCCCACCTGTGAACCAACCTAACGTGCTGTTTATTGTAGGCCCTGATGAAGATGTAATAAACATCGAAAGCTCGGCGTAGTGAGGACAGTTTTCGGTTTGACCCCATTCCCGATCTTTGACGATCAATTTTATGGCACCTAATTTGATACTATCATTGTAACAAATGATTACTACAAGCTTAGTCATCCGTTTCGTCATCGGCGACTCCCTGAATCGTATCAGCCTCTTGACAGGCGCCTTTCCCGCGAAGAAACCGTCGAAGAGGGAATCGAATCCGTCAATCGACCTTTTTCCCTAATCGCGGATGACTGAGCTTTCTCTCGTCTACACGCTTGTCAGCTCGTCTTCTCAAAGATGTAAAAAAAAGGGAGGGAAAAGAAAGACTCCGTCCGGGGAAATGGGAAATCGGCGGAGGAAACGCTTGACGAGGCTGAGTGGTGAGGGGGGGGGGGGGGGGGGGGGGGTTGATCGTGCGAGACGGTGACGGACGAAAGACTGCAATTGATGGGGGTGGGGGTTTAATCCTATTGTATTGCACCTCCCCCCCCCCCCCCACTTGGCGGCGGTCCTTTGTTACGAGGCGCGGAGTCCGCCGATACCGCCGATTGATTGATGCCTTTCATAATTTCCCCCCCCCCTCCCTGGAAATGACGAAACGGTGTAATGGGGGGGGGGGGGGGTCATGACGAGCGAGGTTCACGTACGCGTTGATTAGCGCGTGCAGAAAGTGCTTTTGAGAACCATCTGGTCCCCGCCTTAATCATTGCATTGCCTTCAATCAACGATTCGTGCGCCCACTTGACCGCATTTTCTCGGGCTGCGACGTAGCTCCTACCCGGGAAAGGCCAATTTGACAATTCGGGCTCAGAATTTGACATTATCCGTTTCAAGAGGTCTACATTTCAAAACCGAATTGTCCGTCCGCCGTCCGGGCCGTTTTGGGCAGTAGGAATTTTTTTTAAATCTGAAATTTTGACAAAATACTCAGTTTACCATCTAGTTGTGCCCGCAAGGATTTCAGCCCGATCACCCAAACCCGTGGGGCGCTATGGGGCTAAAATGGGGTTACGGGAGGGGTTATTTGAAGGCTTTTAGCTATGGGATCGAGTTAGGCGTCGTTTTCGAAGTATGTTATTTTTGAACGTAGAATCCATTGTTGGGGGTCCCGGAACGATCCGATTTCACTGGGGCGATCTTTAGGGCTTTCATGGGGCTACAAGTGGGATTTTTGAAGGTTCCCAGGAGGTCAAGTATTTTTCGAGTAAATAACGTAAATAAAGTAGATAAAAAAATAAAGTGAATTTTTCAAAAAATCCCCCCCAAAAAAAAAGGCTTTTATGGGGCTGATAATGGGGTTTTTGACGGACCCCAGGAATGTTTGAAAAAAACAAAACCAAAAAACCCTAGTGTAAAATTTGTAGCGTTTTTTTAAATTTTAAAACGCTGCAAATTTTACACTAGGGCTTTTTTACAGCAGGATTTCTAACTTATTAATAAGTTAGAAATCCTGCTGTGGGCAACATTCAGAGCTCAGATTCGCCGCCACATGGAGCGCGTTTTTGGTGTTTTCAGACTTCTCTTGTCATAATATATTTGATTGATCGCGTTTGATGGGAAATTTGGTACCTAAGCTTTCACGTGAAAAAAAAAAACGAAATTTTAATCGGACCGAAAGTTTCTGAGCTACAGCCGAGACCAGCCAGTTGTTACAATTCTGCCCGCCATTCGTACGTTAGGCTTTTTTCGCCAAACATTTGGGTCCTTATTCTATGGGAAATTTAACGCTCTACAACTTTCATTATGTGACATTTTTCTATAGGACTGGCCGTTTTGAAGGTACAGCTGTTTGAAGTGCGAAAAAGTGATTTTTCGAATAACATGTAAAAAACCGCCATTTTTCAAATCGTTCTAGCTCCTAAACTATTGGGTCTATAATCGATTATGACCAGTGAATTGTGTAGGAAATTTAACGCTCTTTCACTTCGATAATAGTGATTTTCACCGTTGGACGCATAGTTTCGGAGTTATTCGCAAGAAAATGAAAAAAGTGACGAGATTTTTTCAAAAAACGCACATTATCTCGTCTGCAGGTCCCTACGCGATGGAAACCTTCGTCCAAACGTCCCATTTCAGGTTTGATAGGAAATTTGTTAAGCTTCCACGTGAAAAAAATCCAAATTTGATTTGGACCAATAGTTTACTCCATCGTACGTTAGGCTTTTTTCGCCAAACATTTGGGTGCTTATTCTATGGGAAATTTAACGCTCTACAACTTTCATTATGTGACATTTTTCGATAGGACCGGCCGTTTTGAAGGTACAGCTGTTTGAAGTGCGAAAAAGTGATTTATCGAATAACGTGTAAAAACTCGCTCTAGCTTCTAAACTATTGGGTCTATAATCGATTATGACCAGTGAATTTTATAGGAAATTTAATGCTCTTTCACTTCGAAAATAGTGGTTTTCACCGTCGGACGCATAGTTTTGGAGTTATTCGCAAGAAAATGAAAAGCGTGACGAAATATTTTCAAAAAACGCACATTATCTCGTCTGCAGGTCCCTACGCGATGAAAACCTTCGTCCAAACGTCACATTTCAGGTTTGATAGGAAATTTGATAAGCTTCCACGTGAAAAAAAATCCAAATTTGATTTGGACCAATAGTTTACGCCGTCGTACGTTAGGCTTTTTTTGCCAAACATTTGGTTGTGTATCCTATAGAAAATTTAACGCTCTACAACTTTCATTATGTCACATTTTTCGATAGGACCGACCGTTTGGAAGGTACAGCTGTTTGAAGTGCGAAAAAGTGATTTCTCGAATAATGTGTAAAAACCGCCATTTTTAAAATCGTTCTAGCTCCTAAACTATTGGGTCTATAATCGATTATGACCAGTGAATTGTATAGGAAATTTAATGCTCTTTCACTTCGAAAATAGTGATTTTCACCGTTGGACGCATAGTTTCGGAGTTATTCACAAGAAAATGAAAAGCGTGACGAAATATTTTCAAAAAACGCACATTATCTCGTCTGCAGGTCCCTACGCGATGGAAACCTTCGTCCAAACGTCACATTTCAGGTTTGATAGGAAATTTGATAAGCTTCCACGTGAAAAAAAAAATCCAAATTTGATTTGGACCAATAGTTTACGCCATCGTACGTTAGGCTTTTTTTGCCAAACATTTGGTTGTGTATCCTATAGAAAATTTAACGCTCTACAACTTTCATTATGTCACATTTTTCGATAGGACCGACCGTTTGGAAGGTACAGCTGTTTGAAGTGCGAAAAAGTGATTTCTCGAATAATGTGTAAAAACCGCCATTTTTAAAATCGTTCTAGCTCCTAAACTATTGGGTCTATAATCGATTATGACCAGTGAATTGTATAGGAAATTTAATGCTCTTTCACTTCGAAAATAGTGATTTTCACCGTTGGACGCATAGTTTCGGAGTTATTCACAAGAAAATGAAAAGCGTGACGAAATATTTTCAAAAAACGCACATTATCTCGTCTGCAGGTCCCTACGCGATGGAAACCTTCGTTCAAACGACACATTTCAGGTTTGATAGGAAATTTGATAAGCTTCCACGTGAAAAAAAATCCAAATTTGATTTGGACCAATAGTTTACGGCATGGTACGTTAGGCTTTTTTTGCCAAACATTTGGTTGTGTATCCTATAGAAAATTTAACGCTCTACAACTTTCATTTTGTCACATTTTTCGATAGGACCGACCGTTTGGAAGGTACAGCTGTTTGAAGTGCGAAAAAGTGATTTTTCAAATAACGTGTAAAAAATCGCTATTTTTCAAATCGCTCTAGCTCCTACATTATTGGGTCCATAATCGATTATGACCAGTAAATTTTATAGATAATTTTATGCTCTTTCACTTTGTTAATAGTGATATTTGCCGTTGGACGCATAGTTACGGAGTTATTCGCAAGAAAATGAAAAAAGTGACGAAATTTTTTCAAAAAACGCACATTATCTCGTCTGCAGGTCCCTACGCGATGGAAACCTTCGTCCAAACGTCCCATTTCAGGTTTGATAGGAAATTTGATAAGCTTCCACGTGAAAAAAAAAATCCAAATTTGATTTGGACCAATAGTTTACGCCATCGTACGTTAGGCTTTTTTCGCCAAACATTTGGGTGCTTATTCTATGGGAAATTTAACGCTCTACAACTTTCATTATGTGACATTTTTCGATAGGACCGATCCTTTTGAAGGTACAGCTGTTTGAAGTGCGAAAAAGTGATTTTTTCGAATAACGTGTAGAAAATCGCTCTAGCTCCTAAAATATTGGGCCTATAATCAATTATGACCAGTGAATTTTATAGGAAATTTAATGCTCTTTCACTTCGATAATAGTGATTTTCACCGTTGGACGCATAGTTTCGGAGTTATATGCAAAAAACCGAAAAAAGTGCAACAATTCGGAGTTTTATGGCGAAGATCTCAATACGCATAGGTAGGTGCCTATGTTGGGTATGTTGGATCTCTTCAGATTCGGACAGTGTTTTACGATGGAGTGGAGAAACCGTGTGGAAATTTTGCCTATGTAGGGGGGATCTGTATTTTAATTTTAACCTTCCGAACTCCGTTAGAAATTAGAAGCGAAAAAAAAAAAAAAAAAAAAAAAAACGCGTTCGCGAGCTCCAATTACGCCGAGTGGGCGAGCCGGAGGAATTGGCCAGGCAAAGCCGGCAGGAACAGGGAGGAATTACTGGCATTACCGACGAACTAACGGAGGAGGTGGCTAACTAGTCGAGTCTGTAACTAGTTTTAAACGAGAGGAAACGAGCGTTGATGATGAGACAAGGCCACCGGCGCAACAGTTCAAACCCCATCCGCGAGTAGGTATTTCCCGAGGAGCATCCACCGACGTGAAATTCAAAATGGGAAGTGCGATCGGGGCAGCCTTTTGGGGGGACTGAAGGATCCTCGCCGAGTTGTTGGGGATCCAGGCAGTTTTAAGTCGATGGCCCTCCCCGGAGTCCCGTCTGGGATAACCGGTCCGGCCGGACGAGCACCTGCCGCCTTCGACTTCGACACCCACCGTCGTCAGACGGTACGGCGAATAATCGACGAACAACCAAGTCCGACGAAAGACGACAAAAAAAAAAAATAAATAAATAATAACACAACAAAAAAGATACACACGCAGACAACCACAAAAAAGGAAACACTACAACTACATATACAAATATACAAAAAACCACCTCAAACACAAAACCAAATTAATCGATAAAAAATCGAGTCTGACAAAAACGATCGACCAAAAAAAAAACCAACCAAAAATCGATACATCCTACAACAAAAATAAAACAAACAAAAAACACACCAAAAGCACAAACAGAAACAGCAACACGAACAGAACAATAGCAACAAAAACGCCAATCACACTCACAAAAAATGAAAACCTTGATAGACGAAAATCCAAGTCCAACAAAACACGATCGGCAAACCCAAAAGAAAAAAAAAAAAAAAAAAAAAAAGCTGCAAATTTTACACAAGGGTTTATTATTTTTTTATATAGTTTTTTTGAGTTTTTTCCAAAATTTTTTGTTTATTTACTTGAAAAATATTTGACCTTCTGGGATCCTTCAAAAATCCAATTTTTAGCCCCATGAAAGCCCTATAGATCGCCACAGTGAAATCGGATCGTTCCGGGACCCCCAAAAAATTGATTCTACGCCCAAAAATACTTCGAAAACGACACCTAGCTCGATCCCATAGCCAAAAGCCTTCAAAAGAACCCCTCCTACAGCCCCATTTTAGCCCCATAGCGCCCCACGGGTTTGGGCGATCTGGCTGAAAACCTTGCGGGCACAACTAGATGGTAAAACGAGTATTTTGTCAAGATTTCAGATTAAAAAAAAAAAAAAAAAAAAAGCTGCAAATTTTACGCAAGGGTTTATTATTCTTCGTTATACGTTACTTGTGCAGAAATTTAATTCTGTCAACGAATATATATATATTTTGGATTTTTACACCTATTTAAAAAAAATTTTTTTTTTTGGATTTTTTTGTTTCAAACATTTTTTCTTCAAAAATTCTTTATTTTTTAATCGAAAAATATTTAATCTCCTGGGATTCTTCAAAAATCCCATTTGTAGCCCCATGAAAGCCCCATGGAGCCCCACAGTGAAATCGGATCGTTCCGGGACCCCCAAAAATGGATTCTACGTCCAAAAATACTTCGAAAACGACTCCTAACTCGATCCCATAGCCGAAAGCTTTCAAAAACCTCCCGTAGCCCCATTTTAGCCCCATAGCGCCTCACGGGTTTGGGCGATCGGACTGAAAACCTTGCGGGCACAACTGGATGGTAAACTGAGTATTTTTTCACAATTTCTGATTAAAAAAAAAAAAAATCCTACTGCCCAAAACGGCCCGGACGGAGGTTGACATTTCGGATTTAGAATGTAGACCTCTTGAAACGGATAATGTCAAATTTTGAGGCCGATCGGAGCCATCGACCTCCGTCGCGATTACATAGGTGTATTATTCCAAAAATAATAAACCAAAACGAGTCACCATAGCGCTCCAGTTTGACGCCTGACCACCAACAGGTTCTTTTCTCTTGAAAATTTCTTCCTCGCCGAAGGACATCCCGCGAAGGTCGCACAATCTCCCATTTCCATAAACCAACAACGCCAATACGTACAATTTGCCGTCATTTTACATGAACCGGGCTCGGACGGGGAAAAACGTGATTTCGAACCGCGGAAACCGTCCGGCCGGTCGCCCTTGAAACGTTTACATCTGACGGATCAGGTGCACATTTCACTTGAACGATACAGTTATTATTATTAGCGGAGTCGGCGAGTTCCGTTTCCTGCTGCCGGACGCGCTTTTCCCGGCAGAGGACGACACTGATAGTTGGAATAGTGCAAATTTGATGAAAAATATTGTATCAAATTAAGGCTTTATTCATCTTAATTGATGATCACGAGAAGGAATCACCGAATGGAAATATTGAGAGTTGAAATACTCAACAAACTGTCAATAGTCCAGTTCCCAGAGGATTTCACCTTACAAAAGGTGGGGTAGAAGTTTTTATTTTTTTATTTCGTTTTAATGGGTATGAAGAGTAAAATGTGACTAAATCTGGGCTCGGCACAACTTTTGGTAGCCAAAAAACCTCGAAATTTTCGGACATTTTTCGGTTTTTTCGCAATATCTCGAAAAGGAGTGGTTCTAGGGAAAAACAGTCCCCATACAAAGTTGTAGAGCATTACATTCCCTGCAAATTTCATATATAACGTTTTCTTCTACGACCAATAGGGAGCGAACTAAATCATCTCAAAGATGGACCATTTTTCTCAAATTGGTAAAAAAGCCAAGTAACGCCTTCTTTTGTGTGTGTTATTGCGACCCATGCATTCTTTGATTCTATTTTTGACTTAAATTTTTGTCGAATAAGGTTCTCCACGACCCCCCCCCCCCCCCTCTCCCTCTCTCTAACACCCCCCACCCCCCTGGGCCCAAATTAATAACTGACGGGGAATGAGTAGGCATATGGAAACCCTCACAGTCCAATGCAATGTGAGAAAAAGAACTTCAACCTATTCGCCGAGCTTTCGCATTGTTTTAAAGCTTCATCAGGGCCTAAAGTGAAACAAAAGTGTGGTGTTTAGCAGAAAATTCGAAATAGACGTTATTGTTATGAAAATGAAGTAGAATGATCTATAACTTTTCTGTGAGCCCCCCCCCCCCCCCCCCCCATTTTGAGAAAAATGGTCCATCTTTGAGATGCTGTAGCTCGCTCTCTATTGGATTAGAAAATGTTATATATGAAATTTGTAGGGAATTTGATGCTCTGCAACTTTGTATAGGGACTGTTTTTCGCTAGAACCACTCCTTTTCGAGATATTGCGAAAAAACCGAAAAATGTCCGAAAATTTCGAGGTTTTTCGGCTACCAAAAGTTGTGCCGAGCCCAGATTTAGTCACATTTTTAGCGCAACCTTTTTCCAAAAAATGGAAAGGTGCGCTCACCTCTTCGACATGTATGTTTTTTTTTTTTTTTTTTTTGTTTTTTTGTGTACAGAGCATCACCCCCGAGCGGCTCAACAGATTTTCATGAGGGTGGTCTCATTGTCATCAGCGAGTTCCGGGGGTGGTTATAGGCTACCTTGATTTTCCCTCCCTCATCCCCTTCATCGGTTTTCGGGAGGTCCTTCACGACGAAAGTTGTTTATCTCTGATGTGTAACTAAGGAGGCCTCAAAAGGGGGACGGAAGTTTTTGTCCGATTTCGTTGGTACAAGGGTCTATGGAATGAGCTTTTCAGGCTGATTCCAACGACTCCAAAACGATTTTTGCAGCCTGAGCCGATCGGCATAAGGTTTTATTACGCATCGGTCGTTAGGGTGCAGTTGTTTACGTAATGAGCATCACGTGGATGATGTGTTGTGTGGCATAGTTTGGTCGCTAGATACCTACTGTTTCTTAGTTTCTCTCGTTCATTAAATATATCGTAATAACAAAAAGGTTGCGCTCATCTATTCAATTCAATTGATGGCTTGTTTATATTTTACTCTTTATACCCATTAAAACGAAATAAAAAAATAAAATCTTCTACCCCACCTTTTGTAAGGTGAACCCCTTTTTTGGTCTCTGGGAACTGGACTACAACATTAGGGTGGCAATAGGACATAGGGGAAAAATTTTTTCTCACCAAATTTGAACTCTCAACCCCCTAAATGGTGCAGTTGGGCTGGAAAATGAGTTTGGCAATGTTTTAGGCCGGTCGGACAAGTATAAATGGCGCCTCATCGCATTTGAAGTTCGAAGAAACTGCAAATTTTTGGAAAACTCGAGTACCCTTTGAGCTAGAAACCTGTAATTGGTCTCATTCTGTAGATAATTTAATTGCGACCAACTTTTATTTCGATACTATTTTTGCTAAAACCAACAGAATCGTAATAAGAACTGCTTGTCCTCACACATGCTGCCAAGTGCATGCTGGTGAGGCACGTCGATCAGATCTTCAAGAGTTGTCATATGACACGAAACTGATTAGCAGTGGAGTTGAATGACCACAAATATCACGAAATTTCAGCACTTATGATTAGCGACCGTCACGAAACGACAAAATAAATTCGTAATAATTGGAACGTACACTTGATGACACCCAGCTAATTACTGAGTGTTGAAACTGATAGAAAAGGAAACACTTCCGTGAGAGTTCAAACGCAAGTGAAAACCAATTTCTGATAGTAACTAAGAATGTCACACATGTAACTATCAACTGTTGTCGAGTGACCACTTTGGGTGGGTACAATTCCCAAAAACTTCGAAAAAGTTCTAACTTCGGTTTCGGTAGTCCAGTCAAAATCGACACTAAAAATCGCTAAATTCGCAAAACGAGATGTATTTCTGATTTTTTAGTATGTTGTTCGGACCCATTAGGGTAGTGTTTACCCAATTTTGCAACTTCCCAAAAGCTGTGCTTCACGCGTAGCACACGAAAAACCGCGATTTTTTCGGCCTTATTTCAGTTTTCCGTCTATTTCTAATAAACTATGCATTGTACGACGAAAACTACTATATGAGTTTTTAAATAGCATTAAATGTGTGACAATTTAAGCCCAACCGGAGCTGTGTAGGTCAATTAGTTCCAGAGTTATGGCACTTTGAAAATAGACCTGAAGAGAGCGGAAGCACGTTTTTCAGAGCGTTTTCGTTTGTAGCTCAAGAACTATTGGTCCGATTCCAAATTTCTTTTTTTCTCGTGAAAGCTTGATAAATTCCCAATCGCAGCTATTCCGTGTGAAATTTTGATTTGAGCGTTGATAAGGGAGGGGCAGGCACGGCAAAGAAGTGGCAAATTTCGAACAAACCGTGTTTCTTTGCACATTTTTGCCTATAACGCGGGAACGGTCGGTCCGATCTTACTTTTCTTTTTTTTAGTTTTTATTTTTGGGGAGGGGAGGAGTTATTAAATTCAAACTGAAATTGAAATCCAAGTTATGAATTTATAAGTTATTTCAAGAAAATCAGAAGGGGAAGGCCGAAAAATTTATTGGGCCCCAGGTGGGACTCGAACCCACAACCTCTGCATTACTAGTGCAACGCTCTACCAACTAAGCCACTTAAGACCACAGGTATGATAGAACATTGGAGATTGAAGGCCCAACTGTCCCCTGCCATCAATGTGCTTCGTTCTCCTGTGATGCACGGGATTTTCTGAAAGCGAAATAGCCCCCTGGCTGTCACTGTGGATTGCAAAGGTTCCTTGATGAACGCCCAGTTCCTCAGCCAAACACTTCAGGCAGATTCCTTCTTTACAGCATTCAGTGAGCGCCATATCGTCGTAGATGCAACATGTGCTATCTGACTTTTGGCAGCTTTTCAGGAGAGATATAAAACTGAATTGTGGACTGACTCGTGGCTTTTAAATAATTCTTCCTGCTGTATCACCGTCAAAAACTAAAACCCCAAGGCTAAAAAACCACGATTAGTTTATAGGTAACTTGGAAAATAGAGAAATTAGCGCATATAGGCTATATGATATAGCACATGTTGTTGTAAGAAGCAATGTGGTAAGAAGCAGCCGGTTTGGGGTGCTCTCGGATCTTCTTTGGCTGATTAAAATATCAATTGAGTCAATATATTGAGTATATTGAGTCAGTTCTATAATTTGTTTACTTTTTCCAAATCGAGGGTCCAGAAGAGTCTCATTGAACACCTGATGAAAATGAAGACAGTCCGTGGGGTTGCATCAAGTTCTGGGGAAGATGCATGCTAGTCCGTTGGTTTGACGTTTTTGTGATTTCTATCTATCGCTTCTAATGGTATCCTCAACTCTTTTTGGCCAAAAATGACAGTCCGTGGTGCAGATAGCATAATATGCTATCTGCATATTATGTTGGATCTAACAGTTTCAGATAGCATGTGTTATCAAAATCGCGAATAGCGCGAGATATGGCGATTCATTTGTTAAACTGACTTGTTTGACCGACGCTACGGTAGATCTTGCTTCAGTAGCAACAAAAACCTCATTTTGGCCAAATTGTCAGATAGCACATGTTGCATCTCCAACGGCGATATACTCTGCTCGACAGCTTGACACCGCCGCTGTTCTTTGCTTCCTCGATTCCCTTGAAATCCATAGCAGCTCCAGAAAAACGGAAGACGTATTCTTTGTATGAACGCCGGTCTATTTTATCGTTAGCCCAATCCGCATCAGAATAGCCTTTAAGTTCGACGTCTTAAATTCCAGGGCAAAGCTCTTTGTTCCTTTCAGGTAACGTAGTACTCGTTTAGCGGCTTGCCAGTGAAATTGACCATAGCACGTGTTAAATTGGCTAAGGACACTGCAAACATGGGCTTTGTTGGGACGCGTCCATACTGCCAACTACTTACATCAGAGCACCAATCAACTCGCGACAGGGAACATTGATAGTCGCTCCTGAATTCTTTTCTAGGCAGAGCCCAACTTCCATAGGCGTTTTCTCAGGGTTTGCCTCCTCCATATTGAACTTCTTCAACAACTTGATGACGTAGGTTTCCTGGTCCAGAAGAATTTTTTCAGCCTCTTCCATATTCTCCAGCCTAAACAACAACTTCTTAAATATCGCCTGAAATATGCATCTTACCAAAGATAAGAAATATACGTAATAAGAAATGAGCTTTTATTACATTTAATTAGCTTTAATTTGAGACCAACCGGAGGTCTGTAACGTTATTAGTTTCTTAGATATTCTCAAAACTACACTGAGAAAAAAAAAATCCCGTAAATTGGTTGTAGGAGTGTTATTAGTGGTTGTAGAAGTGTGATTAGTGGGAGAAAAATCTACTTTCAAATGCAAGAAAGTACGACTAATCGCATATACTGCAACTAATTGCAACATTCCTACAACCATTTTGGTGATTTTCCCCTACCAAACGCTAAATTACCTACCAGTCACAAAATAAATTCCTGCGACCAATCACATGCAGCCAAATCTACGACTAATCACATCTATTTCTACTACCAGTTTTAGGATTCACCTACCAATCACTTACTTTCTACACCCAATCACTTGCACAACTCATGAATTCTCCGACCAGTATTATTGTTCTACTACCAATCACATCTTAGAATGCTGGGGTGGCAGAAGAAATTACGACCACTCGCAAAACTCTACTACCATTCACTTAAAGGCTCATGTTGGTATGAGATTAATTCTCTGACCATTTCCAAAACCTACAACTGGTCACATCAAAATTTGATGTGACTATTTAATAGTCATTATAATAAAGTTACAGATCTCCGGTTGGTCTCAAATTAAAGCTAATTAAATGTAATAAAAGTTTATTTTTTATGACGTTTTGGTAGGATGCACATTTCAGGCGATATTTAACTTTTTCGTCAAATTTGCACATTTTGGAAAAAATTGCCATATTTCAACAACCTGTATCTAGGAAAGTATTTACTGTAGTGAGCTGCGGTTGGTCTCAAATCTTAGCAAATATTGTTTAGTTTAAGAATGAATGGAGTGCCTTTGGTCGTAAGATGCTTCCTTCACCGACTTTGTTAGCGAAATCGGAAAAATGGCTGAACAATTCGTCGTTTTTCGCTAACGCCGAAGGCGGCACAAGGGTTTTTTAATTGATAACTTGGTAAGACTACTCGCATGGGTCCTAACAACACCAAAAAGTCAGAACTACCCCTCCTTTTTCCAGCACGACCCCCTTTTCAAGTACAAAGGAACTGGACTGGATTAGAATTCGGCTTATTAAATAAGTTAAAAGCAAATTTTATGCTCCAGCAAATGTCGTGATAGGTGATAATGAACCCAATGGGGTTTTGTTGCCAACATCAAGAAATCGTCCACATTCATGTCCAAGTCACGAAAATTCTAAAAAGCGGAGATCTGTGGAATGTCCGAGGTTGACAAATGTTGGGTTTGTTCCTTTTTTCAACACGGCGGAAAATGCCATAAATCACGCGGAAATTAACGTCCGTGACGGCGATTCCGACTTCACACAGTAAAATATTTCCCGTTTATTACACCAAATACGACACTTTTTTCGACAATTTTTCATTCGCTTTTATTTTCTCTTTTTCGAAAGAAAATCGCTCGCGTGTCAAAATGCGTCAACGATATGGCACAGTTTCTTCCATCGCTCCTTCCATTTAATCGAATGACTTTTTGGCAACATTGCTCGTCGAGACGGTCTAACGGCGTATCAAACGAGTTGGCCAAATCCCAAGTTGTCTGTTTCGGCCTACTTCCCGAATCCATATCTCAGATGACATCTGATCCACGCGACAAGTATCAGATTTACGTGTGTATTTCAGCACGTTCAACGGATGGAGAGAGGAAGAGCAGCAAGAATATATTTATTCGAACTTTCAAGATAATATCCTGATAATAGCCAACATAGAAAAAAAATCGATATTACCTATCGATTTTTTTTTTTCCTATGTTGGCTTATTTGTTGACATGACATGTTGGCCCACTTCAAGATCGGTCTATCTAAAAAAAAGTCGATTTTGAGTTTTTTGCAGGAATCCTCTTCAAATCACCTCTGCTTTCATCTGCAAGACCGTTTCGTCTGTAACTTGGCGGAACGCCGCTAGGTCGGGCGTGCATTCTCCGGCCATCTTGTACGTGGGGGGGATGCGGTGCAACAGGGAGCTATCATCAGTTGATCCTTCACCCCCACCTGTGAAACTTTGAGTCTATTGTCCCAGAGTGATGTACATATTATGTGATAACACTTCTAAATCAATTCTCCGTGTAAAACCTACTATCACACGTTGGTTCAGTTGAGATCGATGAATTGAATCATTTCCTGGTGGATTTTTCCGTACAATAGAGGTTTAACCCTGTGATAGCCCTCTCTTGCTCTGAAATATTGCCTGCAGTAGGTATCGGAGTCAGACTGTGATAATATCCCACTTTCGCGCAACAATTCTTTTGTTGTTTTGTTCAAAATATTCGCTCGAATTATCTCTCAAAACCTGAATTTTTTTTGGTGCAAGTGCAAGCGGGTACATACAGAAGAAGCGGAAAAAACAGAAGAAGAAGAACCGTACAGAAGTACAGAACAGTACAGAACAGAAGAAGAACAGTACAGGGGGAAAAAAAAAAAACAGAAGAAGAACAAGAAATCACACAAAGAAGCCGCCCCCAGCCCAATCGACTTCACTGCCCTCCCGAGCGGATGGCCCAGCCCAGAGGAGCGTCATAGACCTGCTCGACTTCTCAGGACATTTGAATGTCTAGGAGGTTAAATGAGGGCTCGCCCACTACCAGAGCTACTTCCCAGGACACCCGTTTTCCACTGTTTTCCATTATTTTATTTATTTAGTGTCCCCCCTTTTGGAAAACAATGCAGCGGCGAGTGGTTCGGACCGCCATACAGCCTCCACCCACGAAAATCTGGGCCGCCATACAGCCTCCACCTACGAAAATCTGGACCGCCATACAGCCTCCACCCACGAAACTCTGGACCGCCATACAGCCTCCACCCACGAGCACCTGGACCGCCATACAGCCTCCACCCATGAAAATCTGGACCGCCATACAGCCTCCACCCACGAAACTCTGGACCGCCTGCAGCCTCCACCCACAAAAATCTGGACCGCCATACAGCCTACACCCACGAAAATCTGGGCCGCCATACAGCCTCCACCCACTAAACTCTGGACCGCCTTACAGCCTCCACCCACGAGCACCTGGACCGCCATACAGCCTCCACCCACAAAAATCTGGACCGCCATACAGCCTACACCCACGAAAATCTGGGCTGCCATACAGCCTCCACCCACGAAACTCTGGACCGCCTGCAGCCTCCACCCACGAAAATCTGGACCGCCATACAGCCTCCACTCACGAAGTTTCGGATCGTCATACAACCTCCACCCACGAAAATCTGGGCCGCCATACAGCCTCCACCTACGAACACCTGGACAACCATATGGCCTCCACCCACGAAAATGTGGACCGCCATGCAGCCTCCACCCACGCAAATCTGGGCCGCCATAAGCCTCCACCCACGAACCTCTGGACCGCCTGCAGCCTCCACCCACGAATATCTGGGCCGCCATACAGCCTCCACCCACGAAAATCTGGGCCGCCATACAGCCTCCACCCACGAACCTCTGGGCCGCCATACAGCCTCAACCCACGAAAATCTGGACTGCCATACAGCCTCCACTCACGAAGTTTCGGATCGTCTTACAACCTCCACCCACGAAATTTTGAACCAGCCTACTACTGCTTCCACCTCAGCAATTTCAACCCAACCTAGTCCAGCCCAGTCAAAGGAAGAAACACCGTACTTGTCCCGTCTGCGGGGTAATGGCTAAGAAGTCGCTCCAGGCCTTCAGATGTAGCCTCTGTAAGACCTTCTGGGCCAGTCTGTGCGAACGTTATAGAGTGGGATGCCTCCATACAGAGCGCGCAGTACCCCATCCTACCAGCATCATAGGCGGCGGTATGAAAAGGCACTATGGAAAGCATACCCCTACAAGCCATCGCCCATACCTTCAGTGTAGGCCATCGCGGACGATGGCTATCCCCCCCCCCCCCCCACCGGGAGAATGCCGGGCAGTTTCTTTCTTCTAGTCAGTTTAAGACCGTGTCACCTGTTTTCTGAAGGAGATAGGGATAAGTGTGGGAGGATGGGTAGTTCTTCAGCCTTCCCCCTTTTTCACGGAGTGTTCACTCGTCAGATGAGAGCGGGGGTGATGGGAGGGTTGGTCCAACGCCATTCCCCTCCCACTCCCTGTCTCTCTCTTTTGTTTTCAGTATTGCTATGACGATAGCGTGCATGAAATCCCAGCGGTCTTTCACCGCGTCTTTGCTACAATTTCTGGCTCAACTTCTTCAATCTCCTCCATCAGACCTCTCCGCATCCTTTGCCAGCGGGGGCACACAAAGAAGGCGTGATGGGCGTCGTCGTCTTCAGTGTGGCAGTTTCCTGACACCGTTCTTAGGCCTTAGCGTTCCTATTTATTGGTAAAATATACTTTGGTAATTTCAGTACAAATTACGCAGGTTGTTGGTATCTGCATGCTAAGAACTGGTGTCAGCTCCCTTAAAACCGGTTAGTGCTCCATAAAAACTGGTTTCTGCCCCCTCAGTACCGGTTTCTGCTCATTAAAAACCCCTTTCTGTTCGGTAGAACTGGCGTCTCCTCCTTCTCAACCGGTGTTTGTTTGCTAAGGTTTCTGCTTGTTGAATACTGCTGGCTCGCTCAGGTCCCAAACCTGTCCGCTCACTGGAGGGGTTTCATGAAGGGGTTTCTTGGAGTCGAATAGGGTGTCGTTTCCGAGATGAAATCGATAAATGAAGTCCCAGGCCTGTCCTACAGGATTTTTTAAATATTTGTTGGGCCTTAAATACCTGCTGAAAAAGCCGTGTAGAAAATTATTGTCAACTAAATATCTCAAGCATAAAAGTGGGACGGGATGCGTGAAATGATAAAAGAGCCTTTAAGCGGGTTTTATCCGACATCCTACACGTTCTTGAATTCTCTCGGAGCACACGAGCTATATTGCATTCCTTTCAAATACACCAACTTGGCGACGAGGTGTTGGAACAAAAGGTGTTTTACGACGAGCGTAATCTCACTTATCAGAGCAATAAGACACGTTGGAAGATCCCGTTCGTAGTGAGACTGACTTCTTTGTCCCGTTTCGATTCACCGCCAAAATTAGGAAGTGATGCAGAATTTGAATCGAAAAAAAAACGCATAAGGTTGGCGGTTTTTCAGTTTTGTGCTCCTGGCTCGAAAACTGTGTGTCGCACGGAAACGTTCACAAGGACTTCATTTAAAGACGATTAAATTCTCCGTCGTTTGGTACCCTCACAAGTTATTTTCGGTTCAGCCGTTTGGCCGTGAGCTCTTTTCAGTTTTTCGCACCTGGCTCGAAAACAGTGCGTCACACTGAAAGTTCCACTCGGACGTGTTTTAAAGACGATTAAGTTCTCCGTCGTTTGGTACCCTCACAAGTTATTTTCGGTTCAGCCGTTTGGCGGTGCGCCCTTTTCAGTTTTTTGCTCCTGGCTCGAAAACAGTGCGCCTCACCGAAACGTTCACCAGGACTTAATTTAAAGACGATTAAATTCTCCGTCGTTTGGTATCCTCACAAGTTATTTTCGGTTCAGCCGTTTGGCGGTGCGCCCTTTTCAGTTTTTTGCTCCTGGCTCGAAAACTGTGCGTCTCACCGAAAGTTTCACTCGGACCTGTTTTAAAGACGATTAAATTCTCCGTCGTTTGGTACTCTCACAAGTTATTTTCGGTTCAGCCGTTTGGCCGTGAGCTCTTTTCAGTTTTTCAGCTTTTGCCTTTTTCAGTTTTTCGCCCCTGGCTCGAAAACCGTGCGTCACACGGAAAATCTTACTCGGACCTCTTTTAAAGACCATCAAATTCCGCGTCGTTTAGTATCCTTAGAAGTCATTTTCGGTTCAGCCCTTTTTCGAGAGCACGACCCCAAACTTACAACTTTTGTTAACAAATTAATATCTCTTTTCGTGTTGCTTTAACTGGCCAGACATTTCGTTTTCAAGCCGACTGGTCCACCTTGATGACCACCTGTTTGTACAAGTTGCGCTTAAAGGAAAAAAAAATCTCTCAACGAAATAAAAGATGACCGCAACCCACCGGCCGTGAGATCCAGGTATTGCTGAATGGCTGGTAGATCCGCGTGGAATCCGTGCATGTTTTGTTTCTCGTCGACTTCACGCTCCGCAGAGCCTGAGATTCTTCGCTAAAAAATTATAATCGCTGAACCGAGAGCGTATTTCAAGGCACTTTTATCTTCTGCAGGATTCTCGCAAGAACACCTATAAAAAGGGAGACCGGCGTCGATTCATGAATATTCATTTACTCATTCTGAAGTATATTCGCGTTGCATCACAATGGAGGAGTTTCGACATTTCTTTGTAATAACGTAGAATGTACGATCGTAGGTACCTACATAATATTAGGTATATAATTTTTTTTTGAAAAAAATGTATAAAATGTGAATAATATTATCTGCATAAGCAATTTTCGAAGCCAAATATAGAAAAATTCTAGTGACGAAAACACAATAGCTGGAATGTGGTCGGACATGTCTGGGACTTGAATGAGCAAGCAGCAGTATTCAACAAGTAGAAACTGGTTCTTAGTGAGCAGAAACCGGGTTTGATTGAGTTGAAAGAGGTGTAGAGGGAGTGAGCATTTTTATTTATTTATTTTTTTTTTATAAGTAAGTGGCCACTGCATGAGCTCATTGGAGCGCCACGATAGGAGGAAACGAAAGGGAAGGGAAATGTTGTCGGGTGGGGGAGGGGCGGTAGCGATACCCAGAGTGGGAGCCACTGCTCAACCACCCTTAAATGGGGTGTGTGACCCAAGCAAGCCCTGGGGGGCGACTAATGGGAGTCAATACTCGACCAGCTGTCGTTACCCTCATGGCTCATTGTTGCGTGCGGGGCCTTGTGGCCGCCGGAACCCTCAAAGCAGCTGCTGCAGCAACAAACGTACCGGGTCAGGCTCGAGACTTACTTGCTCCAGTTCTCCCTCCTCTCCAGGGAACACCTCAGCCTCCAGGACAGCCCGTTCCGTCCCGAATGCTGGGCAGCTCCGAAGTACATGCCTCGCCAAGCCCTCCGGGTCCGTTCACCACACACAGCCAGGATCCTCGGCCAGTGCCAGTCGGTGGAGGTTTGCGGGGAAGTCCCCACGACCCGATAAGAACTGGTTCGCCCTGTGGTTGAGGACCACCCAACTCAAAAGAGTCTTCCAGTGGACTCGGCGGTCTAATCCTCCTGCCACCGACCAACGAGCATGGTCATCACCTCCCGGTGCAACTGGGCTCGAAGCTTTCCTCTAGCAATCGAAAGGGAAGCCCCTTCCGAATCCTATAGGCAGCGTAACGGCGGGCAGTAAGTGAGTAGTGGATTACAACATCAAGGCATCGAATTGAACAGAATTTTACCTAAAACCTTGTTGTCCACTGCCGGAGTTGCTGCCAGAGTTACCCCAAGTGATGGCTTGAAGCCAGATTTCCCGCTCAACTGGGAGGAGCAGCGCGGTTTCAAAAAAATGGGAGATCCGCTGACGATCGTCCAATCAAGTATAACAGCCGAGGCTCGATTTGTGTTTCCAGCATTTTTTCACTTGGTGTATCTTCATAGCGCTCTGGCAGCCGTCCTATTTAACAGCAACAAACTTGATGATATAGTCTTGTAGGAAATTTTATCTACTTCAATTTTGGCCGCATGGGCCACACTCTATCATTGAATTCACCGGCACGCCGCTTAGTGGTCCTGAGACGGACCACGGGAAGCGCCCCCGTCGACGGCGAGATTTCGCGAGCGGCTTCACCGCTCAGAACCAGGACCGTCCCCGATCTCGCCGCCGTTTTATCATTTCACTGACCGTTTAGTCATACAATGGCTGTGTAAATAAATAAACAATCAGAAAAGTCTGATATACCTAACTAAAATTAAAATAAATACCTAAACAATCAGAAAAGTCTGATATAAATAAAATCTGAAAAGTCTGAAAAACAAAAGTTGCTCAAAAGAACAAATACAGAAAAGACCAAAAATTCAAAATTGAAGGGTGCCATATTATGCAAAAGGGCACAAGTGCCATATGAAATACGTGGCGCTTGGGCCCTTTTGCATGGGGCACCCTTCAATTATTTTTTTTAAAAATCGAAAAACAAAACTGTCTGAAGGTTCCAAATTTGCTTTAAAAAAGTGAATATCCAAAATTTGCTTAAAGAAAATTCGAAAAAAAATTAAAAAAGTGAAGGTTCACAAAAAATCTGAAGGCTGCTTAAAAAATCAGGAAAATCTAAATAAATAAAAAAATCAAACGTGTTACTTAGGGCCTACGAGCGACTGAACTCGATCGGCAACTTCCTTGGGGCAATAGCGGCCGAGTTATAGCACGCAATAGGTCAAAATACCTGTTCACTACGACAATGAGAGTGGTAACATTTGATGTGTGATTCGTGTCTATACAGCAAAAATTTCAAATTTTTAGACCAAACTACCTTTTTTTTCAGGTTTTACATTTCGCTGGCCCAATTCAAGACCGGCTTAAGTGCAAATTCACAAATTTTTCAGGGAGCGCGTTTAAAAATGCATTGTGGATCCAATGTTGAATTTCTCTGGAGCTAATGCAGCCAGCGCCTTGAAACTTTGGCCACTAACTCAGTATGGTCTTGGCATACTTACCTGCTAATTTGAGATTTTTTCGTCTGTTAATTAAAGAGTTATTTAGTAGTTAAGACAGTATTGTCCTGAATATGTAGAGCCATTCTGAAAATTGAGACCGTGCAAGAGCGACTTATTTGTAAATAATATTTGAATAATAAATACAAATCCTTTTGGGAATTGTTTTAATTGGGGTATGATAGAAGTTTTGAGAAAATCATGTAAAGTCATTTAATTTTTCCACAAACCATAACAAGTATACCGAATATGTGAGAGAATCAGTCTTTTAAACAATTGGCATCGACCAAATGAATAGGAACGTTACAAGCAATCTTAGAATAGTTTGGGCAGTTAGAATCTAATACAGGTTCTTTATCTTATACATAAATCTCAGTTCTTTAATTAGGCCAGCAATTTTATGTTGCTAAAGTTTTCAGATTTTATAATTTTTTTGCAAATTTTCAGTTTTTTTCCTTCAAATCTTCAGAAGTTTTTACATTTTTTAAAGATTTTTCACAATTTTTTTTTATTTTTTGCATTTAATTTCTTATTTTATTCATTTCTTTAAAATTTAATTTTTGTTCATTTATTTTTTCATCGTTTATTTTCATAAAATTTTACAATTTTTGCTTACATTGTCGTCTTCATTTTGGTTTATTATTCTTGGAATAATACACCTATGTTTTCGCGACGGGGGTCGACGACTCCGATCGGGCTCAAAATTTGACATTATCCGTTTGAAGAGGTCTACATTCTAAATCCGAAATGTCCGTCCGCCGTCCGTTTTGGGCAGTAGGAATTTTTTTTAAATCTGAAATTTTGACAAAATACTTGGTTTACCATCGAGTTGTGCCCGCAAGGTTTTCAGTCCGATCGCCCAAATTCGTGGGGCGCTATGGGGCTAAAATGGTGCTATGGGAGGGTTTTTTTCAAAGGCTTTTAGCTATGGGATCGAGTTAGGTGTCGTTTTCGAAGTATTTTTGGACGTAGAATCCATTTATGGGGGTCCCGGAACGATACGATTTCACTGTGGCGATCTATAGGGCTTTCATGGGCCTAAAAATGGGATTTTTGAAGGATCCCAGGAGGTTAAATATTTTTCGAGTAAAAAATCAAGAATTTTTGAAGAAAAAAAAAAATCCCCCAAAAAAATTTTTTTTTGGAATATAAAAATCAAAAAAAAATTCTATTTAATTTTTTTTCATAGACAGAATTAAATGTCCGTACAAGTAACCTATATCAAATAATAATAAACCCTTGTGTAAAATTTGCAGCGTTTTTGATTTTTTGTATACTTTTCATTGTTCTCATTCCGATTATCAGTCCTTATTTGGATTTTAAGTGTCTCTTTTTTCAATATTTTTTTGTCTGTGGCTGTGGAGCGTGTAGTTGCCTAAACAAGTTGTAGATATCTGTTGTACAGCTAGTAGCTGTAGCTGCATCCAGTACCTAACTACTAACTACAAGCTGTAGCTGTCTGAAGCAGATACAGCTACTCTTAGTCAGTAGCTGTAGCTGTAGTTACCCACGAAAAGTTGTGACTACTGCCCAACTCTGGTTGACGGTCACAACCCAGGGGCGCAAAAGACTATTGGGTTGCTAGACATAATTCAGTGGGGTAACCACTTCGACCAAGGATTTGGGCCCAATGAACTGACTCCAAGTACAGTCAATTCGTGCGTGAATGAGTCCCCAAAACTGACTCGTGATTTGGGATAATGAAGATGGTTTAGGGATTTCATAGAGAAACGTTTGGACGTTTGCGAAACTTTTGAGGCCACCCGTCCGGGTCACTGCTATGTCAAATGATTTCACCAACATTGTTACGACGGAAAGGTCTTCCTCTTTAAGGATTTGACCGTAGGAGGAAACTTATTTCATCTTCAGGCCGGGTTTTCCTCATACGTCGAGCTCGCGGTCGGTTGACCCGCCTGCACATCATAAACGGGCGGCGTTGTTGCGAGGGGAGTATTTTGTGATGGCCGAGTGACTTTTGCGGCGAAAGAGACGGAAAGATCCGAGTGCACGCTAGACTCGGAATTTACAACCGCGAGACGGACTTGAGGAACAGGCGTTGCGGCGATTTAAAGCCCGTTGTGGGACGTCGAAGGACTGACCGACGGAGTCAAACTTGGCTTTCACTTTCGCCCTTTTTTCAACGCCACAACACCGTCACGCGACGGGGGTCTCTTCGCAGACCGCAAATTTTCCACATGTCACGTCCCGATGAACTTCACGACGGTTCATCTCTCACACACCACATTACAGTGCCACAAAACGTCAAAATGCCCAGTGAAAGTGTCCAAAAATAATTTGACAATAATTTTACAAGAGACACGCTGATTGAAGCTGAGAAAAACACGAGAAAGTTGTTTTTGTTCGTACTCGTTAATTACACTCACTGAGTGTGAATTAACATCAGAGCCACTTTGTCGCATCGCAGCATCTGTTGATTTGGCGTTAAAGGAGTACGAGACGCATGAAAATTAGGGCAGACCTTCGTGTGAAGTGGTCGTTTTGTCAAAAGCATGAGAGCCTCAAAGTGTTGAGTGGGATGAACATTCGAAATTGTTATATTGAGGCGGCATCCACGTCAGAGCGCGGCTTACTCAACAAACTGGAGTCAGCGACTGGAAGTCGGAAGCGCTTGACCGCCAGAATGTGAGAGTCTTGCTGTGCACGTAGGAACCAGGAGGTTGCTCATTTGGAGGCACTTGACCTGTTTGAGCATCTGGTTGACCTGGTGGACCACTTGGGTGAGGTGGTTGACCCTTAAGAGCTTGTTTAAGCCAGCCAACCCCCGATCGTTCCAGTATTTTTTCGAAATTTTCCGACAGCTGGAGTACCCTGGAAGAAAGATGGCCAAGTTAGGGTCTCTTTCCTTCTCTTGTTGCGGCTTTAATGTACTAGGGGGCCACGCTTACTCGCTCCGCCAGCCAACCCCCCTCGTTTCGCCCTGAGGGCCGGCCTGGAATTTGTAAGCATTCCTAGAATGTTCAGGCCGGCTGGGTGCTGTGGGGTTATAGGAGGTGGTTTGAATGAGTCTTGGTCTTATGGCCTAGCTTTCGGGGTATATTTAGCCATCATCAGGGCTCTACAAAAAGAAAATAAACAACCTACCTACAGTTATTGCCAACCTCGGTGGCTACAAACCTTCTAAGTACGATGACCACGACACAACAAGCATAATGCAACCGGCCCACCTCAAAATAGACCACATAATAATATTATGTAATCTGGCGTTCTGGCGTATGGTTGGAGACTTGGACGGAGGAACCTGACATGTGACTGAGCACTATTTCCACAACTTTGTTTGTAGCATCTATAGTATAGACTGGCGGCTCGTGCAGGGGTTCAGTGGTTCAGAGAACCCCCAAAGATTGTGAGAGAGAGAGAGGAAAGGTTAGAGTGAGCGAGAGGAGAGAAAAAATTCATTTACCTATTATCAAATCAGCTTCCCATAGTGTCACTGTTGATGCAAGTTGGTACAAGTTCTTACTATTTTTGATAACAGTTCCATTCGGCGGGGGAGTGACGTCAGAACTTGGGTTCAACTTCAGCTTTGAACCAAAGCAGACCAAAGAATGAGGACAGGAGGGTGGGAGGGCGGTTGGGAAAGGTCACGTGACTGGGCGAAATTATAAGAGGGTCTCTCGCTGGCTTCAGGTGCAGCTCATGGAGTATTTTCCGCTGGTACGAAGATTAGGAACGGGTACGAAAAATAGAAGAAACAGTTGCCCAGCAGTGCTGACAACACATTTTTAAGGAAAGGGACTTTTTGTAGGGGAAAACGGATATTATTATCAGTGAATTCGGATTGTAATCGTCAAATCCTCCTGAAATGAATCAAAACAATTGGAGATAGAGCAACCATTGCTCTAAGATATAATCGTAGGGTTTTTTGAACACTAAACTGGAAATAACAGAGAAGAAAAAGAAAAAGGAATTGTATGTGAGGGAATTTTTACTGATAATTAGCGCCCTCCTTAAATGCCCGTTTGTTTTGGTTAATTCTGCCTACACTGTAACACAGGGCAAAGGAGTAACAGAGGACAAAGTTTCAGAGTTCGGACTCAAGAAATGAAATTTTTTAATTATCTGACGCCAAATTCACCGCTTGCAATAATAATTACACTAACACTACTCATATGACTAGTGTGGCTTGGTTCCTACACGTCCAATCTGACTTCGATGTAACCATCATCCGATAATTGCTCTCTGAGCCCTGAAGAAGGAAATATATTTTCCGAAAGCTCGGCGGAGTGGAATTTTTCGTTGACCCTCACCCTGATCCTGTTGACTACAGTCTAATAATTTTCTAGTATTTTTATTGTTTATTGTGTGTGTGATTTTCGAGAGATGAATACCCGTCGCAAGAACATTCCCTTCGGCCCTCCACCCTTGGATTACAGATACAAAATGAAAAGGATGGGCCGTATGCATGGACGTGGAAATTGAGTCGGTTGTATTTTTCTTCTAAAATGAGACTTCTTGCTAAAGGTTTCCATTCAGCAGACGTACGCGACTATACATTCGGGTGTGTATTAACTAGGTAATACGAGCATGTTCTTAATTTTGCTGTCTAAGTACGGTTGAACCTCTTCTTGCCTGTAGCACGAGCCGCCACAAATAATAATATTATTACATAATAGGTATGTTCCTTCTGCGACGAGTTCATTAAAAAATTCGGCGCAGTCGCTCTGCGCAGGGTTAAGTTACACCTGCCGCGTTCCTTCCGCGGGGGTGAACAAGTTCTTCTTCGACTTTTTACCCGGACTTTACAAATGACGCGTTCCTTCCGAGCGGCTTCTTTAATATTTTACACCGGGTTCAATAATATTCTACACCCTCTCGAGGCAGGGTTTTTTTTTTCGCTGCACCCGAATTGTAACAGCTAATAACCTTCCCAAAATTCAATTTTGTATTTTCCTTCGTGCTGAGCTGGTCGGCCATTGTAATTACGACAATTACTGCCTCCATTCTTAGGTTTTTTTTTTTTTTTTTTTTTTTTTTTTTTCAATTCATTTTTCAGTTCAGTTTTCTCGTTCCATCCAGTGAGTTCATGTACTCATAACTCTCTGGACCCGCGCTACACCTACCCCCACCACTTGAGTTCATACACCCAATACTCTCACACCCTGAACTTGTCTCGGAAGGTACATACCTATTATGTCCGTCCACTGTCCTGGCCGTTTTGGTAAGTAGGTTTTCTAAAAATCTGTAATTTTGAGAAAATACTCGGTTCGCCGTCTAGTTGGGGCTGCAAAGGGTTTCTGCTTGTTCGCCCAAGCCCGTGGGGCTAAAAAGGGATATGGGAGGGGGTTTTTGAAGGCTGTCGGGTATAATGTCGAGTGGGGTGTCGTTTTCGAGGTATTTCCTAAATGAGAAGGTCTATCAGAATCAGCCTGTGGTGGGGTCGTAGGATTCATCACGGAAAAGCTTCGCGGCGCCTGAGACTCCAGCGGAGGTCATACGTTTGAATTTTGAAGCTTTTGACCAGCCAATGCAATCGCTTGCCGAGTGTTTTTGGGCAACCGATTTGTTCAATTGGGGTATTATAATTATTATTATATTAGGCACCGCGACCTGCATCAACTGCACTTGTGATCGACTGCACCGGACGCCCCCTGCACATCAACTGCACAGGTCGTTTTTAGGATGGTTATAATAACGGCAAAATAGTGCCAAATATTGTTCAATGTTTGAACATTTTACACAATTGTTGTCAGGCGTAGTAGGGATCACCAGATCATCAGAAGGGGTCTGAGGCCAGGTGGGAGAGGTCGGGGGTTGGCTGGCTTTTGCCAGCAGGGGTTGATCCCCAGTCTCGTTATATACTGGTAGGTCGGGATGGGATATTCAACTCTTTTCGAGGATTCGACTCATGCGATTCTGTTCGTTAAAAAGAGTCGACTCTTTGAGGATATCTTCCCCCACGACTTCTCTTTTGAACGCCGCGAGTCGATTCACCCGATTCAATCGAGAGACTCATTTAAAACTTACCCAACCCTGCTGGTAGGTTCAAGAATTCGGTAGAGAGGGTTAGCAGTGCAGATAATACAGGAATCGACCTTTCCACCTGTGTGAGTACACAAGTGCAGTCGATAGGTTTACCTCTGGCTAATGAGCCCTGGCCGGTGCAGATGATCGCTACCCGTTCAATTTTATTTAAAACAACATCCATGTGCATTCCAACTTGCATCACAATATGATATTATATGCATCATAATATTATTCAGATCACACATCAGCCTGTTGATTCTTATTATCTCAGTTTATCTTGTACTGGTTAATTCGCTCCATCTACGCTACTATGACATAGTAGCGTGGGCTTCGACGAATTGCTGCATAATTGTGACAACAGTTCCAGTCGTACGGGATCTAAGCCCGAAATGTTACTCCGAAGAGCTCAAACTGGTAGAAAATTATCCCCCGTCCATCTTGCGTGTTTGGCATGGTCGGATTGTTACAAACTCGTCAGGGCGTTTTTTTTTTTTTTTTTAAAGCTTTCCGACGCTCTTAGAACGTCATTGAGCCGGAGTGCTAAGTCGACGATTTTGTCGGGATTTCGCGGATGGGAGGACAAAAAAAAAGCGTCGCCGGGTGAAGAGGACAACGTCCGAAGATTGGAGTGCAGCTTCCTGGTCCCGTCCCAGGGTTTGCCGCAAGGTCCGCCTTAACTGGACATTCCAATACAATGAGACGTTTTAAATGAGATCTTCGTGACGATGAAGAGAAGAATAGAAGAAACAAGAATGAACGTGCCTCGATTATTTTTTTCCAAATATCCTCAATTTTTTTCCAAACGTGGCCTCAAAATTCTGATAGTACTTTGGATTTTCGAAAATTTATGAGCAACTAAACATTTAAATCTGTGGCTGGAGCAAAGGTCCAAATCTGTGGGTTGACATCCCACTGCATCTTAACTCCCATTCGTTGTTGATTTGGACTCATTTGCCGCAGATTAGCCTACATCATGGAGGAATAGAGAGGAGAGCTCACTCTGTGTTAAACCGCGTTCCCAATACGCCAACCCAACGGTGGAATGGGGGGGGGGGGGGATTGCGACTGCAGAGCGACCCCTACGAGATGTAGTGAACTTTGAAGGTGGTACCTAAGTTACCAAAATTGAACCAGAAGATGGCGCACTGCGAATTCCGATGTGTCGTTTGCATTCACAGTGTACACAACTACACAATCAATTTCGTTATTCAGAGAATCTCTGAATAAACATCTGATGGTTTCTTCAATTTAATTGTAGTAGCACAACAGTGGAAGATAAATCCGTTTAGTGAGGTATTTGGGGCTTTCCTTCATAAGAAGGGCTAGTGGCTCACTCTAGTCGGGTTTGAAGGTACTTCGTTCCGTAGGGATAGCGCCACTGTCGACTATGGCACATGAAGTCCTATTTAGTGAGCTCTCCTCTCTATTCCTCCATGAGCCTAAATAAAAAGTTCATTTTTACGATTCAACACGAACCATTTTACAAATAGGTACAACATTACCACAAACAAAATTCAACGGGGCCATTTTTAGCGTTACTCAAATTGTCACTAAGTGAAATTTTGAGTAACGCTAAAAAATGGTAGACAAGTCTTGTCTACTGCCGAATATCCAGAAAATTGAACTGCACTCTGACGTCTTTGGATGAAACTATCCTTCAAAATTATTGCGGGTCTTGATACATAATATGTATAAAAAAAATCCAAGGTGACCAAACCACGTTACATATTATGTAACGTGGTTTGGTCACCTTGGATTTTTTTTTTTGTTTTAGGGTGTGTGTGTGTCAATTTTCCTCATTTTCGCGATGATTCGTTTTGCAATAATTGTTTATTGTTTCAGGTGAGTTCCGTTCAGAGATAAACATTCCAAGGAAGGTAACTGGCTCAGCGTTGAAATTGTGGTCGTCGTCAGACTCACAGGTAATTGAAAACTATCCATTCAGGGGAATGGGGTAACAATTTCGTTAAAAAAAATAGCCTCAAAATTATAAATAGCTAATTTCAATTTCTATTAGGCTCTGAAATTATGAAGCTTATGGCATAATTTCCATGCTGATCCGTGATGCTAGCTAAACATTGTGATTTTTTCGAAATCCGATTTTTTTTCCTTATGCCCTGTTGTAAGGATTTGCACTTTGGGTTTGTTGATCCTGTTGTAGTGGTTGTTCATTCCTAGTTGAGGGATGTCGAGGCAGATGTTAGCACTACGTGTGTACTGTTGCAGCGAGTGATTTGTAAAATATAGAATTTTGGAGATAATTCTGAAGTTTGACTTTACACCATGGTGGCAGCGGTGGGATGGTTTCAAGGGTTGAGCAGTTGACTTCCTCCAGTGAGTCAGTTGTCCCGGAAAAGTTTGTTCATTTATTTGATGGAAATGTTGGGCGTGTTCCCCAGGTGGTAAAAATTGAGGTAGATGGTAGGGGTGGTTTGCCCTGTTCGAAGAATTCCACATGCGTTGCTGCCTAAAGTCAAGGCGGAACTGGACAAAATGGAGCGCAATGGAATCATCTGGAAGGTAGATGAACCCACTGACTGGGTGCATCAATTGGTTTTCGTACTGAAAAAAGATTCGTCCTTAAGGCTTTGCTTAGATCCGCGGAATTTGAATAAGGCTATTAAGCGAGCACAGTATCCATTTCCTACTTTTGATGAAATTTCGGCCTTGCTGAAAGGAGCCAAGTTTTTCTGTAAACGTGACGCTCAGTCAGGATTTTGGATGTTGCCATTGGACTCGGACAGCAGTAGGCTGATTCAGCAGAGTCGCAGTGCAGCGAAGGATCACTTTGATAAGACTGCGCGTGATCGCCCTCCTTTCTCGGTTGGCTAGCCTGTGGGTTTTCAGAAAGCTCCTGACTCAAATTGGCAGCCAGGGACGATCGTTGGGACGGCTTAAGCTCCGAGGTCTTACCTCGTTGCTGGAGATGAAGGTGGCACCTATCGTCGCAATGAAATTCATATTAGACCTAGACCGTTGGAGTCGGTTAACTCTCCAGTCACTCTTGTTTCCCGCGTGTCAGACGATGGCCTGGTTGCATGTCCACCAAGTGGTTCTCTGGGTTCTGCCCCTGCAACTCCTGATGTTGGCTGCGGCACTCCGCGTGCCCCTCGAGTGACTAGGTCTGGGAGGCATATCATTACCCCGGAACGCTACAAGCATTAAGTGGATTGTTCAAGTTTTATATATATATACCTATTGTTTTTGTAAAGTGTGGGATTAAGTGATTGAAATTTGTTATTGTTCTTGAAAACTGTTTGACAAATGTAGGATTAAGTGATTGAAATGTGTTTTTGTCTTTGAAAACTGTTTGGAAACTATTTGTTCTGAAAGATGTTTGATTACGAGGGCGTCTTAATATGATATTATGACTAGGTGCTGTGAACAGTTCACAGGACAGTTACTGTCCTCTGCTCAAGTTAGCTAAAATTTGTGTTTTTAGTACTTTGAAGGGAAGATGTTGTAAGGATTTGCACTTTTGGGTTTGTTGATCCTGTTGTAGTGGTTGTTCATTCCTAGTTGAGGGATGTCGAGGCAGATGTTAGCACCACGTGTGTACTGTTGCAGCGTGTGATTTTTAAAATATAGCATTTTGGAGATAATCCTTAAGTTTGACTATACACCATGCCCGATGAAAACTGCTTTTTTAATCCACTTATTAGTAAAAATAAATGAAAATAGATTTGACTTAAAATTTTGAGCATGTTCGTTAATTAACAATCGTCAAAGGATCAAAATTGTTTGTGGACATAAGAAGTATTTACTCGATATTTACTTTCGTTTTTGGAATCGACACGTCATGAAATTTTGCGGCCTCCGCCACGAATACAAAGGCGAATTATTCCAAGAATAATAATACCAAGAGCGCCTACGCGAGCATTTTCTTAAAATTGTCTGCCGGCCCGTGAGGGAGAGCCACTTTGACGTCGGCACGGTCCACCGCCGGTGGTTTTTTGCAAAATCACTTTTTGGAGAATCTTGTTGCCACTCCCAACTAGTGGCAACACCCAGTGGCAAGCAATAGGTATAGACTCGTACGCAACCTGTTTTACTCCTATTCTGTCTTTGAGGGGACCAATATTTGCTACCCATTCATATACCAGTATTATAGTCTATGATGGCGTCTATTCTTGCCGTCTTGTGTTGCTGTGTCGGCGAAACGGAGGTTCAAGTAGCGATGAGCTGTCATAACAGGTGGTCGACATAAATCCGCGACTGACTCACAAAAGAAAAGCGCTTCTGATAGAGCCGAGAGGAAATTCCGTCTCGGCCTGTGGATGTTATCAAACGTTGAGCAACGCGAAATGAGAAAAAAAAAGGAAACCACCCATCATCTCATCTTCATCTCGGCCGACGTAACCGGGACAAAAGTCGCTAATGCGGGTGCGATCCGACCAACTATCCACGACAACAATGGCAGTTTCCTCATCATTTTTCGAGTTTCATCAAAACCGTTATGAAACCCATACAAATAGGATTAGTGTGAAGATGAGACTTGTGTGATCCAAACCTGAGACGTTTTAATAGTTACGAAACTGTGATTGACATGAAACAGTCACGTTGCGATTTCATTGTTTAATTTTGTGCATTATCACGAATTCCCTACCTGGGGTTCGCTATGCTCGCTCAACGTTCCACGTGAACAGACCGTCAAACGACATCTGCAACAGTCCTCATTAGACACCCAACTCACAAAGGGGTCTGCCAACCTTGAAATCGAAAGTTGGGCGAGGGTTTCACCCCGTTTTCAAAAAATTACGAAATAGGAGGAGCAGCTATAATAATTGTCATTGTTATGGTCGGCGGGCCCCGAAGCGAAAACCACCGGCGGTGGACCGTGCCGACGTCAAAGTGGCTCTCCCTCACGGGACGGCAGAAAATTTTAAGAAAATGCTCGAGTAGGCGCTCTTGGTATTATTATTCTTGGAATAATTCGCCTTTGTATTCGTGGCGGAGGTCGAAAATTTGGATCGGCCTCAAAATTTCATGACGTGTCGATTCCAAAAACGAAATTTCCGTCCATCTGCCGTACGCCCTCCGCCTTCCCATCATCTTGCCAACTGGTTCAGTCCCTATTTTTTTAACACTAGTTGGCCAGTTTGAGCCAATTTTTTGGTAGTAGGCACTTTTCTCAAACTATGCTCGCCAATTTAAATTTCATGATTTTTTTTTTTTTTTTTTCAAAATTTTCTCACCGTTAGAAGTACCTACTCTAGAGTTACTTCCTATTATCGACATGTCTCCTATTATTGACACTTCCACTATCGTTTCGAAAAATAATCGTTTGGCGCCACCTAGAAATTCAAACTTAGCGCCAACTAAGAAGCCATCTCATCTGCTACTGTTTCCCGCCGCAATCAAGTCACCCACGGATATGATAACAGCTTGAGATAAGGATTTCCTCCGTCAGTCATGAATCCCTGCGTTTTCTGAAGAACAAGAAGAAAGTAGGGGCGTGCCAAATCTTCAAGATTGATGGAAAGCAGGTTTTGTGTTCTTATCTGAAACCATGCAACAGAATGAAGACTGTGTTTACGATTGATTCAAACAGAGAAATCCTCGTCGTAGAAGACGCCATAGTGACAAGACTGCCAAAGTATTTGGTAGCAATAAAACGGAAGATTCCTATTCCCAGAGTCATTGAAAATTAACTAAGTGGTTTTGTGATTGTTATTATATACCACAAATTTTGTGCTTGACGTTCATTATTACTAATGTGTTAATTCATCTTCATTACTGAGAGAAAAAAAGGCCTAAAATACTGTTAGTTATTATATACCACAAATTTTGTGCTTGACGTTCATTATTACTAATGTGTTAATTCATCTTCATTACTGAGAGAAAAAAAGGCCTAAAATACTGTTAAAGTTTAACAGTGTAATCCTGTAATGCTCTGCCAACAGTATTGATACTGTTAATGAGTGAATACTGTTATTGAAATGCCGCCCCCTGAGTATACTGTTAATGTTTGTGCTCATCAACAGCTCCTCTATACAGTGCTATAATAGCACGAGTCAATAACTGGGGCAGGTTACCGGTTTCAATTCATAAGTTGACAAATGAATAATTCTTCCCTTATATGGTTACTGCAACCGACTAACTCTGTTATTGTCACCAAAACACTGTTAAAGTTGGGGAAAACATGGCAAGGGGCGGCAATTTACTCAATAACCTTCTTATTCTGTTATTGCAATACCGGGAATCGACGATGTTTAACAGTATTAAATAAATTTTACTCGTTAACAGTAATTCCCGTCAAACTTTAACAGAGTCGTTTTCACAAGAATTATAATTCTTGCCAAAGTGCCTTTATCCTGAGTTACTAATTTAAAAAATATATATTATATTGTTCGTTGTAAACTGTTCGTAACTGATTTCTATTCTAGTTTTAATCTGATTTTCACCTGTCAATAACTGGTTCAAATCGGAGTCAATAATTGGATTTCAGGTGAAAACCTTTCAATAACTGGGGAAAAAACTTACTTTCGTAAATGTATCATAATGGATTAAAATCTTTATATTTTGGTTGAGATTATAGGCTTAATTTATTCAACAGATCCAGACGAGCATAAAAAAAGTTGAGAGAAGCGAATCGGTTGATAAATAAGCGAGTTCTAGCGAAAATGCCCGGATATTTTTCTTAATTTGTCGATAAAAGGTGCCGTCACCAGCCAATTTTGGTTTATTATTCTTGAAATAATACACCTATGTTTTCGCGACGGGGGTCGACGACTCGGATCGGCCTCAAAATTTGACATTATCCGTTTCAAGTGGTCTACATTCTAAATCCTAAATGTCCGTCCGCCATCCAGGCTGTTTTGGGCAGTAGGAATTTTTTTTTTTTAATCTGAAATTTTGAAAAAATACTCGGTTTACCATCTAGTTGTGCCCGCAAGGTTTTCAGCCCGATCGCCCAAACCCGTGGGGCGCTCTGGGGCTAAAATGGGGCTACAGGAGGGTTATTTGAAGGCTTTTGGCTGTGGGATCGAGTCAGGTGTCGTTTTCGAAGTATTGTTGGACGTAGAATCCATTTTTTGGGGTCCAGAAACGATCCGATTTCACTGTTGCGATTTATAGGGCTTTCATGGGGCTACAAATGAGATTTTTGAAGGATCCCAAGAGGTCAAATATTTTTCATGTAAAAAACAAAAAATTTTGAAAAAAAAATTCAAAAAAAAAATTTATTTTTGAAAAATAAAATCCCAAAAAAAAATTTGTTTTTAATTTTTTCAATGACAGAATTAAATTTCTGCACAAGTAACCTATACCTATCAAAGAATAATAAACCCTTTTGTAAAATTTGCAGCGTTTTTTTTTTTTTTTTTTTTTTTTTTTTTTTTTTTCAAAATTTTCCCACCGTTAGAAGACTTCTAACGTACAAGTTTAGTACTCTTGAATAAAGGTTACCGATCATGTTGACGTACGAGTAGTTAGTACTCTTGAATAAAGGTTACCATCATGTTGACCAGTTGCAGTCGGTCCTTTAGGCCCCTATGGGCAGTGCTCTGGCTAATTTTGGGACAGAAAGGAGAAACCCACAATCTGCATCGATTCGATCAAAAGGAAGAGATCATATGATCTGAATCAGATCATTACTATCCCCCAACTGCACCCACTCCAGAAATTCGGCGACAGCACTATCTATGTGTGACAGGTGACGGCTGTAGACATGCGCAGAAGGCGCTTTTTGCTCGACGACCGTCCTCGGGCCCTCAGTTATGTAAATTTCTGATAGATAGCGCTGTCAACAGTCAAACCCTTGTGTTATTCCGTTCTGCTTTTGGTTTATTATTCTTGGAATAGTAGGTACACCTCTGTAATTGCGACAGAGGTCGACGACTCCGATCGGCCTCAAAATTTGACATTATCCGTTTCAAGAGGTCTATATTCCAAAACCGAAATGTCTGTCCGACGTCCGAGCCGTTTTGGGCAGTGAGCATTTTTTTTTAAATCTGAAATTTTGACAAAATACTCGGTTTACCATCTAGATGTGCCCACAAGGTTTTCAGCCCGATCGGCCAAACCCGTGGGGCGCTATGGGGCTACGGGAGGATTTTTTTGAAGTATTTTGGCTATGGGGTAGAGTTAGGTGTCGTTTTCGAAGTATTTTTGGACGAAGAATCCATTTTTGGGAGTCCCGGAACGATCCGATTTCACTGTGAGGATATCTAGGGTTTTCATGGGGCTGCAAATTGGATTTTTAAGGATCCCAGATGGTCAAATATTTTTCGAATAAAAATACACACATTTTTGGGGAAAATTTTTTTTTTTTTTTTTTTTTTTTTTTTTCATAACAAATTTTGAAAAAACAATTGTTTGTTCTGCAGACCCCCGGGAAGGAACCAGGGAGCGCTACCAGGCTCAAACTATCACAATCATGTACCTATACAATTAGGGGTGTTGTTGTTGATGAAAATTGTTCTCGGTGAAGAAAAAAATCGTTTCGTGCCCAACAGGGCAATTCATTGGGCGTGTCACAACCTTCGTCGCTGTTTCCTAGTGAGCTCATAATGTTCCAAGTCATTTCCGACTCGCCTTGACAAAACAGTTAGCGGAGTTTAGTTTCGCTCACAATGACGGAATGAACTCATTCGACAGATCACTCGGGGCGTCGTCGAAGTTCTGTCGAAACTGTCCATATTTTTAGATGCACGTCACTCAGAGAAACGTTCCGGTTTTGTCGGAAGGCTAAACGGCAGGTTGCTTCATTTTTTGGTTCTCCTCGACTGGGGCGACATAATAGCTGTAAACGGGTTGACAATAGGCTTTTTCTCGGAGGCGATTGTTTTTTTTTTCGCATTTAGGCGCCGAAGTGAGCTCAGAATTGAGAAAGAAGGTGTGAAACAGGAAGGAATCCAGATCGGAACAGTCATGCGGCGCGTGCTCCGGGGCGTTGGGTAAGACGGAAGCTCTCCAAGGTTACTCGGGCGTTGCAAAAGCTCGAGCGCCAAGTGGATCACGTAAATCTTGAATCTACACCCACCGCTCACTGGTGTTACGTAGAAGAGACGTCAGCGGGATGTTAGCTGGCATGCATGAATTCTGCTAATCACGACTAGGTCAACTCCTCAATTCTCCTAATTCACCACAAAGTCAACACTCTTCGTTTTGTGTTTCTATTTGCGGAAATCAACCAGAAAAGTTCTGTTTAGTGTTTCTGTGTAAGGCGAGTGTGGTGAGCCGGGGCAGGCGCCAGAAGGAAAGAAATCTTGAAAAATTCAGCTTGGCGAGCATATTACAAGAAAAGTTTGAAACCACCAAAAAATGTGGTCACCACACTGCCTGAAGGAGAATATTCACAAATAATAAGGAGGTCCTGGGGAGGGGGGGGGGGCTACTGAGCTCCAAAATGTGGCCAAAAAACCCTAAGGAAATAGTAGACACCATAAAACAGAAGCGTAGAGGCAGGAGAAACTGGCAAGCCACGCGTAACCCAGCCCATAAGACCAAATGGTATAAAATTGCTAATGAACTTAGAGGAATGATCAAAGAAATCAAAGAAGAAACTCAAAAAGAACTCTCAACGCTTACTAGCCACAGAGACACTGATTACCCTGTGGAAGGCAACAAAATACTTGAAGCGACCCGTAGTTCAGGCACCACCCATACCGGACACAATGTGTGGATCAGGACCAACCAGGAGAAGGCTGACGCGTTTGCTTCTCACTTGGCTAACATCTTCACCCCAAATCCTGGCAGCCCTGACGAAGAGCCGCTCAAGGAGATTCGGTCCAGTGACCAGGAGACTGCGATCGAAAGAGTAACTGTCAAACAAGTGCAGATGACAATAAAAAATGATATTACCTCGAAGAAGGCGCCTGGATATGACCTAATTATGAGGTGATGGTTAATCTCACACAGATAATTATCAATGCAGCCATCAGGCTTTGCTAGGTACCTCAGCTATGGAAACTTACTGAGGTCATAATGATCCTAAAACCTGGAAAGCCTGCGTAGGAATTGAATTCATATCGACCAATATCTCTGCTACCAATTCTCTCAAAGCTGTTTGAAAAAACCATTCAAAATTCCAACCGCCAAACCTACTCTCTTGTCTTCAATCAAATTTACAGAGGACGAACAAAATCGACAGATAGCCATGGCTATCTTGAGTAAAGTGCATTTTACTCAATCACGTCATGCATCTGATAATTGTCCAACTCGTAGTAAAAAATTAAATGATAGAATTACAAGTCTACAGTCTACATCCACAGTTTACACTAACTATGTACAATTTTCGATCAACTACTAACAAACTAGTGACGTTAGGTAGGCCGTTCCTACTAGGAAACGCTTGCATACGAGTCTGCAACACATTAAATTTTCATGTCTTTAGTTTAGTCGTTGCTAGGCCGTAACCCGTAACGCTTTTTTCGTTTGTGTGCCAAAGTAAAGACATGGAATGTCAAAAAGGGGTAAAAATAGATTTTACCTTCCAAATAAAGAGAGCTGCCCGCCAGGCCGCAACCATCACCCCTGGGTGGAACGAGTGGGGGTTGGCGGGCGACCTTGTATTGGAGCTCCAATATAGTACGTTTGGCCGAATCAAGCATGGAGGGGCGGGTCGCGCCATGTTCGTGACAAACCTCTTCTCCCGCCGGCCAAATAGCCTTTCTGTACTGGGAGGGGAGTATTTTCTGTTCACCTTTTATTTTCCATTGTATGCACACACAGTTTATTTTTGGGGATCGATCCCACTGTCCAGGCTCCCTTGACGACAATAATTATTCGTTTAGGGAAGCTGAATCAATGGGTGAGATCCCAACGCATGGGATTTTCATTAATTTCCCATGTAAGACTGGGCCAGCTGACCAGGCTGCTTTTGCCGACAATTCGACTAAAGCAGCTGAACCAGCTGGTTTCAGTAGTTCTGCAAACCCAGGGCGAGATAATACCCAGCGTGGCATCACAAGCAGGGTACCTATTATGTTCCTCACGGCTCCTTTCCGAAGATGACGCCTCTCCGCAGTATCCTGACACTTCACGTACCTAAGCCTGGAGCAAGCGAGTCTTCCTTACCTGGCTGTATCTCCCACCTGGTTTGTAGATCACGGCAATACTTCGTGCTATGCCCAGGATGGGGATATTCCCATACTCCCCCTTCCTCCAATGACAATGGCGGCGGAGTCGTGGATAAACGCCTCAGGCTTTCCGCCACTCACACAACACAAAATATAGTGAATCTACATTCAAGTTTATAAACACAAAGACTTGTCGGTACACACCCATCACACGCTGCATGGGGTGTCCCACTCAGTTCATGGCGGCATTGGTGAATTCGCCTTGTTTGCCAGATAGTTGTGTTCGCCCCCAGAGGCAACGCTTTTAATCTGACATTTTCACAAAATACTAAGTCCACCGTCTAGTTGTGCTCGCAAGGTTTTCTGTCCGATCGCCCAAATCCGCGGGGCTCTGTGGGGCTACAGGAGGAGGTCTTGTAGGTTTTCGGCTGTGGGGTCGAGTTAGGTGTCTTTTTCCAAGTATTTTTGGGCGTGGAATCCATTTTCGAAGATCCCAGAGCGATCTGATGTCACAGTGGGGATGTATGGGGCTACAAATTGAGCTTTTGATGGATGTGAGGTCAACCAGGGGATGTGATGGCTTTGATTCAAACTGACCTGTTTCGGCTTGGATTTGACACGATTCAGTTCGTTCTTTGGCCTCGCTTCCAAAGGCAAACCAAGACATCCAACCCAAAGCAGCTCAGTTCGATCTGAATTGAAGCAAAGGTGACTGATTGGCTTCAGTTCAGACTTGGGGGCCACCCCGTACTGGCTAAAGCCACCCAACCCCCGTCGTCTCCTACCTGGCCTCAGACCCCTTCTACTCGCCTTTCGATAATGAATGGTTTTTTCCATAAAGAAATGCATTTGACGTTTTTTTTGGAATTCCATTGTCAAATCAGGCTGGAGCTCCAGGGTACGTAAATATGCATTCAGCGTGAAAAATGTATGGAAAAACTATACTGAAGACTATACAACTACATCTATGATGTGGAATCACAATTCATCAGCTCGGCTTCTTTCATGCATCCACACCACAAAACAGGCGTCATGCCGATCCACATTTTCCAAATTCGACCAGCCACCCTGGTTAAGCCCAGCCTCATTCGGCATAATGTGGACAGTAACTTTACTTTTTCCCCAACCATTTACATTAAACGTACATTTTGGCTCTGCGTTTGTAATGAAAAGCAATTGAAAGGACTCGGGCATAAAGCCGCCCGGAGTTCCGCTCCCTCTCCAATCTCAAGAGCTCTCCGGGCAAGTGTGGGTGTCGGTCATCGCGATTACGACGCCGCACAAACCAACCTAACAACCGGCAGTCTCACAAACGCCGTCGACCACCGGGAGAAAGTGTCTCGCCTTCCACGCGCCGGTCATTTCACGGATTGTTCGTTACATTTACGGAAGGGGACCCCCTTACGAGTTGCAACTTGACTCGTAACAAGACCGTCTTTGTAGCCGTTATCATCTTGTTTTGTTGGAAAAGGAAAAAAAAAAAAAAAAAAAAATCATATAGAGACATTATCATTACGTCATTGAGGGCTTGGTGGCGCGCCTTTGTGATGCAATACTGCATTTACTTAGTCTTGAAACGTCATCAATCTGTTCTACATTAACCGCTAAACTACTCACGAAGCCCATGCTGAAAACAAGGTAGCATTAATTCGTGGTCTGGTTTGTTGATGAGAACTGCGCGTGTTGGGCTAAGGGCATCATCTGCTCATTCCAAAAGTGCGATCGGGTCAATTGTACGAAAGAAAGTGAAATACTAACTAAATAAGATCTAAATAAGTAAATAATCATGAATAAATAATAAATAAATGAAATCAACCCGATCCAAAGGAAATGGCCAGATTCTCGAAATGGTATAAAATGTACATAACATTTCTGGTGGTGACGTAAATAAGCCGTCGAAGACGGAATTTAACATGAAATTTGATTCTCTACAACTTTGACTCTATAACGTTTTTCGATTTGGGCCATTGTTTAGAAGTTACAGCGGTCTTACTGTGACCAACATGTGGTTTTGACGAAAGTTGGTAAAAATAGCCTATCTTTGACGAACGATTGTGGCTAAACCGCTGAACCGATTTTGATGATTATGTAGTGTTTTGAATAGCGAATTTAATGCTCTTTCATTTAGTAAAGTATAACTTTTTCTGTAGGATGGATAGTTTCCGAGTTAGAGGCGAAAAACTGAAAAAAAGTGCAACAATTTTGCGGTTTTTCGGCTGCCAAAAGTTTAGCTCACCACCTGCGATGGTGCAAACTCAGATTCCGTGTATTTAGGACCATTAGAAGGTATTAAAATCATTTCCGCTTCGGTCCGAATTATTCCGAATTCTTTTCCTAATTTTACTGGACTATTGTTGGCTTCGTCGCCGACATCTCTCCTCCACGGGCTCTTGTCTGGTCGGCTGGTCGCCCCTCTTCTGCTCCAGATCGGGCTGCACCCGCCTCGTCCAGGCTCCCGATCCGATGCGCCTTTCGCCGTCCCTTTTTCACCGACCAACTACATGCGGCATCGTCCACCATCTCGCCTACCCCGCTTGGCAAATCTCCTCGCTACCAACTTCCCAGCCGTCGATTTATTTCATCACCCTCTGCAAGCAGTAAAATCAACCCTACAAGACCTCCTCCTCCGTCGACTTCTACCATGAAATTTCATTACTTGCCATACCTACCGTTTCACTCTGCCATTACTCATCTGTATCCTGCGCACTGTTGCATCCCCAGTTTACTTATAATATGTTTTTGTATTGGGCTCGTTCCTTTCTATAAATAAATAAATAAATAAAAACCTACTTGACGTTATTATCGCTGAGAAATTTTCAGTTTACACGAAACAAAATTTGTTTTAAGATTTTTAAGATTTAAATAATTTTAATAAGATTTTTAGTTGACCAAACAGTCGTCTACATTATGAGTAATTTTGTCAATGACAAAATTTACAAAAATGTGAATTTCAGTGTTGAGTAAGAGTTTACGACCCGGATGTCTCAAATGCTGGAATTGAACTTTTTCCTCTCGGCAGTTTGTTTTCCGCTAATTCCGTGAGTGCTCAGCAAACACAAATGGTTCATATTTGCTTACAGGAGGGAGAATTTGCAACGAGCTCATACTCGTATCTCGTAGGGTACAAATGGTCCTCATAAACCGCGATGAGTCACGTTTTTTCGTCGCCATCGTGAATCACCTTTCGCGTGACATCCCCGTGTGCAGTCACTTCATTTGTATGCTTCGCTGGAGGGAGAGAAGGTTTCCTGCAAAAAAAGAGATTTCAGTGTTTTTTTGCCAGAAAGGGGGGATTAATTTTTTCATTGGGCAATTCACTCTGAAATTGGCTCTCGGCTTTCATGGGATTTGTCCGGTGATTCCGACGTTGAGTTTCCAACAAAGTTGATGGACAAATCCTACGCTTTCTGGTGATGTTTTTACATTTTTTCAAGGCTTGTTTTGAATCTACTAGAGTTAGACGGCGACAATTGTCGCGTCCAGTGTGAGAATATACCTCTTCCCTCATAGGGCTTCATCTAACAGTTTGTGCTTTGGATGAAACTGTCTCCGCATTTGCCCCTTTTCCAGACTTTCCCCACTCCACCCTACTTGGAAATACTCTAATGTGGAAATGGGGTAAAAGCGGAAATAGTAACTAGGAAATAGTATCGATGGTTTCAAAACTGTTTTGAGCGCCTTGCATCGGAAACCATCGATACCTACCTACCGGGAATGGTGAAAATGCATGATTTTTTTTTTTTTTCAAAAGTACATCCTCGAGAATAACAAAAACGGCAGTCAGCCGTCTGGAATCGCTTCCAGAAAATTATTATGATTTAGAGAAAGTGGCGACGTTTGAAAATACGCGGGAGTAGAATCGATCAGCTGGGTCAGTGAGGTCGTTTGGTCAAGAAGGTGCTACCAACCTCGGCGGGCTGCCGATTGTGTTACCAGTGTTGCCATCCGACAGCCCATCACAACAAACGCTATCGAATCATCGTAAATCTGATGTAATAAGACGTTAAACTATAAGGATAATATATTCTGAATTATTTATTCACTATATCAAATGATAAACCTTCGTAAATTCCTTCTATAGCTGTTGACACTACCGCCCCAAGTGAGAGCTTTGCCTTGTTTGTGACGTAGATTGATTAAGTCAGCCTCGCGGACAGACCCGCAAAAATTCGAACTGCACTACTCGTTTTTTGCTCTTCTCTCCTCCAACAATTTTTTAAACCCTGATTTCAGTGTTTCTATAACATATGCTTCGGTCCTACAATACAACGGTAGGGTTAAATGTAAAATCGTAAGTTTCTGCCATGTTGCCAGCTGGCTGGCAGAGTATGTCTCACGCCTTCTCCTCCTAAATGGTAAGCGATAAAAATATGGCAATTTTTTCAATGGGTTCGGAATCCCGTTTAGGTGTCAATAGAAGGGTTGAGCCCCCCCCCCCCCCTCGGAGTGGCGCGAAAATAGGCGCATTTGCGCCCAACTTTCTAATTCTAAATGGGAACCCCCAATTTTTTTTTGCGAATTTGGAGTCCTCGGCCAATTTTACGTCTGATGAGCGCATTGAGGGAAATTTTCGATGAGCGCAAATCCGTGCAACTATCCCTATCTTCGTTGTTCACTGTCCGATTGAGTCGGCGTTTCCTCTGTATCCTACCTAGAGATCCGAATTTTAATACAAAATACTCATTGGACGAATTCCAACAATCGGCGAATTTAGACCGTGAGTTTAATTTGAACGATTTGAAGAGATCCAGCGCGCGTTATCCGTGCCAGGGACCTTGGAAAGGTGGAGAGGCGGGGAAACTTTGGGGGGAAGTTTTGGGAAACGGTTCATTCTACACTGTATTCGGGTATATTCTGGTGTGTGAGAAGATTTCTCTCACTATTCCCCGTCCAATTTTACGCCCCTTAAGTTTGGCGCATTGAGTGACTGTCACTTGGGCGAGCGAAGCAAGGCCCCCTGTCCGAGAAAGTGGTTGGCCGAGCGAAGCGAGGCCTTATGTCTGAGTGCTAGTCTTCATAATAATCCTTGTGTAAAATTTGCAACTTTTGGTTTATTATTCTTGGAATAATACACCTATGTTTTCGCGACAGGGGACGATGACTCCGATTGGCCTCAAAATTTGACATTATCCGTTTCAAGAGGTCTACATTCTAAATCCGAAATGCCCGTCCTCCGACCGCCGTCCAGGCCGTTTTGGGCAGTAGGATTTTTTTTTAAATCTGAAAATTTGACAATTTTGAGTACCTATTTTAATATTCGGTTTACCATCTAGTTGTGCCCGCAATATTTTTCGAGTAAAAAATGAAGCATTTTTGAAAAAACGATATTTTTGAAAAAAAAAATCCAAAAAAATGTTTTCCATTGACACAGAAATAATTTTTGCGCAAGTAATCTATATTAAAGAATTGATTGAGTTTTCTAGGCCATCCACACTATTCGAGATAGGATAAAGTCTTTATCCGAACCTTTCAAATGGAGATAGGAAGTTCTAACTTGGTGCAAAAGACGCGCCACGCCAAAATCTACTCAAACCTGCAACTATATCCAAAAACACCAAAATGGTCGATAGGGTGTTTTATCCTAGGACGGCAGAATATTAGGTACAGTTTTTTTTCCCTACACGTTGAATTTTTTCTTTAACTCCTCCAGCTTCGAAATCAGGCCTCTAGTACAAACTATTGTCGAGAAAGTCATTCAAATGTTGAAAAATGAAGGATTCCACGTCCAAAAATACTTCGAAAACGACACCTAACTCGATCCCATAGCCATAAGCCTTCAAAAAACCCCTCCTGTAGCCCCATTTTGGTCCCATAGGGCCCCACGGGTTTGGGCGATCGGACTGAAAACCTTGCGGGCACAACTAGATGGTAAACCGAGTATTTTTTCGACATTTCAGATTTTTTTTTTTTTTAATTCCTACTGCCCAAAACGGCCCGTACGGCGGACAGACATTTCGGTTTTGGAATCTAGACCTTTTGAAACGGATAATGTCAAATTTTGAGGCCGATCGGAGTTGTCAACCTCCGTCGCGAAAAAATTTGTGTTTCCAAGAATAAACCAAAACTTGCAGCGTTTTTGGATTACCTATGTCAATTTAAGGAATTTTACGTTTCCTTTTAAAGCTCTGGTTCGTTTCTTCTGTTCTATCTTTAGGGGTTTCTGTCATTTTAGATTCCTAGATTTGAAGTCCTTCGGCGGGTAATGAACCTCTGAAGGATCCCATGACTGAACGGACGGCACAGAAGCCGTGGGATCCGTCGAGGATTGGAGGGTCTTCGAGAGTTCCGGTCGAACAAATTCCCACCTTAAAAAAACCTCTCATTTCGGATTGTAAACATTCCTCCCAAACGGCCATTTCGCAGTGAGATTCTCTGCTCTTCTCCCTTCGCGAAACAGGATAAAAATTGAGTCTTCCCCAAAGGTCTGAGGACACCGATTGTTGGATGGACCCTGAAAACAAGCGGCCCGTGGAAAACCGTCACGGAACGCCTCCAGTCTCCAAGGAGGAGGGCTATTTTCCAGGGTGAACAATTTTTCCTTCCTAATGAACTTTACCAATAGCCGAGCTATTCTTCTGTTCTTCTGATAAGGTAGATGAAGGAGGCCAGTCAGTCGGAACGAGAAGAACAAGCGATTCTTCGGCAGTAAACAAATTCCCTAAAACGAGATACAACACGGATGCTGGATAATTCTGCGGTCGGAACTAAGCACGATAGACCTTACAGTCTTTTGGCGTCGACAAGGCCCACTCAGCTATCGCAAGGTCAAATCGCTGAGGGGTTATCGCTCTCCATTTGTCGATCAGACTCCTGAATGAAATTTATTGATGATCTCGATAAGTCTAATAAACAAACAAAAAACGCTGCAAATTTTACACACGGGTTTATTATTCTTCGATATGGGTTAATGTGCAAAAAATAATTCTGTCACTGAGAAATAATAATTATTTTTGAAAATTGAATTAAATATTAAATATTTAATTTTTTTAATTTTTTTTATAATTTTTAATAATTTTTAATATTTTAATAATAATAATTTTTAATAATTTAATAATAATAATTTTAATAATTTAATAATAATAATTTTTAATACTTTTTAATAATTTAATAATAATAATTTTTAATAATTATTATTAAAAATTATTATTATTAAATTATTTTTAATAATTTTTTATAATTTTTAATCATTTAAAAAAAAAATTAATTTTTTATGCAATGTTTGGACAGATGTGGGATCTCGAAAAAACGGATTTCGCGTCCAAAATTACTCGGAAGACGACACCTTACTTGGCCTCCTGGGATGTTTCAAAAATCCTATTTGTCGCCCCATAAGAGCCCCACAGTGAAATCGGATCGTTCCGGGACCCCCAACATTGGATTAAACGTTCAAAGGTAGCCGTTTTCATCTGCTGATATTTTGGTTTTGAAACATTCAAGCGCTGGGTTTGTTGGATGGGAACCGACAGATCGAATGAGAGGTGTTGGTAGCTGGCGAACTTGATAACCCTCACCAGTTGAAACCTCTTTCATAACCTTCTCACTTTATTTTGGTTATCGGCGTGTCAAGTCGCCCGCTCATCTCTCCAGATGATGATCTATGGGGCTTTCGTGAGGCTTCAAAATTTGTAGCCGTGGGGAAAACCTATTTATCCCCAAATCCGGTGGTTCTCGGACCCCCTAAAGTGGATTCGACCACCAAAAATACTTGTAAAACGACACCGTCTGAAATTTACAGTCACGCGAATCCCTGTGAAGTAACGTTGTAACGTTGTAAACAACAGTTTTGACAGTTTGGCGTTCCAGGTCTGCCGGCGCGCTGTTGGACGGAACTCAACACCGATTCAGAAGGCGTTGGGACAGATGTCGACAGACACCGTCCGACCTGGAACAAATCTAATTTTGGTTTATTATTCTTGGAATAATACACCTATGTTTTCGCGACGGAGGTCGACGACTCCGATCGGCCTCAAAATTTGACATTATCCGTTTCAAGAGGTCTACATTCTAAATCCGAAATGTCCGTCCGCCGTCCGGGCCGTTTTGGGCAGTAGGAATTTTTTTTTTAAACTGAAATTTTGACAAAATACTTGGTTTACCATCTAGTTGTGCCCGCAAGGTTTTCAGTCCGATCGCCCGAACCCGTGGGGCGCTATGGGGCTATGTGAAGGGGTTTTTGAAGGTTTTTAGCTATGGGATCGAGTTAGGTGTCGTTTTCGAAGTATTTTTGGACGTAGAATCCATTTTTGGGGGTCCCGAAACGATCCGATTTCACTGTGGCGATCTATAGGGCTTTCATGGGACTAAAAATGGGATTTTTGAAGGATCCCAGGAAGTTAAATATTTTTCGAGTAAAAAAAAAAGAATTTTTTAAAAAACAATTTTTTGAAAAAAAAAAAAACATTTTTTTTGAAATATAAAAATTCAAAAAAAAATTTTGTAATTTTTTTCATTGACAGAATTAAATTTTTGCACAAGTAACCTATATCAAAGAATAATAAAGCCTTGTGTAAAATTTGCAGCGTTTTAAATTTGTCGAAGTGACGATGGGCGAGTTCGACTAAAGTGAATGAGTTCAACCTCTCCCTCAAGACGCCCAGGCCTCCGACAACCTGGCTACCAAATGCAGCTGCTCGCCAGCACTAAAGCCCACCATGGGTGATAATTGATTTTTTTGCTTTTTATCTTAATCCTGAATGTTGGCTGGATCAGCTCCAATAATAGTTTCTTCCCTCATTGTGCGATTATTAATATTTTTAAGTAGGTACCTTAAGTTGTAAACACCTCATGAGTCATGACCCTCCCTGTAACTCAGCCCCAACTGCCTAATACAAATGGGAATTTCATGGGGTACCTAATGTATTTTTCACGTGCAACTGGAAATTTTTCTCATGCTCTTCATCTATTCTAATTTATATAAACCTCAGTTTCTTAAGGTTATTGGCCGCAGGGAATTACGAGGAAATTTAGAAAGTGGTTACATACTCGATTTTTCTCATGACCGTCCCTTGCCTCCTTTTGGTTGAATTCTTCCTCACTGGGAGCCCTGTGGTTCATGTTTGGAAGTTTTTGACCTTAGGCCGTTGAGGTTTTGTTTTCATGAGTCAACAGTGCGTTGGGTTTCGAGGACACGATATTCAAAAGTAAGACTTACTGTCACTTTGTCAAGATAAATGTTCTCATGACTGTCTTCTTCTGTGTAAAATTACCAGCAGGGCTTTTGGGGTGAAACTGGTGATCAGTAGTTGAATTTCATGAGCGTCCCTATCGAGAATTCTTAAAACTTGTCCTTTTTGCTAACGTGAGAGTTCATTTTCAAGAAGCTAACAATTTTAATTTATAGAATACACTATGAGATATTGAAAAGTATATAAGTTTCATATCAACGCCTTTTACTCTAAAAAGCAGTGTAGCATTCCCAAAAATGGCCAAACTATCTCGCCCATTCCAGTAACGTGTAGTAGACATCTTAACGAGTCAAATGACACCAAATTTGTAAGGGTTCTTTCGAGAAAAAAATTCGACACAGCTTTCTGCAAAGTTGGCAGCTTTTTGTAGAAACACCAGGTGTCGTTTTCCAAGTAATTTATAACTCAATATCAGTTTCTTTCGTGGTTAAAAATTTTTATTTTTATTTTTTCAAAATTATTTTTTATGTCACATAATTATTATCATTTAAATTGCTTGAATTATTATTGAAATTTTCAACTACATTAGCTGCTAAATTGTCTCGAGGAAAACGGCGTTCAAGTCAAGTATTGTGAAAACCCAGATTTCAAAACAAGTGCAATAAATTCAATTTTTTGTTGACTTCCGTTCAGGTCTTAAAAATATAAACCTACTAAGTTCCCCTCCAAGAACTCCCCGCCGGAACTCAAAAATTGCTCGTAATTGCGAGACTATCCTTCATCACAAAAAAAGCCCACTCGTCATCTTCAATTGGCGCTCTCGTAGGCCTAATTCCAATATTTAAGGCGCCCTTTGAAACCCGAATTACACGCTGAGGCTGTCCAGGATGAAAATATCTCCCGGAAGTAATTTTCTCCTTTTTCTCTCCTTTGCTCGAGTTATGACTGATAACGTAATTATTAGACGCGTAACAATCGAAGTTGAATGGGGCTGTGGGCGGGTCGATCGTACTCGAGAATTCATTCAAGACGAGTCAGTCCTGGTCAACGACCTCCGCCGAACTGGTTCGCATCGATGTTTTGGCTCCTACAACTCATTTCTGATTCCCTGCCCAAAATTCACAATTAAATCTGATTTTGATAAATTGAAATACTTTTTTGTGTGATGATGCGGTCCTTGTAATATGGAAGGGTTGAAAGACCACACCAGTCGTCACAACGCCACTGAAATTTTGGTATTAATGTTGGGCTGTTGTTAAATTTACAAATTTCTTATAATCACAAACAAATACATGAAAAAAAGAAGCCTTAAAAGTATGTATTATTAAGAATAGGTGTCATTCTTATTCGAAGATCGCCTTGACGTATACGCTACCCGTAGGTGGGTACGAGTTTCTTTCGAGTGGGGTTGCGGATAGGCCTTTGCAAGTTAGAAAGAAGCAAAAAGGAGATGATAGCTAGATTTTGTGATTTTTCCAGAAGTTAGGGAAAATTGTCAATTTTTGATGAGCTCTAGCTCGTTTGCTATCAGAGTTAGAAAAGACTTTAGGTAGTGAAAACTGTAGAGAATTTAATGCTCTTTAACGCAGTATACATCGATAGGATTATTCGTTTCTGAGATATATCAAAAAAGTCGAAAATAGTCCGAAAATTTCGTGGTTTTTGGGCTGCACACAGTTCTCCCATCAAATATTTTGGTGGGAAACCACAGATTACTCTTATTAGGACCCCAATGGACCATTTAAGACAATAAAATCAAAATTTGATTGAAATAATATTTCAATATTATGCTGATTGATTGATTGAAATATGCTATTTAATAGCATATTTCATGTTTGGTCGGGGCCGATTTTAGTGACAATTTGCTTGGGCTATTATGCATAAATTTATTTTTGTGTCAATAAAACATTAAATTTTTTATTATTAGGTATTATTATTATTATTATTATTATTTTTTTTTTTTTCAAAAATTTGTAGTTTCTACTCGAAAAATATTTAACCTCCTTGGATCCTTCAAAAATCCCATTTGTAGCCCCATGAAAGCCCTATAGATCCCCACAGTGAAATCGGACCGTTCCGGGACCCCCAAAAATGCGTCCAAAAATACGACGACTGGGCAGTAGAAATTTTTAAAAATCAGAAATGTTGACAAATTACCCGGTTTACCATCTAGTTGTGCCCGCAAGGTTTTCAGCCCGATCGCCCAAACCCGTGGGGCTAAAATGGGGCTACGGGAGGGTTTTTTGAAGGGTTTTGGCTATGGGATCGAGTTAGGTGTTTAGTTAAGTAACAAACTTTAAAAAAAAATCCCCCTCACCACAGGAGCCGTTGTAAACTTTCTTTCTGGATGACCCTCGTTGATCTAATACTCCCGTCAACTCACAATTTTCCAAAATCGTGAAGTTCTACAGCCAGTACGAGTCAAGTTGATAATTTTTTTATCCTAAAACTATTAAATAGTTTAGTAAGTTGGAGGGTTGATACATTTTATATCCACCCTCCAACTTATACTGAGTGGAAATATAATGGTTTTGGGGGATTTACAAATATAGGTGGTCCCCATTTGAATATCGAGATCTGGCGGCCAATCTGGTTTAGTATCACTTCGCTAATTGCAGAGTGGTGCTGTGTAGGGTTAATTGAGTCCGAATATCCCTAAAACCCAAAGTGCCATTCATCCGACTATTTCTTCTCGATTATTCCGTAAACTCCCCTCCGAAAAGGTGTCGCAACTTTCAATGGTATTCAAACAAGTATAAACGCATGAAACTAATGCTCCTTGTGCTTCACAGAATAACGTTTCAATAACTGTGGGAAAACGCGTTATAACGACATTATGGCTCATTAAGTTCAACCTCGTAATGGACAACCTTAAAAGCTCGTCAGTCGATCCATCACTTCGATATCTATCAGTACCAAACTCGTGGGTGAAGAATCTAATTTGGGCTCATGGAGAACAGGTGGTGGCGTCGAAACGGTTCACGAGGGGTCACGGGGTCGAGTGCGCGTAAGGACGTCGTTTTCTTGAGTTTTACGTCGTAAGGCTTCTTCAAATCCCGGATCAATTCTACAACGCGACCATCAGCGATTTCTTTCAACGCAATTTTAACGGGCCAGTAACAAGTTTGAGGGCGAACCTCTTCAAATAATAGTCCACGTTCAATTTTATTGTGTGGACCTCTAAATGATTCACTGCATCACGCAGTAGTTCCCAAATCAGCTTCCATGAGAGCAGAAATTTTTATATTCCAACCTCCAATCAACAGCGTTGTAGATTAGAATAATACCAGAGAGGGTATGGAAGTGGGTTCCTGAAGGGCGCCCCACATCTGGCACCTGTAGACCCATCATGCAGCCTCTCAGAGTTATTACTATGGTAGGAGTTAACCGCCGGCAGTACTGGTACAGAAACCTGCAACAGCTTTGTGACCGGAATGGATGTTCTCTGGACACTTCTTTTGATGGTCTGGAGTCGTGGAAGTCTCGCCTGGAGGTGCTACTGAAGAAAGTAGAAGCAGGATGGAAGGGGGCAGTCTTGGCAAGGGCTTTGGCCTCGCGGGATCGAATTTACCAACACCTGGATTTAGGGGTTCGCTGCATAGATTTGACGGTTGACTCACAGAAGGCTTCAATGTTTGTCTTGAGATGGGCGTGCAAGGTTCGAGGTGATCTGCTTGTGCTAAATGGCAGGCCCCATGGTCTTGGGGAAAACGATGACCATGCTATAGCACTGAGAGAAAAAAGGGCCTACTCTAGGTTATTTTTCGATTTTTTTCTAGGTTAAATGCTGCCAACCTAGATTTTTTTTGGTTTTCATTCTAGGGTGGAACAATTTAGTCTAGGTTGAATATCATTTAACCTAGATTGAAAATACTGGTGAATTTACCGTCCTAAAAATGCAAACAACCAAGATTTAAAATTCGCCGCCCTCACACTTTAGTTCTAGGTTAAGTTCACGGTGTGTACCGCCGCCTCCATCCATTTACAGTCTAGGTTAAAAACATTAATGTCTTGGTTGTCTCACCCTGGTATTCAATGTTTTTCACTTTCATAGACAGTTGATTTTCCCTAAAACGAAAACGTTCTCACCCCCCCCCCCCCCCCTCAAACTATTTACAGCCATGGCGCGTTAACCTAGAACCCTTTTTTCTCTAGGTTGTAGTACAACCGTTGTACCCCTTTATTTACGAGGTTGTTTCATTTACTATCCCTGTTGTACCAGTTAAATTTCTAGGTAGCTTCCTATTCTTTTCAGGTTGGTCCTAATAAATTACTAGGTGGTCCACTTTTCTTTCAAGGTTTGCTCCACTTCCATTGCAGGTTGGTTCTATCAACTTCAACTATCTTTCTGGGTTGTCTCTGTTTCCAACTCAGTACAAAAATTTGAATGTGACGTCTTAATATGACTGCACACAGTAACAGAAAATAGATGATTAGAATTTGACAGAGATAGGCAGTGGGGTTGAGGCCACCGGGTAAATAGCAGGGGTGCCAAGACAACGAGAATTAACGCCCACTGCCTACAGTGGCGCTCTCCGCGACCGCTTAGCGTACCGTAGAAACAACCTGGAATTTATCGAATGAATTACAATCACTGTTGTTTAAACCTAAAACTATTTGTGGTACTACGGTAGTTTTAACCGAGACTGAAAGTCTAACTTTTTCTTCTGGGTTGTTACCTAAAGTAACAATCTCGCCTTTTAAATCTCTCGGTTGTTTCCAGTTGTACAACCGAGACTTTAATGGAGGGGAATTATATGGAAGGTCAAATCATTCGATTCTAGGTTACCCCACTTAAAAGTCAAAGGTAGGTAATATATTTTCTAGGTCTTCACAATGTCAACCTAGACCAAATGTGAAGTTCACATTTGGTCTAGGTTGACACTTTTTTATTCCAGGTTGTGGTCAGAGGGCGGGTAATAACGGATTAGGTTCTTTCTATATGGGTCTAGGTTGTATTAATATTTTTCTATGTTACTTTAACCTGGACCTATTTTTTTCTAGGTTGAATCAATTGATTCTAGGTGGTTTAAATTTATTTTCGAGGTTATTTCGGATTTAACCCAGCCACTAAAAAAATCTTTTCTCTCAGTGCATGCAACTACCTGATGTATTTCGTGTTTGTAATTACGTTTTTGTACCAACTCATGTTTGACGTTTGCTGTGTCATATTGGCCTCTGCAAATAAAAAACCTTGATTTGATTTGATTTGGATTTCAAGAATTTTTGCACCTTTATTAATCTCCTGGATTTCTCAAGCTCTATATCTCTGGGTTCCTGGATCTCTGGATCTGTAAATTTCTGGAGCTCTACATCCCTGAATAGCAGGTATTTCTGGATTTCTGGATTCCTAGATTTCTGGATTTTTTGGCTCTTGAACGTCGGTAAGTCCGATTCTGTTATCACAGCACGATCGTGTCGATCACCGGCAAATTATTTCGTGCCCAAACCGAGCTGAGGCCTTTGGAAGCTCTCTACCGTTTGTTGACCCTTTTGACGCCCACACCAGAAAAAGGGGGCCGGTGTTGACATTTTGTGATGGGCTCGTCGAGTTGAGGATGTTACGTCGGTTCGGAACCGTTTCTACTTTTTAGGGTCCGGCAGGAGCTTCAACCCGATGAGCCGACGAACTAGTGGCGAAACTCGGGCAGTTTTTTTTCCTTTCCTTTCGTCGACGTGCCCTGAAAACTGGAGAGCCGACCGTCCGTGAAGATGGGGAGGAAATTAATGGCGAGAAAATCGTTGTGTAACAAATGAGGCTGGTTGGTTGAGCTGACTTCATGTTGTTTTATTAACTGGTAACCCTTAAACCCATCTGGCTACTCCTAACGCCTTCTGACGTCACACGAATGGGAACATCTGGAATCATAGACGTCAACACCAGGTTGAAAATTGAACTTCAAAAGAACCCTTTTGACTGTCGCATTGAAGACCAAATTCACCTGCCCTTTGAAGGAGGTCAGTCGATTGTTTTAAAAGGGCTGGAAACAAGAAAAGACAAAGGAAGTGAAGTGAGGAGGTGAGCATCACAACCTCAGAGGGGTCAAGAGACTGCGTTTCCGCTCGGGCTTCCTCTGAAATGAATCTTCTGTTTACCAAACACGTCCATCGGGGAGAACAGCTACGGTTGCCAGATATTTGAAAATCAGGATGCAGTTTTTGATTTGTTGATTCGAATTCAATCGTCTCGTTGGTTTTGGGCGAGAAAGCAGATGGCTCAAAGAGAGGGATAATCACATTGGGCAACAAAATGTGTGCCTACCAGCAGGTACACACGGGTAGCACCCATAATACCATTTTACCGGGTACCATTTCTTCCGCCAAATCCACAGCGATGGTGACCATGACTTTCCTGCTTTCGAAGAACATCATAATAATATTATGTTCGTGATACAGTGAAATGAATTACTTTTTGTAGTTTCTGGATTGTTTTGGTTTATTATCCTTGGAGTAATACACCTACTAATAGCGACGGAGGTAGAAAATTTTGATCGGCCTCAAAATTTGACACGTTTCAAGAGGTCTAAATTCCAAAAACGAAATGTCCGTTTGCCGTTAAGCCGTCAGAGCCGTTTTGGGGAGTAGGAATTTTTTTTTTTAAATCTGAAATGTTGACAAAATACTCGGTATACCATCTAGTTGTACCCGCAAGGTTTTCAGCCCGATCGCCCAAACCCGTGGGGCGCTATGGGGCTAAAGTGGGGCTACGGGAGGATGTTTTAAGGTTTTCGGCTACGGGGTCGAGTTAGGTGTCGTTTTCGAAGTATTTTTGGAATCCATTTCGGGGGTCCCGAAACGACCCGATTTCACTGTGGCGATCTATAGGGCTTTCATGGGGCTATAAATGGGATTTTGGAAGGATCACAAGAGGTCAAAGAAGCTGTCGTCTTGCGAGTAATTTTGGCGCATTTTGAAAGGCAATATTTTGAAGTGTCTACTTGTAATATAAGTAGACACTTCAAAATATTGCCTTTCAAATATATTATATATGTATATATAGATACAATCACTATCAGAAGAAGAAAGCGAACCTTGAGTCAATTTTCGAGTTTGAAGAAAGCGAACCTTGAGTCAATTTTCGAGTTTGAAGAAAGCGAACCTTGAGTCAATTTTCAACGTTGGTAAATCGGTCTCTGAGACTCTATTTTTCGGTAATACGTCTCGAAAAAACAAACTTAGTCGGTTCAGAACGTGAAGTCAGAGGATTCAGCAGAATTTTAGTTTTTTCAATTCGGTCAAGTAGTTCCTGAGAAACATGTAACGAAAGGTGAGAAAACGTTATTCTACTGGAGAGCGCTTCAAATTTGATCTTAAGATGGTGGGCGGAAAGTCCCCACTCCCCATGCAGGCGCTCGTATGGGGCCTGTGCTAATGGGCCCGGGAACCGACCGTCGACTAAAACTTTTTTCTGAAAGAACTTCATAATTTGAAGGCATAGCAGTGAGTTTTGGGCTCCTACGGTGTAATACAAATTTCCAGGGCACTGTCGAAAATTTCAACTTTGAATCTGGAGGGAAAAGTGGCGCTACTCTCTCATTGGCTGCTACACGGCCGTTGGTCCCTTCTTATGCTAGCGCACTCTGGCGGATTAGTAAAAGTGCCTCTGCGGGAAAATTCAAAACGCCAAATATTCACTAGTGATTTCCTCTGCTCAGACACCTAATTTCTCAGTGCTAACTGTTCTGAGTACTTTGTTCATTACTAGTTCAACTATGTTCGGCCGAATTTTCCCATTTCTCTGACATAGTTCCTTGGCCCATTAGAACATTTTACTTTTTTTGCTCATAACTTCGGCTCTAATGCTTGGATTTACACTTTTTTTTTTTTTTTTTTTTTTTTAATTTTGTTCAGGCGATGGTTGATTCAAAAATGAAAAAAAAAGCAGATTTTTTGAGTTTTCCATGTTGCACTGCCCCCTCAATATACTAGACTCGGGGACCACCCCCCTGAGTTTTTTCTACTTTTGTTCTCTCTACTTTTTTAGAAGAAAAAGAAGGAAGATGAAAGTGAAAGGATTTATTTGAACGATGAAATCTTTTTTTTTTTTTGTCCAACTTGCAGTCGAGAGGTTTCCCCCTTGCTAGCCTCTTCATGACTAACGATCCCCGTTTATGTAGGAGGTTCCCCTAACCCAGGGGTTCTTAACCTTTTTGAAGGAGCGGACCACTGACAAGGAACCAAAATGTCCATGAACCATCTAATATTTTCAAATCAAAGCAGACAGTAATTTCTAAACGTTACGTAGGCACAGTAATATATACCTACTATATAGTGATCGTAAATAATAAGTAGGTAGTAGACATTAACATTCACTCATTTCTATATTTATATTAAAACAATTGCACGAACGATGGATAAAAAATAAAGTCCCCAGTATAAGTTTCTAATGCGATGGTTGTGCTTGCATACCAGCTTATCCATCCAGCTTATCGATGCGAGGGTTGATACTTTTTGCCACTGCCAGTCGTAAATCATACTCAGGATTCGCCAGCTTGGAGCGTTGCCACGTTTTGATTGTGAGAACGTTGGAGAATACTTGCTCGCATAGGTAGGTAGCGGAGAAGAGTGTGAGGAGTTTGATCGCACTATTACGGATTTTCGAATACGACAAAGCTGTTTTGCACCAAAACTCCTCCAATTTTTTACTGAAGAAGCTGTCTTTGAAATTACTGTCGTTCTGTAACTCGATCAATTCTTCTTGCATTCAATGAAAATCCTGTACCACTTGGTCCTAGCTACATTTTTTTCAAGTTCATAATTTTACCTTGAAAGTGGCTTAACTTGTGACGAACGACTTTCTATTCACGCAGTTGACAACAACACTTCAACTGAAGACTGTAGTTACCTACTCTGCCATTCCTCTTCTGATTGAAAATAACAATTCTAGTTGTGTGGAACCCTCTCTACATTTTTTTTTTTTCCAAGACGTCTCACGGACCACCTTGGGGTGCCTCATGGACCATTGGTGGTCCGCGGGCCATAGGTTTAGAACCCCTGCCCTAACCGCATGCTCCGAGTAGTCACCTTGCAAGCTCCCATCACTGCAATTCCCTTAAGGGAATCATTGACTCATTGAAATTTCAATTCGTCCTGGTTCTATTTTTTGAACACTTTTTGGTTCAAATGGACGACTTTGAGCCAACTGTTTGGTGTTTTCCGATTTTTCTCGTGCTGCGCTCGCCGAGCTGAATTTTTGGAGATTTTTTTCTTCTGATGTTTTCCGATTTCTAGAAGAACGTTAGAATGAAATTGACCTGAATAAAGATGAAAAAAAAAAAAAAAAAAAAAAAAATGCTGCAAATTTTACACAAGGGTTTATTATTATTTTATATACGTTACTTGTGCAGAAATTTAATTCTGTCAATGAAAAAATAAAGAAATAGAAATTTTTTTTGGATTTTTATCTCAAAAAAAATTTTTTTTTTGGATTTTTTGTTCAAAAATGTTTCTTTTTCAAAAATGCTGTATTTTTTACTCGAAAAATATTTAACATCCTGGGATCCTTCAAAAATCCCATTTTTAGCCCCACGAATGCCCTAAAGATCGCCCCAGTGAAATCGGATCGTTCCGGGACCCCAAAAAATGGATTCTACGTCCAAAAATACTTCGAAAACGACACCTAACTCGATCCCATAGCTAAAAGCCTTCAAAAAACCCCTCCCGTAGCCCCATTTTAGCCCCATAGCGCCCCACGGGTTTGGGCGATCGGACTGAAAACCTTGCGGGCACAACTAGATGGTAAACCAAGTATTTTGCCGAAATTTCAGATTTTTAAAAAAATTCCTACTGCCCAAAACGGCCTGGACGGCGGACGGCGGACGGACATTTCGGATTTAAAATGTAGACCTCTTGAAACGGATAATGTCAAATTTTGAGCCCGATCGGAGTCGTCGACCCCCGTCGCGAAAACAAAGGTGTATTATTCCAAGAATAATAAACCAAAAATTGTTTTCCATTTCGGGCTGCAGCTCCAGTATAGTAGAAAAGTATATCGATACCTACATACTCTTATGGAAAAGTATCAATCCTTATTGCATGACGAGAATGTGACGTCACGTTGCACTCAACAAAAATTAGCGTTATTTCTTCACAAACGTGCTCATCAGCCGCTTTAAACTTCAATTACCTTCCGCTTTGGGTTTGGAAAAGTACGATCATAAGCGCTCACCGTCTAAAGATGGGGTTCTTCGTATGAAATTGCCGGTCGAAGACCGGCAGGCCTTCGTAACGGGCGATTGGCAGAGGAGGAGCCGGATTGCAAAACCACCGCATAAAGGGCGATGATGCCATTGGAAATTAACCGGCCGAAGAGCCAAACGAAAATTATTATTAGTTAAGTAACAGCAGTAACTCCAAGTAAACCGAGTATTTGTAACGGGAAACACGGTACACTGGGTTCAGTAACAACCTGTCCGTCGGGTATTCATTAACTGCTCGCTACCTCTCAACTTGATGTTTCAGAATACCGGAATCCCTTTTTTTCAGATTTTTTTTTTTTCTCTCGTCTATTTTCCTCTGGACGGATCCGCGCGAACGGCCGATTCTCCCGGAGGGTCACTTCACGAACAGGAATAAGCAATCAACTTGAGAGCTCTTCTCTTTCATTTGATCGCTTGTGACATGAAAATTTCATCATTATATGCTACGTGAGAGTTTCATGACGTCCAAATCTAACAGGTGATGAAAATGTCGTCAGCTAATTAAGCGCCTTAAAATTTGTCGAGCTTAAGCTCTTTTCAATTGCAATGTAACATCATAGAGTCACACAAGGAAATTGTAATTTTGATCATTTGTGTCCTTTTCATATTTCTGCCCTGATATGGCATATTTGAGAGTATGCTAACTCATGTGTATGAGTTGTGTGAGCTGGAATAATTGATAACTTTTCCTTTTTTTGCAGGTGAGTAACGTCGTTCTATGGCTTGATGGTTCTAAGTAAGTCGAAAAGGTCAAAGGTCAAAGTTTTATTTTATTTTATTGTCTACACTAGCTTCGATGAGCTCTTCGGACGGGCTGTTCTGTTAATTTGATTGGGATGGGATGTCTTGGTTGTTATGAAGAGTGAGAGTACCTAGTGATACGATTATGTCTGAGATGTCTTCTTTTGTCTTGTCGCAAAACTTTTGATTGAAAATCAGGTTTCACCACAGAAAAAAAGAAGTTTTTCTTTTTCCAAAGCAATGGCGGTGTTTTTTTTTTTTTTTTTTTTTTGAAATAAGTGCGGTAGCAGCAGGCGAATTGGACCAAAACCTGCATATTTCGCGGACTTTGACTGCCAGTGCAGCGGCAAGAAAGCGACGAATCAGTCTGAAAATGTATGGACAATTTTTTCTCACCTAGGGGTACAACATATTCAAAAATGGTTATTTTCAGATAATTTTCTTTTTTGAGTTCATCCTTTGACTTGGAATGCCCCATATATCAATGAATAATAAACCCTTTGATGTGCCTGGGTTGGTTGATAGATGGGTGAATCCACGAAAAGTACCATTTTCTTGTCCCGGCACAATATCTCTACTTCTGGGCATGATAAGAAAGCAATTTTTTTTCCCTGTGTGTCTCCAGGTAGGTACGGGCTCCATTCTTCCGTGTCAGTTGGTGTTTTTCAGTTTAATATTTCACAGGTAAAATCTGGGTTGAATGGTCAATTTTTACCTACCCCACCTTAACGTGAGAAGGAAAAAATCCGCCAATATTTTTACTAGTGCCTATGAGCCTGTAGATTACGAGCTTACGTCTTTTGAATATTTAGTTATTGAAGGTTAGCAACTACTGTTGATAATCGTCCTGACCCGAGCTTTCAATTCATTCATCTGGCTCCTGAAGTTCATGCATCGTGAAGGGAAACAACAACTTGTGGGAACATTCTTGCATTGCATTCCTCTGGTCTTCATTCATCTGGCCAACAAACATTCTTGATGACCAGATGAATGAATATAACAGCAAAAGAAAGCCAGTAAATGACCACGCTGGAGTTTGCCTTTACTCAAGATTTTGACACTTTTCATTAAAAAATTATTAATAATAATTAAATTATTATTAGTACCATGGTTTCAATTCGCTGGATTTCTCTTTTAAATTCCGTCTACACTCTCATTTTTCATTCATCTGGTCGTAATAATTCATCTGGAAATTTCGGGGCGTGATGCGCTCAGCTTAGTGAACCCAGATTGTAGTCCAGGAGCCAGGTAGTGTGAGGTGGAAAGTATTTCGAAGTTTTTGAAATTTTGACAGGTCACTCAGGGATGTCAATGCTAAGTTTTCGACCTCGTAGACCCTGTGCTAACTTGGGGAGGGGGAAAAACCGCGATTTTTTTAACCTTTTTTCGGTTTTTTTGTGAAATCTTGAAAACTATTGCTCGTAGGGAAATTTGTCCAGTATACCATTAAAAAGTACATTAAATGTTCTTTCGATTGCACTACCTACATGTTTATTTTGGCCCAATAGGTACCAAGATATGGCATTTTGAAAAATGCCAAATTTTTCAAAATGCGGATTTTAGCGGAAAAAAGGCGTTTCTGCACCCATAAAATACACTAATCATCATTAATCGAGTATTAAACGTATCTACGTATACCACACGTAGTACGTATACCCCTCACCCCACCCCCACCCCCACCGGAACCAAATTCCATAAATTAATACTATGACATAGTATTGATTTATGTCATAGTATTTATATAATAATATTATATGTATTGTATATATCGTCGCTTAAGAGGCAACACCACGTATCTAACTTTTGGCAACTTTTCAGGAGGAAGAAAAAACTGATTTAAACATGCATACCGGCAGGAGTTAGATACGTGGTATTGCCTCATCAGAGTTAGATACGTGGTGTTAACATGTAAGTGATTTTAGAGCTTTTGGCGGCGTTTTAACGAAACCCCGATGTTACCATTCTACGCGGAGCAAAATTCTGCATCCAGTGATATACAACACCACATATCTAACTTTTGCCAACTGTTCTGGAGGAAGAAAAAACATGCATACCGGCAGGAGTTAGATACGTGGTATTGCCTCATCAGTGTTAGATACGTGGTGTTAACATTTAATTTTTTAGAGCGATTTTAAAGCTTTTGGCGGCGATTTAACGAAACACCAATGTTACCATTCTACGCGGAGCGAAATTCTGCATCCAGTGATATAAAAACCTCATTTTCGACAAAATGTTGGATACGTGGTGTTGCCTCTTAAGCGACGATATACAATGTATTAAATATTATTTAATACATTGTATTAAAAAACTTATCTTTCCCTGGAACTTTGAACGATTAGATAATATATTGCTTATTATGCAACCATCAATGTCACCCCGGGGAGGGGGTCCGCTGACTAAGTGCCTAACGTTCTAATTTTAGTTAGTTTCACATTTGACTCAAGGTAAAGGGGAATTTCATGAAAAGAGCTGACGAGTTCCCAAGTTCGTTTTCATTCAGTGGGAAGGTGAAGAACGACCCTTACTCAGGTGGGTACCTACTCCATAAGGTAGTTTGGACCAGGGCCCAAGATGCCACATTTGAATTGATCTTGGATTGATGTTGATTACGTTACCGACTGTATCGGTGAATCGGACATCCCTAACATAAACAATCAACCATCTTGAAAGGAGGTTCAGATTAGCCAACCTTAGGACATGAAATCTCTATATTCGATGCCAGCGTCTGTGGTGGCGTTGTGTTGTACTACTTTCGGAAGGTCAACCTTACCGCCAAAAGTTCAAACGCTGATTATTTTCATACTCTCTCCTGATTTCCGTAGAGGATTAAAAATTGTGCTAACGGTATAAAAACAAGTATTTTACTCTGCAGAATGGGATTCGACTGAAAAAACTGCGATTTTCAACCGTCCTTATATAGCTCTTTACTCCGTCCACGTCCATTTGAAGAAGGGGGCTAAGCCGGGTTTTCAACGCCGCTATTCACTTCCGTTTGCTCTACGTGTTCAGGTCCAATTAGAACTAAGTATTTTGCAGAAGGAAAATATTACAGTACTGTAACCGGTACTTACCGGTTTCGTCGTCAGAACGGGCGTCCCCGTTGGTCTGTGTTCCTAAGAAAACGGGTGCCGTTCGATTGTGCGTTGATTTGAAGCGTGCTGTCAATCCCCAATTACTCGCGGATGTTTGTCAGGTATTTTTGCGGCTCGATCCTTCAAGTGCGTATTTACAGCTGTCTGTTCACCCAGACAGCCAGCCGCGATGAATACGCCAATGGAGTGAATCCAACTTTTGCAGCAAAGCGCCAACTTTGACGCGGTCTACAGCCTGATCGGTTGGTCCTATGTAAAAAACGTAACGGACATCAATTGAAAGAAATTTTGTATGGTTTATTTTTGTATATGGACGTTTTTTCCGAAAAGTTGATACTTTCCGAGTTAAGCGCTAAAAACTGAAAAAAGTCCCACTTTTTGCGCCATGTTCCGGCCATTTTAAAATGTGGCGCTCTTCGGATTCCGATTCAGCACATCGAAATACACGAAAATCCATTCAGAACAAAACCACCTCAGAATTTGTTCATTAGATTTCCTGTATTGACTGGACTACTTTGGTTTGTTTCGGTAGGTACTCGCTTCCGCCACGCCTGACTTGCAAAATTTCACAGATCGCATTTTGGTTTTTTTTTTTGTTTTTGTTTTTATCATGATAAAATAAAAGCTCATGGAAGATAATTTCCTCTTTTACTGCTGGGGGAGTCTATTGTCTACAGAGAACATTACAACTAAAAGAGGAAGACATCAATCTGGATTTAAAAGATGGTTGGATACCACTTACGTACTAGACCTAACCAGAAGTGGCTTGTTCTAGTGTTGATATAACCCTGAAGATCACTATAAGCAGCCCCCCCCCCCCCCCCCCCCCTTCATCACTCAATATCCCATCGGGCTCCTCGGAAACCCTTATTGACCCCGCCAGGGTTTTATTGAATGGACAACAATTCCGTGAGGCCATTCCGACTCTAATCAGATGAGTTTCTCCTAATTGAGTTGAGCCCTCAGGGCCCTTCCCGCTAGATTGCTTCGATAAAAATCCAACCCCGACCTCCTATGGGGGGACGACGTCGCTACGACTCCCGCCAAAAAGGGCTCGCGTAGATGGAATCTAATTGGCGCCACTTCCGAAAGACAATTTTCATCTGCCGTGACGGATTGCCGACATCGCCGTCGTGTCTACGTGTTTCTTTTCACAAGCCGCCGGAAGGTTGTTTCTATTAGTTGAACAGACGCGAGCAATTTCGCCATTTTGTCAAAGCTGAAGAAATGATGAAAATGGAACCCCATAAGGGACGACTTTTTATTTGTACAAAAAGATTACCAAATCGTATTTTATGTTTTGGTTTATTATTCTTGCAAGAATTTATTATTCCGTGGAATAATACACCTTTGTAATCACGACGCGGGTCGACGACTCCGATTGGCCTCAAAATTTGTCATTATCCGTTTCAAGAGGACTACATTCTAAATCCGAAATGTCCCTCCGCCGTCCGGGCCGTTTTGGGCACTAGGAATTTTTTTTAACCTTAAAATCAGACAAAATACTCGGTTTACCATCTAGTTGTGCCCGCAAGGTTTTCAGCCCGATCGCCCAAGCCCGTGGGGCGCTATGGGGCTAAAAATGGGGCTACGGGTGAGGTTTTTTGAAGGCTTTTGGCTATGGGATCGAGTTAGGTGTCGTTTTCGAAGTATTTTCGGGCGTAGAATCCATTTTTTGGGGTCCCGCAACGATCCTGTGGCGATCTATAGGGCTTTCATGGGGCTAAAAATGGGATTTTGAAGGATCCCAGAAGGTCAAATATTTTTTCAAGTAAAAAAACAAAATATTTTTGAGAAAAAAAAAAGAACCAAAAAAAGGGGTTTTGAAAGCTAAAAATCCAAAAAAAATTTACGTTTTTCTCATTGACAGAAATATATATTTTTTTTTTTAATAAAATTTAATTTTTTCACAAGTAACCTATATCAAAGAAAAACTGGGGGTGTGGTTTTACGAAACCACGGTAAAAGTGAAACTTTTTTCCCACTAGTCTCTCCGGCTCGCTTCGCTCGCTCCCCTAGTGGCGTAAGTAGCATCGATGGACACGTTTTTTATGTCTAGTTCCCCCCATTTTCTACTCATTCACCAGGTGAATGAGTAGAAAATGGGGTCCTACCCTTGTATCTCTACCCACGACTTCATTTTGGCGTTTTCTCAAATTGATTTCTAACGTGGCAACTGATAACAACAAAGCAAGCGGCATTGTTTACTGCATCCATTAATAACATCAATAAATATAAAATGGGGACATAATAACAAAGAACAACCTTGTGTAAAATTTGCAGCGTTTTCTGGATGCACTGTTGCCTGGCTGTGAGCACCGCGCGCTCACCCGCAGTATCAATATCCGTAGTCCAGAGTTCAAGTCACATGAGTTCTTTCGACAGTAGAGGAGATCGTTGTACCAATAATCATAAGAGTTCTCACTCGCTTCGCTCGCTCGGGGTGGGATGTATACATAATCAGCTTGCAGACTCGTCTGCAACCACAGGAGACCATTTTCATGTCTTCGTATTATTATTCACCTTATTGTGTTTGTTGTTGACCAGGAGATTATTGTAACTAACGCTACTTAGTTACAAATTTCGTGATGCGATTTCATTACACTAAAGTTAACGGGTTGCCACGGGTTTCGGTAACGCTTCAAAAAAGTAACGCTTTTTTCGGTTGTGTGCCAAAGTAAAGACATGAAAATGTCAAAATAACTTTTAAAAATCCGATTTTTTGGTCATTTCTTGGCTCAGTCCCCATGCATCCGTTTTGACAATGGGTTCAATTATTTTTCGGACGTCTGACGGCTAGAGGGTTCAAAAAATCTTCTTTGTCATAAAATGTAGGAAATTTAATGCTCTATCATTTTGTATTCGGGGTTCTTTTACGTAAATGTAGTAGTTTTGGAGTTATTTACAAAAAACGGTGACAACTCCCAAAATTTCGACGTTTTTTGCACACAAAACTTTGTCGGGCAACATTTTTCGTCGCAAACCTCAGATTCGTGTTCGGCAGCCCAAAATACTATAGAAATGGAAATTTCCAGAACTACAACAACGTTTTTCTATTTGCCTTTTTTCCGGGCTAATTGACTGGTTTAATAAAATTATGACTAGGTATACAAGTCTTTCATAGGGATTCACTGCGTTCGCCAATTTCGCTTCGGTCCGCTTTTACTTTCGTCGTTTTTGTTCGTGGAGAGGTTTTTTTTTCGTCGTGAGGATCGAAAGTCCGCCGCGCGACGGATCCGACTGGCCCTGACCTCCAAACCGTCGTACGACCTCCAAGTGGGCGGAGTGCAAGTTCGAGGTCAGCTTTCTAGTTGTTTGCCTTCAAAGTTGGCGGATTGTATCAAACAGTTGAACCGTTTGAATTGAATTTTCGTCAGCTGGCATTTAATTGCGTGAAAACTTGAAGTGAGCGGGTCAGCGCGGACTTGTGCCAAGCCTGACTCACCACCGGCGCTGACCTTCGGGACGACGGCACTGATCCCAATTTAGCCGTTAATTAGACCCGTCAATCAGTTTGACCGTCGACCAGTCGTAAACGCTTCCGATGGCCGACGTCGACACGACAGTCGAACTCCTCCAATGTGCTCCCGTTCATCGTCACTATCTCGTGACTCACAAGGGCGGCGACGGATCGTTGAAATGCGGCATCGTCGTTCGTCTCCACCCGGGCGCCGAACTGGTGGTCATCATATGTGAGTACCGACCACATCGCGGTGTCCGATTTGGTTTATTATTCGTGGAATATTACACCTATGTAATCGCGACGGAGATCAACGACTCCGATCGGCCTCAAAATTTGACATTATCCGTTTCAAGAGGTCCAGATTCCAAAACCAAAATGTCCGTCCGGCGTACGCCGTCCGGGCCGTTTTGGGCAGTAGGAATTTGTTTAAAAATCTAACATTTTGACGAAACACTCGGTTCACCAACCAGTTGTGCCCGCAAGGTTTTCAGCCCGATCGCCCAAACCCGTGGGGCGCTATGGGGCTAAAATTGGGCTACGGGAGGTTTTTTTTTAAGGCTTTCGGCTATGGGATCGAGTTAGGTGTCGTTTTCGAAGTATTTTTGGACGTAGAATCCATTTTGGGGTCCCGCAACGATCCGATTTCACTGTTGCGTTCTATAGGGCTTTAATGGGGCTAAAAATGAGATTTTTGACATTGAACCTCCCAGGAGGTCAAATATTTTTCAAGTAAAAAAAAAAGAAGATTTTCAAAAAAATCCAAAACATTTTTTTTTAATAGGCATAAAAATTAAAGAGAAATTTTTAAATATTTTTTTCATTGACACAGAATTAAATTTCTGCGCAAGTAACCTATATTATTATTCTTTTTAGAATAATAAACCCTTGTGTAAAATTTGCAGCGCTTTTTACTTGAAAAATACCTAGATATTAAATTTTGACCTTCTGGGATCCTTCAAAAATCCCATTTGTAGACCCACGAAAGCCTTACAGATCCCCACAGTGAAATCGTATCGTTCTGGGACCCCCAAAAATGGATTCTACGTTCAAAAATACTTCGAAAACGACACCTAATTCGATCCCATAGCCAAAAGCCTTTAAAAAACCCTCCCATAGCCCCATTTTAGCCCCTTAGCGCCCCACGGGGTTTGGGCGATCGGACTGAAAACCTTGCGGGCACAACTAGATGGTAAATCGATTGTATACTTCTGGATTAGTTTTTCTGGAATGGTTCCCAGTGATTGCAGGTAAGTAGGTATTTTCCTTCGCGATTTTCTCTTCACTGAAGAACTATTTTCTTGCAAAAAATTATTTTTGCTTTCTTCAACGTCTAAGAAACGGCAATAATTAGATTTCTAAATTATTATTATTGCCGTTTTTTAGATGTCGAAGAAAGCAAAAATTGATTCAATATTCATCAATTTGATTAATACCAATCTGATCAATATTAAATAATCGATTGTATTGTGGTAAATTTTAATACAAACGGAATTAAAGCGTAGGGAAATTTTGAACACGGTAGGGACTTGTAGGGAAAAGTAGGGTTTTTTAAAACAGTCGGTAGGGAATTCAGAGGTAAGCTTTCTGGCATCACTGATGGTGTCAGCGGAGCAGACTAGGAATGGGAAATCGGTAAGTAGTATCGATGTTTTGAATCGATTCAGAATCGGATGCGCTAAATCAATTTCCCCAAAAAATCGCCATAAAAGTATCGATTTTTCGGAAAATCGATTCAAAAAACGTTTTTTAATGAGTGATAACGGTAGATATATTTAATGTAGGTAGGATTCAAGAAAAAATCGTTAAAAAAATTTATTGAAAATTAAAATTGCATTAGTTTTCAAAAATTTTGATAATAATCATTTGATCAGATTAGTAATCAGTTTCGCTGTCTGAAAAAGCCATGGCGGACGTCGCTGGTAACTAGTGAGTTTTGTTGTTATTAGCTATTATCATAATTTTTAATCGACCTAAGGCTCGAAATTTGCTTGAATCACTTGAAATAATAAACTAATCCGATTCACGATTTTTACAAAAATCGGAAGTAAAAAATCGATTCACCTAAAAAATCGGAACCTGAAGATCGATTCAAAAGAAATCGAAAAATCGGAACAAAAAAATCGATTTTTCCAAAAAATCGGAAATCGATTCCCATCCCTATTCTGCAGACCTGATTTTACCGTCATCTAAGATGACTCATCTTACCCCCATTTAGGGATGGGCGTTTCGGTTTCTTTTAAGAAATGAAACGAAACAGTTTTTTCATAGAATGAAACTGTTTCGGGGAAACTGTTTCAAAATAACAGTTTCAGCGTCAATGCGTTTCGAAAGAACTGAAGCAGGCTTGCATAACAATAACAGAAACAGAAACCGAAACGGTTTCGTCGCGCCTCAGACTGCTTCCTGTTTCGGGGAAACTGTTTCAAAATAACAGTTTCAGCGTTTCGAAAGAACTGAAGCAGGCTTTCACAACAATAACAGAAACAGAAACCGAAACCGTTTCGGTTTCTGTTTCTGTTATTGTTGTGCAATGTGTTTCGGCGAAACGGTTTCGTCGCGCCTCAGACTGCTTCTTGTTCTCCTCTGCTCAAGCTGTTGCGAAACCGTTTCGTTTTCTAAGGGGGTTTCTTTTCATTTCGTCTGGGTCTATTTTTAGTATTTTTATTTATTCTTTGTGGGCGTTTCAAGAACTTTGGAGAAGAGAAAGATTACCTACCGTAATATGGTTGTTTATAATTTAAAAAAAGAAAAGAATTGGGAGTAGGTACCTAGGTAACGAAAATAAAACTCCTGATCAGTCTCATTCAATTTATTTAAACAAAGCACTTTTTCAAATTTAGGAATTATTCTCTCTATCAATATGACGGAATGGTTCTCGACTAGACAGAATAGAAAAATTTATTAGTGTTCTTTCTTTCTTTCACAAATTAGGTATAATAGAAAATTAGAAATAGAATAAACGTGAAAAAAAAAAATCTCTTAAATTGAATATTTATATTCACTATAAATGTCTCATCAACGTATTATCGCAGCAATTCTGATGCGACTTAATTTACGACTATCTATGGTAGCACCATAAAAATCACAGCTGTTTCATGAAGCTGAATATCACAGCCAAAAATATTAGGAAGGTGAAGATAGACTAAAGAATAATTATTAGAGAACAATCTTCACATCACCACTATTCATTAGGTATTTTGACGACAGTACACCGTCGGATCGTATAAATTTTCGTTTTAACTTTCCGAGCCAATGATAACGATTTAACATGATAAGCTCAAGCTCGGGCAGCACCAAAATACCAACCCTGAGTTGCAGTTAGAACGACCCAAACATCCGTAGAATTACAGTCGAAATCATTGCAACCACAGTACTTTGTCGTGATGAGGATAGTTTTACTTATATACCCTGCTGTGGTATGACGATCTGAAAAGTCTGTGGAAACAGGTAAAATCTGGAAGACAGCTGTTCTGTTGGCAACCTTGGTGGTTGCATGAAACGAAACCGAAACAGGGAAAAGAGCCGTTCCCGTTCGCAATGGCTACTCGTTTTTTGAAACAGCTATTCCAGATTAAGTGAAACTGTTTCAACGTTTCTTCTCGTGAAACTGTTTCGTCGAAACTGTTTCGCGTTTTTTTCCCATCCCTACCCCCATTTCCTCCGTCATGAAGTATCGGCTGCTGGAGTATTCCCGTTTTTCAAAAATTTCCGGTTAAATCTGACCGTCTTTATCGTTGTGTCACTGCTGATGAGTCATCGTCAATATTTTGACGCACGGGAAACAGTTTGAAGATATCGCCTGTACTTGGGGTCGAGTGTTGTCAGTGTTCCAATTGCCGAGCGCGGTTCATCGTAACGATCTCAAATGGGCCGAAGACGTCGTGACGGTGATCGTTTATTGAGCAGCGACTCGTTCGAAGGTGAGCTTATCGCGAGGGGAAAATCGCATGCGACGAGCATGAAGCCGAGGAGGTGACTGGGTCAGCGCGGTAGGTCGTCGATACAACCTGTTGCTTTCAGTTCGTCTCGTGACCCCGAAAACTTGCCTTCTTTCCTCGCGACCTTATCCGTTTCTTCGGAAGGAGGACTCACCCGGGAAGTGGAATCGAGTCCGTGAAGTTGAAGAGCGGGATGTCTTGGCCAGCGGGCTCCACGGGTTTCAAATATTCGCAAAAAACTCCAAAATGTTTGTTTTGTTTTTCAGTTTTTTGCTTATAACTCCATAACTATGCGTCCTACGGCAAAAGTCACTATTATCGAAGTGAAAGAGCATTAAATTTCCTATAACGTTCACTGGTTACAATTGATTGTAAACCCAATAGTTCAGGAGTTAGAGCGATTTGAAAAAAGTGCTTTTGTACACATTTTTCGAAAAATCAGTTTTTTGCGCTTCAAACAGCTGTGCCTTCAAAACGGCCGGTCCTATCAAGATATTTTACATAATGAAAGTTGTAGAGCGTTAAATTTGCTATTCGATAGAAATTTAAAGTTTGTCAAAAGTGCCTTCCGTACGAATGGCGATAGCAACAAACGATACGAAAAACACCGCGTTTATCGATAAATTTTTGGCTGTTGCTCGGAAACTGTTGGACGGATTCAAATTTCGTTTTTTTTTTGTTTTTTTTTTTTTTTTTTTTTTTGTTTTTTTTTCACGTGAATGCCTATTACATTAAATGTAATAGGCATTCACGTGAAAAGTAATGTAGCCTAGTAAATTTTACTATTAAACGTGAAATTATGTGACGTTTGAATGTAGGTTTCCATCTCGTAGACTCTACGAACTTCGTAGAGACTCTACGAACCTGCAGGATAAGAAAATGTGCGTTTTTGGTAACATTTGGCACTTTTCTTTCCGGTTTTTTGCGTATAACCCCGTAACGATGCATCCTACGGCAAAAGTCACTATTATCGAATTGAAAGAGCATTAAATTTCCTATAAAATTCACTGGTCACAATTGATTGTACACTCAATAGTTCAGGAGGTAGAGCGATTTGAAAAAGGGCGTTGTTTTACTCGTTTTTCGAAAAGTCACTTTTTCGCACTTCAAACAGCTGTAGGTACCTTCAAAACGGCCGGTCCTATCGAAAAATGTTACATTTATAAAAGTTGTAGAGCGTTACTTAAGTAGGCACCCAAAGTCTGTCTAAAAATGCCTACCGTACAAATGGCGGGCAGAGTAACATGTGATACGAAAACGCATCAAAACTTACGAAAAGATCACGTTTTTCGGTACATTTTTGGCTGTAGCGCGGAAACTTTTGGTCCGAATTAATTTTTTTTTTTTTTTCCACGTGAAAGCTTATTAAAATTTAATAGGATATAAATATCCTATTAAATTTAATATCCTATCAAACCTGATAAATGATTCGGCACTTTTTTCAGTTTTGTGCGTTTAACTCCGGAACTATGCGTCCAACGGCAAAAGTCACCATTATCGAAGTGAAAGAGCATTAAATTTCCTATAAAATTCACTGGTCATAATTGATTCTAGACCCAGAAGAACAGAAGCTAGAGCGCCTTGAACACCGATCACATTTTTTCCACTTCTGTCAAAACGCATTCTAACCGACTATTATCCACACGTTCTATTTTTTATACAATACTATGCAAATCTATCACTTTTCGACGGTATCCCTATCATTCACAATGAAAAATTGGTAATTCCAGAAACCTGCCTGGCAAGAAAATGTGAGTTTTTGGTAAAAGTACCAACTTTTAGGTACCTACTTTTTTCAGTCGTTCGCGTATAACTCCGAAACTATGCTTTCTGCGGCATAAGTCACTCCTTTGAAAGTGAAAGAGCATTAAATTTCTTATAAAATCCATTCAAATCAAATAAACTTTATTGTACACGGGATTCACATCCCATAAATTGTACATTGAATAACATAGATTTATAGAGGAGAAGGTGGGAATATGGACCCCCGCGCTTTCTCAGGCCAGGGAGGGGGTGAGAGTGGTGAAGCGGCTTGTACCTCAGGAGTGGGGGAGCGACGGGGACAAGCGGGGACGCTCAGTTTTCCATCAACAAGATTACTATGACGGCATTTTTTTTTTTTTTTTTCCTGCTCCATCAGATATTGAACCAGGTGATTAAAACTTCCGTTTTTGCTAATTTAAGCTTCAATTCGAGCAAATATCGATGCTCCCCCTTCACGAGCATGTTTCAGGCTGTGATAATCCGTTTTTTGTATCCTGAATATCGTTTACCTGCAGGTTAAAAAAACACAGTTTTTGAGAAGGTCGTTTTTGATAATATGGCTCCTTCGATGATTATAATATGGACCCCGCAATGCTTACTGTGACGCCATGTTTTTTTTTTTGTTTTTTTGTTTTTTTTTTTCCTGCTGAAGAGAAGAAGGTGGGAATATGGACCCCCTATTCATTTTTTTGTTATGAAAAATCACATTTCCAACTAAGGGCTCAACTGTTTATGGCAGACGGCCATCATTGTTATGATAAACTCGATTCTCCTGTGATTTTTGGCCATCATTCCACTTTTTTCACTCAAAATACCTTGGGGTCCATATTACCTACAATCTTTGCAAAAACACAATTTTGTCATTTCTTGGAAAAACTCAATTTATGACTCCTAAATTTTTTTCCAACTTTGATGTCACTTTACGGTGAGCAATGAAGCCGTCTGCAATAAACAGTTGAGCCCTTAGTTGGAAATTTGATTTTTCATAACAAAAAAATGAATAGGGGGTCCATATTCCCACCTTCTCCTCTAACATTGGTGTTATATTGAAGTAGGTAGGTCAACATGAAAGAAAGCAATGAGAAAATGAAAAACGCTGCAAATTTTACACAAGGGTTTATTATTCTTTGATATAGGTTACTTGTGCAGAAATTTAATTCTGTCAATGCAAAACATTTTTGGAAAATAATTTTTTTTAAATTTTTTGTTTTTGTTTTTACTTAAAAATAGTTGACCTCCTGGGATCCTTCAAAATTCCCATGAAAGCCCTATAGATCGCAACAGTGAAATCGGATCGTTCTGGGACCCCAAAAACTGCCATTTTGGTTTTGGAATCTAGACATCTTGAAACAAATAATGTCAAATTTTGAGGCCGATCTGAGTCGTCGACCTCCGTCGCGATTACATAGGTGTATTATTCCAAGAATAATAAACCAAAATGAATGTAATGATGGATTAGGATTAAATCCTAATCCATCATTTTGATACTTGTGTAAAATTAGCATCGTACGCATCACAAACTACTATTTGCCTTCTAGAAACTGTTTCTAGAGTTATTCAATGTTGGGGGTTGAAGGGTTGGGAGTTGAGATAGGAGCGCCGCCACAGGGGGTGGAAAAAGGGTTATGGGAATATTGGTTGAGGGTATATTGTGCGGGCAGAGACGCAAATATTGCCCGCGGGTTCGAAGGATGAGCGTGGGAAGTTACTGTTGTTGATGATGTATCATTCGTGCGTGGAAGGGGGGGGGGGTTCGTTGTTCGTTCCCCTCCGACGTACCTGTACGACGTCCACGCAAGGACGATCTCGCGGGGATGCGAAAACTCGGACTGTACGAGACTGTTGCAGGGGGAGGGGGGGGGGATAGTAATCGAATTTTCACGCAATGGGGCGGTAAGAGTTGGTCAGTCGCCGCTCGAGACCCGCCGCCGTCACGCGAGTGTTTTTCACGACGGGCTTCTCGTTCTGCCGGCCGGGCTTCGCGTGTTTTCCGTCCCCCCCGAGAGGCTCGTTTGCCGTCTTCAACCCCCCCCCCCCCCCCCTGGAGCGGCAGAATAACAATAGGGCCCACTGACCAGGTTCCCTTGCTGATGTTTATGGCTATACCCTACAAGGCCTATTGGCATAAAAAAACGTTTGTTTTCATAATTTTTGGCTTAAAACAACAATCTCTGTTTTAAAATAATAAATAGGGATGCTCAAAAAGAATAATTCTTTTTGAGCATCCCTATTTATTGTACAATTATTGTACTTGAAAAAATAGATTATTTTTGTATTGGAAAAATAACATATTTTCTCAGTTTATGAATCGGCCCGATTCGATTCTGTAGGCATCTCAAGAATCGAAAACCGATTCTTTTCAACTATTAACAACAAGTAATTTAAAATTTATTATTTTTAAACAAGGATCGGGTCTACAGAGTACAAAATTTGTACTCTGTAGACCCGATCCTTGCTTAAAAAACGCTGCAAATTTTACACAAGGGTTTATTAATCTTTGATTTAGATTACTTGTGCAAAAATTAATTCTGTCATTAAAAAAAGAAAAATTGTGTACAATGTTTTGATATAATAATATTATATCCCACATATTATGTGGGACCTCGAAAAAAAAAGGATTTGCCGTCCAAAGTTACTTGGAAAACGACACCTGGGATCCTTCAAAAATCCCATTTGTAGCCCCATGAAAGCCCCTAAAGATCGCCACAGTGGAATCGGATCGTTCCGGGGCCCCCCAAAATGGATTCTACTTTCATAAATGCTTCGAAAACGACACCTAACTCGATCCCATAGCCGAAACCCTTCAAAAACCTCTCCCGTAGCCCCATTTTAGCCCCATAGCGCCCCACGGGTTTGGGCGATCCGGCTGAAAACCTTGCGGGCACAACTAGATGGTAAACCGAGTATTTTGTCAAAATTTCAGATTTTATTTTATTATTCTTGGAATAATAAACCTACGTAATCGCGACGGAGGTCGAAAATTCAGTTCAGCCTCAAAATTTGACATTATCCGTTTCAAGAGGTCTACATTCCAAAAACAAAATGTCCGTCCGCCGTCAGAACCGTTTTGGGCACTAGGAATTTTTTTTTAACCTTAAAATCAGACAAAATTCTCGGTTTACCATCTAGTTGTGCCCACAAGGTTTTCAGCCCGATCGCCCAAACCCGTGGGGCGCTATGGGGCTACGGGAGGGTTTTTGAAGGCTTTTGGCTATGGAATCGAGTTAGGTGTCGTTTTCAAAGTATATTTGGACGTAGTGTCCATTTTTTGGGATCCCGCAACGATCCGATTTCACTGATGTGATCTATAGGGCTCTTATGGGGCTACAAATGGGATTTTTGAAAGATCCCAGGAGATCAAATATTTTCTGAGTAATTTGGACGCTTAATCCATTTTTCGAGGTTCCACATCTGTCCGAACAATGTAGATTTTTTTTTTTTCAAAAATATTCTTCTCTATGACACAGAATTCATTTTCGCCCAAGTACCTAACTCATATCAAAGAATAATAAACCCTTGTGTAAAATTTGCAGCGTTTTTTACAGACCAACCTTTGACTTGTTTAGGTTTTTTAACTTACGCTGAGATCTGGTCAATAGGGAGGGACAGGTGTACCTACGCGGGGCAGTTTATGTCATATCGATTCGTGTGACTCAGTTACGACCAAAAGCCCGTTAAAAATTAATTGGTTACCAGCCGCCACCTGATCTATACCGATAAAAACGTAAGAAAATTACAGTAACGTCGCTCTAACTGCTGCGCTCTCGCGTCGAGCAAAGTCCTCGCAGTCTGCACTGGAATGAATTGAGTCGATGGGGGACGAAGATAGAAAAACGCCGGACAGCGGGCGAGTGCTCATCATGAGCGCCACGGCGTCGCCGACGCCCGAAGACGACGGCGAAGACGCCGCGCCGCCCGACGATGACGGTAAGCGGTCGATGTAGATCTTTGTAGATACCTCACATATTGCACCTGTTTTGAAAAACTTCACTGAGCGGCCTTTTAGTACAATACTAGGGAGCCCCCCCCCCTCCCATGTCTACGCCAGCCAACCCCTGACCGCATCCTACCTGTCCTCAGACCCAACTGCTCGTTTTCTGATACTGCGTGAGGGGGGGGATGAGGCCGCCGCGTCCCCGTCGGACACCCCTTGGCACTCCGCCATCCCATCTTCCTGTCAACTGATCCAGCCGCTATTTTACCACTTTTGGAGCAACTGATACGCAACGTTTTGGTGGTTTCAAAGTTTTCTCGTTCTATACCCACTAAGCTGAATGTTTTAAGGCTAATTTCTGATTTAGAAATACGGCACTGACTCACGCACTGAACACTTCGCCTGGGACGACGATTACTTGAGAGCTGCTGGGATGAACCGAAAGGCTATTAGGCCAGGCAAATTAGGAAAATAAAAGGCAGTTAGTGGGAAGTTTAGTAATAGTCGTAATCTCCACGTTCCTATATGTTTTTTGGGTCGCTGAACACGAATCTGAAGTTTGCTGACAGGAACTTTGCCCGGAACATTTTCAAAATAGCAAAAAACCTCGAAATTTTGGCATTTTCTTCGGGTTTTCGCTCATATCTCCGAAACTATGCGTTCTAGCGACATGACCACTCCATACAAAATGAAAGTACATAAAATTTTCTACAAAATGCACTAGTAACATTTGACATTTGGTGCAGGGAAACGGCCGCTAGAGCGCGTTGAAAAAGTGGTAAAATCCCCACAAACGTGAAAAATTGCAAATCTCTGCTCAGGAACCTGTCCTGAACAACATAAGTCGTCCTACACGAATGCGGAAGAAAACGGGTACCTATGGATCTTAACCACGCAGAATATGTGTTGGAAACAAGCAACAGAGGATGAACACGCGATGATTGTAGCGGAGGCGTTGAAATTGGCCAACTCTAAGAACAATGTGATCATTGTGGGAGAGGATGTTGACCTTTTTGTAATTCTTATTGTTTTGTGCGAAAAAGACAACGTTTTTTCTTGAAACCGGGATGAGACAGAAATCCACCTACAACCTATGCTCTTTTTATCGGTTTGGCACGATGGGGATCTCTCTTTGGTGGCCAATAACTGGTGCTCAATTCACGTTCAATTCTGATAAATATATCAGAATGCATCACATATATCTCAACGACCTTCGTACTTTCGATTCCGTACACGTTATTTTCTCTAGCGAAAACTAAGTTGCGTGTGCGTTTCATTTCGCATGAAGGCCAATTTCCTCGAAATTAATGGGTTTTCGAGGAGATGGGTTTTCTGATTGACGATGCGAATTGTCACGATTTGCCAAAGAGTTGGACGCGGAGTCACGAACCTGAGTGATTACAAGGCCGGAACCGAATGTGCGACGAGAATTGACGGGTAATGAATGAGGAGAAAAATTGTGAGTTATTGCCGGGAGGATCAAACAGGATAAATGGAGGTCATTCCGTCGAGACCTCAAAGTGAACGTTGTAATTTTTCCGATGGATTTATCGGAAGGATGATTCAGGTTGCGCAGAGTTGTATCAAATTTCTACTATAGTGGAGCTGCAGCCCGAGGAGGAGGAGGAGGATGCTCATCTAAAATCTAAGGCAGTTCTAAATGCCAGAAAAACTTGAAACTGTTCTCAAAAAATTCACCTTGGCGAGCATTGTACCTACGAGAAAAGTTTGTTAACACGAAAAACTTGGCACAAAGTGGTAAAAAAATGGTTCCAAAATCACGCAAAAAGACATGCGGGCTAAAGCAGAAATGGGTAGGTACACATTTTGTCCCTAGAGAATGTTACTAAGGTTTACTTATAGGTCGACAACTTAAGGAATGACACCGTGCAGCGAACCTGGCGGCATCCCGAGAGTGAAATCTGTCCCCTTCCTAGGCACACCGCCGGGGCTCACGTCCCGCATTTTTCAAAAAATTGGCCTCCTGACCAGGCCGATGGGCTTCTCGAACCCTTTCTCTTTTCATTGTCAATATAGCGCTTTGAAGCGATAATCCTATAATAATACTGTACATCTATTAATTTCGTGAGGTGATAATTCTTTCTCAGAAGCCCCTGTTTTCTTCCTCACATTTAAATAGGTACCTGCCTATTAAAACCAGGCAATACAATTTTTTTATTTTGTTAATACATCATATGTTTTTTTTTTTTTCTAATTGAATCTTCATGAATAGGATCACTTTTGACCGCTCCTTGTGTACGGTCTGAAATACTCATAATTCGGCACACTCGCCAAGCGGTCAGAGCTCCAAACGTGGGCGGAGAGGCCTGAGTTTTCGAATTACGCGCGCACCTTCCGAGCAGGGGTTACCTGGAAAGGGAAGGCAAACTTCCCCTCCGAAGGAGGCTCGGTGACTCCCCTAGTTATTCTCTAAGTTGTCGACCTATATAAGTAAACCTAATCGTTTTATTGGCATATTTATATTTGTGTTTTAATACCTTAATTGTTTAGTTAGACGGTATAAAACTTGAATACACGAGGACCAAACTGTATTTTGGCAAGTTCAAAATTATATTAACAACGAGGGCCCCCGAAGGAGGTTATCAATCCCTATGGTTACCAAAAAGAACAGTTACAAAATAACAGAATTTACATGCCCCCTCTTTGGGTCTTTGAGCAAGTGGAATGAGAAAACCGAACTTAGAATACAAAGAAACAATCAACTGCTGCATAACGCGCAATGAACGGAAGAGTATTATGAACAGGAAATGAAAAAGAAAAATTAACTAGGTACCAGCAACAGTTCTGACATCAACAGTTATTGTTGATGTCAGAACAATGAAACAGGTATAACACAAGTAGGTACTACAACTACTTACAACTACCAACCAATCCGGCTGGATGAAATCACAGGACGACGTTTTAGACAATGGTGTTGGAGCCAACTCAGAAGAAGCACGCAATGGTATTGGGTCTGCGGCCACCGGAACCTGAGGCGCTGAAGTGGGCAAACCACCAGCACCCCCTGCCTGACTCTGGCCAGGCAGAGGAGTGGGGGCAACAAGTGCCGGCGAATCTCCACGGCCACCTGGCCAAACGCAATGATTGCTGATCAGGATCGGAAGACAGCCGAAGCCGAATATAATATTACGGCGAACCGTCCTCGCATGGACATTCACCAAGTAAGAACGATTGAGCAAGACCTCCACAATCACTCCAGGCTCCCAGAAACCAGAGACCGCATCCTGCACATAAACCCGATCGCCTTCCCCAAATAGGTGTGAGCTAGAGCGGGCCTCAGGAGGGCTTTGTCCAAATCATCTCTTCTGTTGGCTCCCAGGACGATAACACCGTCGTTTTGGTGGAACCCGTCCATTTCCGACAGCAGTTGTATGATTGTCTGGTTGGCGTACGGATGCAGAACCGAGTTTGTTCTTTTGGCTCCAACCGAATCAATTTCATCAATGAAAATCACACGGCGCTCGGTCTTTGGCTGCTTCCATAAGTATACTTTATCACGAGCATTCTCCAGATGAAGGGTCAGGGGAAAGAACCGAGTAAGTCACTTTTTTTTCAATTCTGAGATATTGGTACCATTGGGTTCAGGGCGAAAAACTACATCGATGGAAGGTGTTGAAAAGGGGAAAAAACCGCATTAGTCCGTTCATATTCGCTCTTGAAGTTTTGCTATAAGGGGAAAGAACCAAGTAAGTCCGAGCGTAAGGGGAAAGAAACAGGTAAGTTCTTCCAGCCACCAGGTTCTGTGACGTGTTTCACATTACGTCACTTCCAATCAAATTAATGGGCTCAAGAAGATAACGATTACTTTCCCAGTACGTGAACATTCTTATTTAGAATGCGATAAGAACGTTGGGCTGTGGAACATGAAAAAGGAAATGGAAACACCTAACGACTTCAAAGACATGGTCAAAACAAGCAGATTGAAGCCATCTCCGTTCAACGTTGTCAATGTCAACCAAAAGATGGTGCTAGACTGGACCTCACTTTTGGACTCGGTTTACGTTAAAAAGTGCCCTTTCAAAACCCAGCCTGTTAAAATAATTTGCTCATCATTCGAACACTCTCGTCTGCTGCACCATCGTTCAAACTACTTCGGAGAAATGCTGTCTGCGGTCATCAAAGGACCTGGCAAAAGTCAGCTGTCAGAAGGGCTGTTTGAACTCCCCACTCGTGCATACAAACGTAAGTTTTAATTGAAAAAATCTAGACACACCAATCTTATATGATTCTGGTTCCATTTTAAATTGTTACTCAATTCAACAGTGGTTTTTATTCATTATTAGGCCGCCTCCCGATTTCCCGAGCCAAATACAATGACATTCAGAGCTTGGTGCGATTTTGTGGTCCTGAGGCAAAAACATTCTTTGAAAAACTGACCTTCAAATGATAATTTGTAAGTCAAATAGTACCAACCCACGTTAAAAACAAATTCCTAGCATTTAATATGTCATAACCTTTCGTGCTTTTCACCACGTACCCTCTGTTTCAGCTGACTTACGTGGTTTTTTCCTCCTTGAAAACAGGGTTTGAACGCTTTCTGCATAATTCCTACGTATGAGACCCACATCTTCTACCTAAAAGCTCCAGTTTTTCCTTGTTATATAAAACTCTCAACATTTATTAAGAAAGCATAATTTTTACTTGCACTGTGTATGTAATATAACGTTTCAAACACTAAATTGCGTTTTTCTCAGCTGATGACAAAAGTGACTTACTCGGTTCTTTCCCCTGACCCTTCAGATACTTCATCGTCACTGATTCAGCCCCATCAATAGGGTCCTACCGACTAACATGTTTAGTTAGACGGTATAAAACTTGAATACACGAGGACCAAACTGAATTTTGCCAAGTTCAAAATAATTTGAATATTATATTAACAACGAGGGCCCCCGAAGGAGGTTATCACTGCCTATGGTTACCAAAAAGAACAGTTACAAAATAACAATTAAACATCAATACCTTTAATACCTTTACTTTCATTTTCCGTTCAGTTTTGCACTTTTGTAAATTTCGTGATACAGACAGTCGAGTGAATCAATCGGCTCGAAAATAGGCCAAAGGTCAAAGATATATTGAAGATCATCTCATAAAAATTTGAAAGCGATTGGATAAAAACTGTGGATCTGATGGAGGCTCAAAGTCAATAACGACACTTTATTTGACCTCCTGGGATCCTTCAAAAAACCCATTTGTAGCCCCATGAAAGCCCCGTAGACCCCCCAAAACTGGATTCTTCGCCTCAAAAATACTTCGAAAACGACACCTTAGTAGTCGTTATGTGTTTCTGGTAAGCAGCTGTTTATTTTGACCTCAAACAAGGTCCTGAAGTCATTGCGTGCGAGCATTTCATATCATTCCACTCAGCCCTTATGTGGAATTTTGAATGAACCATGCACGAGTCTGTCGCACTGCATCGACGAGATTCCACTTTTTTTGCAGAGACTCTGTTGACAAATTTGCTATCATTGACAGATCCAATGGTTTCTCCCCCGATATGCTCGCCAAAGTCCAAACGACAAAGAAGAGAATTGCCAGGTAAACTATTTTGGTGTACACCCGTTGAAGTGATGAAATTCGTGATTGGTCTCTTGGCGCCATCTTGGAACGCTTTCCCACATCTAGTTTCGACGGTAGTCTAGAAATTACACTTCTGGTCTCTTCTAGTTTACCGTTCTTAAGCGTCAGGCTTCCTCTTGTCGTGATCAGACCTAAATCAACGGCTGGCGGCATCACAAATGGACTATGGAGGTTGAAGTTGGGTTGGCATCTTGATACGCAGATGACGCGTCCGTCAATCGTGCTCAAGTCGCAGGAGCAAGCTTGACTGGCGTCGTACGGATGCTTGTAGCAGAACACCGCCCAGTTGGAGTTCGGAGGCAGCCGTTTGCTGGCGACTTCCCCAATGAGAGAGAAAACCCTATCGATAGTTTTGACGGATTGCGGTAGAAAACCAAACACCATGACGCAATTGTCTGAGTTGGTCTGAAGCTTGCAAGGCGTACAGTTGTCAGGAATGCAACGGCAAGAGCCACCCAAGCGCCGGTTGGTACTTGTGGACCTTCTACAGCTGCATCCTGGTGGGTTGAAACTTTTACATTGATTCTTATCAGCCAATTGGTTCTCTTGTTGACAACGACCCTCTCCTGTCTTGTCACCATCACTATTCCAAGTCAGCAGCGTGTTGATGTCTGGGAATTTCATAACTTTAGATGTTGCCGGTGGCGGCTTCTTCATTGGTGATAGGAGAAATTCAGGGAGAATTCCAGAGCCTGCGAAAATGAAGATATATTACTATGATGACTGCTGTTGGCCATTGTGTCAGGTTGGGTTCCTAAATTTGATGTGTATTTAGTTTTATGAGGTGGGCGGAATGCCGAAGGCCAGGTTAGCTTTCCAAGGATCCACACTTGAGATATCAAGGGTGCTCCTGTGGCGAAGGTGGCTAAGGAATCCGTCTTCATCGTACAAGATTGGGGGATCGAATGAACCTCTCTTTGGAGTTTTCTGGCAGGGCAACCTTCTGGTGGGCCTGTCAAAACATGCCTTTGTTTGCTGCGAACGTTAAGATGCATAGCAATCTACGGCTACGAGCTGGGGGGCACCGAGAACCTACTGTAACAGTCGTAGTGATAATTATCACTAAAGTCTTGTATTAGGGATTGTGCAGTGCGAGCAGTGTGTCTTTACTGGAGAACAGTATAAGCTGTCCGAGTGGAATACACTAAGTGTACTTGTGGAAGTGTAGTGTGGAATACACTAAGTGTAGCAAGTCTTGCTGCCCTTGCTACGATACCAGCTTCTATTTCCTCCAACCTTCCCAGAGAATCCTGGTAACAGTGTAGCTGGAAGGATATGGATTCCCCAGGTTTGTGCCCGTTGCAGCGGTCTAAAGGGCATAGCAAGTCAGGTGCCTCGGGCCTGCCCGGCATCTGTGAGTGGGCTTTCCTGAGAAGGGGGATTACATCGACGCCCCCGGAAAAGTATGAAAAACCCCCAGTATTTAACTCCCACTGGCTCTACAGTGTTTCAGCTCCCCCGGAAGGAGAAGTAAAATGGTCTGCCATCTGCATGTATTCAGGCCTTTGCAGGTCTTTCGCCGATTCATCAACCCAACCCTCGGCCATTCACGAAGCCTTCTTCGTCCTGGTTGGATATTCAGAAGCTTGCTGGCAGCTTTCACCGCATCCTTTAGACATGTCCTGGCCACCGGATCTTGCTCTTTTTGCCTCGATGACTATGTCTGGTTTTCCATTCCTGTAGCAGAGAGGAGCTTTGCTTACAGCTGGGAAAAGGGCCCTCTTCAGCAGGACCTGGTTGAGAGTTAGGAGTTTGAAAACTACCCCACCCTCGAAAAACCCTCAGTTACAAATGACCCTGAGGGCCCCATTGGCAACAATGCCCTGCATGCAAGATGGCTGGTCGCGCAATTATTCCTAATAGTCGTCCTCAGAGGGCCTGGGTTGAGCAGCAATAATTGCTGTAATTATTACGCATTATTATTGTCGAGTAATTATTACTCGACCAGCTCTCTCTTTAGGCGGCAGGAGATGGAGCCTGTAACCTACCACCTGGTATCACTCCCTGCTGGAAAAAGCCCACAGGGTCAAAAGCAGGTATGTCTCCAGCCCCTTGAGATACAAAGCGTTTGCTGCCTTTGCTACGTCTGCTCTAAAGGCCCTGGCAAGCAGCTATGGGCTCAGTTGGGGACGATTGCTGATCAAGCAAAACCTCCCAATTGCCCACCCCTGGAGCGGCTGGATTAGCTGTGTGGTTCTGGGCGTTAGCCTCTACGCGCTGCATTCTGTTGAGGCCACGGGTTCGAATCCCGTAGAAGACCATGGAAATTTTGGGAATAAAAGTGCAGCTGGGTTAAAGGGATTAGTTAATACATTAACTCCCCGGCATGTCAGGCCCAAGAGGTCAAAAATCTTGACGTAAAACTCACTTTACCTCGCCTCCTATCGTGGTGCTCCCCCAAATTTGGTGGCCTGCAGAAAGCTTTAATTAGGTCTAGCAGTTGCCACTTATAAAAATAAAAAAATAAAAAAAGGCGATAGCGGTAGAGTCTCCCCTCCCCAGGTGTTTGCGCTCCAGCAGCCAATCAGGGAAGCACTTCCATCTTCCGTTCGTTGTATCCACTTGCAGAACAACCCCCGTATGGTACACTTCCCATAAGTTCAAGCCTGTATCACTCACTATCGCAGTCTACTGCTCTGTTGAGTTGATTACAATCCGTCCGCCTGGTTCTGCAATGTGGCTGGAAAACCGCCCCAGTGTTGCAAAAGCATTGATCCAGCTGACAGCAAGGTGCGCACGTGAACACGTTTCGGCATCGTTCCAATACCTGAGCAGGACGAGTCTATATTACAACGGATCAACAGTGCAAAACCCCACCTTGAACAAACTTTTACCTCAATTACTGACTCAATCCTCATTACTTCGTCTACGATCTCGCTAGCTCTTAGCTGCTTGGTGGTAACTTGGCTCATCATGCGGTTCACGCAGCTGTCCTCTGCAGACTCGTACCGTTTGTACGTTGAGAGCAACTCCGCTCGACGAGTTTGAAACTTTAATATATTCTGCCGGCAACTGCACTTGCCAATCGTACATCCCAAGTTCACTTTAGCGTTCATCTCCTCTTTTCGAACCTGAACTGAGTTTTGATGCATTTTTTTGACTGGTTATGACGGCCTGTTCTTCAATATTTCACGCCTTGTTCAATTGATTTCTGAAGTTGAATAATTGAAATTATTTACACTTTGTCGAAATTTCTCCTGACTACAGTAGTCATTATCTCAGTCGTCGTGGAAACTCGATGAATCTCAGAACCTTCTACTATTTTGACTTTTAATAGGTAATTTTTCTCAAGATCCTCAACTTTGTAACGCCCAGTGAGGAAAATATGCAGCACTTCAACACTAAGTGTTTATTTGTATAAAGTCCATGTTTCCAGAAACACAACAATACATCGACAATTTTCACACAGAAGGTAATGTACATAATTAACGGAACAGCACATTACAATGAAGGACATTAACCTCAGCTATCAATAGAAGACAACAAAAACAAAAAACATGAAATTTATTTTGACTCTTGCCATCTTTCAAATGAGCTTTCATGTGACAATTTTGCTTCGTTCAGCCACGTCTTCCTCAAATCCCTAATTCCTTGGCCTTTGTGTCCTTTTACTCAAAAGCTCCTCGGGATGTCGTCTCGTGGTATCTGAAATGTTTCTTAATTCACGTTGTTGATTAAAGCCTCACATTTTGTGTTTAACCCGTGGTGTCTGTTCTTCCTCAGTTTACCATAAGATGCATCCATGCGAAACAAATTGTGTTTGTCTTGCCCGTATACAACGCACATTGCCGACATATGTTTACCAAGTTAGTGAATCGCCCGAGCGAGTTCATCGTCGACGTTCGTCATCAAATTCTCATACGAATTTTAGAAACAGTGAAATTCGTTGCAATAGATTCGATTTAGTATTCGAACTTAGACGTAGGTTTCAATATTGCTTTCAAAAAGTTGGTTCGGGGAGTTCGGGGTGTGCCATGGAAATCCTCGACAGCCGCCCACTTCTACTGTTGGAGATCGCTGACGACGATTTGGACGGCTACGAGACAGTCGATGTGGACGCCGATTGGAAAGTAGTCCGAAGAGTGAATCGTAAGTGTCGTTGTACAGCAGGCTAGCAACAAAAGAAGTGGGAACTGACACTAAGGCAAAAGTGTTCCTTGCAATTTCAATGTGGTTTTTTGTGACGGGGGGAGATGCAAAGGCAAGTTCAAAATCTTGGCGCCGCTGGTGTTTGGAGGATTGCGAAATTGGGCCAGGTTTGCTCTCCCAGAGTCCTCGCTTGTATTGTCTGTGGGTCTGCTGTGGAGGCACCTTAAGATGAGTCTGAATCGGCAAGCAGTGCGACTTCATGGGAGATGTCCAGATGGGAGGTTTATCCCTATCCATTCCGTTCTGTATAAGCAAATCTCTCTCCTGCTCCTGCGCTTTGTAGTTCGTGCGTGTTGTCAGTGTCAGAACGAGCGGGGGTTTGCTGGCGTCCCCGGCCACTTGTATTAAATCCGCAACTCAAAGAGAACGAGGATGAGGACGAGAACCATCTTTATTCTGTGGTACTTCTATACGTCAGAATATTTGAAATTTGCCTTGAAAAATTCAGCTGGATAAGTGGATAAAAGAAAAATCTGAAAACACCAAAACTTTAGCTCAATGTGGCCCATTTGAGCCAAAAAGTGTTCGAAAATAGGTTTGTGACCAATTTCGAAGGAAGTAGGGAAGGTGTGAGGGAGTGCAGGGTTGCTCAAAAAAGGGGAAAAAATAGTTTTCACCCTCCAAATGAATCCTTCCACTTTCATTCTGTATTTATACGTTCATTATTGAAAGCGAGTAGAAGGGATCTGTGGCCAGGTGTGAGTGGGGTGATCCAACTCCTCCATGTCAGTTCCTGTTAGCAAGAGAATACAAGAAGAAGGAGAGCAAAATAGGTGACTAGCATCACTGGACCTTTGATACAGAAATAAAAAAAATCCAGAAATGCAGGAATCCAGAAAATCCAGAAAAAGATCCTGAGATTCGGAGATCTGGAGATCAGAAAATTCTGAGATCAATAATTCACAGAAACAAAGATCTTGAGCTCCAGAAGTCCTCGAAATCCTGGTAAGATCCAGAAATTTAAAAAAAAATCTTGGAATCCAGAAATCCCGAAATGTAGTGATTCAGGTATCCAGGAATCCAATGGCACATCTGTGGAGCTCCTTTCACTGGCGGATTTGGACCCATTCGTTCAATAGGTGGAGTTGATTACTGGCTGAGTTGGATGAACTTCTGGTGGAGTTGGATGATCCTCAGTGGGGGTTGGCTGGCTTCAGCCAGCAGAGGGTGGACTCTTCGACAACTATATTAAAGCCGCAACCCTTGGAGGAGGAGAGTGACCAAAATATGGTCATCTGTATTCTTGTGCTCTTCCAGCGAATAGAACAATTGGAAAAGAATCTCAATTATTACTGGTTGTTGCGCCCTCGTCCAGATACTCCACACCTCCTGTAGCCCCAGTGCTGCTGTCCCCGTTTCCCTTCGACATTGTGGAACATCTGGAGACGAGTCCTTGGAAGTACCGGAGTTCTCAAGTTCATCCCAGACATTCGTGCAAGGGAGACATGAGGTCACCAGGACCTCTGATTCAGATTGGGGTTTCCCTCCTCTTCAGTCAATGCAGCACGGCCGGTGGAGGATGCGAGGAAGACCAAATAGCCATCAGCCTGGAGGATAGATTGGAGACTGTTGAGGGATTACTTAGGAAGGGGGTTCAGGTTGACCCCAGCCAGGTGGCTTACTGTGCTCTGCCTGAGCGCCCTAGTTCTAATCCAAGATACATATTCTCCTGGTGAGGGTCTTTTGGTTCTTGACTTGGTGGTCATGCGGGAATGCAGTGCTGCTGCATGCGAGCTGGGCACTCGAAGATGATGTGGGTGGCAGTTTCATCAGCCTCCTCGCAAAGCCTGCACAGGTCAGGAAACGTACCAGCCTTCGCCTTCTGCGCGCTTTAGTTTTCTTCCGAAGCTTTGGTGTTGGGTTCAGCCACCATGCGCTTGCTGGTAGCGTGACCTTCGACGTTTTGCCATCTCTTGGCGGTTTGTAATAACATCCTTTACAATAGGGGAAGGAGCGGACCCCAAGCGTTCACGTTCAAACAAGCATTTCCATTTCTGTTCGCTGATGTCCGTCGCATTGATGTGACCCAAGTGGTGAGGTATTGTCTACAAACAGAACATCGGATTTGCTTGAACCTGCTAATACATGTTGACTTTCCACGGAAGCTCACGCGAGAAGCCCAAACTTGGTTGAAAAACAGGCATAATTTATCACCGCTCGCGCAACCTGCCCTCGGGAAACATTTGGAAAGAAAAAGCTTAACTCGAGTCGTCAGGTTGGGAAACGTTTTGAACAGCTTGCTAATCGATTAGACTTATTAACCTGTCAAGGGGCAACCATGTGGTATTTTAATAAACAGAGTTATCAGAATTTATTGACGGCGGAAGCCGATCGATCGTGAACGGCCTTTTGTATGATGTACCGCTGTTGACACGAATAAATCGACATCGTTTGACTCATGATCACCCTGCCCATCGTTTGAGACCAGCCATTACGTAGGTTGAGGGAACGCATAAAACGAATTAGAGTCGGACCTACAGTATGAGCTGGCGACACAGATGCAATCTTTACGGTGGCCATAGGTACTTTTTTCCGAGGCCTCCCAAACTTTTGAACCCACGAGAAGGAAGATAAAGCCCTACCTACTTTTTTTGAAAAAGTTCTCACCTAGATCCTACATTCATAAGAATTTTGAAGAAACCCACAATCACTTCTATTCTGACACCTTCTGGACACGTTCGAACCTCTACATGAAGGTTAGCTGGAGCTTCAACATGGACCTCCACTCTCAGTAGGGAACGTAAATTGGCCAATATAAACCCCAAAATAGATACATATTACAATATTATGTTACGTGTACAAAATACATACGATAATATATATATAAAAATTTATATAATATACGTTCAATGAGTGCTTTTCACTCCAGTTCCTCCGAAAGTTGCCGGACAGCATCCCAAGCCGTGATGTGAAAAATCTGGAATCAGGCCACATTGTTGTCCTCAAGGCAACAACCCCCCCTGGCTTGAACAAGCATTGGTAGCGGCACTGAATCACTTTTTTCTTTCTTTATTTATTTTATTTTTTTTATTTTTTTATTATATATATATTTTTTTTTTTTTTATTTTTTTTTTTCTCATCTGAAAATTAAAATTTTTCATCCTCAACCCACTTTCATATCCCCTTCAACCAAATTTAAACACCCACTTTAAATTGAACCTTTCCCTCCGCCATGACTACATTCTGCGCCAACAACAACATTTCATCCAGCTTCATCTTCAAGTGACCGCCATCCACCTATAGAATAAAAATAAAAGAGGGAACACTAAAAAAGTATAAAAACAATTACCTAAATTTATTACCTACCCCTCTGATGAAGCCAACTAATCGGCGAAAATTTAGGTAATTGTTTTTATACTTTTTTAGTGTTCCCTCTACTAAGTACCATCTGTCTGAACAATCAAAAACATATAATATACATCTATTATATTGGAGTCGCAGCCCGAGGAGGAGGAGGAGAGCTCATTTTTATTCTAAGGCATTTCTAGATGTCGCAAAAATTTGAATCACAAAGCAAAAAATTCCTCTTGGAGAGCATAGTACATACGAGAAAAGTCAGAAAACACCAAAAAGTCCGCTCAAAATTGCTCAACAAGGCTCAGTTGAGAAAATTTTGATTGATGGAGAGTCAGGGATTGGAAAGAATGACTCCGTGGAGGGGGAGGGAGGGCGTTGCTGAGACAAAGTGGTCGGCAATTCCCAGAAGAATTTATACCCATTTGACGAGGGAATTTGCACCTCAATCAGGAGCGACGTGACGGTAGGAGGGGCACAGTTGCGGAAACTGCGGAGCTCAAAATAGGGAGAAAAAATGGCGAAGGGGGGGGGGGGGTGAGATTTCTGACAATAGCCTGTCACCTGTTTACGATTTCCGTTTCTGTGATCAAAATTTACAGTTTCTCATCTCTTTTATATTATTCAGGCATCAAATACAGGACGACGGTATCCCATACATTTTTTCAAGTGGAATCCAAATTCAAATTAGAATTTCAAGAAACCCTCATCCTCTATTTCTTTGATTTAAAAAAAACTATTAATTTTTGAAAAGCGAGAAGAAGTTGTCAAAGGCCAGGTGGGAGAGGTCAGGGGTTGGCTGGCTTTGGCCAGCAGGGGATGGCCCCCTAGTCTAATAATATAATATAGATATAATAATATAATATAATATAATAATTAATATTATTAATGCCGCAGCCCGAGGAGGAGGGTGGCACGATTTTGGTCATCTTCATTGCAGTGCACTTCTGATATCTGAAATAAATCCAGTTTGGCGAGCATAGTGCGAGAAAAGTCTGAAACCACCAAAAAGTAGCTCCATGTGGCGTATCTGAGCTCCTAAAGTGGGAAAAACCGGAAATTGAACTTTTTCTGAAAAATTTGAAAAATATATATATATATACCGAAAATCCGTTTTGGCGAGTAGATGACGAGAAAAATATGAAACCACCAAAAAGTTGCTCCACGTGGCGCATCTAAGCTCCAAAAGTGGCGGTCACATCGCTCGCCCAATTGAATCATTTGTCGAGTGGTGATTTACGAAAATTTTAAATGCGTTAAAACCTCCTGATCGTTGGAATTCTAGCCTGACTCCGTCGGTGTTGAAAATACCTAAAACCCCTAATTCATCCGAAATTCCAGTAGTAGAAATTAAAGTAGGTATGTACTCACTTCTGAAATCGTTAGAGGCAAAAAATGCCTTTCTCAGACGGGGGGGGGGGGGGGGGGGCTTGCTTCGCTCAGCCATTTTCTTGGACGCCATTTTTGGCAATTTTGCAAACTCGCACTCGATCTAACACATCTAGTGATAAAACTACCCAAAATCACTTATTGTATTAGAAATTAGTGAGAAATAAAATCCTCTCCTCCCTGAAGCTTATCTCTGGGTGGCCCAGGAACAATTGGAAAAGTCGGGCTCAGTAAGTGAGTAACTGGGCCTAGAACAATTTACAAAAACAATAACTAAAAATAAAAACTGTTTTTATTTTAGGGAATTCCCGAACGTTGGAATTCTATCCTCCCTGTGGATATCATAAATAGGTAGGTACCTACCTATAACCCCAGAATATGCCCTAAATTACCGAGGAATAAAATCGTCTCCAGACTCTTTGACAATTTTTCGGACAGTGAGCTCGCTCCGCCTGGCCACTGCCTCGGGCACGTGGGGCTCGGTATGCTCGCCCATTTATGCAGGCATGCACCTGATCCAACTATTATTATTGGAGGGTAAGGTCATCACCGAAGTTACATCACGGCGACTATAATAGTCGCCGTGATGTAACTTCGGTGATGACCTTACCCTCTTCATACCCCCCTTAGCATCCCCTACTCCGGTTTTCAGGTGCGCCACCTGTACACATGAAAATTCCGAAACAAAACATTTCAACTTTGGGATATTATTACAATTACATTGGGTTGTTTAACCATACAGAGGTGATCGCCCTCCAACGAGGATTTGGATTGTACGAGGACCTTTTCTATTTTCAGTAATATTGTAAAGTATTTATACGTAGAACGGCCCTGAAGGGTGATTCCTGGGTATCGAGCTCAGCGACTTCATCGGTTTAGATGCTGAGTGGTGTGAATCATTTGGGGTACAATAGGTACGTACTGAAGAGGGTTTGCCGTAGGAGTCCCGTTTTCGAAAATGACCTCAAAATTTAATGAGCTCAATAATACTCTGGAGAGAGCTGATATTTAAATAGGTATAGGTATAGTTTTCCCTGTTTTTTTGCTTTTCCCCCTTTATATTGCTTCTTTTTACTTTGTAATTTCCGTTGCATCTTACCTTTATCATTAAATGATGAAATTAAATTTTTAAATTTTAAATCATTAAATCATAAAATCATTTAATCATTAATTAAATCATTAAATTTTTTATATTCACTTTATATTCATTTCATATTCATTTTTCCCCTGGTTAGAATGACGTACTGATTTTGTAGAATGTAATTGGGCTCGTCCCGTGAAATAAAGAAATAAGAAGAAATAAGAAGAAGAAGGTATATAGTTACTAACGAACTATAAAAATCCAGGATTTGGATCTTTGGTGCGTGGAATGGGATTTGGATGAGTTTCCGGCCGTTTCTTGCTGGTTGAATTTTCCCTCCTAGTGGCAGCAGTGGGTCACGTAAGGTGGAAAGGGTAGAGCCTCGGGCGTCCAGTGGGCAGGGCCTATTTTTTATACCATCACGGCGACTATAGTGATGAAAAGTGATTGAATCTGTAGAGAGAGAAATCGTCGGGATTGAGGGAGTCTCCCTCAGGGAGATCTCATAGATCTTGCACACGGCCCTGTTTCTAAAATTCTCTCTGAATGCGTAAAATAGAATTAGATGTTATCAATCGTCTGCCGAGTCTCTTGGGAAGCAAATATGACCATCAACATATGGGGATGCGATATCAATAGGAAAAACACTGCAAATTTTACATTTTTTTAGATTGGTTGACATGTTGTTCTTTCCTCCGTGGCTTATCTGGCCTTCAGGGTGTTGTGGGGTAATAGGAGGTGTATGAAATGACTAGTCGTTCTTTGGTGGCAAAGCTTTCGGGTTATAATTAACCATCTTCAGGGCTCTACAAAGGAACAAACCTGCCGTTAGGGTCCAGATATCATTAAGCTGCACAGTGATTCTTAGAGTATAAATGTTACAAACCTTAAGTTACAGTGCGTTGTTACATTTCAGTTCCTCCATCCCAGACGTCGACCACATGCCAGAGCGCCAGGGTAAATTTGCAAAAACTCCCTGGGTGGGTGGATGTCATGTTTTAATGGCTGTCGCTGTCATTGTACTAAAAATAGATCGCGTGTTAAATGGTGGTTTACAAGTGGATTTAAATGGAATTTAAATTTATGGCCATGAGGTTGTGTTTACCTGGGTATCAGATTGGTGGGTATTATTATAATGGTTATTGCCGGTTGTTGTTTGAGGTTCCAGGTGGTTGTTTTGATGTGTGGGAGGGGGTAAATAGAGTTGGATTTGCACAGAATTACTTGAAATTTAACTAAAGATGGTTAATTATAACCCGAAAGCTTGGCCACCAAAGAACGACTAGTCATTTCATACACCTCCTATTACCCCACAACACCCTGAAGGCATTTTTTTTTAGATTAAATTCATTTAAAAATAATCATGTATGCATACATTTAATGTCATGACATTTAAAAAAACCTTATCAACTGATTGGACTAAATTTACGTTATTTTTTTATTCAACGAAACCACCTCCAGTAAATAGGTAAGTTAATGACATTGTCTTCCACGCCTCAGGTTTCATTTAGTTTAGTTCCTACTCCAGCACATTATCCCTGCCAATATTTGCCCGGTTACACACATAATAAATTTGATAGCTATAGCTGAAAGAACATCAACGCTTCATATAATATTTTTATAGCCCACACTGGAATCAATAGCAATCTCCTTGTTCATTGTCTTAGGTCATGGCGTCTTTGTTATTGAACCAAGAATATTGAACAGGTAGGTGGCACTGAAAAAAATGACCACGACCAAGTTGTCGTAGCTGGCCAAAATATTGCAAAATATAGCCGATATTACTATCCTCACGTTCAGAAACAGAAACGCGCAATTGTTTCATTGATTCAGCTGTATTTGCAGGACCCCGTCTGGCATTGCAAATCAGATTACTTTTCCATGTACCCACTTAGGGTGGGATGCTTTTCCGCTACGCAGCTTCCGGTTACACAAATAAGACATTAGTGAGTTTGATAAGATAGGCTCCCGTTTGGAAAATGAGAGCTTCACTCTTCGAACTTATCCATATGGTAGTCTGTGCCTGCCCTCCATTCTGAAATCCAGCATTTCGTTGCGTTCGATTGGCGGGTGTTGGCTCAGCCTGTTTTCGGTGTTCATTTAAACCTGCGAAATTTCTCGTAATGTTAGTTACTGTGGAGCTGTTATGGTTTTTTTTAGGTCACCCGCGGCGGATACGACGTGTCGGCTCTATTTGTATGTGTTTTTGTTGGTGTGAGTATTCGGTCATGTGAGGTGAGTTCGTTGAGCGGTTGAGGCTGTTGAAACTGTCCACAGCGCTCCAAGCGGGCGTCGAGAGAATTACCGATGCGTTGGTCTCTTTTGGCGTACGTGGGAAAACGCGAGTTTTCATAGGTTTTAGCTGAAAATGCCGACAGTATTGAATCGAATTCTTATGTGTGTTTATCTTCATTTCAAAGCGTGTAGAATCAGAAAATTTGCAAATTCTAAAAAAATTAAGGACGTTATAAAAACTTAATTAAGAAAGTTATTTTCAAAAAGAGTCTGAAAATTGTGATTGTGAGCTTTGATAAGGGAGGGAAAGAAGAAAATTTTTTTCAAAACGTAGTCGTAGACGGCCCAATTTCTTGCTTCCACACTTTCGACGAATACTAATGCACTTTTGTTGTTACAATAGACATGCATTGTGCCATTACTTATATAAAATTTAATCAGCTTTGTAATTAAAAAATAAAAGTAAGATCGGTTAAACCGTTCCCGAGTTATAGGCAGAAATGTGCGAAGAATCCTGTTTTATTCACAATTTGCCACTTCTTTGGCGTGCCCGCCCCTCCCTTATCAAAGCTCAAATCAAAATATCACACGGAATAGCGCGATGGGGAATTTAAAAAGGTTTGAGGTGGTTAGGGTGAGAAATGACTCCTCTGCTGAGTACTAAATTGTTTATTGGAATAAACAATTGTAGCGTGGGGACCGGTTTCTAATTCTATAGAATTTTATGGTTTCTCTGGTGCTAATGACAAATGGTTTTCTTGTCAGGGCTGTAGATGAGCTTAGTTGCTCGAAACCGGTCCCCACGCTACAATTGTTTATTTAAATAAACAATTTAGTACTCAGCAGAGGAGTCATTTTTCACCCTAACCACCTCATTGGATTAGACCTCTGCACCGTCGGCAAACACCACACAGCACTTCTTTAACACTTTAGAATTTTACCTAGCACATGTACAGAAAATACATTACTCATTAATTATACATTTCTACTTTCAATTTTAAATATTTTAATGTCCCTTCCATTGTTACATTACAACGTAAACACGTATTCTACGTTTCTCATTGTTTAGCCTTCAGGCTCAAGACGGTCGGTTTTTTTTTTTTTTTTTTTTTTTTCAGAAAACTCGGATTTAGCTTCCCAAGACATCCAAAAACAACACCCAAAAATTTCATTAACTTTCGGATTATGTCCAGGCAAAAGTACTACCTCACTGCTGGACTAATCGCAGTCCCGGGTCAGCAAACGCCAAAACGCCTAATTTGAAAAGGCGACGGATGGTCAGCGGTCCAATACTATTAAATAGTTATTTATTAAAACAAGTTTTGTTTTAAATCACACAGAGCCACATGGTCAGCGGATCCACTAGGATGCGTTTGCAAGCGTGATTTCGTTCCAGGGGTTAGAAACTATGCCCTTTTGCAAGGGTTGAGAGTGGGGACCAGGATGCTCTGGATACTCTTCAGACGTCATGAGTCAGGATTAGAGCCCTGGGCTGCTCGGGATCGTCTAGGACTGGTTACTCCTGTGAACCTGTGAAGGCAGAACCGTTCAGAATCGATTCCGGCTGTCAGGCCTGCTGGTTTATAGAACCTCCACAACTGATTCCAACTGCATCCTCGATCATGAAATATCGAGCATTTCATTTCCTTCTCTGATCTGGTGGTGACCACTTCGTTGAACTAAAAAGCGACATTCGCCGTGCAGCTTAAACCTGGTGTTAAAAGTGGAGAGTTTGGTTCCTGGAAGCGTCCAGGTTCTCATTCAATCACAAATAGCCAGAACTTGCTCTGCGAACTCACCTGCAGCCTACAGGCTTTGCAGAATCAACTCGTAAATTTTTCTTCAAGCTTTGCAACAAACAAACTCTCGCAGGAGAAATACCACCCAATGTTCGAGATTCTCCACATGCCCAAATATTGTAATTTCGTGATTTTAAATTTTTCTTTTTTATTGTTGCAGGTCAGAGTTCCCGCGGCGGAACGATGAATTGCGGGACGTGTTTCGCCAAGTACATCCTATGTTTATTCAACTTCGTCCTCTTCGTAAGTCCTAACTCAAAAACAGTTGCGGTCAATTTATGCGCCTCTTCACATAATTCCGTCGTCAATTCTTATTAATTTTTCAGCTGTCGGGAGGATTAGCTCTCGCGCTGGGAGTATGGCTCTATTTCGACAAGGACTCGCTGCTCAGCATAATGTATGCCATCAACGAAAACGTCGGCCCTCAGGTAAGAACGAGCTAACATTGTTTGATTTAGCTAAATTGATATTTTATTCCTGTTGTAAAGGGATGTAATGCATTTGACGTTACGTGAATATCTGCTGAATATGTAATATGATATCTGCAACTTCTAAATGGAGCCAACTGAGCTCTCCATTACATGTCTTTGAGCCCGAGTTAATCGAAACCCCTTTGCATAAATGAAGTTGCTCCGGTTGATTGTCGGGAGTGAAATCTCTCCCGCTCTGCTTCGGGCTTGATTGTTCAAAGGTTCCTTTGTTTGAATTCGTAATCCCATCTGGCTTTGGCTATCCGCCCTTTTCCCAATCACGAGCCTCTTTATTTTTCATGTTTGTGGAAGATCTGATTTTCCGTTTCGACTGTCGGTTTCCTCTTCAGTTCGATTCGGGTTCTGTTCCTACGTTGTTTCGTTTTGTAGGCACATCGGTGATTGGGAGCGTAATTGAGGTGAAATACAAATTTACGAATTGGAAATTATCCAAAAGCTTTCCTTGTTCTGTCGGATTTGAGAACGAATAATGTGCACGACAATGGTCACACATTACTGTACAAAAATAGTATATTTAAAAAAACATGGAAAATTTATACAAAAGATGAGTGTAAAAATGTACAGGGGAGGGAATGAACCTATCCGGATGTGGTACATGAAAAATTGGGAACGTGCCAAAGAAGATATCTTCTATTACAATTCACGGAAAAGGGAGTGGAATTGCAATACCTATGCGCATGGAGACAATATCATATTGTGTACCTATCTCACGTGCTGAGGGCGGTCAAGCAACAAAATATACTTCTAAATAGGATGGACAAGTAAGGCAATGTGATTGTCATTACCTCGGGCGGGAGCAGGAGCTCTGATAATAACAGTTTTCTATTTGTAAGACGCCTCAACATGCTTAACAAACGTCAAAATCTGTCATCAAAAACTGTCATAAAAAACGCTGCAAATTTTACACAAGGGTTAATTATTCTGTGATATAGGTTACTTGTACACACATTTAATTCTGTCAATAAAAAAATTTAAAAAAAATTTTTGTTTGGATTTTTATATTTCAAAAAAAAAATGTTTGGGGGGATTTTTTTTTCTTCAAAAATGTGTTTTTTCAAAAATTCTTTAATTTTTACTCAAAAAATATTTAACTTCTTGGGATCCTTCAAAAATCCCATTTTTAGCCCCATGAAAGCCCTATAGATCGCCACAGTGAAATCGGATCGTTCCGGGACCCCCAAAAACGGATTCTACGTCCAAAAATACTTCGAAAACGACACCTAACTCGATCCCATAGCTAAAAGCCTTCAAAACACCCCTCCTGTAGCCCCATTTTAGCCCCATAGCGCCCCACGGGTTTGGGCGATCAGACTGAAAACCTTGCGGGCACAACTAGATGGTAAACCAAGTATTTTGCCAAAATTTCAGATTTAAAAAAAAATTCCTACTGCCCAAAACGGCCTGGACGGCGGACGGCGTACCGACATTTCGGATTTTGAATGTAGACCTCTTGAAACGGATAATGTCAAGTTTTGAGGCCGATCCGAGTCGTCGACCTCCGTCGCGAAAACATAGGTGTATTATTCCAAGAATAATAAACCAAAATTAACTAAACAATAACAAATCAAAATGAGGCCACAAGGAACGACCTAGTTGGAGAAATTAATCTGGCTGAAGTTCATAATATTGTAAAGCTTGGCTTTCAAAAGATAAGCCAACTTCATCGCTTTGGCTTTCAAAAGATAAGCTTACTGCTTCATCGAATTCTTGAAGGGACGGGCTGGATGGGACGGAGCTCAGCTGATGACGAGCACCGACCTGATTGCAGTTCAAAGTTGTTGAGAGGCGGGCGAATGGTGGGCGAACCCTTTACCAGCTTGTTCTGGTTGAGATGGACGTACTCCAAGCAGCTGAGGACGTATAGGTTGAGATGGTCAGCACATTGGCCACGGCAACTTTTGTTCAATCCCAACATTTTGATACCTAGCTCTTATGGCCCTTTTTGGAGAACGAATATTTTGTCCGCATGAGATGAGTTCCCCCAGAGAAGGATCCCGTACGCAGCTCTATTCTGGAAACAAGCGCAGTAAAATGCGTAGAACCGCACCAACCAATCTTCTCAGCATGAATATGCAGGAGGAAAGCTTAGATGAAAGTAACTCTGTGTTGTGTACGGAGGAAACTGCTATGAGACCAAGGGCCTATCAACAGGTCCTCCGAAGGGGACTCCACCACATGGGATCTGAACCTCCCAGCATCCACCACGACCACCTCGAGACCAACCCGAAAGCCCGGGGGGGGGGGGGGGGGACCCAGGGATGACCCCCAAGCCCAAGACCGCGGGCTCCCCCCCCCCCGCCCGAGGTACCGGAGAGAAGGAGTTGCTCTAAGCCGGGTGTTATTTGCGTTATTGGGAGCAACTCCTCCTCATTAAGGCCACTCCGGTACGAGGCCCGAGAGCCCGAAGGCTCTCTACCGCTTTATATGCCCCCAACATCCCGGCGTTACCCGGTATATCAGCCTGAACATTACAGGGGTGGGCATGAGGGTCGAAGAGCCGAGTCCGCCAGTGAGCCGTAGCACACTAGCATCAACCTACGGCCCCCGGGGACGGTCCCCAAAACTCTATGTGTATGGCCCAAGACAGTCGATTATCGACCTCAATTCCCAGAAGATTGACAGAGTTGGTCATCTTTCCATTCAGCTTCAACAACAAGCCCTGAGTCTTCCCTTCGTTGAGGAGTAGGGCGTTTGAACCACTCGGTAACACAGGAAGACCGTCGTCGTCGGTATGCTAATCTATAAAATGAAAAGGTGTGGCCCTTGTCCCGACCCCTGCTTGATTCCACAGGGAATAGGAACCAAGTCAAACGCCTTGGATAAATCAGAGAGCTGACTTTGTATCGCCGGAAGGCATTTACAAATAAACCTTATCATTCATCATCATTCATTCATCATTCAAATCAGAGAGCTGTAAGCTAGGCATCTGCCTTCCGAAATTGAGGCACACGCTGCTGCACTTGTGCTTTGACCTTTTCTGAAACCATACTGGGGGGGATCCTCCTCGTTCAGGTGAAACATTAAGTCATCGAGCACGCCTGAGGGGTGGTCCAGGCAATAGATGGAGTTCTATACGGCGGTGATGCCTGAGTCCTGGTGGTCCTAGGTTCGGACAATCACCGGGTGGGGGCCGCGAGCCTGAAGGTATTTACGGGCAAAGTTCCCGGTGTGCCTCAGAAGGCTGGATGTACCAACGGAGCGTGCTGGTAGTCGGAGACAGTCTCGGAGTGCCTCGGAAGGCTGTACTTCGGAAGTACAATCTTGTACTTGAGCGTGCGGCTGAAGGGCGCGAACAAACACTGTCAGAGATTCCAAAAGTACTGGGGTTCCCGCTGAACACGGCATCTATAATTGGTGTGGGATACTACGGCCAAGAGATGGAAGACAACTAGGCGGAGGTGAGGCTGCTGATTGCTGACGTGGAGTTCCTCTCTCTCCCAAGCAGCCAGGTGAGGCGATGTTTGTTAACCCTCTCCCAGGTGTTGGTGGGTAGGCGAGCGCGAGGGATTGGAAATCTACCGCTCTTGATCATCAAGACTTGATCTCGTTGGCGGGTTTGGTGCCTACTTACAGTTTTATTTTTTTTTAAATGTCAAATCCATTTTCTGGGGAGTAGCAAACTAAAAGAAGAATATACCCTTGTGTAACATTAGCAGCGTTTTGTCATTTCCGAGTCGTCCGTCCATTTAAATTTTATCAGCTAGTAAACTGAGGGCAGAAGGCCAAAGGGTTTACTCGTCGGTTCATTGACCGCCGACCGTTTTCGTATCCGCGCGGACGACGTTAAGTATTCCATAGATGGCCCAGTCAGATTGGGAGAATCGTTTTCATACCCTGAAGCCAGAGTTCACCACCGGGTTCCGTCTCTAATGCCCATTTGAATATTCACCTGCATCACCAACGTGCAGGTTTCCTCTTGCTGGCTGAAGATGAATTGTGCGTGGCTTGTCCGCACACGGCTGCCAAAAGGGGTGTTGGGTGCGAAGTGTCCGGCCGAAAGTGAATTCAAGGCCTGCAACATTCGGAAATAGATTTCACGAGGGGGGACAACAGGGAAGTTCAACTGACTCAAATTATATATAGAAAAATAAAACCAAAGTGAGGTAATAGGCCAGTCGCCAGAGGGTTTGACTCGTGCAAGAAAGGTGTGGAAGTGGGTTTTTTTAAGGTCTGAACAACGAAATAACAAAATGGTAGCAAAATCTTTGCTGGGAGAACTTTTGGCGGCCAAAAAACGTCGATTTCTTCGGACATTTTCCAGTTTTTCACCGATAAATCGAAAACTAAGCATCGTGGAGAAAACCCTTCCTGATACAAAGTTGAAGAGCATAACATTCTGCGTCGAATGACCTCCTTACACATTAGAATCGGTTCAGCCGTTCAGCAACAACCATCCGTCAAAAATAGGAAATTTTTTCCAACTTGGCTGAAAAATTGGATTTGCTCATGTTCCAACCCCTGTAATTTATGAGCGGCTAATGCAAATTAATTGGCTCCAAATGTATTTTGTAAAGCATCAAATTACGAGTTAAAGGAGCACCTGATTCAAAAATCTACTACCAACCGAGAAAACGAATTTAAACAAAAACAAGAAACGCCTAATCTGAAACTGCTCGGTAAGCGGAAAACCACGATTTTTAGAACGTTTAAAAACGTGGTGGTAGGTTGTCAAATTTCTGGTAGTGGCTGAACGGCTGAACCGATTCTAATGTGTAAGGAGGTCATTCGACGCAGAATGTTATGCTCTTCAACTTTGTATTATAAAAGATTTTCTCCACAATGCTTAGTTTCCGAGTTATACGTGAAAAACTGGAATAGACCGAAAAAAGGGTTTTTTGGCTTCCAAAAGTTCTCCCAGCAAAGATTTTGCTACTAAAAATATTTGATAATTTGATTTCAGACCCAAAAAAACCATTTAGAAAAAGCTTCTACACCATTTCTTCTACGACCCCCCCCCCCCTCTCAATCCTCATACCTCAATCATACCTGGCTGGTTGCCCCACTGTTTCCAGAGCGTTCTTTTTTTCGTGGTCCTTTTCCCGCATGGTAATTTCCTCAGGAATTCCCGTCCCTGTGTGTTTATCGAAGGAACACGAGCAGATTGGCTGCACAAAAAAAGCCGTCAGCTGCGTCGGATCCTCTTGTTGAAAGACCTTTCTTATGAGGCCACTTCTTGTACGGCTTCTACTATCAACCTCAGAAGGCTCCGCCTAGAGACGGTAACCTTTTTACAACCGAGGAAGGTGAGTTAGGCAGGTCTTTAACGTATACAGTGACCCGGCAAGGTGTAACCAACGACATCCACCTTCCAAATGGGAACATAATCTCTTCCCAGCCTTCTCCGCCGCTAATGAAATTCGACCGCAATGCTCGCTGTGGGTCGGATAGGGTAACGGATGGGCAGATTACCAACAAGCTGGGTCTACTTAACTCAACTATCTGCTCGAAACATTATTTTGCTTTTTACAACGCCCACAATCCCCGGAATAGTCGAAATGATTTGTGCGCAGCCTTTTTTAAGGCTGTGCATTGTTCTAATAACGAAGTAAACATTAAAATTGTAGCAGTCCCCCGAATTACTCAGCCATGACACATAGCCTCACCTGCGGCCTGTTGCACAAAAGGTCAGTAATTTAAAATACCGGAACAAGTTATAACTAGTGGATCCGCTGCCCAGAGAACTCGCGCAAGGTTTGGTAGGATCCTAAGATGCGACAGATTGCACCGTTCTGAAAGAGATTCCATTTGGCTACGCCAGCCAACCCCCGACTTTCCCCACCAGTCCCAACTATTCGCTTTCAGATAGTTTTCTTTTCTTTAAGAAATTCAGGGTGAACGTCATTTTGAAGGCGAAATTTATTTTTTACCGCTATTTACTCCGACTTTTGGAGCTCAGATACGCCACATGGAGCAACTTCTTGGTGGTTTCAGACTTTTCTCGTATCACGCTCGCAAATCTGGATTTTGAACCGCTTTTCTCGAACTTGTTTGAAACCCTTTTTGCCCAACTTCCAGAGCTGAGATACGCCTCATAGACCACGTTTTTGATGGTTTCAGACGTTTCTCGCGCTATGCTCGCCAAACTAGTTTTTTCAAGGTTTTTTTTTTTTTTTAATTTTTCCGATGGCCAGAAGAATAAAGATGGTCATCATCCTCCTTCTTCTCCACGTGTTGCAGCTCCAATATAATATATGGAGTCTACTACATAGGTCTACTACATATTATCTAGTAGACCAGGGGGACTTTACTCTGCCGGCTTCGCCAGCCACCCCCCGACTGTTCCAATGACTGGAAGTAGAGGAGACCCGGGCTAGTTGGCATAGTTTTCGGAAAAACGTTGCTGGTGTCGGCGGTCACGTTCGATTCCCTAGGAGATGCTATATGTTATGCCTGACTTGTACGTGAGTGAATGAAGAAGCCAATTCAATGGAAATCTGTAGCTGGTCCAGATCGGTGTCAGAAATTTTAATGCGTAGTTTGAAGTTTGCGTGTTGAAATTTGAATGTTGAATGAATAGAATTTTTGAACATCGTCTCACGGGTTTCTTGGTTGGCTTCCAGGTGTTTTTCGTCTCACCGAGTGGACCAAATTCTCCAGACACTTTATTTTATCAAATCACCAACTGTTAGTAACCTCCCCACACTATACAATGGTTATCGTGCATTCTAGTCAACTGATCGGCGTTGAATCGCGGTTGGTCTCATTCGACGCAGAAACGATCTACATACAGGACTTCCTTCCAGGAAATTTACACCAGGGTTTATTATTCTTTGATATTTGATATAGGTTACTCGTGCAGAAATTTAACTCTTTGTCAATGAAAAAAATTAAGAAATTTTTTTTTTGATTTTTATATTCCAAAAAAAAAAAAATGTTTTGGGATTTTTTTTTCACAATTTTTTTGTTTTTTACTTGAAAAATATTTGACCTCCTGGAATCCTTCAAAAATCTCATTTCTAGCCCCATGAAAGCCCTATAGATCGCAACACTGAAATCGGATCGTTGCGGGACCCCAAAAAGTGGATTCTACGTCCAAAAATCCTTCGAAAACGACACCTAACTCGATCCCATAACCAAAAGCCTTCAAAAAACCCTCCCGTAGCCTCATAGCGCCCCAAGGGTTTGGGCGATCGGGCTGAAAACCTTGCGGGCACAACTAGATGGTAAACTAAGTATTTTGTCAAAATTTCAGATTTTTTAAAAAATTCCTCCTGCCCAAAACGGCCCGGACGGCGGACGGCGTTTCGGTTTTGGAATCTAGACCTTTTGAAACGGATAATGTCAAATTTTGAGGCCGATCGGAGTCGTCGACCTCCGTCGACATTTTCGAAAAGCGAGAAGAAGTTGTCAAAGGCCAGGTGTGTGAGTTCGGGGGGGGGGGGGGGGGGCTAGTTATTATATTAAAGCCGTAACCCAAGGAGGTCAGATTCGGATTCAGCACCCCCAAAAACATAGAGATCAATGGTTTTTTTCCAGGTGCCTATGACTTTTTTCATTTTCTTTTTTTAAACCCGTGTTATTATCATTGAGAAGGGATCAACCAGCTACCTACTCATATGACTCACGTACTGATTCACGTAGGTACCTAAATAAATCTCGGCTGAAAGGGTTATAATTATCGGCGGGGAACTGTAATTCAGTAGCTGTCGAGTCTCTTTTGATTTGAAATAGGTTACTATTGGACAGCTCCACTGTGTAGTGATCATGATTTAATAACGTAGCTCGTGGCTGTCCGATAATCGATCATTTTCATTGAGAAGAGATTCACAGGCAGATTTCCCAATCACTTTTGCTGACTGCGTTATCTATCAATCATGACAAGAAGTCGATTAAGTTCCTGTGTTAAGTCTCCAACATACATCACATCAATTTATTCCCTTATAACGCATTTTACGCCGACGGGATTTTTCGGATTACCGAAGTTTGTCGGGGTCGTCGACCTTTTTTTCCGGAACGGGTCGTTTATTAAGAGCCATAATGGGATTGTACGCTTTCATATCCAGTGGGAGCTTTTTTTGTGTGCATAATTTAAAAGTATCGAACTACTTCCGGGCGAGTGGGCGCAATATTGAAGTGGCGAGGATGTGTCCCGAGGGGAATGTCTTCTTCGTGACAGGTTGACCTGTTTGTGCGAGTCCCTTCGGTGCTCTTTTCTACAACGCGTTGCGAGAAGTAAAATTCGGCTTGGAGAAATAGTTTGTGGATGGAGTAAGAATCAATGATGATGACATTATTAGGGATGACGGGCCTCAGTTGTTGATACAGGGTTTGTTGTTATGACCGAGACATTGTCTCGGACTAATGTTTCAATATTCTGAAATGAATAATGTTCAGTCTCGTTTTGTATTCAATGTTCCTAGTGTAGTTTTATGTAAACTGGCACGCGAAGTGTGCCTTAAGGCACTTGAGACCGATCAAAATAAACAGATCATGACGTTTACGTAGGTTCACTTAATTCCGTCGTCACAATCCCGGGCAGTGGAACTCAATAAAATTTGAATCGATTTTTTACTTCCGATTTTTGTAAAAATCGTGAATCGATTTTTTACTACTGATTTTTAAAAAAAATCTTGAATCGATTTTCGTCATTTTTAAAAATTAGTTTATTATTTCAAGTGATTCAAGCAAATTTCGAGTCTTAGGTCGATTAAAAATTACGATAATAGCTAATAACAACAAAACTCACTGGTTACCAGCGAAGTCCGCCATGGCTTTTTCAGACAGCGAAACTGATTACTCGTCTGATTAAATGTTTATTATCAAAATTTTTGAAAACTAATGCAATTTTAATTTTCAATAAATGATTTTTTCTTGAATCCTACCTACATTAAATATATCTAGCGTTATCACTCATTAAAAAAACTTTTTTGTAAGACCGATTTTTGAATCGATTTTCCAAAAACTCGATACTTTCATGGCGATTTTTTGGGGAAATCGATTTGGAGCATCCGATTCTGAATCGATTCAAAAAATCGATACTTCTTACCGATTTCCCATCCCTACTTTGGGCCCCTGGGAGCAAAAGTAATGATTTGTATCCAACTGGAAGCACTCAAAAGTAATGGGCTTGAGCCCAGAAAGTTGACGACACGGAATGGGTAGGGATGTTTTACTCTTATGCCGGATTTCTCCAAGTGTAGCTTAAAGTTCGTTTTAGCTAAATCTCGGATTTAACGTTAAGTCCGACTTAGGCAAGATTCCGTTTCACCATCAGACTGAAGGTGGCGCTTACCTAAGCCTCGGTTAGCTTTGGAACAGGTTGCCCCAGACTCGTGTTCCCGCGGAAAACTCGGTAATCAGTGACAAAAAAGTGATAAGGCCGTGATAAATCGTCACGTTAGTGGCAACATCTGCTATCTCATGTTTCTCAGCTTTTAAGGAGAGCCTAAAAACTGATTTCTGAATCCCTGGACCGACTTTCATCGCAAGTATTTTGTCAAAATTTCAGATTTTTAAAAAAATTCCTACTGCCCAAAACGGCCTGGACGGCGGACGGACATTTCGGATTTAGAATCTAGACCTCTTGAGAAGGATAATTTCAAATTTTGAGGCCGATCCGAGTCGTAGACCTCCGTCGCGAAAACATAGGTGTACCTATTATTCCAAGAATAATAAACCAAAAATCGAAAAATAAATAATAATGAAAATTCAGCTGAGACAGCCGGCGTTGGTGTTTGCAAGGTTGAGTAAGCGGGTGTAGCACGCAAAGTTTATTCTGAGATATCTAGCGTGTGTTGTAGTTTACTATATTATGAGATAGCCGGTGTAAGTTTTCAATGAAAATCAAGAATAATTAAAATTATTAAACTATTATCGTACAGAAATATATAATTTGGTGCAGGAATAATCGATATTATTTTTCGAAAAATCCAAGTAATGCGCTGTCTTAATTCGTGTGAAATCTCAAAAAGAAGTGGGAGAAGAACACGGATTATTCTTATTTTCAAAAATTATTGAATGCGAATTTTTGTGAATAAGTTCGCATTCAAAGGAAAAGGTTGATAAATTGAGAAAATTAACTTTTTTCAGGTAATTCAATTTATTATTCAAAAGATAGGAAGGCGAAGGCACTTAAATTACAAATGAATCTCCAAAGTTTCTGCATATTTCAGTCGATAAATGGATAAATCGATAAATGGACTAGTCATTAAAAAAAATTGGACTAGGGTATATTATCTTATTGAGGACTCTTCCCAAATTTTTCCAACAGTTGACGAAAAGAGAAACATAATTCGATCTGTTTGAAGACTCCCGGCCGCCTTTGCAACTGAATAATCATCTCAATTTCCTCGTCGTCATCCTCGAATGTAATTCTTCGGTATGCCATTCCCAAACACGCAGTACGAACGAAATAATTAACACTCTGGTCGAAAAAGCGAAAATCACACCGTTCGAGGGAAAATGATAATGAATAAATCCAACTATCATAATAATATAATATATTATGATCATAATATTATTATGATCCATCATATTATGATAGATGATATTATCCGATATCAACGAAATGGGCACTGCTGTTGTTGGTGAAAATTGTAACAACAACTACAACACACGCGTAAATCTCAGATTTAACGCTTAAGACGTGGATGAGTAGGGACTAAAATCTGAGGCTTAACCTCACCCCGTAAACCGAGGATTAAGACTAAGCGGGAGTGGTGAAACGCATCTTTTTCTTATTCTTCGGCTTACCGGTAAGCCGAACCTTAAGCCGAGGTGGTGAAATCCACCATTAGGGATGTTTGACTGTCGATCATCGCATCTACTGACATTTTTTTGAGGAAAGCTGAGCAAAGGGGCCTCCTAGGACTAACTTTTGGCGGGAACTAGATTCTCGCTGTCACTTTTGTCAATGGAGTTATGTCAATCTCGTCAAATCTAACCACAAAAGCTACATTTTCGGGCTCCCGATTGTTAGAGAGATGTTAGGCCGATGTTTTCTAGGGCGGGAGCAGTAGAGGACTACTTTTCGCGCTTCCTTGAGATACTCCCGCTCCAATCGAAGACCGCCACCGAGATAATCGAGAAACTGAAACTCCTTTTCAGTAGGCTTGGAATTCCGGAAGTTGTTCGTTGTGACAATAATCCATTTGGAAGTAGCGAAATGATTGCGTGGGCAAAATTTTGGGGTTTTAAAATTAAAACCTCTAGCCCGCACTATTCAAAATCAAATGGATTATCCGAAAAAGGGGATTGGAATATCCAAAAAACTGATCAAGAAATCTGAACAGCAGTGGCGGCTCGTGCTACTGGCAAGAGGGGGCTCAACCGTATGGACATGGCACCCATTTTCTCATGAATTTATTCCAACGCTTCAGGGCGGCCACCTTCGCGAGTCTGAATGGATAAACAAGGGCAATTGAGACGATCGTGAAGATGCAGGAAGGATATGCAGGATATGCAATGTCAGGTCCTTCACAGGCCAGATGGCCTGGAGTGGTATGTCCTCACACAAAAAAAAAGAGAGAGACTATAATTTAGTCCTCCGAGAATTTGACAATTAATCCCAGGGATGGGAACTTGAAATAACTCTTGGGCTCCTGAACGAGGGCACACACACAAATAGTTATGAAGTTTATAATTGTTAGTAAAATTTCTCACCTGCACTGAGTGCTGTGAAATGGAATACAGTGGGTTCGGTACGCCGACATATAACCAAGGCTCATCGGCCAAATTGAAGTTATTCTACGCGGGGATCCCCAAGCAACAGTATACATCTGGTTTCCTGCAAGTAAACTAGTGTTAACAATAGGTCTGACAAGTAATTGACAAAAGAGTGAAACTTAGTATCTCAGAGGGTTACATTACGGGTGCGCCTCATAACGAAGCGCAGGCTCTATGTAGGTTAGACAGAAGGTCAATCCAAACGTCCACACAGTGGTGGAATTAAACATTCACAAACAGTTCGCCGTTAGTCTCGGCATATTTCATTAAAAAAAAAGGTAGGTTACGTAACTTTGACGTTAGAATAGACCACCATGGATCGTTGGTGTCACTTTGGTGACTGGAAGAACTTTGTGCAACGGCAAATGCAGCAAGGGGTTGCGGCAGCAACGCAAGGCCGCGGCATCGAAGTGAAAATGACATTGTTCGCACAAATAAGAACCGCCGGAGGCAGCTCCAACGACAGACGATATCCGACAACGGGGAGACTTCAAGCGGTAGAGGAAACTTGACGACAGTCACAGTGCTGTAGTACGTTGGAGTACAGAGCAGAAAAAGGTGCTCAACGCGGTAGCTTTGAGGGGTAGCGGCACTGAGCCCTGGAATTTCATTATTTCGAATTAATTCCCTCTTCAACGCCGGCTTCTCAAAGGCAAGAAAACTCGTTACTCACTTCTAATATTCTTCATTGGTGAATTAAACCGAACTAGAGATCCCCCTCAAGGGCACGTGGTTCCTCGGGTCCGCAACCAGGCAGTTAACTCTGAAAGAATCGACCGCCCTTTACTCATCAGCCCTCAAACTGGGCTAGAAATGCTTCGGGAGTTAATATGCTCCCGGGAAAGAGTAAAATTTGGCTTGCTCTCACCTCGAATATTCCAACACGAAGTCACTCAGGTTAGCCGGGCCTGCGGTTCGTGAACTCGGCTCACAAGCTCGTCCAGCCTTCGCCGACACCTCACTCAACGGTCCGAAATGACCACGACCAGATTCGCAAACAGAAGAGGGGGAACGCACTCCCCAATTTTAGCAATTTCAAACTTTTAGAGAAAAATCAAAGGGAAACCCCCCCAACCGGGGAAGGCCCGATCGGAAGACCCCTTCTGGAGGCCATCCTGCCTCTCAGCCCGTCTGATCGGCAGTTCTGCCAATCGACACAAAACGATTTGGATCAATTTTCTCCTCTCCTTCGGCTCCTGAATTTGAACACTCCTTTCAGGGAGCATGTAAAAGAATTAACAACAATTTTTTCCTTTGCACAAAGAGGGGGTTTAGGGTTCTTGGTCCCGCTGACCAGGTGTCACCACCATCGCTGACCGCACAACGGGCTGTATCCTGCTCGTTGGCGGATTCGGGCGGAATTTAATTAATTAGGCTGCTTAATTCCCCACAGTCTTGGGATGTGACAGCAGAATATGCAGGAAGTAGGTTGCCAGACTTCACGAAGCCGCCGTCACTTCGTGAAGGTGAGTGCGACGGCTTTCCGTGTTTCTTTACCCTGAAAACCTCTCCAATCACCGACGCTATCCCCCATAACAGTTCCGCGTCGTCTAATGGCAAAAAAAGGAGAAATTTTTTAAAACTTTTTTCATTGACAGAATTAAATTTCTGCACAAGTAACCTATATCAAAGAATAATAAACCCTTGTGTAAAATTTGCAGCGTTTTTGTCTTTCGTTTGACTTGTTTGAAGTTATTGCTTTGCAAAATGAGCCCGTGAAAGCCCCATAGATCCTTACGGTGAAATCGGATCGTTCTGGGTCCCCTAAAATTCTACGTAAAAAATACTTCGAATACGACTCGTAACTCGATCTCATAGCCAAAAGCCTTCAAAAAACCCTCCGTAGCCCCATAGCGCCCCACGGGTTTGGGCGATCGGGCTGAAAGCCTCGCGGGCTCAACTAGATAGTAAACCGAGTATTTTGTCAAAATTTCACACTTTCAAAAACATTCCTACTGCCCAAAACGGCCCGGACGGCGGACAAAATCATTATACGATCATCCTGGGCGTCGAATAATCCAAATGACCCCATCAAGCGACAAACTCCACTCAATAAACCCTCATTGTTGTGACGTTCCGGGAAAGCTGCCAGTTCCTTCGGTATCTCCATCAGTCCCTCCCGTACTATGAAAACTGTTGCTCGCAACGCAAAACGCCCTATCTCGGCCTTCCAGTTGGCAGAACTCAAGCCCCCTCAACCCCCTGTAAACCTTACAAACGATCCATTCCATACAAACGATCTCATTGTTGTCCCCATCCCTCGAAAACCGTCACTGCAAATGTTCCCTTGTCGCTCATAAACGTCCTGTTTCGGAGACTGCAGAAAAAGAGGTCCCGCGTACGGCTTCCCCGCCAAATTGGATCGCCCGCAATCTTTTCGTTGGGTCCTTTTCAACATTATTTTCGCCCAGATGTGACTCGCTTTCCTGACCAGATGGCCCTTTTTCTTTTCTTTCTCTCTTTCAATCGCACTTTATCGGCGAACCTTTTCAATTACGCGATCTAACCCTTAGGGAGGTTTCAATTGATTGTGGACGTGGAAATTCTGTTGACGGAGGTCGATAAAGTTGGCGATAAGAAATATTACAATGTGGCGTGTCATGCTGGTCCGAGCTGATGGATAGCCCCGATTGCAGTAGGAGGCCTGAAACAGAAGTAGAGTTTAGTTAAGTATTTGTTTGTGGTCTGGCACACTGTAAGACAAGTGAGGACGTGGAACAAGGGGCCTAACGTTAAGACAAGTAAGGATGCCGAAAGGAAGGTAACGAAGGAAAGCTGATAACGTTCCGTGGTCAGTTTTTGGTCAATTGTAACCCTCCACGGGCATAAACTAAGATGTGGAGGTCACAGGTTTAGCAACATGGAGGGTTACATTTCAAGTTTGCTCGTTAATAATTAACGAGCAAACTTGAAATGTAACCCTCCATGTTGCAAAACGTGTGACCTCCATAATTATTATAACTCGGGATTGACACATTTCTGAAGGTACCTAATTTTTATATAGGAAGATATTCTATCAACATGCATGAAGGGGAAAGGGGTTGGGGTAGTTTTTCGATCAGGGTTGCCACCTCCTTTTCCCTCTGGTCCCATACAATTGAGAAGGTCCGTGCAATAAGGGCTTATGGTCAAAAAGGCGTTCTGAGAAAATCACCTTCGAAGTTTTTCAACATGCACCCTGTAATGTGTATACGTTATTTTCTGTCCAAACCTTTTCCCCTTAAATGTCTTATTCTTCAACTTGAAATGTCACTAAGCTAATTTACCATAAAATTAACCGCATCGGAGATGTTTTCTTTTTTTGCGAAGAGGTTATAAGCCCTTATTGTGGGGAGAGAAAAATCCCCTTTCAGCCTGTAACAGGGACAGTTTCCTCCAAGAGGGGCTTATGAACTTGGAAAATATTGATTTTGAAGGAAAAACAAGGAAATATACTTTTTATGAACAGAATTTTTTTAGAATGATTGAATATAAAATGTAAAAGAAATATAAAAACAAACGCAATACAAAAAAATTGATTACAGAATCAGAAGACTGCTCACAGGCCGTTCCCCTCAAGAAGGGCGTATAACAGCTATCACTAAAAAAAAGGGTACAAATAAAACAAATGGGAATTTTTTCCTGAAACTTGGTACCTTTATAAAAACAACATGGCGAATCGATTTTCGCGTTCCCCGCAAGAAGGGTTTATAAGCCTATACGCCCTTATTGCACGGACTTCCTCAATTATCCTGACATGGGAGATGCATACAGTTTTTTCTGTCCATGGATGTTACATTGAAACGCTGGACTGACTTTGTGGGATCACTGACAGCACACTGAGAGGGTTGAAATCTTCATCACACTCTTCTTTTACGTCCTTTTCTCCGAAAACATGACCTACCTAGCCATTTCGTTCCTATCACGTCATTAGACACTAGCAGGACACCCCTATTATGTATCAGAAAAAAATTCAATCGAGAAGAAGTTGTCAAAGGCCAGGTGGGAGAGGTCTGGGGTTGGCTGTCCGCAGTGGAGCAAAAATCAAGGTTTGAGGTACTTGACTGGACGATGAGGTTGCTGTAGGTCAAGGGGTGTTGTTTGATGGCTACCCGGCGGATATTCTGAAAGTTGTGTACTAAAATGGTGTTTTTAAAGCGTCCTACAAGTGAGATAAATCTCAATTTCAATTTATAACCAACTCCCTCGACCCACCATCACACGAGTTACACTACAAGGGGTAAAATTCGTCCAATTTGCACATAATCCGTTCCAAGTCCACATTTGGGGTCTAGTTGGCCCTCCTAGTAATTCAATCAAAAATTAGTGCCATATCGAGCAGAATAAGGCTATAATATAGCATATTAAGCCGTTTTGTTGGCAAAAACAATTTTCAGTTAGCTTTTAATATGGAATAGAAATGGTTTAGGAGGGAAATCGATGCATTTACAAAGCTCTTCCACGAGATTAGGAAAATGCTAAAAGTCGAAAATTTTCCCAACATGGATAAATGCCCTATTGAAAGTTAACTCCTCTCTTCTCCTTGGTGGCCGCTATAAGGACAACAACTTAGCCTGTTACTTCTTTGGAGGCCATGTGAGAGTTTGCCCCCCACCTCATTTTAAAATATTTGAATTATCAACCCTTGCTTCAACTTCATTAAACCCTTGTGTACAATTTAAAAATGCCACGTCATCAGGGGCGCAAAGGTTCTCAATGCTGATTTTATTGTGCTAGAAGTAATACTTATTATTGATCCAATATTTGTGTTTTCAGGTTGCGATGTTCACTCAGCCGATCACGGTGGTTTGGATAGCCTACATTCTGATGGCAGTGGGCGGATTCATCTTCCTCATGAGCCTTTTGGGCTACTGCGGAGCTCTCAGGGAGTCTAAATGCCTTTTGGGATTTGTAAGTTCCCCCTTAGCTTATCCTTTTGATACATTTTTGATGCTTAGGGGAGAGTATGTCGAGCGAATCGGATTTCCAGACTGACATCCGCTTTATGAATAGGTTCTCTCAGAAGAAAGTTTAATATTTATCGTGGTTATCTGTATTTTGTACGTGACCGCTTTATTCTTAATGCCGGTGGCGTCTCCACTTATGCGCTCAGTACTTACGACGTATGCTTCTGCATTCGAGACACTTGAAATGACGTGGTTTTTGCGGCCCTTCCGTTTCAAATGCCCGTCAGGTCGTCGTAGAAAGCGTCCTGAATGCGGTTTTACAGGGAACGTGATGGGATTTTCAGTTCGCACTCCCCCCTTCGAAAAGGGACGTCCGACGTCCGACACTTTCACGAGCGTGTCTCTAGCATTATCGAAATCTTTTTTGGATTGGAAAAAAAAACCGCGAGAAACTTGGGGGTCCCGCCTACGCCTTGAGGGATAATCTGGCCATCTGTCGACGCGAGTTGGGTTTTCAAACAGAATCAGACATGTCTACCGCCATGGACTGGCCCATGGGTCGTGGTGGAGAGGAAGAACGATGTTCTGTACCAGGCTCGACTAGAGAAAGTGAAGATGGTCCACGTCAACCAGGGGGGGGGGGGGGGGGAGGTAATGGCAGCCATCACACGTTAGTTTAGTCATTCAAACAGTTGCGGTGTAAAATACGCATTGTTTCATCGTTCAAGAGGTGTTAATATTATAAAAGTTTTTTTCTACTCCAACTTTTCTATACCGTCGTTGTCAATGTACAGAACAAGAACACAAAGCCTCGGCAACTGATATATTTTCTAGTGCCATCTACAACGTCGACAATCAGCGTTTTAAAACTCCCGTCTGGCTGCGGTGAGGCCCATTTAATTTCAACTTCTTCGACAACGAGAAGCTTATCCTTTCATCTCAAAGCGTAGCAAAAGTCTGGCGGAGGGAGAATAAAAAAAAAGTGCTTTCCGGGAAACAAGTGGTCGTTTCAGCTTTTAGATTGCTAATGAGCTCCTGAGCTTGACGGGCCCTCATCTAGGCTTGAAGCGTAATAGAGACCCACAACCTCAGAAAAAAATCGCGAAAGAACGAAACTTGGAAACGTTTAACTTTGTAAATGCGGCGATGATTCATCTCAAGATGGTAAAATTTTACACAAGGGCTTATTGCTTCGATATATGTAAATTTTGCTAAGATTCTGTGTCGACGAGAAAATATATTTGGAAAAATAAAAATAAAATCTTCTCGGCAATGTTCGGACATACGTGGGACCTAAAAAACGGATTATGCGTCCAAAAACACTCGGAAAACGACTCCTTATTTTTAACTCCTGAGATCCTTCAAAAATCCCATTTTTAGCACCATGAAAGCCCTCATAGATCCCCACGGTGAAATCGGATCGTTTTGGGACCCCCCAAAAATAGATTTTACGTCCGAAAATACTTGGAAAACGACACCTAACTCGATCACATAGCCAAAAGCCTTCGAATAACCCCTCCCGTAGCCGCATAGCGCCCCACGGGTTTGGGCGATCGGACTGAAAACCTTGCGGACACAACATAATCAGAGAAATAATCAGGTTTACGAGAGGGCCAACATGTCAGGTTTTACTCCTTCATACTTCCGTAACCCTCACAACTTACATGGAACCGTTTTTTCATGACAATTGACTGGTCAACTGTAGAAGCACCCTGTAAAACGGATGTCATCAAATTTGGTGTAGTGTGTTTAGCGGAAGACCGGTGGCGATTACCCACAATTTCGCCGCTTTTTGTGGTGGAGGCTAGTTAGGGCATCGTACGATTGGTCGTAGTCTACGGGCCTAGCAGAGGATGCAGCCACAATCGAAGACCCGCACTCGTCAGGCTTACCTGATTACGTCGAGATACGTTGACGGTGCTGGATCAACGGAAGGAATCCGAGGAGATTCTGATACCAAACACGTTATTTCGTGGTATCAGTTCGTCCTGGGTTCTCAGAACTGAGATTAATTGTTGCAGCTGCCTCAAACGAATTGTCGTTAAAGACGCCCTGATCAATTAATCCAGTCTTGCCTGGATCCGCGTCTCCGGCTTCCCAAGTTGAGACAATGAAGGCTTGGTCACCAAGTCAAGTCAAGTCAAGAGTTTTTATTGCCAAGAACACAGAGTGCAAAGACAAGGTCAAAATTTCCGTACAAATTCACACATTTTTGGTATGGCTTTCTACCACCCAAGCTGAGTGTAGAGTAGTTTTTCAAAATTGAAAATCATCAAAACAAGGCTGAGGCTAACTCAAGAGTGACAACAATCTGGAGGATCTCATGTTGATGGCTTGCGAGCAGGAGCGTCTGGCCAGAGCACTGAGCCGAGTGGCTTCAGTCGTTTCTGGCCCTCCTCGCCATCGCCTACCGCTTGGTCAGTTCTCCCTCATCAGCAAGCGTTTTGTCTGTGGACGTTATGTGATCACATTTTGGTTAAATATTCTGGGAATAATACACTATGTTGTTAGCAAAGTCCAAAATGTTGATCGTCCTCAAATTTTGTCATTATATCTACGTTTTAAGGGCAGATTCCAAAACTGAAATGTCCACGACGTTTTGGGCAGTTGCAATTTTTCTCGAAAATCTGAAACTTTTGACAAAATAGTTGGTTTTCGTTCTAGTTGTACCCACACGGTTTTCAGCCCAATCGCACAAACCAGCGATGCTCTGCGGAACTAAAGAGGGCTACAGAAGGGGTTTTTTGAAGGGTTTCATCTACGGGAAGGAGTTAGGTGTCGTTTTCAAAGTATTTTTGGGGGTCCCAGAAGCGTCCGATTTCGCCTTGGCGATCCATCAGACTTTTGAAGGATGCCAGAAAGACGAATGAGGACTCATTTTCCGAGTAATCATTTTCGGGTTCTTCATCCGTCCTAACACTTAACATGACAATTTAAAAAACAAAATTTTTAGTACCTAATTAAATTTAAACAGCTGTAAAAGGTAAATAAATTTACCTTGGGACTGAGGTCGAGGCTAGAATTCGAAAGAAATGAACAAGCAGGGGACAAACATGAGTAGGGGATGAGGGGAGATGGCGAGGAGGGCCAGAAACACTCAAGGCTCTCGGTTCAGTGCTCCAGCCAGATGCTCCTCATCAATACGCTGTGATAATGAAACTGAAGAAATGTGCAAAAATTCAATGCATCCTAGCTTCAGTCGCTATTATGTTTGTTTAGACGGTACCAAACTAACTCACATACCAAGCGCCGCTTTTATTTTTTCTAAATATAGGCGCTGTGATTTTTCACTTAATTACAATGTAGGTAGTTATTAATCAGTATAATTTCGCCTAGGTATTAAAATTACTAAAATGTATTCTCGTTCCTATTCATTTGCTTGTTTTTCCAAAATATTAAGAACCCCTCCTTTGATGGTCCTTTGATAGGTAACTGTTAAAGGGGGGGGGGGGCGGTCAAATTGAATCGCCCGGGCCGGTCGAAACCGCCTATCCGCCCCTGAATAATACAGCAGTAGGTACATCATGAACAAGAACAATTAGATAGTTTCCAAAACCTATGCCTAACTAGAGCTCTCTTACATTCTTTATACTGAGGAAAAATTCATTAAATTCAAGGGGTGCGATGGATTTTAAAAACTTGACAAGTTTTGGCCTAACGTTTGTTGCCGTAAATTTCGCTCGCAACTCTTTAGGGATGGCATTGAAAAATGTAATACCCCACCATGAACTGCTGATGCGGGATGATTTCCAGCGGTGATGAGGCACCAGCAAGTCACTCCCATGCCGTGTTCTATACCCATGAGTGGAGGTATGATACTCGTGTAAGTTGGAGAAAACGTAGCACGTAGCTTCGAGTATGTAAACCGCAGGGATGGTCAATATGTTTAATCCTATGAAGGCTGGCTTACAATCCTGTTGGTACTTCAGCCCAGCGACCACTCGTACAGCCCTGCGTTGGCATGCGAAAATTGCGGCAGCCAAAAGCAGTTCAGCTTTGGATCCACCAATACTCCCAGAAATCTAACGCTCGGGGGGGTTTTCGACCAAGGATGACAAGTCTCGCAACCCAAAGTAAAGAGTCTCAGTTTTCGTCTCATTAACAGAGAGTCCATTTCTAGCGAACCACCCCGATATCTCTTTTTTAGACCCTTCGTTTGTCAGAGTCAGTGACGCAAGAGAAGCGTTTTTCGTCAGGACAGAAGTGTCGTCCGCAAACAAAAAGGTCTCAAGAGGATGTAGACCTGATGGCAAATCATTTATGAAAATTAGCAAAAGTGTGGGACCCAAAACTGAACCCTGAGGTACACCATACCTGACTGGCAAGAAACTTGATAAAGAATTTCCATGATGAACAGCCTGACATCTATCTGTGAGATAGCTTGAGATGAGCGATATAGCCCCGTCCGAAAAATGATATTTTGCTAACTTGTCGATAAGGAGCTGGTGTGGAATGCACCAGACCCAGGCGTTGAGGTCAGATCCGCTGTTGCAGCTTCCACAACCAATGTGTTGGCAATGAAGGCCTGTCCAGCGGACCCAGCCTCATTTTTCTTACGCGTTATTGACATTTCGTTAAAGTCGCAATAAATAAGCAGCAAGGTATCAAATCGAATCTTAAGTCTTCCAACCGTCTTCCAACGGGACGGCTGGGCCACCGCTGGGAGAAGAGGGGTTTTGCTCGCTCCCGTCGCGACCGTGGCGGGACCCGGTCCTCCCATCGGTACTACATCCGGCGGGCTGGCAATACATCCCACATTTCTAAATTGGAATCTGGAATTTTCCCCACATCAACAGTGAATAATTACTATTCATTGTTCGGATTTTACGTCCGAAAATACTTCAAAAACGACACAATGTGTTATTTTGGCCTCCATGATTACGTACAACCGTTTTTGAGGGTTCTCAGGGGATGTTTAAATAGGCCGCTTTCTTCTTCACACATTTAATCATTTCCCGACGTTTCAGACACGTATAAGCCTCCATCATCAGGGGTCTGAGCAACGAAGGTACCTATTATAGGTATTAGGCTTATCCCTATTCAAACCCAAAAACTCCTATTTTACATCCACAGGACTTACTTAGTCAAGGAACTCAATGCAATCACATCGTCGTCAGTAAGGAACATCTTCTTCACATCACCCTTCAGCAAGGAAAATATGTCGGACTAACTCGATCCCATAGCCAAAAGCCTTCAAATAACCCCTCCCGTAGCCCCATAGCGCCCCACGGGTTTGGGCGATCGGACTGAAAATCTTGTGGGCACAACTAGATGGTAAACCGAGTATTTCATCCAAACTTCAGATTAAAAACGCTGCAAATTTTACACATGTTCATGTGTTCTTTTCCTTTGAATTCATTATTCTTTGATATAGGTTAGTTGCGCAAAAATTATTTCTGTGTCAAAAGAAAAAATGTTGGAAAAAAATTTTTGGATTTTTTTTTTCAAAAAAGTTTTTTTTGGATTTTTTTTTATTGTTTTTTCAAATATTCTTTATTCTTTACTCGAAAAATATTTAACCTCCTGGGATCCTTCAAAAATCCCATTTTTAGCCCCATGAAAGCCCTATAGATCGCAACAGTGAAATCGGATCGCTGCGGGACTACAAAAAATGGATTCTACGTCCAAAAATACTTCGAAAACGACACCTGACTCGATCCCATAGCCAAAAGCCATCAAAAACCACCTTCTGTAGCCCCATTTTAGCCCCATAGCGCCCCACGGGTTTGGGCGATCGGGCTGAAAACCTTGCGGGCACAACTAGATGGTAAACCGAGTATTTTGTCAAAATTTCAGATTTTTAAAAAAATTCCTACTGCCCAAAACGGCGTGGACGGCGGACGGCGGACGGAAATTTCGTTTATGAAATCTAGACCTCTTGAGACGGACAGTGTAAAATTTTGAGGCCGTTCGGAGTCGTCGACCTCCGTCGCGATTACAAAGGTCCAAGAATAATAAACCAAAATCTCACCTGATGATTTAGAAAAATGTCCTGTAAACAAGCCTATTCTAAAAACTCCTTCGGTTGCGATGGATTGCCAGGAAATCGACGGAGGAGACGGAATGAATAGCCTTAGATGATGAATAATTCGGTGAAAATCATCCGAAGACGCGAGCACTATTTCGTCAGCTGCCGTTCCCGGGCACAACGAAAGGGCTTTTATGGGGATCATTGTCTGGGCACAATGGCGGCGTGCGAGGGAGGCGCATTGTTGGGGATGTGCGGAGTGAAGAGGCCCGAAAATTATATTCGCAATGATGACAGGGAAGGTTCTCTCCCACATCCATTACATTATTATTACACGCCTCTCCACCTCGGGGCCTACCTGATCTCCTCTTTGCCCTCCGCATTTATCACCCCGTATATTGGCCTCTTCCTCCCTCCAGACGAGGCTTTTGCGGTTACGTCAACGGGACGAGGAGGCAGTCGGGGTTTTAAATTTGCAGACAGAACGGAGGGAGTGGAGGTGATCGTCCGAAGCGAGGCCAAGAACCAACCGTTCATGGAACTGGTTCAAACGTAAATTCCACGCGAAACCTCAGGTTCATAAAAGGTGAGTTCACACAGCGAGCTTTGGCTGTTCCAAAATCGAATCTCGAACGCTTCTGTCGAATGTATTTCGCGTCTCGGTAACGCTAACGTTTAGGTTATTGTAAGAGAAGGATTTGTGACTGACGGTTCCCGTTCACTTGGAATTTCTGTTGAGTCCCCGTTTTCCGTCAGCCGTTTTCTCTACCACAAAAAAATGTTATTTTCCAGTTTTTTGGCAATCCTTAAACATTTCTCGATGCATCTGATTCATTTTCTCGAGAACCAGTCAACCGATTTACTTTTGGTTTATTATACTTGGAATAATACACCTATGTAATCGCGACGGGGGTCGACGACTCCGATCGGGCTCAAAATTTGACATTATCCGTTTCAAGAGGTCTACATTCCAAAACCGAAATGTCCATCCGCCGTCCGGGCCGTTTTGGGCAGTAGGATTTTTTTTAAATCTGAAATTTTGACAAAATACTTGGTTTACCATCTAGTTGTGCCCGCAAGGTTTTCAGCCCGATCGCCAAAACCCGTGGGGCGCTATGGGGCTAAAATGGGGCTACGGAAGGTTTTTTTGAAGGCTTTGAGCTATGAGATCGAGTTAGGTGTCTTTAGTATTTTTGGAAGTAGAATCCATTTTTTGGGGTCTCGGAACGATCCGATTTCACTGTTGCGATCTATAGGGCTTTTATTGGGCTACAAATGCGATTTTTGAAAAAATCCCAGGAGGTCAAATATTTTTCAAGTAAAAAACAAATAAAAAAAATTAAAAAAAAAATTTTTTTTTGAAAAATAAAAATCAAACAAATTTTTTTCATTGACAAAGAATAAAATTTCTGCCCAAGTATCCTATATCAAAGAATATTAAACCCTCGTGTAAAATTAGCAGCGTTTTTTTTTTTTTCTTAATAATTAAGAAGGAGGCCTTGTGAAGATTTGAAATTTTATCATTAATGATAAAATTTTAAATATTTACAAGGCCTCCCATATTAAAAAACAAAAAAAAAAAAAAATGCCAAAATTGGACCAGGTAGTGCCGACATTTTGGAGCACGAATTTCGCTGTTTTCAAGGTGGTAGGGTCCAACACTTTTCAGCTTTTATAAAATTGTGGTTGGTGTAGAGTAGTTTATATTGGCCGCGGTCCCCCGAGAGCGCCTTATAAGGAGAATAAAGATGGAGCTAATTTGACTACGTGCGTATATTATGAGAACTTGACAACGACTGACTACTGCACATTTCCTCTCTGTTACTCTGTGCTACTGCACGAACAGACTTGATATGTTCATAGTGGGGGAAGAGCCCCCACTTACCATTATCTTATGTTGCATCCTCCAACAGTTTACCCCTCAATTTCAAATTGGAGTAGGTACCTAGTAGTTTTAATTGTGCTTAGTTTGGGCGGCACTCCCTGCTAGTAGTTTTGGATGTTACCGAAGAGCTCATCGAAGTCCGGCCATTACAGCCACGTTAGCTGCCAAGAAATTTGAAATGTAAAAAAAAATCATGCGGGGCTTTACCCTAATTTTTGGGGTCCCGCATTCCTGATTTCGAGTCGAAACGTGAAAAAAAAAAAAAATGCTACGAAAGGAAAACATTAGAAATTCTCCATAAATGCGACAAATTTGTCGTATTGAATTTCTCGTCCCACTATCAGTAAAATACCTATGGCTATTAAGATCCCAGAAACTCTAAACAAGCCATCAATTGAATTGAATAGATGAGCGCAACCTTTCTGTTACTACGAAATATTACCGCGTCTTTATTGAAACCAAAACCGTAGGTAACTAAGAATTCGTAACTTGACACACTAGGTAATCTAACGTCTAAACGGATCGGACGCATCGTCGACGACGGAGGTGATTTTGATAGCCTACAACCACCCCCCGAACTCGTTGATCACAATGAGACCACCCTCATGAAAATCTGTTCAGCCGCTCGGGCGTGATGCTGTGATACACAAAAAAACAAACATGTCGAAGAGATGAGAGCACCATTCCATTTTTTGGAAAGGTTGCGGTAAAAACATTTAGTTTGTTGAGCAGTGTTGTTAGAACCCGAATTCGGATGGATCTTTTTTGACAATAATTATTCAATTCTTTGTTGCAGTATGGCTTTCTGCTTGTGGTCATCATCCTGCTTGAAATCACTGCTGTCAGTTTGGCGTTCATCTACAAAGACCGGGTAAGTCCTGAATCTGTCAATGGAATGGCTGAGCATCGATGCCTTAATTTTATTCGACATTAAGTAAATTTTATAGCAAGGGGCCGTCGATGGTGTAGTGGTTACGATGCCGGGTCCACACTCAGGTGTCTGGAGTTCGAGGCTGTCTCTAATAAGGTTTTTTGTCCTTTTCCTTTTCACAGCTCTCATTGAACTTCCAGACAATTACAACAATAAAAAAAAAGTGGCAAAACATGCAATTCCGGCGGCTCTATCTCATGTTGACATGTGTATGAGATAAAACCTGGCCTAGGGACTTAGGACATCAACACATGGATGCGTCGAATCTGAGGTTCAATCGCGTACAATCAGTCCACTTGAGGACTGCAGTGCCGTTGGGGATCAAAATCCTGTCAGGATGAAGGGGCACCATCGTCTAGCCATGACGGTGGGCTTGTCCCCCCTGCTTCGGGATTGTGATTCCCAAGTTTGAATTTCAGAGCTTTTTTTTTTTGAAAAAAAAAAAAAAAAAAAAAAAAAATTTATAGCAGTTGGCGAACAGATGCCAACCTGACGGGCGCCAACTTGTAACAGGCGTATTTAGTTGGCAGAACTGTGAAACTAGTTGAGCTTCACAGTAGGGATGCAAAATCGGTGGTCAAAAATCGATTTTGACAATCGATTTTTAATCGGACGCTAAAATCGATTGTACCATTTAATCGGGCCAAAAAAAATCGATTTTACGGACAGATAAAAATTATCATTCATTTAAAAAAAAAAACCAGCAGGTAATTTAATCAGCAGGTAATTAAATATTTTACCTACCGAAATTTAGGTGGTTTTTATTTAATGCAAATTATTAAAGAAAATATTGGAACTGTAACTGTAATAATAATTATTGTAAGACACCTTTTTCATAGTAAAAGTATAATTAGGAAGTTGGGGTGAGCCACGTTTAATAAAAAATCAAACAAATCACGTACAAGGTAAGCACTTGGACCGCTACACTTAGAAAAAGTAAATTTCGGGTAGGTACACTGTTCAAAAATAATAATTTGGAAAGTGTGTCGCCTTCCAACCTGTTGCGCTTCTTGGTGAGCATGAGACCTGCCTTAGAAAAAAGCCTCTCGCTCGGGACTGACGTAGACACCGAGGTTACGTACTTAATAGCAATAATAATAATAATTATTATTATTGGATTCCAATAATTGGAAGTTCGGGAGAGGCAGGTTTCTTGTTTCCAAATAAGCGAGGGGGCATTTTTTGAGGTTATGTTATATTATAATCCTTCTTGTGGGTTTGCTGCATAGGTACATAAAGAGTAGGCACAATACAGAAAACAAACAGCGATTTCGCAAAAACAAAAAATCGATTTCACCAAAAAAATCGATTTTTGGATAAAAATCGGTACAATCAATCGATTGCAAAAAATCTGAAATCGGAGGTAAAAAAATCGATTTGCATCCCTACTTCACAGTAACTGTTCTAACATCATCGTTGATAAAAATCTGGACAACTGACTTGTAGATCAGACCTGAACAGAATCTGTTTCATCGATCTAATACTGTCATGTGTACAACATTGTTTGTGGTGTACCCTCAATGGGAATACTACCCTACATTATAAGATGTATTTAAATGTTATTTTGTAAATTTATTTAATAAAATGTGTTCAATTCTCTGCAGGCTGAGGGAGAAGTGAAAACTTTCTTGAAGACTACTATCAAAGATTATTACGTCTCGTCGGACTCGAACCACCCCGATCATCCCGAGTCGTCCGACATCAAAGGCCCCACTGCCGTTTGGAACTCCATCATGGTCAAGGTTGGTCCTCCTTCATTACGTAAATTCCAATCTATCCAGAAATTGTGGGCCTGTGTAGGTAGCCGGTTGATTGGAAGTGGGATAATAATGAGGGACCCGCTTAGTCTACGTCGGGCGAGTTCAACTTTGGAGGAGTTTGAGAGAGGAAGTGAAACTATTCGTATTGTGTGCCGGGGGGAGTGAAACTTGCTGAGTAAACTCTACCCAACTCGCCTTGTAGTGCTTTTGTACCAAACAGTTCGAAACTTGATTTATTCAGGCTCGACGGAGCACAGAGGAAATAATTCTCTGAGTAGTCAACTTCTGGTTTAAAAAAAAACATTATTTATGGGCGTATTCAAACTGGTGGGATCGGGCCGGGCAGTTGATGCCTTTCTGGAAGGGAGCGGATTTGGATGGAAGCGTCGCTCAGAGATGACGCTAAAAGGTGGCGGAAATTCGAAAAATTGTGTGAACAATGAACTACACTGGTTTTCTAGCTTCGAGCTGTCTGGTGGGGAGCAGAGGGGCGGAAAGTTGGAAATACGCATTCTCACCAGTAGATGAGTGGGGGGGCACATTTGACAATGCTTTTTTTTCACACAAAATTTTAACGCGATTTCGTTTTTTTTTTAATGTGAAGAAGAAGAAGCAGAGCCATTTCAGGTGAAAAGCGAGAAGACTACTAAATTTTCAGTCGGCTCTGGCTTCTAAGCGTTGGCAAACAGATTAAAACAAGCCATCAATTGAATTGAATAGATGAGCGCAACCTTTCTGTTACTACGAAATATTTAAAAGCTAGAGAAACTTAGAAACAGTAGGTATCTAGCGACCAAACACATCAAAAATATCAACGTGATGCTCATTACGTAAACAACTGCACCCTAACGACCGATGCGTAAGAAAACCTTATGCCGATCAGAGGTAACGAACGGCTCAGGCTGCAAAAATCGTTTTGGAGTCGTTGGAATCAGCCTGAAAAGCTCATTTCATAGACCCTTGTACCAACGAAATCAGACAAAAACTTTCTTCCCCCTTTTGAGGCCTCCTTAGTTACAAATCAGAGATAAACAACTTTCGTCGTGAAGGACCTCCCGAAAACCGATGAAGGGGATGAGGGAGGGAAAATCAAAGTAGCCTATAACCACCCCCGGAACTCGCTGATCACAATAAGACCACCCTCATGAAAATCTGTTGAGCCGCTCGGGCGTGATGCTGTGAAAAACAAACAAAAAAACAAACAAACATGTCGAAGAGGTGAGCGCACCTTTCCATTTTTTGAGGGAAAGGTTGCGCTAAAAAGAAAAAAATGTCTTTGTGTTGCAAAATGACTGTAGTGAACGATAGAAAAAAGAAATTCATGACATCTACATTCATCAACCTTGTAGGATGCAAAATTCGAAAATGTGTCAAATGTGCCCCCAATCCCCTACAGTTTTTTCGCCGTGGTGGGCCTCATTAAGCTTTAAACCACTATTGGTTTGCATTCAGGCTATGACATACATTGTATTCGAAGACATTCAAAATATTCCCTTCGTTAAATCAGCCTTCATCGATTTTAATTAAAATCCTTTAGGGGCCGTCGATGGTGTAGTGGTTGTAAAGCCGGGTCCACCCACACTCAGGGGTCTGGAGTTCGAGAGTATAATTAGGTTTTTTTGTCCTTTTCCTTTTCACAATTCTCGTTGTACTTCCAGACAAATACAATAATAAAAAGTGGAAAAACATGCAATTCCGGCGGCTCTATCTCACACAGTTGACATGTGTATGAGATAAAAACCTGGCCTAGGGACTTAAGACATCAACACATGGATGCGTCGAATCTGAAGTTCAATCGCGACAATCAGACCACTTGAGGACTGCAGTGCCGTTGGGGATCAAAATCCTGTCAGGATGAAGGGGACACCATCGTCTAGCCATGTGGGCTTGTCCCCCCTGCTTTGGGATTGTCACTCCCAAGTTTGAATTTCAGAGCTTTTTTAAAAAAAAATTAAAATCCTTAAGGATCCAAAAAACTGGAAAACATCAGAAAGTCAAAAAAAAAAACGCTGCAAATTTTACACAAGGGTTTATTATTCTTTGATATAGGTTAGTTTCGCAAAAATTATTTCTGTGTCAAAAAAAAAAAATGTTGGGGAAAAAAAATTTTTGGATTTTTTTTTTTTTCAAAAAAATTTATTTTTGAATTTTTTTTTTTCAAAAAATTGTTTTTTCAAAAATTCTTTATTTTTTACTCGAAAAATAATTAACCTCCTGTGATCCTTCAAAAATCCCATTTTTAGCCCCATGAAAGCCCTATAGGTCGAAACAGTGAAATCGGATCGCTGCGGGACCCCAAAAAATGGATTCTACGTCCTAAAATACTTCGAAAACGACACCTGACTCGATCCCATAGCCAAAACCCTTCAAAAAACCCCCTTCTGTAGCCCCATTTTAGCCCCATAGCGCCCCACGGGTTTGGGCGATCGGGCTGAAAACCTTGCGGGCACAACTAGATGGTAAACCAAGTATTTTGTCAAAATTTCAGATTTTTAAAAAAAATCCTACTGCCCAAAACGGCCCGGACGGCGGACGGCGTACGGCAGACGGCGGACGGACATTTCGGATTTTGAATGTAGACCTCTTGAAACGGATAATGTCAAATTTTGAGGCCGATCGGAGTCGTCGACCCGCGTCGCGAAAACATAGGTGTATTATTCTAAGAATAATAAACCAAAAAAGCTTTCGAACATTTTCAAAAATATTTATTATTCTCTTCGTTAAATTAGCCTTCTGTTAATCGATTTTATGGATCCGAAAAGGTGGAAAACATCCGAAAATGAATTTTTTTAAACGCTGCAAATTTTACATTCTATTCTTTGATATAGGTCTTATATCAAAGATCTACATCTTATGTAGGATGTATACTTTGCGCGTTCAAAAATTAATTCGGTGTCAGTAAAATTTTAGCATGGAACATGCTTTAGCCTTGGACTAACTAACCGAAAAACGTTACGCGGATGGGTGACGCGGATAGGTGACGAAATTTTCTAATGATTTCCGCTTACAACGGAGCCGTTGCTGGGGGAATGAAACTTCTTTAGTTTTCATCGGACTGAAATCGTTCACCACTCGATGGAAAGCTCTGAATTTATTAGACAAGGTACATTTCTCCAATTTGAGTGTAGCTGTACGGAAAGCTGAGTTATGCGCATGACATCAAATCATTTTTGTTTACTAACATGTGACCGTCCACAGGAAAACGTAGGTACGTTAAGGTAGGTACCTCAGCTTCCGGATTTTTTGTCGATTTCTTTCTGCTTGGCAACGTTACTAGGCAAAGCATGTTCCATGATTCTTGAATTTTAGCCAAAGGCTCTAAGCAGAACCCTGTGGGTTTTTTTTTTTTTTTTTTCAATTTTTTCCAAATTTTTTTATTTGGAATATTTGAAAAAAAAAAATTTGAAAAAACTTCCTGGGATTCTTCAAAAATCCCGTTTGTAGCCCCATAAACGCCCCATAGATTCCCAAGGTAAAATCTCGTCGCCCACTCTTTCAACACTGCCGCTAAGCATGGCCAGTAAATCCTGCTCGAGAAGGCCCAGGCTCAAAGCAGTTGAAAGGGAAGCAACCCGATTCAAAGCGTCGACCGATTCCGAGTGTTGAGAGGGAAATCAGAGGATCCATTTGGAAAAACCTAACCAATGGGAAAAAGTTAGAATTTCGACTGTGCAGTTTTCCTCGCGGGTGCCGTTTGGACGCTCCTTCCGGCTCCGGCAAACCTCTGAGAATTCCTCAATGAGGAAAACCTCAACGTGTGTAGGTACCTAGCCCCAGGTTTTCAGCCCGATCGCCCAAACCCGTGGAGCTCTGTGGGGCTAAAATGGGGCTACGGGAGGGTTTCTTATGGTCTTCGGGAATGATATCGAGTGGTGTGTCATTTTTCAAGTATTTTTGGACGTAGAATCCATTTTTGGGGGGGTCCTACGTCCATCCAAAAACTTTACAAGAAAAAAAACTTATAAATAGGTACATCATTTAATTTAAATTTTTTTTTTATTGATATAGAATAATTATATTTTTATTATTATTATTATTATAGAAGAATTCTAATTAATTATTAATTTTTGGATAATTTATATCAAAGAATCATAACCCACGAGTAAAATTTGGGGCGTTTTTTCGATTAGTATTCTGAAAACAAATAACCCGTCGTATTCTGCGTAAATTCGAACATCGCGGGAGCTCTCCCTCAAGAGATGCTCTAATTTCCCATTGTGGTGATCGGCCACTAGAGGCGCTACCATCACAGTGCACGAAGACTACTTAGGATTGTCAATCCTAGCTGTCAGCGTTGTAGTGAATTTACTCTAATTGGTTTTGTTTAATTTTGCAGATGTCCTGCTGTGGAGTCGACAACTACACGGATTTCCACGAATCTGCCAACTTGACGGCCTCCGGTTTCAAAATGCCCCCCGCATGTTGCCGCATCAACAGCAACAATTCCTCTCTGTTGGATCCCGACTGCCCGAAAAACCCCAAACTCGAAAACTCCTACTTTTTAAACGTGAGTGAAGTCATCGAAGGGCTGTGACTGTGTCGCCGCCGAGCTATGAAGTTAAAAGAAAGAAACTATCATTTCACCGTTCATAATACCTATTATGAAACTTATTGACTTGGTCGGTTTACAGGGCTGCTACAAAACGCTCATGGACCGAGTCAGCGGTCACATGAACATCATCATCTACGTCGTCCTGGGCATCGTCGGGGTCGAACTGCTCACGACATTTTTGGCCTTCTGCCTCTGCAAGACCCTCGAGCCTTACGAAAAATAACAGACGGACCCGGCACCCCATTCCCGCCGGTTCAAACATTGTGATATCAACTCCTGGGGACCAGACACGCATGCGTACTACTGATACTGAACGCCCGAACCGATGCCAATACTAGTTGCCAAAAAATATTGAAGAAAACAATAAAGAAAAGAAAATCTGGAAAGCTTTGTTGAGCTCGATAGTGAAAATACGAAATTGCGAAGACACAAAATACTAAATTTAGTTTCACGAATTTGTTTAGTTTGGACTTGAATTGTCACCCGTGACCTGTAATTGACCTTTTAATTTTGCACTGCACCCTCAGGCAATTGAAAAACAGTGTTTAACAACAACAGGTGTTAACACATACTCTAAAACACCTTAACAGCCTTAACACGACCAATTTTAAAGGATAAAAAAGCACATTTTAAAGTGTATATCATGTTAACATCTCTTAACATAATATGTTAACATATTATGTTGTGTCCACCTTGTTAACAGGTGTTAACACATACTCTATAACATGTTAAAACACGACCAATTTTAAAGGATAAAAAAAGAACATTTTAAAGTGTATAATATGTTAACATATTATGTTAAGTGTTAATATGTTAACATGTTATGTTAAGTGTCCACCTTGTTAACAGATGTTAACGTGTTATAAACTTTAAATACATCTTAACAGTTGTTAACATGTTATAAACTTTAAATTCATCTTAACGGATGTTAACATGCCACAGCATATAACTTTTTAACACGTGAACACGTTAACATGTCCAACCATTAAGGATCTCATTCCACCGCATCGCGTCGAGTCCCCTTCAACCTAGCGGGACGTTTCGTACTCACCAATCGGGTACGAAGCGTCTCGAACTTCACAGCGGGTTTGGCATCGCACGATCTCCCCCCCCCCCCCCCCAACCCCCACCCCCCCTCTCCCCGGAAACATCACATGGAGTATCTGTACATTTCATAAAACGGCTCGAGACTCGAAAGTCGTGTCTCGTGCCGTTCAAATTGTAGCTTTAAGCACAAATTTTAGTTGTTGCAATAAAAACAAAATATTGGCTTTGAAATGGTAACAATAATTTAGATTCAGAGGGGATCACGGAAATTGTACAAGTATTTTCAATGTCTTTCCAAATTTGTGTGAGGAAGCAAATTTGCGCTAAGGTGTTTTTTCCGTATTTTTCAACGTAGATTTGAAAGTTAAACTTTCTCCCGTCGTATTTTTGTCGAACTTCCGAAGTTGTTAAATTGTCAAGTCACTACTTGAAACAAATTCTCTAAATGTTATGTAGTTCAAAAAGTATTTACCAGATTAGCGTTTTAGACGTTTAGAAGATCCTGTTTAGATTTTTTCCTTTTTTTTGGACTTGTAAGCCCGAAGCATTTTAATCAATTTGAAAAAAAAAATCCCTTATAGACTGCATGTTGTTAAAAATCATTCCTCCTTCCCAAAATCACGACTGCACCGTCTCATGTGACTTTTTTAAAAATCTTTAGGTGTTGAACTACGTGTCAAATGCACTTAAACGGGAAGTCGTCGCATTTTCTCGGTTTTTAATTTTTCTTGAAAATGACGTAAAAGTGAAAAAAAAATTTGTTGTGTAATATTGTTTGTATGTATTTATAAGATGGATATTTTAATGTTAGAGTGTAAATAACGTTGTAACTGATAACATAAAATGTAAGATTGTCTATTTAAATGTTGGAAATTGGAAATTGTGAAAATAGGTTGGGGTCGGATTGACCATTTGGACTACGTACCTTTTTTTTTCTATTAGTCTTGATGGAATTCCAATGTAGATTTAGAGCTGCCTGCCTTAATGTATTTTCTTAATAAATGTTGAATCGTATAAAGAATTTTTCCACGGAGGACTTCGGTTGTGTAAGATTTTTGATTTGGTGGTTCGGTGTTTTTTTGAAGCGTCACTTTTGCGTTAACACTAGTGAATTTCTTTCGTTGCAAGGTTTCATTTCACTTTTTTTTTCAGGATTTTGCCACGCGTGTTGGGTTTTAACAACACTTTCCCCAACTTTTGTTTTGTCACGCGGCAGCAATTTATTGAACTTTGAAAACACCGAACGTTTTATTGGGCCACTAACCGTAGACGCCTTTATACATGTGTAAGATTTGTTGGATATTGTCGAAATGACGTGAAACCGGTGTATATAGGAGAAATAGTAACCTTGTTGATGAGATCGGGATTTTACAGATGTAATTTGAACCGTATTGGAAAATTATAAAAAAAACAAAAAAACAAATGTACGTAATGGAAGAGATGTTTTATCATTTTCCTTTTTCATTGTAGAGATGATGTGAGCTTTACTTGAGAAATTTCTAGGTTGGCGACCGACCTTCAAACCACCGGGTGATAGAAAACAAGCCATCAATTGAATTGAATAGATGAGCGCAACCTTTTTGTTATTACGATATATTTAATGAGCGAGAGAAACTAAGAAACAGTAGGTATCTAGCGACCAAACTATGCCACACAACACATCATCCACGTGATGCTCATTACGTAAACAACTGCACCCTAACGACCGATGCGTAATAAAACCTTATGCCGATCAGAGGTAACGAACGGCTCAGGCTGCAAAAATCGTTTTAGAGTCGTTGGAATCAGCCTGAAAAGCTCATTCCATAGACCCTTGTACCAACGAAATCGGACAAAAACTTCCGTCCCCCTTTTGAGGCCTCCTTAGTTACACATCAGAGATAAACAACTTTCGTCGTGAAGGACCTCCCGAAAACCGATGAAGGGGATGAGGGAGGGAAAATCAAGGTAGCCTATAACCACCCCCGGAACTCGCTGATGACAATGAGACCACCCTCATGAAAATCTGTTGAGCCGCTCGGGCGTGATGCTCTGTACACAAACAAACAAACAAAAAAAAAAAAAAAAAAAAAAAAACACATGTCGAAGAGGTGAGCGCACCTTTCCATTTTTTGGAAAAAGGTTGCGCTAAAAACATACATGTCGAAGAGGTGAGCGCACCTTTCCATTTTTTGGAAAAAGGTTGCGCTAACAAATGTGGTTTTTTTCCAAAAGTTAATCGAATAGCTACTCAACTTTTATTAAATGGGGCCCCATGATTTTTTTCTCGTTCTGTCAGTTCCTGTCCAAATAGGATCTACGCCATGCAAGTGTTTTGGACAGTTACATGCTCAGAGTTTTTATTGGTAGTTATTCAGCTTGGAAATGACTCCACATTTGTCCTCCTAAGATCCTTGTTTAATCCAATTAGTAGCCCATGACAGCCCCATAGATCCTCACGGTGAAATCGGATCGTTCTGGGACCCCCCAAAAATGGATTCTACGTTCAAAAATACTTCGAAAACGACACCTAACTCGATCCCATAGCCAAAAGCCTTAAAAAAACCCGTAGCCCCATAGCGCCCCACGGGTTTGGGCGATCGGGCTGAAAACCTTGCGAGCACAACTAGATGGTAAACCGAGTATTTTGTCAAAAATTTCAGATTTTAAAAAAATTCCTACTGCCCAAAACGGCCCGGGCGGCGGCGGACCTTCCGGTTTTGGAATCTAGACCTCTTGAAACGGGTAATGTCAAATTTTGAGGCCGATCCGAGTCGTCGACCTCCGTCGCGAAAACATAGGTGTATTATTCCAAGAATAATAAACCAAACACCACCTCCGCTCCGCAGACAAAAGCCGAGCGCGAGACGGTATAAAAGAAGCCCGACTTGACTTCCGCTCACGCTTCAAAATCTTCCAAATTTTGCACTCAAAGGGAGGACCTCTGCCTGGCGCTCTGTTGAACATGATTCTGTATTTCTTTCCTTCTCACACCGTAAATTTCGTCGCCTACAGTCCCAAGCTAAAGGATTTGTTTACAACTCTCGAGGACAACCGCTATGAAATCCCCAATCAAAGACATAATATTATCCAACAAGGTATCAAAGACATAATATTATCCAACATGGTATCTATCTGCTTGTGAAGCAGATAGTGGAACTCGTTTACGAGCTTTTTTCAACACTAAATACTTCAAAACCCATTACCATAATGATATTATCATTCAAAAGACATTCCAAGATTATGCGGATCGATTTTTAATTGTTTAATACTGTTACAGACTTTTGACCCACTGTGCGGCGGACGGACCTTTTGTTTTTGGAATCTACACCTCTTGAAACGGATAATGTCAAAATGTGAGGCCGATCTGAATTTTCGATCTCGAATAATAAACCAAACGGAATGAGAGAAGGGCAATGTTTTGGGCAAAACTTGGGTTCATTTGGGTGGTGGCGGACATTTTACAGTCGCGTTTCTACTCCATGGGAAAATTTAACGCTTCATAAAAGTCTTCAAGTCAGTGTCCCTTCTCGATGAACACATTCACGTTATTCGAGCTGATATCCCAAATTTGTATTCTGCTCAATGAAAGATGTTTGTTTATTTGATCGTATCACTGCTGTATGCTACATTTTTAAAAGACATTTATTTTTTTAATCGCTGATTTGTGAGAAGAAGAATAATAAACCAAAATAACATTACAGGCAGAAGGGCGAATTCGACTATCAAATGGCGCAGTGTAACAGCAAAAAGGGTGAATATGACTGAAATTTGGTTTTGGAGGCTTAACTTATAACCCGAAAGAGCAGAGTGATCATTGATTGCTTCACCATTGTGAACGATCTTGGGCAAGTTATCATGCCTTAAACCTGGTTTATTTCTTCATAAGTCGCAGGCTATCTTTGTAGGGTTAGGAGTTGATGATGCTGAGGAGCTCAAGAAGGCGAGATACTCAACTGTAAGTTTACAGTGTGTACACCATGTTTACAACAACAGCTTACTAGATAGATAGAAACATGTACACATGTTTATTTAGCAAACACTTAATGTTCATATATTAACGAACATTAAATAAAATTAACTTTTAACAAAATAGTAAAGAAGAAATACACATAAATTTGACAATGGGCTACGCCCGTCTGCCAGAGTTTGCACTTATTATTAGGAAATTTATTAAGTCCATTTTATCACATTTATCAAAGTGTAGGACAAGACAATAGCGACAATAACAAGAGCAAGGGGTTAACGTGGCGCTCAGTCCCAATTAAATTGCTCGACCAGCTCCATCCTGTATCTCCACGCAGCCTGACAGAACCTGGCGAGCGGCAGCCAGTTTTCCCGATTCAAGATCCTGAACAGGGTGTCCCCGAGAGCTGGGGCCTCCCAATGTACGGCATGCGGAACTCCCCCAAAACAGGGCAAACCGCGACAAAGTGCTCCAGGTCCTCTGGCACCCCCATGTTGCAGAGCGAGCAGATCTCTGTGCGCTGATCCTCCTCGTGAAGCATAATATGAGAGTTCGTGGCGACCTGCTGAGGCTCAACAGCCGACCTCATAATATTATATTGAGCCTCAGCCGGTCGCCACGAACTCTCAGCACCCAACGCAACACGAACATTGAGGCCCTCTGAGTTTTAGCTGTCAGATCGACACACCGAACCCCCAAATCCAGGAATCTATAGATCCGACTCGTCGATGCCACCGCCCTGGCCTTTGTTGCCTCCAACCACGCATCCTGCCCAGCCTGCTGCATCTCCTCCACTCGTTCAGGCCCTCAAGGGAGCCGACGAAATCCACCCCGTGCTGTTCGCACAAGCTATTGCGCCCCCTGTACTAGTACAGATTCCGGGCAACAATCTCCCTGGCCACGATACGGGGGAGGGGGGGTATCGGCGCTCCGGCATACTCAAAACCTTCAGCAGATACTAACAGTGCAGCTGGAGAGTGAATACAAAAGGGAGGAAAACTGCAGTCCCGAGGAAGATGACATAGTCTGGGGTGCTTCTTGGCAGGCGAAAAATGCGCTTCACAAAAAACTTAAAAACCTGCTCAACCACCTGGTACCGCTGAAAACCCCACACCGGACCGCGCTGCCGACTGAAACACCTCATACTTGGCCTGTATCGGGACACTCGCGAGCCCGAAGAGCGATCCATATCCGCTAGCTAAACTCGTCCTGGCCGCTGCCGCCCTGTCCCGTAGATGCACGGCAAAGGAGATCTCTGACTTAGGGGCTCGAGCCCCTAAGTCAGAGTGACGCCAAGGTACCTATTTGTAAGAGCCAACCACTCCCACTGCAGCCCCACGGTAGGTCCATGCCTCACAGATCTTCAACTTCCCTCCCGTATGGAAGACCATGATCTTTGACTTGTCCAGATTCACTTGCAGCTCCATCTTCTCACAAAACACCTGTAACGCGTTTATGTTACTCTGGAGATCCACCACTGATTCTGCGGTAATCACAATAACGTCAGCGTACATGAGCAACTTGATGATTGTATCTCCAACAATGACTCCAAGGGGTAGCACATCGATCAAACCATCAATGAAGAGGGCAAACAGGAGAGGGCTGAGCAAGCAACCCTGTCTAACACCCTTCTCCACTCGAAAGGAGTCAGAGACGCCCTCCTTGCCCCAAACAGCCGCTCTTCCCTCCACTTATAATGCGCCCAGCAATCGGATAAACTTCTGGCTCACCCTCAATGCATTCAACCTACCAAACTCAATGCATCCAACCTCAACCAACCAACCTACCTATACTTACTATTTGATGAGTGTCTCAATCCTCCAGTGTGGGAATGAATTAGGTTTTTTTCACCTCTGATTCTTCATTTAAAAAATAATACACGGTACTTGTATTTATTCGGGTTTGTAGGAAAGTAAAGAATATATATTATACTGCAAAGTGAGTTTTCTGTAAACTAGAACGGTGGGCTTTAGAATTCTTTCACCATTACGCTCAAATGTGTGTGTGGATGGGGTGTGTTGAACACGACGGCTCCGTTTTCGTCTTTGTAATCCTCGTAAGCGATCGCGTAGTGTGTTCTGAAGCCGAGGGATTTGGCCAAAGTGGTCGTGTAGATGCTCGACGCCGTGATCTTCATTCCTCTGAACCCTGCGAGCCCGGCGTGGTCCAAACTCCGTCGCCCCAAGGCCTTGGCCATCCCTTGGCGCCTGAAGTCCGGGTCGACGGCGAGCATGTACATGTCCAGGAGGCCGGTGCAGTCCAGGTTCGAGGCCTTTTCGACGTGTGTAAGGAAATCGATGACCTGAGGAAGGTGGCAGAATGAATCAAGAGGTGAACATAAGACGGTTTTTAGCTCGTGAGGGATTGAGCTATTAAGTAGGTAAACATGGGGTTTTACTAGTTTTTGGCGAATAGCGAAAAAGTGGCCATTTTCAGCGCGCTCTAGCGGTCATAATATTGTTCCGATCCTCAATTGTAGTATATGCATTTTGTAGGAGATTTTGTTTCCTTTAATTTTGCTCATAGTGTGTTTCCACGAGAAACGCTTAGTTTTCGAAATATAAGCAAAACACTGAAAAAAGAAAATGTTGAGGTTATTTCGACTTTTGACCTTTCAAATTGTGCCTTGAACTGCTCCTGTCTCATTTACATTCTCAGAGCTTGGTGGAGATTGCTCTCCCATGATCTTCGGCTCCTTCTAGATGGTCCATAATGGGGATGTGATGACGGACCGCTATCTGGGGGATGGTGTGGAGCAAATACCTTGCAGCTACTCTTCTATGTCTATGTAGTGGTGTCGTTACGTTTCACTGCAGGGCACCCCACTCCAAGAAGGAAAATTTCCTTCTTTGTATAAAAATATACAAGAATACATAGTACGAAAAGGCAAATGGTTTCATAACTATTTGCAGGCGGGGTCGTTATTAAGATAATAATGATTAAGATAATAATGACAATGGTGGAGTTCCATTCAGATGGAGGAAAATATGGTTACATGGGAGATATCAATATCTATAAAAATGACTGCCAAATCTTTGAGGACTCACTACTTAAAAACCAGTGGAGTGTTTGGCACAAAATTGTGTGAGAATGTTTGCGAAGCATTGTAGATGGTTTTAAAGAAGTTTCTACAAAATCGGTCTCTCCCTTCATCGCGAACGGAGCTTTCCTTCGCAACGAGAGACGGGTCAAAATTTGATTTGAATTTAATAGCGTCGTTATTAGGGATCGCTAGGAAAAAAACCGAAACTCCGAAACCCGGTACAACTTTTGTCGTCGGTTTAGAACGAAACTACGTCTGTTTAAACGAGCTTTTCAGAGACATAGAATATGCTAAAACTCCCAAATGGGTGATTCCACTAAGAGTGGCGAATTTTTATTGAGCAAATCTTATAAATTTTTCGACGAATTCTGGACTTTTTTTTGGTGTCAGAGTGTTCAGTGCCCATGCCTGAATGGAGCCCATGTACGAGCAGCTCAACTTATTGACATGAATGTGAATTCACAGTCATCCCTATATACCTAACAGCCTCAACAACCAGGGGAATGATACACAGGGGAATGAGAAATCATATGTTTTTTCCATGTCCCCCCCTCCGTGCAAGCTTGTAAATATGTGACAAAATTATGACTGGTTGCTTACCACCTAACCTAGGCAATAGTGAAAGAAAAAAGAATCCACTTTCAAAAATAACAAAGTTATGGGTAACAGGGGGATGAGAATGAATAAAAATACTCACAGAAAATTCAACAAGAAGACTTCACCCTCGGCCATCACAAACATTACTGAACTGAGAGTGAGGCTGCTACAAAATGTAGAGGATCAGAGCTGACAAACTGTGTTTTCAAAATTTCCCCAACACCCTATTATAGGGTCTCCTCCACAGCACTTGCCAGATTTTGAAGGGGGATGAGAAGAAATCGCGTGGATACACCATTCTTTAGGCATAACTCTGAAAGCTAGCTCTTAAAAAATCAGGACAGTAAAGGGACAGTAACTAGACTACATGGAGAGAATAATATTCTCCATAATATATTATGGAGAGAATAGATTCATATTATGAATCTTTGCAGTTTTCAAAATATTGAACTGGGTAACTACGAAAACGTGGTAGCTACGAAAAATTGTGAACATATGGCTGGGGACACACCAGGGGACTGAGAAATCGGTCATGTTACCATTTTTCCTGAGCTAGCTACTAGCCCACTCCAGAGAAGAAAATTTCTTCACCAGGCATTATTTAATAATGCCTGGTGCAGAGAAAGATGTTCAGTACCAATAGCTTTTTTCCCCTCCCCAAAATTCCCATGAAGCTGAGAAAATAGTCGTGGACAGAATTTCGCCACTTTTAGTGGAATCACCCAATTGGATATTTAAATACGTCTCCTTCGTCGAGAACTTCGCTTTCCTTCGCAACCCGAGTGTTTGGTTTTTATGATAGGTTTGTTTACTTTGCAATCGATCAGAGAAAATGCCGAAATTTTCTATACTGACAGTGATCGTCATGGAATTTCATATTTCGAGAAAAAAACGGGTTGCTAAGGGTGTTGCGAGCGAAGCCCGGGTGTCCCAGCTAGTTTTTAATAATTAAATTAATCTGAAGATCTAAAGATTTTCTAATTTTTCCCATACCTTTCCTCCCGAATTTCCCAAGGGTTGGCGGACCCCCAGGAGACCACAGTTTGGGAACCCCTGCCTTACACGATATGTTGTAGCAGGTATTGTCTCTCCCTGGACTCGAGATATACCGGGAACAGTGGTTACAGCTACCTTAGGCGAATTGTCGACAAAGGAGGCCCAGGCAGCAGACCCAAGCGTCGGGATCTCTCCCGCTAATTCAGCTTCCCTAATGGTGGATTTCACCACCTCGGCTTAAGGTTCGGTTCACTGGTAAGCCGAAGAATAAGAAAAAGATGCGTTTCACCACTCCCGCTTAGTCTTAAACCTCGGTTTACGGTCTGAGGTTAAGCCTCAGATTTTAGTCCCTACTCATCCACGTCTTAAGCGTTAAATCTGAGATTTACGCGTGTGTTGTAGTTGTTGTTACAATTATCACCAACAACAGCAGTGCCCATTTCGTTGATATCGGATATGATAGTTGGATTTATTCATTATCATTTATCCTCGAACGGTGTGATTTTCGCTTTTTCGACCAGAGTGTTAATTATTTCGTTCGTACTGCGTGTTTGGGAATGGCATACCGAAGAATTACATTCTAGGATGACGACGAGGAAATTGAGATGATATTCAGTTGCAAAGGCGGCCGGGAGTCTTCAAACAGATCGAATTATGTTTCTCTTTTCGTCAACTGTTGGAAAAATTTGGGTAGAGTCCTCAATAAGATAATATACCCTAGTCCAATTTTTTTAATGACTAGTCCATTTATCGATTTATCCATTTATCGACTGAAATATGCAGAAACTTTGGAGATTCATTTGTAATTTAAGTGCCTTCGCCTTCCTATCTTTTGAATAATAAATTAAATTACCTGAAAAAAGTTAATTTTTCTCAATTTATCAACCTTTTCCTTTGAATGCGAACTTATTCACAAAAATTCGCATTCAATAATTTTTGAAAATAAGAATAATCCGTGTTCTTCTCCCACTTCTTTTTGAGATTTCATACGAATTAAGACAACGCATTACTTGGATTTTTCAAAAATAATATCGATTATTCCTGCAGCGAATTATATATTTCTGTACGATAATAGTTTAATCATTTTAATTATTCTGGATTTTCATTGAAAACTTGGATTAATTTCATTTAAATTTAAAATTAAGTACCTAATGAATAATCTTCATTATTTAAAAATAATAATGCAGTTATTCATTACGCAACACCGGCCATCTCATACCGGCTAGTAAACTACAACACACGCTAGGTATACCTGAGATACATCTCAGAATAAACATCCCCGCTAATATAACCTTGCAAACACCGGCTATCTCAGCTGAATTTTCATTATTATTTATTTTTCGATTTTTGGTTTATTATTCTTGGAATAATACACTTATGTTTTCGCGACGGAGGTCGACGACTCGGAACAGCTTCAAAATTTGAAATTATCTTTTTCAAGAGGTCTAGATTCTAAATCCGAAATGTCCGTCCGCCGTACGCCGTCCGGGCAGTAGGAGTTTTTTTAAAAATCTGAAATTTTGACAACATATGTACTCGCTTTACCATCTCCCGCAAGGTTTTCAGTCCGATCGCCCAAACCCGTGGGGCGCTATGGGGCTAAAATGGGGCTACGGGAAGGTTTTTTTTTAAGGCTTTTAGCTATGGGATCGAGTTAGGTGTCGTTTTTTTCATTGACAGAATTAAATTTCTGTACAAGTAACCTATATCAAAGAATAATAAACCCTTGTGTAAAATTTGCAGCGTTTTTACTTTGAAATCAATCATTCGGGACCTCCTTGTCCTAAGCTTCTGACTTGCGATAAAAGTCGGTCCAGGGATTCAGAAATAAGTTTTTAGGCTCTCCTTAAAACCTGAGAAACATGAGATAGCAGATGTTGCCACTAACGTGACGATTTATCACGGCCTTATCACTTTTTTGTCACTGATTACCGAGTTTTCCGCGGGAACACGAGTCTGGGGCAACCTGTTCCAAAGCTAACCGAGGCTTAGGTAAGCGCCACCTTCAGTCTAATGGTGAAACGGAATCTTCCCTAAGTCGGACTTAACGTTAAATCCGAGATTTAGCTAAAACGAACTTTAAGCTACACTTGGTGAAATCCGGCATAAGCGAATTGTCGCTAAGGGAGGCCTGGTTAGCGGGATTGAACCCTGAATAATTGCTGCGATTAGACTTATTAAAATGGCTAATAATACACAGTAACCAGTAAGTTTACCAACAGTAAGGCTGACTCACCGGCGGGAGAGGAAGGGTTTGCATGGCTGCGTGGCGACCTTAGCGCGACCCGCTCCTCCCGCCGGTACTATCACTTCCGGACTGACGAGATTGAGCGAAAAGGGGGTAAAACCCCTCAAACCTACTTTGGGCACAGGCTCGTACGCCTCGATTTTGTAGGGGCAAGACTTGTTGAGGACGACGCCGACGATCCTCCCCGTCGGGGTGACCGCCTTGAAGGAGTGTCCTTCCAACACGATGTCCAGGTGAGTCAAGTCGTTCTTAACGCTGTCCATCGTCCCGACGTCCAACGTCGACATGACCGGCTCGTCGATGTACATAGCTTCCTCGAGGAAGTCTTCAACCGATTGGCGATCGTCCGCCGAACACAGCTCGATGATCCAACCGGACTCTGTGAAGAAAATTTGGAATTGATATCATTGCACACAACCATAATTACACAGGTCAACCTGTCAGAGTGCTATATAGTATTTGGTAAAACAGAGACGGCAGCCCGGTCATATCAGATAAACGTCAGGTCCCAAAGCCGTACAAAGTCATTAATAATGATTTAAACGGCTGCATAGTTGTAATGAGGGATTGTGACACTTATAAATCGTTATTTCCAATCTCCCTGGCCTCCTTTCACATCCTATCTGGAAGGTACTAAAATTTAGTGACCCGCTAAAGTGACCCCAACTTTCTGAAATCTCTGCTACACGGTGGTGAAATCTCGACTTTTCTTAGGAACCCTTGATGCCGAACCTGTCGAATACAGTGGAGTCCGCTCAATAGGAATATCTGAATATTAGCATCGTACACGCTGGAACAGCCCGTTCGGCAAAATACCGAGGTTTTGTCTGCTTATTAGCAATGAATGTCAAGAGTAGGTTTGTTCCAGGTTTGACGGAATGTGGTCATTTTCGACTACCATATCCCCTTAACAGAAATCGACGGAGACATGCGCAGTTTAGAAACTGCTGTTCCAGGTCGATCGTGGGTTGGACGGAAACCGACAACTCTAGTATGTGCGGTCGGGTTATGTCGAAAGCTGTCTAACTTCTGTCGACAGACGCAGTCAGACCTGGAACAAACCTTATAAACGACCCGAAGGCGATGAACAAGCAGATGCTGACACGGGAGTTTACCAGTTGCGCCCAGAGAGAGAAAATCCCTTAATGCCGTAATACCAGTTGCGCCCCAATTGGTCTTTGCAAATGTACCAGTTGCGCCCATATTCAACATACCAGTTGCGCCCCAGGCACCTAAAATCAGAACTCATAGCGGTAGGTAGGTAAGGTACCATTGGAATAGAACTCATGGCGTGATGTCACAATGACCTTGAATGAATGAATATTACGAGTTCCAAAACCGAAACCGTGAACACATCACTCTTTACCAGATTTAAAAAAAAAAAGTCGTTTTTATGCTCTGAAAAAAAAAGGTTGCCTAATATGGCATACAAGGGGTTAAAAACCATATTAAAAATATGGCATCGTCGTTTTTGCTCTTTCCCCATCTGTTTATTGCAAAAGAAATGGATGTAAATTCGTTAGACCTGCTTGGTGAAAGAATAAACAACGAAAACCTAATACTCCTCTTCCGAAAACTGTATATTACAGGCTTCTGCATGTAAAATGTTATTCCGAATGTAACACAGTACGTAAAAAGTATATTGTACAGCACATAGTATTTCTTGCATTTTTCCCCCTGGGCGCAACTGGTATACTGAAAAAGACATAACTCGGGGCGCAACTGGTAGGTTGCAAATTCACCTTTGGAGCGCAACTGGTATATACTTATGGGTATTAGGGCGCAACTGGTATACAGCCGCTGACACACCAAGAGCACGTAAGGCCCTGTTTCACATACCTAGTGGGGCACACCCAGAACACAAAACAGTCAATTTTGATAAGAATTTCTGATTATTTTTTTTAAAATGTGGTGTCCATTGCTTTTTGGGGGAAAATATCCACTCTTAAAATAAGCAATTTAACTCCGAAGTTGAAATTCGTCATTTCGGTCACACCCTAAAACTTCACAACTGGGGGAGCAGACGAGCTACCTTACGCTGGGGTAGAAAGATTGTTCGTTTCAGCAGCGACCGCCTTTGCCCAATATGTAATCTCGGAGCGGACGACACGGTCTTTCACTTTCTGGTGAGGTGCCCCCACTTCCATGGTGCCCGGCGACATCACCTGGGGCAATACGAATGCAACGAAGACTTCATCAAACTGCTTATCATCAGGGACAAAGAACACCTGGACTACATCTGGGCCTTCACCATATCGCTACGAGGACATTCTTCGAGAACCCTGAGTGACCTAATATGCCAACTTATTATTGTGAATCAATAAGAGAGGGGGGAAAATAAAATAGAATAAAAAATAAATAACATTAGAAAATAGTAAAAAGTAAAAGGGAAAAAAGGAAATGAAAGGAAAAAAATGAAAGGAGGAAAAAAACCCTTATTGCAGAAAAAAAAACGAAAGCTATATGATATATAGATAATATATTATATTATATCTGTTATAGTCGTCCGGTGTGGCGTTGGGTAAACTACCGTTTCCCTCGATCAGCAAAGTTAAGCAACGTCGGGCATGGTTAGTACTTGGATGGGTGACCGTGTGAGGAGCGGGGGTCGCCGATACAAGTATTTTCTGCGTTCAATCGGACGGCGAACTCCTCCCAACCCAGGGGGACGAGGCAATGGGGAGCCATGAGCGCAATCGTCAGAAAAGTTCCGATCCTCCTTGAGAGTACAGCTGACGACGTCCGCGACGGCAGCAGCCAGTCGGACGAAAATTCAGGGTGAAATTCCCTTGTTTCGTTTTGTTATGTCTGTTCTATGGTCCATTTTGAATTGTTCAGGCGGCCAATTCCTTTGTGCATAGGGCTCTGCCCTCAAAGCACTTTAAAAAAAAACTGCACTGATGCAAGAGTTTGACACCTTGGAGTTCAGATAAGTACCTACCTAATCTTACCAGCGTATTGCAAAAATAAATCCTGAATGAAAGGAGGAGTTGAATTTTGGAGAAGTGAAGAAAAAAATGTGTGTCCTGAAATCTAGCGTCTGTTTGGGGGACCAGAAAATAGTTATTAGACGAGCCACCTGATAACACTTCTACACCTTCAGTTACATCGTGGCAATGGACATGGAGAGTTGAAAGAAAGATTTCATTATTGTGTATCTTGTCATTTGGGTGATGCTGGAACGAGCTCGAGAATATGGCATTCAAACCCATCACCTGTTCGTCGATTTTCGGGCAGCGTACGACAGTGTGAGAAGAAAAAAGCTTATTCGGCAATGCTGAACATGGGGGTACCCTCAAAGCTGGTTAAACTCGTTCAACTGACAATGAAATCAGTCCTCTGTGAGCTCTCGGGCCAATTTCAAACGCACCAAGGTTTGCGACAGGGGGATAGCCTGGCATGCCTGCTTTTCAACTTTGCCCTGGAATGCGCAGTAAGGGAGTCGGGTATTAAGGTGGGCTGAACGATCTTTAATCGCTCTTCACAAATATTGGGATATGCGGACGACATCGATGTCGTTGGAAGAAGTTTAAATGCAATGTGTTCCGCATTCTCCCAACTAAGAGCAGCAGCATCGAGGATGGGACTCGTTGTGAACCAGTCCAAAACGAAGTATTTGGTGACCAGCCCTCGTGGACGACCTCCAGACCAAATACAAGTGGATGGATGCTCTTTTGACAGAGTCGAAGAGTTCACGTATCTTGGCTCCTTGGTAACCCAAGACAATGACGTGGACGCCGAAATCCAGAAGAGAATCGTAGCAGCCAACAAAAGCTACTTCGGTCTGGTCCGGCTTATGAAAAGCAGTACACTGTCGCGAGCAACGAAACTCCGTTTATACAAGACGCTAATCAGGCCAGTGCTGACCTGCCACAGTGGGTCTGAGATTTGGACGCTCTCCAGAACTCAGGAAAACCAACTGCTCCGATTTGAAAGGAAAATCTTGAGAAGAATTTTCGGGGCTATCTTTGACCCGGAGGAGCTGGCCTGGCGAATAAGGACAAACGTAGAGATCAAGGATCTATATGATGACAGAGACGTCGTCCACCACATAAAGATTGGTCGCCATCGGTGGGCTGGTCACCTCGCCAGATTGAGCCCTGATTCGGTTCCTGGGAGGCTCCTAGAAGAGGAAATACATTCCACCCGACGACAGGGACGAGCTAGGTTGCGCTGGGTGGACGGTGTCCAGAGAGATGCGCGTGCACTGCTAAGAGTCCGGGACTGGAGAGCAGCTGCACAACGCCGAGAACGTCTGGCGGACTTTACTTGGGCGGCCTTGACCCCTCGCGGGTTGTTGAGCCACGGAAGAAGAAGAAGTATCTTGTCATTTTCGTTTGTGAGGTCAATTTTCTCGGAATCAGCTTTTTGCAACATAACACCCTCTTCCACTCGTATGTACCTACGATTTTTAGTCCTTTGAGAGCTAGACGAGTATGCTGTGATACGTTTACGCTTACAAGACTAATAAAATTTATTAAATAATATTTAATAGTCTTTTAATTAAAAAAATTTAAATTATTTATACAATAAACAAGTTTTTTCATAGAAAGAAAAACCTCAGATGCCTAAAAGTCATAAGTCCATGGTCCGATTTTCCCAAAGGGAACATGTCCAACATACTACGTGCACAATAGGGTTATGTCCTTCCACCTTCTATTGTTCTATTTATCATGCTTCTCTGGAACACTATAACAACTGATTAATATTTGAAACGACTTTTTAATGATGGCAGCTATTATAGCTTATAATAAGATCAACGCAGGTTCTGGTGGCATCGACGGGTTCTTTTGTACCTACTACAAGTTTCAAAACTTCAATCGCGTTTTTCTCGAAAGGCGTTTTTGGACATGTTCCATTTGTGCTTTAAGGAATCGATAGTATGTTGTTATAATTTTGGTCGGCGCGTAGAATAGTCCTCGGAGCCTAAATGCCATTGGCATTAAAACTAATAACTATTATTATTATTATTATTATGTATCTACCTACCATGGGAAAAAATTGAAAGACTTACCCTGGGAAACCTCCTCAACGCCCATTTTGGCCCCTCGGGTGGTCGACCCTGCTGTACGACTGAGAGGTTTCACGTGGCACTCGTGTTGTCTCCTAAGTGACTCTACCTCTCAAAGAAACGCACAACAGAAACATAATACGGCGAAATGAAGTGATTTCCCTGTTCCACGTTGAAAGGCGTTCAGAAGCCGTCGTGGCAGGCGTGCAACTGAGAGCTCAGATCGTTCACACTGTTCTTGACCTTCGACAACGCCGTCAGCTCCCACAGGAAATTTTTTCTTCCCACCTGGAGGAACCACTGAAAATGATTGGCTGTGCCGCTCTCGACGTTTAATTGCCTTTTAATCTTCTTTTGCCGTTGTTAAGATTTTAGTGATAATTAAACAATTATTAATAATTAATCTGCAGAATATCAGTGAAGGTGAACTAGGCACCACTCGATCTAAAGACGTTAGTTGAATGAATGTTATTATAATTATAATTATATTAATATAATAAATAATATTATTATGTATTTAAACGTGTTTTGGTGGATGTCATTTTTATCGCCGTGACCGTTCAGGGGGACATTCACCCACATCCACCAACAATACGGTGGGGGGGTTCACAACGTTCTGTCAAAATATAAATATTATTATTAAAATAATAATTCATTCATTTAGGCGCTTTTGGTTTATTATTCTTGGAATAATACACCTATGTTTTTGCGACGGGGGTCGACGACTCCGATCGGCCTCAAAATTTGACATTATCCGTTTCAAGAGGTCTACATTCAAAATCCGAAATGTCCGTCCGCCGTCCAGGCCGTTTTGGGCAGTAGGAATTTTTTTTAAAATCTGAAATTTTGACAAAATACTTGGTTTACCATCTAGTTGTGCCCGCAAGGTTTTCAGTCCGATCGCCCAAACCCGTGGGGCGCTATGGGGCTAAAATGGGGCTACGGGTGGGGTTTTTTGAAGGTTTTGGGGTATGGGATCGAGTTAGGTGTCGTTTTCGAAGTATTTTTGGACGTAGAATCCATTTTTGGGGGTCCCGGAACGATCCGATTTCACTGTCGCGATCTATAGGGCTTTCGTTGGGCTAAAAATGGGATTTTCAAATAATCCCAGGAGGTTAAATGTTTTTCGAGTAAAAAATACCTAATTTTTGAAAGAAAAAAAAAAAACATTTTTGAAAAAAAATCCCCCAAAAAAATTTTTTTGAAATATAAAAATCCAAAAAAAAAAATTTTTTTCATTGACAGAATTAAATTTCTGTACAAATAATCTATATCAAAGAATAATAAACCCTTGTGTAAAATTTGCAGCGTTTTTTGGTTTATTACTCTTGGAATAATCCACCTATGTAATCGCGACGGAGCTCGACGACTCCGATCGGCCTCAAAATGGGACAGTTTGGCGAGCGTATTGCGAGAAAAGTCTGAAACACCAAAAAGTAGCTCCATGTGGCGTATTTGAACTCCTAAAGTGAAAACAAAGGAAATTAAACTTTTTCTACAAAATTTGAAAAAAAAATACCAAAAATCCGTTTTGGCGAGTAGATGACGAGAAAAATATGAAACCACCAAAATGTTGCTCCACGTGGCCCATCTAAGCTCCAAAAGTAGAGCAAAAATATTTAAAAAAATCTGTATTTTTTAAGAAAAAAAAAACTGCACAATATGGGAAAACGAGTTGTTGGGTCTGAGGCCAGGCGGGATACAGTCGGGGGTTGGCTGGCGTAGCCAGCAGGGGATTGCCCCCTAGTCAAATCAAAGAACAATAAACCATAATGTAAAATTTGCAGCGTTTTTTTTTTTTTTTTTTTTTTTTTTTTTTTTTTTTTTTTTAATGATTCTTTAGAATCTGTAGATGTTGCGATTGATTGGGAACCACCTCGATTCCAATCATTGTGTCCTCTCCGTTGCGCAATCAAACCTTACATCAAGGAACTAGACAATTTTCGCATTCCCATAAACCACAACCGAGAACGAAAAAGCCTCGAGCAATTATGGCACAAGTTATACTGAACCCGCACAAGCTGAAGTGGCGATGTGGCTCAGAGGATGAAAATATAGGCGTGACCGTTTGGAACGACGCGGGACGCGACGATATACGAACATCGATAGTAGAGCGCTTGCGGAACAATCAACAGCACCGAAATCGATTATTTTTCTCAAACCGCGGTCTTATCGTCAGCTTGTGGCTGGATGAGAAATTAAGTTTCCTACTTTACTACCTCCACATCAAATTTTGCCTTGCGGACGGGGGGGAGGGGGCTCGCTTCGCTCGCTCATTTGTCTACACTTTCCACCGATCTGAGGGTGGTCCTCCACCGGAGGCGACTTCATGCGCGACGTGGGTTGGAGATCCCCTGCAACTCATCCAATAAAACGCTGCAAATTTTACACTAGGGTTTATTATTCTTTGTTATAGGTTACTTGTTCATAAAATTTATGAATTTAATTCTATCAATGAAAAAAATTCTAGAAAAAAATGTTGTTGAATCATTTTTTTTCAAAAATTTTTTTTTACTTGAAAAATATTTAACCTCCTGGGATCCTTCAAAAATCCCATTTGTAGCCCCATGAAAGCCCTATAGATCGCAACAGTTAAATCAAACCAAAAATGGATTCTACGTCCAAAAATACTTCGAAAACGACACCTAAATCGATCCCATAGCCAAAAGCCTTCAAAAACCCCTTCCCATAGCCCCATTTTAGCCCCATAGCGCCCCACGGGTTTGGGCGATCGGACTGAAAACCTTGCGGGCACAACTAGATGGTCAACCAAGTATTTCGTCAAAATTTCAGATTTAAATAAAAAATTCCTACTGCCCAAAACGGCCCGGACGGCGGGCGGACATTTCGTTTTTGGAATCTAGACCTCTTGAAACGCATAATGTCAAATTTTAAGGCCGATCGGAGTCGTCGATTACATAGGAGTATTATACCTAGAAATATAAACCGAAAATTTAAGTTCCATTGTTTGCAAAATGTTAGCTCAATAATAATAAATCATTGTGTTAAAATAGCAGTATTTCATATTTTCTCAGACCAGACGGAACAAATCGTTTATTTTTAAATTTAATCCACGTTTGGCGGAACTCCCCGAATGTCAATTGATTCTGACAATCGATTCTTGATATCGATAGCACACATTCTCAATGGCCGTTCGGTAGATTGTTGATTGGGTTGGTCGTTTTATTTTTTCTGAGTTGTTTTTCTTCAATTGTTTCTTTTGCATGTTGTTGATTCGGCTTTGGATCGCGCGGAATTGTATTGTTGATGCGTGAAAGGTTGGCGAGGAAGTGTCGACGTATTTGACTGATAAGCGATCGCGATGCAGTCGACGGTTTTGGTGTTGGTGGTTTTCGTCGTCGCCCAAGGTGAGGTTTTTTGGTCAAATTGTCGTCAAATTGTACGATCGACGCCGGTCATTTTGTTGTTGGGGTGTTTGGAGTTGAAACGCGTTCTGATAAGATTTGCTTCTGCGTGAACAGGTTGGGCGTTGAAATGCTGGGATTGTCGGTCGGATTCCGACCCGAAATGTGCCGACCCTTTCGACAATTCGACGGTCCCTATAACGGATTGCAAGCAACAAAAGGACCTTCCGCATCTGCCTGGCGTCCGGCCGACGATGTGTAGGAAAATTCGGCAAAAAGGTGAGAGCGATTTACTGGTAAAAACGAGGTTAACTCGAAAAGAGAAAAAACTCGGCGAGGGCTTCGGCCGGGCTTGTCATTACTGCTGAATTTCACGCGTTGACGATCACCCGGATAATCAGCTTATCTTCAATTTTACGTCTATCGCTTCTCAAGCGACTAAGTAAATTTTATTTACTTGATGGGTGAGTCAACTATTCGTAGACCAATCAACAAGTGGCCTACGCCCATCTGCCCTCCTTTGCCGCCAACATTCAAAAACGTCGCTGACTTGGCAGTCCAACTTGATGATTTTCGCATTCGTGTTGCCAACATATTTGATGTCCAGTGAATTGAGACTCAAAACACTTTTGCTGGTTTATGCCCAGTTCGGCGCTTGTTCAGGTTTAACCAATTTTGGTTTATTATTCTAGGATTAATACACCTATGTATTCGCGACGGAGGTCGACGACTCCGATCGGCCTCAAAATGTGACATTATCCGTTTCAAGAGGTCTAGATTCAAAAACCGAAATGTACGCCGTTTTGGGCAGTAGGATTTTTTTTTAATCTTAAATTTTGACAGAATACTCGGTTAACCATCTAGTTGTGCCCGCAAGGTTTTCAGCCCGATCGCCCAAACCCGTGTGGCGCTATGGGGCTACGGGAGGGGTTTTTTGAAGGCTTTTAGCTATGGGATCGAGTTAGGTGTCGTTTTCGAAGTATTTTTGGACGTAGAATCCATTTTTTGGGGTCACGGAATGATCCGATTTCACTGTTGCGATCTGTAGAGCTTTCATGGGGCTACAAATGGGATTTTTGAAGGATCCCAGTAGGTCAAAATTTCAAGTAAAAAACGCTGCACAATTTACACAAGGGTTTATTATTCTTTGATATAGGTTACTTGTGCAAAAATTATTTCTGTGTCAATGGAAAAAATTTCGATTTTTTTTTTTTTCAACAATTTTTTTTTTTCAAAAATTCTTCATTTTTTACTCGAAAAATATTTAACCTTGTGGAATCCTTCAAAAATTCCATTTTCAGCCCCATGAAAGCCCTATAGATAGCAACAGTGGAATCGGATCATTCCGGGACCCCAAAAAAATGGATTCTACGTCCAAAAATACTTCGAAAACGACACCTAACTCGATCCCATAGCCAAAAGCCTTAAATAAAACCATGGAGCCCCATTTTAGCCCTATAGTGCCCCACGGGTTTGAGCGATCGGGCTGAAAACCGTGCGGGCACAACTAGATGGTAAACCGAGTATTTTGTCAAAATTTCAGATTTATAAAAAAATTCCTACTACCTACCCAAAACGGCCCGGACGGCGGACCCGAAAGGTTGGGTCGATAGATTATACTGGAGATCGACTTAAAAGTAGTAAATCGTCAGTTGTATCGGGATTAGGGTCATAAGAGAATTTCCACTCTTTCGCCGAGCTTTCGAAAATTATATTTTCTTCTTCAGGGCTCAGAGGGTTATCACATAGTTATTTGTCTCACACGTCTTGCTGCCAAACTTGTTTTTTTTTTTTTAATGATGTTAAAATTCTGCCTTCTCTCTTGCAATAGTTCCACTCCCAGCACTAATCAGATGATTGGTGTGTCCCGGTTACCTCCAATTGAGATCGGTGTTACATCCACACGATAACTTCTCTCTGAACCCTGAAGAAGCAAATATAATTTTCGAAAGCTCGACGAAAGATTGGAAATTCTCGTATGACCCCAATCCCGATACAACTGACGGTTGGGTCGACAGTCAATACCAGGGTCCTTAAACGGAAATTTCACCTTTTTCTAAACCTGAAAATGTTCTACAATGACCTCATCCATTTCCAGTTCACGGGCAATGGAGGTATTTCCGCAGCTGCGCCTACCTCGGCCTGCCCGGCATCCAAGGCGACGAAAGGTTCTGCCTCATGAGAGCCGGCACGTACAACATATTCATGGAATACTGCACCTGCAACTCCAAAGACGGCTGCAACGGCGGATCCGGCCTGTCGCCGTGGAAATTGTCTTTGCTGTCCGTACCGGCCGTCGGTCTCTGGCTTCTGTCACGCTCATAATCCAACGCTTCAAAGAAAAAGTCAACTGCACGGGGAAATCTGATGCAGTCCGATACGCACTGAGATGAATTTATTTGTAAGTGAATTTTTTTTATTTGACTGTCTACGAAATGTCACAGTCTCGACTGCTCTGCTGCTATTTTCTTCAGTCCAAATTCAAATTTTCAGACATTTTCACGGTTCGGGTGTGAATGGATGTTGCAAGTGAACCTGTTGATATACTTGTGCCTTTCGTGTTTCTTCTACTTTCTGTTACGTTGATCTATGCGTTAAATCTCGTTGTTGATAGTATTTTTATATTTTAAAACCTGAACTGCCTTCCTTCATCTTCAAGGCTGTCGGTTTATTAGGTGGCAGACTTGAAGTTGAGACACTTTGATCATCCTCTCCACTATCAGAACATTAAATTTTCATCTTCGTCAGATACTTAAACCCTTTCGCGAGTGAGACCTCGAGGGAACTGAACCAACTTGCATGGACCCGCCTTGATATAATAATGTTGTTACGAGTATTTTAAGCGTATTTTTAAACGGTTCCAAAACATCGCACAGTGGGCCATTTCCCGAAAAACCCGATCAAAATTATTTAGGGCTTGGAAAGTATTGGTTAGGCATTGTATATGAGCATTATATGATAAAAAAGTCTCAGGTCTCGCTAAGAGTAGTTCTATTCGATTCGGCGTGCCGGAAAACATGTAAAACGTTACAAAACACTGGTTTTTCTTCATAAAACCGCTCAGTTGTCGCGGCTGATGAATCTGCCGCATTGCCACCAAAAACTACACAGCAAATACTCGGTTTATACCGAGTCTACCCTCCAAATTTCAAGTCAAAAGCCTCAAAAATGCTGTATGGAGCGTCGAACGGACAAACGAACAAACAAACGGAGAGTCGCAGCTCGAGTCGAAAGAGGAGCTTCACTGCGTTCGGCCACCAAATTATTACATTATTATTGCGCTCGTCCTGTTTTACAAAACTACCGGTAGCATGAAAACTGTCCTGCACAAAATGTGCGAATCCGCGCTATTACAGGTAGCATATTTTACTCTAGAAAGCTGAAGTTTTTACAGCAGACTCCTATGGGGCTAATTCAGAATGAACATGAAGGAGAGCACTCTAGGTGCAATAGCGGCCGGTGTGGAGCACGCTAAAGGTCGAAAAACATCTTTACGGCACGAAAAAACGGTAATTTTTTGTACGTTTTTGGTTCTAGCTCGGCTCAGGAGCAAGCTACGAAGACGGGGATGGTACCAGTTGATTCAGCGTGGAAAAATACATTGAAAATGATACCCTGCATAATCATTAAGGAGTCCTGTGCGTTATTATGGAATCATTTCTGTGATTTTCTCTATTTTTTGCCTTTTTTTTTTTTTTTTTGACAAAAGTGAGCACCGTTCAGAGATTGGCAGGATTTTTTTGCATTTTCTCAACCCTCAGACCTTCCTAAACAACGCCTTGCCAGAGATTTAGCTGAACTCGTTGGAACTCATGCGCGTTTTTTTTTCTATATTATTGAGATTTCGAGTGCTGCAATTGGGTCTGAGAGCCACCATTGTATGGCATTTAAGAAATCGTTTTAAAAACTTGAAAAAATGATTTTTAAGTTAACATACCTCCAGGCAATGAGCTCATCACAGAAGGAGATCGATAACTTTACTCCTCGAGCACTGAGACGCGATTGAATGCCCCTTTGTTCGATGAGAAAATATCGGCGATAAGAGAGCGTCATGATTTTGCAGTGCATCTAAACGGCTGACTCCTGGACCCGTTCCTTTGCACACATGAACTCTTTAGGATGTTAGGAAACTAACCACACCAGAAAAGGCGACGATTTTGAACTTTTTTTCTTTTCAATTTTGATCGGGTTTTTCGGGAAATGGCACGCTGTGCATCGGTCCGAAATATCGCCTCGCGTGATATCTGGACTCTGGCCCAGGCAGAGCACTTCTTCTGGCTTAATATCTCGTCTCTGATCCATGGAGACTAATTTTTCTTGCTTGATATCTCGTCTGGAGTAGAGAGGCCACTCTTCCTCATTTGGTATCTCGTTTCAGGCACAGCCTGGCACTTTTTGCTTGATATCTTGTCTCTGGCCCAGCCAGGGCACTTCTTTTTGTTTGATATCTCGTCTCTGGTCGAGGCAGGCCTCTTCTTGTTGCTTGATATCTTGTCTCTCGCCCAGCCAGGACACTTATTTTTGCTTGATATCTTGTCTCTGGCCCAGCCAGGGCACTTCTTTTTGTTTGATATCTCGTCTCTGGTCGAGGCAGGCCTCTTCTTGTTGCTTGATATCTTGTCTCTCGCCCAGCCAGGACACTTATTTTTGCTTGATATCTTGTCTCTGGCCCTGCCAGGGCACTTCTTTTTGTTTGATATCTCGTCTCTGGTCGAGGCAGGCCTCTTCTTTTTGCTTGATATCTCGTCTCTGGTCGAGGCAGGCCACTTCTTTTTGCTTGATATCTCGTCTCTGGTCGAGTCAGGCCTCTTCTTGTTGCTTGATATCTCGTCTCTGGTCGAGGCAGGCCTCTTCTTTTTGTTTGATATCTCCTCTCTGGTCGAGGCAGGCCTCTTCTTTTTGCTTGATATCTTGTGTCTGGTCCAGGCAGGCTTCTTCTTTTTGCTTGATATCTTGTCTCTGGCCCAGCCAGGGCACTTCTTTTTGTTTGATATCTTGTGTCTGGCCCAGCCAGGGCACTTCTTTTTGCTTGATATCTCGTCTCTGGTCGAGGCAGGCCTCTTCTTTTTGCTTAATATCTCCTCTCTGGTCGAGGCAGGCCTCTTCTTTTTGCTTGATATCTTGTGTCTGGTCGAGGCTGGCCACTTCTTTTTGCTTGATATCTCCTCTCTGGTCGAGGCTGGCCACTTCTTTTTGTTTGATATCTCGTCTCTGGTCCAGGCAGGCCTCTTCTTTTTGCTTGATATCTTGTGTCTGGTCGAGGCTGGCCACTTCTTTTTGCTTGATATCTCCTCTCTGGTCGAGGCTGGCCACTTCTTTTTGTTTGATATCTTGTCTCAGATCCATCCGGGCCACTTCTCGCGAGATATCTCGTCGCTGTCCGTGAAAGGGTTAAGAAGTAATCTTCTTGGAATTGATTGTTTTTTAACGATTGTCTTCCGATGTCCCACCTAATGATCAAACGTCAAGCCATCGTAGTCATAATTGTCAAACGTCGACGATTTGTCGTCATTTTAAATCATTCCGTCCATGAAACATAAAAAAACAGTTTCATTAAGAAACTGAATACGTCCGTAAATTGTAATGAACTTAAGTTTTTTTAGTTTGTCGCTTTTGGGCTGAATGCCTCAAGCATTATTGCTCACTAACAGTTTTTTGAAGCGTAGGTATATTCTAAATTATAACTCAATGGAAGGCTTAGAGATGAAATACTTCAGAACTTACGACGTTGTCTGTTTGTACAAAGTAGGAGAATTTCTTTGATGTTATTTTGTGTTCATCGCATTCCGTACGATCCTGTTCGATCGAGTTCTGGAGTTTTTCAGTTTCTTCCGGTAGTTAAGACTAGGTAGGCTAGTTGTAAGTTTTCGCACTTGTCAATGTAATGTTTCGGGATTGAAGTGTATGTAATACAGATTGATAGGTAAATGCAAAGTAACAATACAACCAAGTCTGGCATCTGTTATGACTTGGAGTGCCATCTGTGAATCATGCGGGTTGTGTTCTTTTTCTGTTTGGGTCATCCGTGGAGGTTAAGGGTGTTCATGGTCCACTTTGCTCGTCGTATATTGAATGACTTCGAGCGAAAGTTTCATGAGTAGGGATGGCAACGATAGATCAAAATATTCTCACAAAAACGTGAAATTTGAAGTAGTCATTTTCAAAAGTTTAAATTTTCATTCAATATCCAGAAAAAAATTACTTAAGACCTTTAATGTATTTGTGATGAAATGAGACCGTCAGCAGTGCTTAAATCACTGTATTAATTGAACAAAAAAAAAAAAATAATAATAATAATTAATAAAAAGTAAAAGTGAGGGACTGATGACTGAAGGAGGGACTGACATTATTAGTCAAATTCATGCAAAATAACGCAAGCCGACGTGAGGACACCTCCTAGGTTAACCTACTTTTCCCTCCTCAAACTATTTTCAGGCATAAAACAAATATCCACTCTGAAAAACGTTGTAAAGATTTGGAGGAGTTAAAATTCATTGTCCTTCACCTGCAGTGCTTTTAAGCTGATGAAATGATTGTTTTTGGTATTAGTTAGCAGTACGGCTGTTATACTGAGGATAATATTTTTATCTTGAACTTATTTACCATCAACATTCACAGAAAACATGAGCAACGAAAAACTATACCGATAACTATTATGTGCTTCGGCACGGATTCTGAATTACAACTTGTTCTCTTTGGCAAGGGTTATCGAAATGGTGGGAAGGCCCCACATCCCCTCTATAGACTGCTGGAGGCTCCAAAACGAATTGGGTGAAGGACTGACGCAAACCTCTGTGACACTCATTCATTATGTTTCACTTCCTAAATTTATTTACTAAATTATGAAGCCTCGGATTTTGAAATTTAAAACCACACCATGATGATTATGTTTAGAAACATTTTGAGAAATATGTAAATCAGTAACGTTTTTGGGTGACTGAACTTGGCAGTTTGTGACATTGGTGAAGGACTGATTTTTCAACATGTAATCAAGTTTTTAGTAATTAAATAATTATTTCAACACTACGCCTGTGTGTTCCGAGTGTTGCAAGTACGTACGCAAATTTACTATGGAAGATAACTCTTTTAGTACCAAAAACCATTAGCATCTCTTCAAATCTTACCCTTAACCATTTTCGTTAACCTTTTTCGTGAGATTGAACATATATAGATATACTGGATTGATATCGATCAACTTACTGATACATAGCGACTTGCTAAGGGTTTTCTTCAGGCGCCTGTCAGTTCTCTCAAAAACTCGGTCTGCTGGTAAAAACCTATGACAATGGACTGGGAAGTACAAAGTAATCTTTTTGAGTTTGAGGGGCCTACGAAGATCATAATGATGCAGTAGGTACATTTTTGTTTTGTTTTCAAGTGACAAAAAGTCGCTTGTTTTCCTGCGCCCTCTAGCGGCAGTAACATGCTCTCAAAAATGAATGTTACCAGTGCATTTTGAAGGGCATTTGGCTACTTTCATTTGGCAAATAGTGAGGAACACGCTAAGATGCTTGCTTTTCAAGTTATAAGCGATTTTGTGTGAAAAAGTCCAACATTTTTAGGGGTTTTTACGATTTTTGTTGCGAAACCGTCGTTTTATTGTTGTTGGCCAACTTCAGATTCTGATACAGGAATCCGTCAAAAAAACCAATCTGCCCGATTTTTTCTTTCTCCAAAGTCCTTGTTTTTTTATCGCGCTGTAGCGGCGCTACCCTGCGCTCAAATTTATAATGTGACCAGTGAATTTTGAAGGAAATTTTGTCTACTTTCATTTGGCAAATAGTGAGGAACACGCTAAGATGCTTGCTTTTCAAGTTATAAGCGATTTTGTGTGAAAAAGTCCAACATTTTTAGGGGTTTTCACGATTTTTGTTGCGAAACCGTCGTTTTATTGTTGTTGGCCAACTTCTGATTCTGATTCAGGACACCGAAAAACAAGAATCCGCCCAAAAACCCGCTCTGCCCGATTTTTTTTTTTTTTTTTTTTTTTTCAAAGTCGTTGTTTTTAGCGCGCTTTAGCGGCGCTGCCCTGCGCTCAAAATTATAATGTGACCAGTGCATTGTGAAGGAAATTTTGTCTACTTTCATTTCACAAATAGTGAGGATTACGCTAGAATGCATACTTTTCAAGTCAAACGCGATTTTGTGTGAAAAAGTCCAACATTTTCTGGGTTTTTTACTATTTTTGATGTCGAACTTCGGTAGAAACCGGGAGCCGAAAAAAGTGTGGTCAAACCGTGGAGGTCTGCATTTTAAGGTTTTCGGATCACTTTTCATTAAACGCCTATTAAATGAGTTCTATCTCGCACCAACTCCGGTAATTTATTGGTAATAGAGGTTTTCCGAGTTGTAATTCCGACATATTGATATTTATTCCAATATATCGATATTTAATCAATGACATGTCATTATCATTTGAGCAATATGTCGATGTACTACTTTCGATTAGCCATCCCTAACAATCCCTTCAAGCCTTTAGTGCCCGATGATACATTTGGCACCAATTTTTGAATTGTTTTCAGTCGTACGATATCTTCAAGATCTATTTTCATGTTCTCCAATATCCTGTAATATTTTTAAGAAAATCAAATTTATGTTAAGGAATAATGACAGTGAACGCATTAGACGCGTTGCCAAATAGTCTGATGTATTTGTAGAGAGCCAACATTTCTTGTTGGCAGTCGACTTTGTTTTATCCGCAGACATTGACTGTTGAATTCATTTCAACGCTGTAAAATTATCGAATGTGTCTAATTATAACTAGGTGTTAACTGTTCATCCTACTTATACTGAAGTGGTAGTGTAGTTTATCAAGAACTGACCTGTTGAACTTAACATGAAGGATAACCAGATATTTGCTGTGTATATGTACGTTGTAATTCGTGAATGAGTCCTCCGTGGGTGCACAGAGTGAATGTTGTTCCGCCGGATTGGGGAGTTTTTGCAGACCACCTCGTGAACCAGAGAATCCTTTAAAAATAATTAGGAATCCCTTATAGCCCTTGAGAACATCTCCAGAAAGCTCAGTTGAATTCCATTGATTTATTTTATTTTTTGTTTGGATGAATGTTGACATTGTAACGTACCAACTTTCCGTCCCAGGATGCCGGACAATTTCCTGAGAGCCCACGCAATTCGCTCAGCGGATTTCCAAGTCTGACGTCACAATCTCGGAGGTTTGTTCACTCTCGAGGGCTTGAACAGGGTGGATTGATCTTGACGGGTGGATTAAGAGATCAACATCCAAGCGACCTGTACTCACTGGGCTATTCTGACCAACGTCACCCATCCGTGGTACAAAACCATGCCTTCAGGACAAGACATAGTGTGGAGGATAAGTAGGCGTCTCAGGGTGTGCGAGGTGCTGATTGGATCGACGGTAGAAGTGTTGGCCTCGTAAGCGCACTGGCTCAGGTGATAGCACTGGGGATTCATAGCCCTCTCATCCCCTTTCTACATGATTTGGGGCATACCATCTGTGGGCCCACAGGTCCCATCATCCCTTGCAAGGCAGCGAATGCCCTTCCTCTTCCCAGCGTCCATTTGCTGAGCAGGTCAGGAGAGCACGGGTATCCCCTCACAGCCTATGCACAAGACCCGTGAGTGTCCCATGGGATAAGAAGTCCTTCACCAGGGATAGACAGTGTTATGGAATCGGGACCTGTATTTGTCCAGGTAAAGTCCAAAACAGAGCCAGGCAAGTAATTCTGATTTGGTGGGATCTGGTGGTTTCCGACGGGAGTCAATTGCACTGCCTCCTGCAGCAGCTCGGAAAACATTAAACTCCCAGTGGAATGCTTCTGGTCGCTACTCTACGTTAGCGATTTTTCAAGGGTTTTCCGCGGCTTGCCAAGATGGTCCCGACTTTCCAGAGCTGTCCAAGGCTTGGTAAGCTCGTCCCAAGCTTACTAAGGGTTTCCAAGGCTTGCTAAAATGGTCACATGCTTTATAGAGCCATCCAAGGCTTGCTAAGTTAGTCCCAAGCTGGATAAGTGTCTCCAAGGCTTTGCAAGATGGTCCCAAGGCTTGCCTAGATGGCCTCCACGCTTTCCTGGCCTGTTCAAGTCTTGCAAAGCTGGCCCCTCTGAACAGCAGCAGTCTTTTGCTCGAAAGTCGACAGCCGTTTTTTGCTGTTTCTAGAGCCCCAGGGGTTGAGTCGATATTTCAACCAAGCAGGTTGACGCCCTCTCAACCAAGGTTGCGTTTAGGGCAGACAAAATCGACGTAGACGAGGTGGATTGAGTTCACTGACCAGAACTCATTGGGCAATCCTGACCAACCTCACTCATCCCCTCCGCACAAAACATGCCCTCAGACCGAGAGGCACGAACTGGGAAAAATAGTCTCAGGAAGCAAAAGGGGTTGATTGGAGCGACGGTAGATGCGTCGGCCTCAACAGGACAGGCAGTGGTGCATTGGGGATTCAGAGAACTCCCCCCCCCCCCTCCACCAGGATTCGAGGGCTTGTCATCTTTAGTTCAACAGGCCTCTTCTCCTCGCCTTGTAAGACGGGGGTTGGAGCGTCCTTCCTCTTCTCAGCGTGACTTTGATGAGCAGGTCAGGGGAGCGCCGCTGTCTTTACCGCCCACAGTCTATTGGTGTACCATGATAAAACTTCCGGACTTCAACAAACAACTTATTGCAATATCATTATTAACAAGTTACTTGAAACTAACTACTATACCTAATCGTAGAACGCAGTAGTACCTAATTATTATCACAAGAAAATTGCAATTTAACTTCAGACTTACAGGATGGAGTCGAGGACCTGATTCAACAAAAAACATGAAATTAACTGAAATATCACAAGCTTCAAAGGCACAATCACAGCTTCATTTTTTGGTCAACTATTGATGTTACTGTTTCTTCTCACGCATTCTAAATTCTATAAATTCTAAGCTTCGTGACGTCAGTGATATCAATCGGCAGGTCGGTGTTGTCATCAGCGGGAACGTCAATCTCCTGAAAGAATGAGGAAATAAATGAGAAAGAAAACCTGCTTCATTTCAGTCATTTTATTCAAAAAGGAAGAAACTTACAGGTAGGAACGCCAACCAGCTGAATATCATCACCGTTTTCAATCGGCAGATCTGTGTCATCGGCAGGAACCTCACTCATCACCTGAATGAATGATTGCATGTGTAAGAACTACTTCATTTCTCCTCAAACAAAGATTGACGTGTTGGAGTTAATTTTATTACCAAAGGAAGAAACGTAACTTGGAAACGTCAACTCCCTTCAGGCTCAACATCAAGTCCGTACGTAGTCTTGACAAGATTTACTAACTCATCAACAATTCGTCTTCACTCTATGAATAGTCGATTTCCGACATTTACGACTAGACAGGAACAGAACACTGACAAGAAGACTGCAATGAGATGGACAACTAAACAGACGAATGAAAGTGGACTGAACGCCTCGGGTTTATGAGATAGGCCATGATAGCGGAAAATCAAACGATTTGAGATAAGCCAGTATCACTTTTTCGCCTTTTTCTCCGGTTTCTAGTTGAAGTGTCCCGAAACCAGTGGTGCCAGCGCACGGGGAATTGGAAAATACAAAAAAAAACAAAAAAAAACAGTTCTAACTCAAAATCGCATTTTTTGAGATAGGCCATGATAGAACTTAAGCGACGATATAGTATAGAAGCGAAAAATCATCGCCCATCCCCATTAACTTTTCAGTCCGATCCGTCCTAGTTAAGGCAATCCATCCCTGGATGAAGTTTCTCTTGTTCTCAATTCATCCCCAGCTTGGCACCAACTTTGCAAGCTTTGGACAGGTCTGAAAAGCTTGGAGACCATCTTGGCAAGCCTTAGAAACCCTTATCCAGCATGGCAACCATATCGGCATGCCTGGGAAATCCTTAATTAGCTTGGGATGAGCATAGACGTGAAGCATTCCGTGCAAGCGCGAATAGGGGAGTGTTGTGGTATCAGTTGATTTCTATTCGGAGAGTGTTGTGGTATGGGAGTGCAGTGGTCCCTTTCTCTGGGCCAAGGATTGCAATGGCTAAACCCGCACTCACCTTACAGAAGGATGGTTGCCATTTGGGAAGAAAGGAGGCAGGAAAGTGCCTCAGACAGGAACACTCCCCCAAGCTGGGTTTCAGGAGGAGCGCTGGGCGGGAAATCAGCATCCCTGCTCTGCCGACCCTCCCAACGCAGCCCCCCCCCCCCCCCCAGGTTCTTAAGTAGACCAGCCGCACACCCATTCCCGGGGGCCGTAGTTGATGCCAGTGTGCTACGGCTCACTGTGCGGACTCGGCTCTTCGACCCTCATGTCCACCCCTGTAATGTTCAGGCTGACATCCCGGGTAACGCCAGGGTGTTGGGGGCATGTAAAGCGGTAGAGAGCCTTCGGGCTCTCGGGCCTCTGACCGGAGTGGCCTTAATGGGGAGGAGTTGCTCCCACTAATGCAAATAAGCAGCAACTCCTTCTCTCTGGTACCTCGGGCGGGGGGGAGCCCGCGGTCTTGGATCAGTGGGGTCATCCCTCGGTCCTTAGCCGCCCCCCTTGGACCTGTTGTTGGACTCGAGGGGGTCGTGGGGCCTGCTGGGAAGTGGAGCCTGGCGGAAGATCAGACCCCCTCTCGGGTGGAGCTCCCTTCGGGGGACCTGCTGATAGCTTACAGCTCCATAGCAGTTTCCATTGTACACAAAAACACCCAAGTCCCATCAGCAGATTCGTACACATCCACAGGGATCTCACTGAGAGAAAAGATGTCACATGGCATCAGCGCCCATGATGACACAACAAACTTACAGGTGCATACATAGACCTTAGTCAGGGGCCCCGAAGGACCTGGCTTACTTGACGACATGGCTTAAATTAAATAACGAAACTTATAGTATAGACGCTTCTCATGCCTTCTTGGATTCCTTACGAATTTTCTGCTACACGGTGATGAACTACTTCATTTTCTCGTCTCAAAATGACTCCCTTTCAAATCACTCGTACACACTTTGCACAAACTTAGCGCACACGGCTCTCCTTTCCAAAGTATTTTTCGTACACAAATTTCCAAGGTGCTCAGCTCGATCTAAAATTCCGTTTCTGCATGTTTGTATTTTTTTTTTGTAACGTTCCCACATCCGTCAATTGTCTCATACGAGTGTCCCAAAAGTCTTCTAACCCCGACTAGTGTCGGGTCCATTTACGTGTAAGAATCTCATTTGTTTAAATTTTATATCTGTACATAAAATAACATTTTTATAATATCTGTTTGATGTTTGACGGTAGCAGGATTAGAAGTCCTCTTTGGCAGGCTTACGGCATACCGTCCTGCACGACTGCACTTTGTATAGTTTACATGTACCAAATTTTGTTGATCTTTTCTTCCCTAGTAGATATTTTTTTAAATTTTGCGTTCAATTGAATAGTAACTGTGACCGTCCAAATTAAGGTCTATTCGTTTTGTGAAGTCAATGAAAAATAAAATCAACTATTTTGTACAATTCTTAGCTTTCTAACGTTGATATTTATGGCAATAAATGTATTAAAGTTGGTATGGCGGTTTTTGTTTGATCCTCTGGTTTGGGCAGCTCGTCGTTTGGGGATCCGAGGCTGTTAATTTATTATTGTGTATTTGGCAGTTCCCAAAGTCGCATATTCCGTGGAGGGCGGGTTAGGGAATGCCAGAATGAATCCTCTGGGTTGGGTGCTCTAAGCGTCGCACAGCGGTTCAAAAACCAAAGTCGTGGGACCGAAAAAAACACGAGATGTTTGCCTTTTTTTCAGGTTTTGGCCTATAACTTGGAAACGACGCATCCCATCGAAATAACGCCCATTATCAAAATGAAAGAGCATTAAATTACGCGTCGAATGAGTGTATAAAAGTTCAAATTCCATCCAGGAGTATGGGCGTAATCGGAAGTTGAAAAGCGACTATTTGACCAACTCTGGAAAAATTCACACTAGGCGACTTTTATCATGTCTCCAGCTCTGATATGAGTCATCTAAATGAAAAAATCCTTGGAATGAAAGATGTAGAGCATGAAATTTTATGTTTCTAGAGTACCTAGTTGTCCCATTTCGTTCAATAGCAAGACCATACATACTGGCCAACCCCACTCGACGTTAATCTTCAAACGAGTGATAGTTCTCCAGGTCTCCGCTAGGGCGATGGTTACACAGAAGTCGGTAAGGTGTTGGATCCGCTCGACACCCCCCCAGGCTCAGCCTCTCCAAACCAAAAATAGTGTGGGTCTGCTGACCAGGTGTCGCAATATCAAATTATGCGTTTATGGGCCTGTTGAATTCTGGATTTTACGTCCAAAAATACTTCGATAACGACACCTAACTCGACCCCATAGCCGAAACCCTTCAAAAACGCCCTCCTGGAGCTCCTTTTTAACCCCACAGAGCCCCACGGGTTTGGGCTATCGGGATGAAAACCTTGCGGGCACTACTGGATAGTAAACAGAGTATTTTGCCAAAATTTCAGTTGTAAAAAAAAGCTCCTACTGTCCCAAACGGCGTACAAGCGTGCGAACGCATAATTTGAGAGTGCGACACCTGGTCAGCGAATTCACCTAATTGTTTTATTAAAATGTTAGCCCCTGGGTCAGCGGATCCAGAAACTCATAATTTGCGAATGTAATACCTGGTCAGCGGCCTCAGACTATTTTTGCAGTTAGGAGAGGCTGAGCCTTTCTTGTGTGTAACCATCGCCCTAGCGGAGACCCGTAGAACTATCACTCATTTGACGATTAACGGCGAGTGCCAACCCCCGACCTCTCCCACCTGGCCTCTGACAACTTCTTCTCTCTTTTCGATAATGGATAGTTTTTTGTGTGTTTTTCTTAGGGTCGGTTTCATCACCTCGAGTTAGGCTAACCCACGAGTTAGCGAAAAAATTGCGTTTCACCAGCTGTTGTCTCCAGTTGTTACCAGGACGGTAACTTACACTTTTTTAACTTGCGGATTTTCGGAAGTTATCTCCTTAACTTGAAGTTAGGTTGTTGTGGTTGCAACATTATTACCATAACTTGAGCTCTAACCTCAAAATAGCTAACTTGAACTTTAACATGAGGTTGGTGAAACTGGGCCTTAAAGAAGTAGTGGAAGATGGTTTTTTAGAATTCTAATTTCAAATTCGGATTCAGCTTGAAGAAATGTATGGGATACCTACCGGAGAATATTCTATTTGAAGTAATCATTGAAAAAACACTTAAAACCAAATCTCATAACACTGAACCCAACATCCATATCAACTATCGTCAATACTCGACCAACTGATCAGCTGCAGGTTTTATAGTAACTTGACTGACTCGGCCATCTTCCCTTCTTTGTTTTCAAATTATTCTTTTCTGATACCAAGAGTTTCAACGAAAATCAGAGCCATCACGGAGGTGAATCTGGTTGGAACGAGGTTCTGGCCCAACCAGTAAGATGTCTGCAAGCGCCCAGTTTTTTTTATTTATTACTTTGTCGGCGGAGAACTGCTCTGTATTCTTGTGTTCCTGGGGTTTGACACTTTACTAGGACCGGCAGCAATTTCTTCCTGGTTGCTATCTATGCCCTCGTCTTCTTAATAATTATTTGTGGGAACGGCTACCAACCAGGGGAGAGACCACGATGTTCACCTATCAGGCAATCAACGGAGTCCCACCTTGAACTTACGCCCGGACGGCTCATTGTTCACTGATATGGTACCGATGACTATTTGCCTCCTGGTGGTCGAGGTCCAATCCCTAATACAAGACTTATCACTGCGACTGTAGGTCCGTCAACTAGCCGGGTCGGCGGCCCACAGTGGGGCAAAGCCGGAAAAAACCCTCAAAAACGAAAATTAGTTTTGCGAACTTTTTCCGATGGTTTATATATGTTGAATAGTTGTAGAATGCATCCCTGTAGCCGTTTTCCTGGAAGAATTTATTTTCAGCTTGGACTGAGGGGTACAATGTGGAGTTTTTTGAGACTTCGAAAATAGGCACTTATAAACATAAAGTTTGGAGTATTCGTGTGTGTTCATTTTTGAAGATAGAAACCTGAAATTTTTTGGGCGTGTTCCTGATATATTAAAGAAAATTAAGAACCTTCAATCCGCTTGAAATATCATGCTCTTCATGGGGGGCTGAATTATTTAGTAATTAATTGTGTTTTAACGAGTAATCTCGGGTTTCTAAGCTTTCAAAAAATGCTCCACCGAGCTCCGCTCTGGCAGGGCAATTTTTCGATTGTAGACACCCTAGGGAAGCTCTTGTAAAAATTTCAGCTGCAAAAATTTGCAAATCTGGACGCAGGATTGATTTTAGTGTAAAAAACACGGCCGATTCAGCCGCTTTCGGCGAGATAAACGAGCTTGATCGAATATAAGGTGCTTACTCCTTAGCTTAATCCGTAGCTGGAGGTTTATCGGTAGAAACTTTGATCCTTTCACATAAGATGTCATTCCCAGACCATGGCGGTGGCGAGGGGGAGACAAGGGATTTTATTCATCCCACCTTCAGAATCCGCTGGACTCAGCATCCCGCCGATTTGAAGACGGGCGAGTGGAAGAGGGATGGGGTGGTGATGGCAAGATCTTTCCGATCCTTCTGCCGGTCACACATCTAATCAGTTCAATGATATTATCCTAAGTGGTCGCAACAATGCCAGGGCTCATAATTCAATATCGCGAATTATGCGAGGTTTTGCTCAACGGTGCCAATTTGGACCGTTTCGTTGCAGGTAAATTGGCTGATTTTATCAGGATTTGTCATTAACAAATAATGTAGAAAGGCTTATCTCAAGCCAGGTTGTTCAAGCAAGTATTTATCATTGTACCAAATCTCTGAATGATTGACAAATAATTTAAAAAATCATTATTATTCAATTTCAGAAAAATTTGGCGAGAAGTTGGATGAAACTAGATCCTAAATTGAACTAGATCCTAGTGACTTCTGACCCAGTGGGTAATAATTCAAAAATTAAATATAATAATACAAATATAAATAATAATAGAAGCATAAATAATATAATAATACATAAAAATACATATAATAAATATAAATAAATATAAATAATAATGATGATTTAATTTAATAATTTTAAATAAATTAGATTAAATAAATTTTAAATAAATAATAAATTTTATTTTCGCTAATATTACAAGCAGAGGGTGATTTCATTAAATGAAATTTTGTTGTTTTTCTACTACTTTCATTCTCCTAGGTACATTATCATTTTTCTGGCCAATTTTCTATAACAGAAGTCGATTCAACTACCCTGACTAAACATAAGTAAATATGTGCATAAGTAAGTAAGTTTATAAGTTATGTACTTAAATATTTTTCTCAAGAGATTGTGTACAATATTTGGACCTTGGAGAGTTCTCTCTTCTATTCAGCACCCCAGAAACTAAATTTTAATATTCTACCTTCTACTTTTAAAGCATATTGCGATTCACCCACTACAGGTCTATCCTATATATATTATATATATATAAAATATCCTATGAAATTTAATATTTATAATCGATTGGTGACATTGCCAGCTTTGTACCTCATAATGGAGTTGAATTATTGTGAGTCGGTGGGTCAATTGACCCATGTGAATTCGGTCAATATGAACCACTGACTACGTGCAATGCGTAGTGAGATTCAAAGACCATGTGTGATTTTTTTCAGATTTTTAAAGGTGTAAGTAGAGTTTTTACAGGTTTTTTTCCGAAAAACAGCGGTTTTGCCCCACTGTGCGGCCCCCAGCTCTCCCCCCTCAGTCGTAGATTGCTGTGGCTAGTTTAACGTTCTCAGCAAACGAAGACAATGTTTTTACCAGTCCACCAGAATATTTTATCCCCGTTCGAGGTCCCAAGAGAGGTTCGTTCATGCGATCCCTCGATCTTGTGTGTTCAAGACGGATGCCTCGGCCGCCTTTGCCACGGGAGCCTCTGCTAGGATTCACATAAACGTTCCAAAGTTCAGAGGTGAATTGTCAACCGACAAGACAGGTATTACACGCCACAGGTATTACTCGTCTTCTTACGTGATTTTGTTCTTTTTAGCGTGCTCTCGTCCTTTTCTTCTTTGATTTTCTTAATTGTAATTTGTTTTCTTCTCCCTTTTTCTTGCGTCGCTTATAATCCTTTTTGAATTCCTCGTTCCTTAGTTTTCTTATTTTCTGGGGTTTTCCCATATTGGAAGTTGGTATCTGCATGATCTTTTCTTTCCCCAGTTCTGGAGTTTCTTAATTTTTTTCTACGTTTAATGTGTTTCTTGTTCTTTATATTTTCGCAAGTAGCTTCTTCTTTGGGGGAGTTGATTTCAAAGTCTTTTGGTGAGTTCCTTTTTGGATCTTGTTAATTTTTCTTCTTTCGTGCCTTCGACTTAGTTCTTTTTAGCATATTTTCATTCTCATCTCCTCATACCTGAATGGAAGTGGTTTTGTCTTCTTTTTAAGACAAATACTTTTCCCCTTGTCGCCAGCTTCACAAGGTTCAAACTTAATTGGGCTAAATTTTTCCCCCACTGACCGCATTGTTTTTCAGCGTGACCTCATGTTTAAAAGTCTGAACCTTTTGTGCCACAAAATTTGTGAATTGCCGCAAGTGCCTACTAGCATCATTCGTGGTACTTGCTGGCGCTCGAACGAATTGTTTTAGGAACGGCCACTCGTTTCATGGCGACTTTAGCGTTCTTTCAGTTCAAAAGTGGATCGTTTACTGCAAACGTGAATTTTGTGAAGTGATTGTTTATATTCTACGGAAATGGTCGATTGGTTGTGTCAACCGAAAACCGATTCGTTGTTGAGTCTACGGGCGGAGACACCGCCTGAGAAAGAGCCTACTCCTGACGTACCCCCGGAACGTAAGTACATAACGTAATAGTACTGAAGGAAATCCTTCTCAAGCGAAACCTTGTTTGAAACGCTCGCTTGAGTGGCAATATTTTTGTAAGCTGGTACGTGAAAAGCTTTAAGGGAATTTCCAAAGAAACAGGCCCATTTTCCACGTCGCCTCATTTCGTCTGCCTGCCTCACGACCTCCCCGGTGAGTAAGCTGCACAAGTACCACTTTTCTGACAAGTCAAGGGAACTCTCCAGTCGTTTCTTAGCGGGAGATACCTGGCTGTGCGTCACAATGGCAGGCTGTCGGATTTTGTTTTTATGCCGTAAGGAGTGGCGCAGGGATCGGTCATGGGACCCCGGCTCTTCAACATCTTTATTAATTTTGGGGAAGGGAGGAGTTATTAAATTAAATTAAATTCAAACGGAAATTTGAAATTCTAATTATGAATTCATTTAAGTTATTTCAAGAAATCAGAAGGGGAAGGCCGAAAAAGGTATTGGGCCTCAGATGGGACTCGAACTCACAACCTCTGCATTACTAGTGCAACGCTCTAACCAACTAAGCCACCAGGACCAACAGCTATGAAAGAGCGTTGGAGATTGAAAGCTCAAACTGTCCCCTGCCCCCAACACCTGATTCGGCCTTATCATATTGTTGCTTATTTCTCCCCCTCTGAACCTTGATCTGAAGACAACACTGCATGAGGAAGCAGATCAAATTTCCTCAAGTCATTCCTGAAATGAAATTACTCCTCCTGGGGAATTAAGGGACCCCTAGGATGAGGGACAAGAGTAGGATGTTTACTGACTTCAATCTCCAACGATCTTTCATAGCTGATGGTCCTGGTGGCTTAGTTGGTTAGAGCGTTGCACTAGTAATGCAGAGGTTGTGGGTTCGAGTCCCACCTGGGGCCCAATAGGTAAATTTTTCGGCCTTCCCCTTCTGATTTCTTGAAATAACTTAAATGAATTCATAATTAGAATTTCAAATTTCAGTTTGAGTTTAATTTAATTTAATAACTCCTCCCTTCCCCAAAAATAAAACACTGCATGAGGCAGCAGATCAAATTTCCTCAAGTCATTCCTGTAATTAATGACTTCCCTCAGTATATGCCTGGTCGTGTGGTCCTCATTGCTGACGACTAGACTTTACTGTCATTCGCCGATCATACTGATAATGCCTCTTTGTCGATGGCGAGAGCGACGGAGTGGTTCAATTGAACGGCATCAGTGTAAACGATTCTAAAACAGTTTTCATGCTCTTCCACCTCCGACCCTCAATGTTAGCTGACCCCAGTCCTGCTGGAGCCCCAGTACTGTTGACTCCAAGTTAAACTGGAGGGCTCGCTGTGACAATCTGGCCAGCACTCTGAACCGTGATATTTTCCTACTCCTTAGACTAGAGGAAAAAACTGAACCAGCAGGCGGTAATTGCGGCATACAACGCCACGTTCCATAGTCATGCCACCTACGCAATTAGGAATGGAAGCGTTTCTGGATTATTATTTTTTTATCGATAGAAGGCGTCCAAATAATACTAAAAATGGGGTTAAAACACAAACTGCAAGCTCGTATGAATTTATAAAATTTATGGAAAAATTGCTATTTGAATTTTGGCGGAAACCCGAGGTCAGCTCCTATTGGTCGACAAGTTGGCCACCATTACAAAACTAAAAACTAAAGAATCGGTCATTGGAATAAGTTAATTTATATCACAAATAAGTTGAGTAAATAAGCATGATCCCATTCAAAACAAAGCGAACACGGCCATTTTCACGTTACTCCAGTGTCACTAGAGCCAAACACCAAGAAAAAATCGAAAATAGAAGAAAAAATCGACCTGCACTCTGGTGTCTTCTGATTGGAAACTGGAACACCTGTAGGTGACGTCACCTACAGTGGTTTTTGAATTGGCCTGAATTACTTAAGATGATTATAAACTACGTGAAAGACTTTTTGTCACAAAAATGATGTATTTTTCCCTTTTTGACTTCTAACAACCCGGTACAGGATGATTTAACCCGAAATTCAAGAGCACTTCCATTCCTAATTCTGGCCTGGGGTCACGCTCCCTCAGCCAAATCCACATTTACCCTCCAGCGCCGGACGATCAGGTTTGGTGCTGATCTCCATTACAAGGCCGACTGTAGATTTGCCTTTCGTGAGCTGGGAGTTCTTACTGTTCCGGCTGTCTTCATCCTCGAGTGCCTCCTGCACGTCCACAGCCACCAGGAGGATTTCCCGAAGAACAACGCCAGACACACTCGCCAAGCCAGCAAGCTCTCCGACTGGCCCCCCGGCGTGGTGTGTCATGTACTCTTGGAATAATAGGTACACCTTTGTAATCGCGACGGAGGTCGACGGCTCCGAAGGCCTCAAAATTTGACATTATCCGTTTCAGGAGGTCTAGATTCCAACCGAAATGTCCGTCCGCCGTCCGGGCCGTTCTGGGCAGTAGGAATATTATTTAAATCTAAAATTTTGTCAGAATACTCGGTTTACCATCTAGTTGTGCCCGCAAAGTTTTCAACCCGATCGGCCAAACCCGTGGGGCGCTATGGGGCTAAAATGGGGCTACGGGAGGGATTTTTGAAGGCTTTTGGCTATGGGATCGAGTTAGGTATCGTTTTCGAAGTATTTTTGGACGTAGAATCCATTTTTTGGGGTCCCGGAACGATCCGATTTCACTGTGGCGATATATGGGGCTTTCATGGGGCTATAAATGGGATTTTTGAAGGATCCCAGGAGGTCAAATATTTTTCAAATAAAAAAAACAAAAATTCAAAAAAGAAAAAAATTGAAAAAAGTTTGAAAAAAAAAAATTCTCGACAGAATTAAATTTTTGCACAAGTGACCTACATCCAAGAATAATAAACCCTTGTGTAAAATATGCGTCGTTTATTACTCTTAATGCCTACGTGAACGGTTATGCCGACTTAACCCTTTTCTGGTCACGTGTACCTAACATAAAACAACTAACGACGAATGCTGTGGCATCTATTTTCTTGGCTACTTCTGGAATATCATCAAAACCGTGTACGCTGCGTAAGAACTCCGAAGTAACTGCAATGATTGGAAAATTTTCAATTTAATGAAATGCAACATTGATTGAGTACCTAATCGTTAGTAACTATGCAAAATAACATTTCGTCACTCAAGTTCTAACACCTCGTAATTAAAGTTTTGACGAAAACGGTTTTTGACATTTCATGTCTTTGCTATGGCACACAACCAAATTTTCGTTATGTCACGTTACGTTACGTAACGACATATGATATGCTCAATGAAATGTCCCAATGTGTTGCAGACTCGTATGCAAGCATTTATTCATTCCATTGCATAGGTGAAATTGCATTGGGCCATTATGGGTTAACATAGCCAAAGGCATATCTGAAACCATAGAAAGGAGGAAAACGCGAAAATGACTACAGCGCATAACTGAGAAAAAGAGCCCGTAACTGATAACGTGTAGGTAAATGATGAAACAGTCGTTTTTTTTTTTTTTGTTTTTTTTTTTGCCTCTGCTGTAAAGTTGCATAATTGTCAATTATGTGGTGTTAGAACTTACGTGACGGGTTGCATTCTATACACCACTCACGTATAGAACGGCAGCCCTTTCAACGTCGATGGATCCGCACAGAATGGTTAGCTTTGGCGTGTTTTGGGACATTTGTGTCATCAATGTAATATGTTGAGAGAGACATTTCTCCTCGTACCATTTCGAACTGTAGGATCCGTTGGCGATGGACTCCAACTGCAAACGCAACGTGATTAGGGTTGTGTCTCATCCTCGTCACGAATACACACGTGTATGAGTCATTCCATGAAAGTCCGCCTGAAAAGTGTCTAAAAGGAGAATGTTTTTAATTTTCAAGTAGGTACCTACCTACTTGACTTTGGTTTATTATTCTTGGAATGATAAACCTATGTTTTCGCGACGGGGGTCGACGACTCCGATCGGCCTCAAAATTTGACATTATTCGTTTCAAGAGGTCTAGATTCTAAATCCGAAATGTCCGTCCGCCGTCCAGGCCGTTTGGGGCAGTAGGAATTTTTTAAAAAATCTGAAATTTCGACAAAATACTTGGTTTACCATCTAGTTGTGCCCGCAAGGTTTTCAGCCCGATCGCCCAAACCCGTGGGGCGCTATGGGGCTAAAATGGGGCTACGGGAGGGGTTTTTTGAAGGCTTTCGCTATGGGATCGAGTTAGGTGTCGTTTTCGAAGTATTTTTGGACGTAGAATCCATTTTTTGGGCTCCCAGAACGATCCGATTTCACTGAGGCGATCTATAGGGCTTTCATGGGGCTAAAAATGGGATTTTTGAAGGATCCCAGGATGTTAAATATTTTTCAAGTAAAAAATACAGAATTTTTGAAAAAATACATTTTTGAACAAGAAAATCCAAAAAAAAATTTTTCGAGATAAAAATCAAAAAAAAAATTTTTGTTTAAATTTTTTCATTGACAGAATTAAATTTCTGCACAAGTAACGTATATCAAAGAATAATAAACCCTTGTGTAAAATTTGCAGCGTTTTATTTTAGTTTTGCTGTTGTGCAGAGATTAGGAAGAATTAGGAATACGTCAGAATTTAAACAACAGTTGTTTAAACAGTTACAGCCCGTTTACTGTTACTCTAACATCGCGAACGTTCACTTAATTCTGTTCTTCCTCCTTCCTGGCGATGAACGTAGACCATTTCCCTCGCCTGACTCTTCAACGGCTCTTCCGAGAAATTGTTGTTTTCTTCTTTTCCATCATTGAAAATACGGTGATAAAAAAAAAAACGAACTATACAACCGGGAGACGTAAACAAAATGGCAAGCAAGGTGAGACAATGTTGCCAACAAAAACTCGAAATCCCTTTGCTCTGGATGCCACATCGGCGTTTCCTTTTGCGGTCACTATAGTGTCGGAGCGCAATATTCTAGTGGGAGACCTATAGTTCTCCCTGAATCTGCAGTTATTGCGGGAATCAAAGGGCTGTCTTCCCCAGACAAATTGTAGCCAAGGGGAGCCAGGCCCACTGATACTGTCTTACGAAAATCCGCTCTCCTGGGGACCACAGTTGAATTGTCAACAATGGATGCCTGGGCAGTGGATTCGAGAGTAAAAATTGGTCCCACTGACCTGGCTTCCCAGACAAAGGGAAGCCAGGGGTCCAATTAAAAATGCACTGCGTATAATATAATATATTGGTATCAATATAGGAGCTTGGTATCAAAGACGGACATGTCCTTTTTTTTTTCAAAATGGAGGTAGATACGTATTCTTATAGGAAATTTTCTACTGAATTCGAATCTGCAATCGTTTAGTTTCAAAAACGGCCAGAACACGGGGAAAAATGGCTTCAAAGTTGTGGTTTGGTTTCAAAAACGGACTGCTCCAACTGGATTTCGTTTCATAGTCGGACAGCTCCATGACAACCAATCAGAGCGCCACATTCGTCCGTCGCAAGGCATCATGGGTAATCACAGCTCCCACTTTTCTTCTGATTTTTCGCAGTATGCTCAACTATTTTAATTATATAAAAATGATTTTCATGGGATACCTAATACACAATAAAAGGTTCTTTGAATTTGCAGTTCGTATTTTTTTTAAAATATACTGGTAGGTACCTCAACCTCATTTTTACAATTTCAATGTTACCAAGTTATTAAAAATTATTATAAAACAAAGTAAAAAAGAAAAATTGGTGAAAATAACTATAAAATTGATAGAATAATAATAATAAAGGAGTTTTGAGAAATAAAGTTGGTTTCAAAAGCGGACTGCTCCAACTTCAAGATGGCTACCCTCAGTTTCAAAAACGGACTGCTCCACTGTTCAGTTGCAAAACTGGCCAGCTCCACTTTTTACACTGATTTTACGCCCTGAATTAAGAAAATATTCAGATTTTCTCTATTTAAAATTAATTCTGGAGCCCCAAGGAACATTGAGAAAAAATTTCAAGGTGATTGGAGCAGTCAGTAGTGAGCTACAGTTTTTTGGCTCTCCTTAAAAAAAATGAAAAATGGACATGTCCGTCTGTGATACCAAGCTCCTCTATTTTCTATATTATAGAAAAAATATATATTATAACCATACAATGGTAAAATGAACAGTGTCAAAATTTCCATCATTTAATGATGGAAGACTCCCGTCTACCCAAATAAATGCAGCGTCGCCAGCAGGAGAAGAGGTTTTTTACAAGATCAAGCCGCGACCTTAGCGCGACCCGCCTCAACTGCTCTGTTGGGTTGGTGATCCGCGAGAAGAGTGGAGAAATTTGTCCACACTCTCCACAGTAGGTAATCTTACAATTTGCGTTTTTCTTCTTATTCTTCTTCTAAAATGTCGCAAGTAAGTGGAGAAAAGTGCTTGTGTCTGAAAAGTGGTGGACTTTCGTGGAATGACCCTCGGGAATCTCTCAAAACGACATTGTACGATGAATACAAAACATGATGATTCTGTCAGTTTGATGTCCAGTTTATTACCGAATGACTGATTTGAGATCCCATAAAACATTGCAGTCCCACGAGGAGTACAATTCCAGACATGTCTCCTTTGATATGTATATCAAACGTCAACGCCGCGAAATACGATATGTTGGGGTCGATCAACGTCTGAAAGGTTCAGAATGTGAAAATCATTCGTCCACATACAAATGAATGTTCAGTATTTGATGAGAGAGCATACCATGACGAACATTTGAGCTGCAAATTCAAAATATCCAGCCACGAATATGAACACATTTAGTCTCGCTAGCACCTTCTTAAGTTCCTTCGCTTGTCTTTTTGTTAAAGAGAAAGAAAAACTGTCAAAATATATTCAAAATGAGAAATTATGATAAATACTTGCTGGCTCACTTTATAATTTCAACATGATCCCGGATGTAGCCTCTGATCTGCTGACTGTCTGAAGCGTTTGCTAATGCTTCATTGAGAATTTCACACAGTACCTTTATTTTAATCACTTGGACCCCCATAACGGTATATGAACCAATGCAAAGCAGTAGCAATCCCAACTCTTCCGTGGCGTTCCAAACAAACATGATCATCTGTCCCCAAAAGGGTAACTCAAAGATTGGCGGAAGAATGAAAATTTCTTCAACGTGACCTTCTTCCATGTAAGTCAGCAGAGCTTCGACGATTGGGCCAAATATGTGCCACGCAACGTTCAAAATCACCAAAGCTGAAGACGCAATCATTACTTTGAACAGTAACTTCAGGTTATCGTCTACAGCTTTTTCAGTAAAGATGGCTTCGGATCTGACACAGTGAAAATCCTCGAGGCTCACGTCATTTGAATAAACGTTCTTAATGATCAAAAGCCAATATATCCACTGGGAACAGAACGATATTACGTAGGTAGCGATGTAAAAATGAGTGGTTACCTCGAGCAAATCTCTCGCAAAAAACACGGCCATTGCGATTTCGTATACACTAGTGGCCACGTAGATGACGCACAAGAAAGCCCAAACTAAACAGAAATGTACAGTAGACTTGATGTAATTGCGAGGGTTTGAGCCTATTGTAAGGAGTCGTAAGCCAAATAGCGTTAAATCACGGAGTTTTTCATCTGACGAGGAAATTCGCAGTTGAGAAGCATGATCGTCAATCTGCTCTTTTTGACTGTCCCCCAAACTTTCGTTACGACGAACTGGTGGCAGATTCATACTGAAATTGATATTAAAATAGACAACAGCAAGTGATCCAAGCAAAGGATAGGTAATATCATTGTCGCTTACATTGTTATGTAATACCTTTCAAGCGCTGCTGCTGAAACGCCAACTGTGAGCTGCTGATGTATTTGCCCCCTAACGAAGGAGCAACATGTGTACCTGCCCTATAATTGTATTTAGTTCTGTGCAATTTGTCCTAAATGGATTCAGAGATCGTTATGGAGGATAATTAGGGAGCAGCAAAAGGTATAATGCGTGGCTACTGTAATTAAACGGTCATAACTACACATCTGGAACCCGCGGGCGGCCAGTAGAAAATTAGCAAACGTTTCTCTCGTTGTGTAGTTATTACCGTTCCTGATGTGTAGTTATGACTGTTCAATTACAGTGTCGGGTGCAGACCGTAATTCAATGAATCATCAATTCATAATAGTTATGAATTATTTTATTATCAACAATTATTGTTGATTCATTGACCTATTCGGTTCAAATTATTTGAACCGAATAGTTAATTCTTTGTCGAAAATGTTGTATGCAAAAATTAATTGTCAATAAAAAAATTTTTTTTTTTTAAATCACATTGGACAGATTTTTTGATTTTTTCAAAATAATTTTGAAAAATTGAAAAATTATAATAATTATAATTCAACAATAATTATTGTTTGTTAACTCGGAAAATATTTGACCTCGTGGGATCCTTCAAAAATCCCATTCGTAGCTCCATGATAGCCCTATAGATCCCTACGGAGAAACCGAATCGTTCTGGGACCCCCGAAAATGGATTCTACGTCCAAAAATACTTCGAAAACGACACCTGACTCGATCCCATAGCCGAAAGCCTTCAAAAAACCCCTCCCGTAGCCCCATTTTAACCCCATAGGGCCTCACGGGTTTGGGCGATCGGGCTGAAAACCTTGCGGGCACAACTAGATGGTAAACCAAGTATTTTGTCAAAATTTCAGATTTAAAAAAAAATTCCTACTGCCCAAAACGGCCCGGACGGCGAAGAGTCAAGAGGCTTTAGGCGTTTCCGGCCCTCCTCGCCCTCGCCCTTCCACCCCTATTCACGTATGTCCCCTGCTTGTCAATTTCTTCCGAATTCTAGCCTCGACCTCAGGCCCGTGGTAAATTTAGAGTACCCGCTCACTGGCATCTATTTAGTTCCCGCCTCTGCCCACTGGCAACTAAATAGCCTCTCAGGTGAGTCTCACTATGAATTTCGACGAAGCTGCTTGCGTTGGTGCGCTTTTAAAATGCCCATGTAATAGTTTAAAATTTAAACTTATATTTAATATAATTATTATTTTAAGATGAAAAAATATGTAAAAACGCTGCAAATTTTACACAAGGGTTTATTATTCTTTGATATACGTACTTGTGCAGAAATTTAATTCTGTCAATGAAAAAATTTCTTTGGATTTTTTTTTTCAAAAATGTTTCTTTTTCAAAAATTCTGTATTTTTTACTCGAAAAATATTTAGCATCCTGGGATCCTTCAAAAATCCCATTTTTAGCCCCATGAAAGCCCTAAAGATCGCCCTAGTGAAATCGGATCGTTCCGGGACCCCAAAAAATGGATTCTACGTCCAAAAATATTTCGAAAACGACACCTAACTCAATCCCATAGCTAAAAACCTTCAAAAAAAAACCCTCCCGTAGCCCCATTATAGCCCCAGAGCGCCCCACGGGTTTGGACGATCGGACTGAAAACCTTGCGGGCACAACTAGATGGTAAACCAAGTATTTTGTCAAAATTTCAGATTTAAAAAAAAATTCCTAGGTACTGCCCAAAACGGCCCGGACGGCGAAGAGTCAAGAGGCTTTAGGCGTTTCCGGCCCTCCTCGCCCTCGCCCTTCCACCCCTATTCACGTATGTCCCCTGCTTGTCAATTTCTTCCGAATTCTAGCCTCGACCTCAGGCCCGTGGTAAATTTAGAGTACCCGCTCACTGGCATCTATTTAGTTCCCGCCTCCGCCCACTGGCAACTAAATAGCCTCTCAGGTGAGTCTCACTATGAATTTCGACGAAGCTGCTTGCGTTGGTGCGCTTTTAAAATGCCCATGTAATAGTTTAAAATTTAAACTTATATTTAATATAGGTAATTATTATTTTAAGATGAAAAAATATGTAAAAACGCTGCAAATTTTACACAAGGGTTTATTATTCTTTGATATACGTACTTGTGCAGAAATTTAATTCTGTCAATGAAAAAATTTCTTTGGATTTTTTTTTTTTTTCAAAAATGTTTCTTTTTCAAAAATTCTGTATTTTTTACTCGAAAAATATTTAGCATCCTGGGATCCTTCAAAAATCCCATTTTTAGCCCCATGAAAGCCCTAAAGATCGCCCTAGTGAAATCGGATCGTTCCGGGACCCCAAAAAATGGATTCTACGTCCAAAAATATTTCGAAAACGACACCTAACTCAATCCCATAGCTAAAAACCTTTAAAAAAACCCTCCCGTAGCCCCATTATAGCCCCAGAGCGCCCCACGGGTTTGGACGATCGGACTGAAAACCTTGCGGGCACAACTAGATGGTAAACCAAGTATTTTGTCAAAAGTTCAGATTTTAAGAAAAATTCGTGCTGCCCAAAACGGCCCGGACGGCGGACGGACATTTCGGATTTAGAATCTAGACCTCTTGAAACGGATAATGTCAAATTTTGAGGCCGATCGGAGTCTTCGACCCCCGTCGCGAAAACATAAGGTTTGTTCCAGGTCTAACTGCGTCTGTTAACAAAAGTTGACAGCTGTCGACAGCAGTTTCAATGCCTTCTGAATCGCTGTTGAGTTCTGTCGAACAGCCCATCTGATGACCTGGAACGCGATCTGTCAACAAACCAAGTCAAATGAATCACCGTGAAGTAATGCTACACAATTTAATAATTAAATTATTTAGTAATTATTACTTCATGGTGATTCACGTGACAGTAAATTTCGAATGAAAAAATCCAAGTGATAATTTTTGGTACCTATATTTTATTCACAATAATCAACCTTTTTCAAGAGAGGAGTTACTCCTCTCTTGAAAAAGGTTGATTATACCTATGATTGATACCTACTCCTCAGGAGTAGGTATCATTAGGGCGGGAATGAGTCATTTAATGTGTTTGAGGGGGAAGGGGGGGTAAGATGACGAAGTGGGTAAGATGACGAGTTCTGATTTTCTGTATATTAAAAATAGATAGAGACACCGTTCCAGTGGCACCAGGGACCTCTCGTGGTGCTCCTCCACACTCAACGGCAGTAATTCCCATCCATGTCCCCAGGCGTGAACAGTACAACAAAGTTCGATTTCGCAGATAGGTCATGCAACTTTTGCTCCTCGTTTCTTAAGCGACCACGATTTTTTGGCAAGTCATTTGAATTTCTCTTTTCAATATTGTGAATCTATAAGTCAAAATCTACAGTTTCATTGCTAATTGAAGTCGTTTGCTCTAAAGCTGCATGTTGATGGAACTGTTTTGAAAAAATATGGCGTGGTGGGGTAAGACGACGAATTTCTTCCCTTCTTATGAAGAATCTTCGGATAGTGACAGATACATCGAAAAAGATGATGATATGGATATGGAGTTTGATGATGAGGACAAAAACTGCATTGTCTGCGGAGAACAAGGGAAAGATGAGCTGTGGTATCAGTGCATTCAATGCCAATCTTGGGGCCACGCCGAATGCTCTGGTTGGGACGAGGATGAAGCCGCTTATCAGCCATGGAAAATACTTTATTCAAAATAGAAATTTAGAATAAAGTTTGATTATTTTCGTTTATATCCTTGTCCATTCGTCATCTTACCCAGGGCCACTCGTCATCATATCCGCAAGGTGGGGTAAGATGGCGAAAATGACATCTTCTCGAAAATTTATTTTTTCTTCTTTCTAAAGTTGAACGTAAAATTTTAATAAAAAGTATGTTGTACTCGGATGTTTTATAAAAGGAATAGTTCCATTTACAACCCTCTCGGCTGCTTCCAGAGCCTAGGAAAAATCTTAGAAGCTTAGGTTCGCCAACTTACTTCAACGAAAAATGAACCCTAATTACGAGGACTTCGGGAGGACGTGAGTACAACTTGACGCGCCGAGCACCAAAATAAAGTGAGAAGGTTATGAGAGAGGTTTCAACTGGGTAGGGTTATCCTAGTCGACAGAACCCAACCGAACTCATTCGAGCTGTCCGTTTTCGGCGGACAGCAGTTGAACTGCAGTCGACCTACAAATCGACCTGGAACAGCCGGCCACGGCGACTTTTCGCCGACCCAGCGATCTGGAACAGCAGTTTTCTCAACTGCGCATGTCTCCGTCGATTTCTGTTAACAGTCCGTCAAAGCTGGAACAAACCTATAGGTGTATTATTCCAAGAATAATAAACCAAAAGTAAATGAAAATGTAAAACCATCATGGGGTACAACCGGCCGGAGTTTGCTTTCCCTGTTCTCTTACGATTGCAACTTGTCAGAAATTCAATTTGCTTACTCTCTATTTTCAGCCAGCTTTTACCTCGAGCCGGATCGTATCGCCGGCCATGTCAAAGATCCCCCAACACCTGAAGATGAGCTCGTGACTATTTTCTTGTCTTCGATGGCAGGACATATAATGGACCGGTTGGTACCTGAATACAATTTTGGATGAAAAAAAAAAACCCCGTCTTCTATTAGAAACCTCTGTTGAACAACCATATTGACTCTGATAGTATATTCCAGATGTGAGACTCAAGACTGTATGAAAAGGATAGACATCATAAAGCCGCCGCCCCCTCCTCCAGTTGCCGAACTATCTGAAGAAGAAGAAGTTGCTGTTGCCGAAGTGAAGGACGATAAAAAGGCCCCTTCGCCGAATAAGGGTTATGGAAAGTAAGAGCGCTCATACCGTACAGAAATTGATATATTTTGGGGCGGTTGTAAACTGGGCCACGAGAGCAGAAGTCCAAAAAGCAGAGGTCAACTCTCGATGTAAACTGGGCTCCACCTTGAACCCCTCTGTATTAGGGGTCATTAGTGATAAAAGTTGATCAAGGAAATGAGCCACCTTCACTCGGTCGACCAGAAGGGGCTGGTAGAACGCCTCAATCGAACAATAACCAAATTTCTGACATAGTTCGTGAACGTTTTGACCGTCGGGCCCGGCAGAAGGAGTTCTAGACTGGGGACTGGGTTTGGCTCCTAAGAATAACGGTCACAAGGGTCTGTTCGAGTGCCACCCTGTGAATAGCTGGAAGGATGTCACGTCAGCCCTTGAGGAGACCCTCCACTCAGGACTTTCCACCAGCCTGCGGCCAGCACGTAAAGAAGTCAGAAAGTAAAAGGGTGGAATTCGCAGTCGTCACTCGAATTGGAGGGTGTCCTTGAGGGTACGCTTGAGGGGGTGAGGCCACTTGGACTGGCCTCGCCCCCTCAAGCATACCCTCAAGGACACCCCCCAATTCGAGTGACGACTGTGAATTCCACCCTTTTACTTTCTGAATATTTGTGGTGCACATATAAATACATAATTAAAATGAATTCGCTCTCATGATTGACTTCTTCCATAGCCCACTTTTCATTAGTCCGCAGGGGCCCAGTTTACAAGAGCGGCTGTGTATCAAACAGGTGAAGGGGACTCTGGGGGCCCGATTTACATGCATCATCCAAATGTGTTGCCCAGTTTACAATCGCCCATATTTTGACGTTTAAGGTCGATCCTCATAATTACCTTAACACCTTAAGGTGGAACTTTGATCCTCAATAGCTTTCATTAAATGAAATTAATTTTTCAAATTTTGAAAAACGCTATTTTACAATAATTGTCATTAATTATTATAATTATTATAAGCTTATCGTACTATGATGACGATGAACTCTTCAAGTTAAACAACAGGGTTTTTAATCAATCCGGCCGACTTCTACATTTGCCCCACCAATACCTAGTGACCTAAAGGACAGTCCGCCACTGGCAGGGGGGCATCTTGAACCCCCTCCCAGAGTAACCCCTATACATATCAACGAATCTCTCTCAAGATCTCAAAGGGCCCCTTGCGTGATAGCTCACAGTTGAAAGCAGTTTCTGTTACACTTGGATGAGCTTCACAGGCCTGTCACAGCTATAAATCTGCTGTGTGGTAGTGTTTGAGGCTGTGCAGCCGGATGGAGGAGTTGAAGTGTCGGTTTTTCTGTCGCAGACGCAAGTCCAAAACTGCAAGAGCCTCGACTGCGGGAGGAGATCATCGGCCGAAAAGAAATGTAGTTGAACACGACAAACCAATACACGTGGAGGACGCTGTCCCAGAGGAACCAACAGAAGAACCGACGGACCATTCACTTGCTCAACAAAGTATTCCCAAGCGTAAGTTCAGAAAATGAATGGTACCTATTTTAAAAGCGTATGATGATGGTAAAATTTACCATAGGATTCATTAAACACACACACAAGCCGCTTGTGACAAGCGTGTGTCACGTGAAATCTGGATCTGCAAAAAAAAAGGAGGATGTTGAGAATGCGCTCATTTGCTTGCGCCTTTCACCACATCCCAACCAGTAGAGTAGGAGAAAACAGTAATTTCATTGCTTACCGTTACAACACGTACTGCCTACATAAACAGACCGCCTGAATAAAAGATACAAATTTCATTTTTCCAGAATCTGCTGAACATCCTCCTGAGGAGGAAGAGGAAAAGGAGGAGGAAAAGAAACCCATCGAAGAGGAATTCACACCAGAAACTAAACCTGGTTAGCCCTAGAGGTCACTTTTACTTTCATTAGGGAACAGATCCTTCTTCTGTGGGTGCCATAGACGTGAAACATCCGTTGGCGACCAATCCTTCTTCTACACAGCCTGCAGTGTCCTCTCAATCGCTCCAGTCTTCAGAGCGGCAAAGTTGTGGATTCCTGTCCATCTCCGGGATGTCCCGAAGCCACGAGAGTTTGCTGCCAATCCCACGTCTTCCCTTTCAGAACCAACCGCTGGAATGCGTAGCGATCTCCACTGAAGACGTGCAAGGTATCCTATCTTCCGCCTTTTCACATCTTGAAGAGCTGACGATCCTCAAGGCCGGCCCGGCGCAGAACCACAGTGTTCCTCACCATCTGGGCCCATGAGATCCGAAACATCCTTCGGAGGCACCACATCTCAAAAAGACCAAATGTAGCACCGAAGCGTTCGATAGCGAATGCTGAAGCTAAGATGCTTATCACAGAAGATATCATCCGGATATACGCCGCTCTGGCCTGCTCAATCCTAGCGCGAATTTCAACTTCGGGATTCCATTTCTCGTTCACGATAACTCCAAGATAATGAGGTGGTTAGGGTGAGAAATGATTCCTCTGCTGAGTACTAAATTGTTTATTTGAATAAACAATTGTAGCGTGGGGACCGGTTTCGAGCAACTAAGCTCATGTACAGCCCTGACAAGAAAACCATTTGTCATTAGCACCAGAGAAAAACCATAAAATTATATTAACAAAGTAACAAAGTTATATTATACTGAAGGTATATGACAATGGTATAAATAGTGGAAATTATAATTGATGAAAACGGTCCAGAATGGTGGTAACTTGACAATAGTACATAGTTTTGGAATATGGACCCACTGTTAAAATTGGCTCCATGACTGATGGCCAGTGAACCATTTGAAAAACCAGTTAGGCTATACTACAGGTACTGAAATGAGAATTGTTTATTATTCTAGAGGCAAAACAAATACTCGATATGTGAATAGTGACAAGGAGAAATTATAGGTAAGAAAGTCAGAGGTAATTTTAAAAATGGACCCATTTGACAAGGTTATTGGTTCTAATTGGTAATAGTAAAGATTAGGTTGGAATTATTCTTATTTAAAAAACAATTGATAAGTAAAACTACAGAAAAAGATGACATACCTAGGTGGCTAGTTTTTTCAGCGGTTTTCGCACATAGGTAAATTTGAACAAGTGTTATTAAGTACAGGAGGTTGGATGAAATAGAAAAATCCAGATGAGCTTACCAGAGTGACTTGAGGTAGGTGGAACGTACAATCAGTTTTGAACAATTGGTTAGGCGTCTGAGAATTTAAATAGGTACCTACTACCTGGGTGGGGACGAGGGATTACCACTGGCGACTGATTTTGCCCTTTGAGTGTTTTGAAAGGAAAGCCGACATTCCCAGGAAGTTCAAGTTTGTTTTGAGAGTAGTGAACCGTTATTGAGGGGTTATTGGGGATATTTGAGAATGTTCAAGTATGAATTTTAAAGTTTTAAATTAAAAGAAGGGGGGGGGGGGTGAAAGAATATTGATTGAGAGTTAAATTGGTTTCAGAATTTCTAATATTGGGGATCTACTGATTTTGCCATGGTCGTTTTTATTAAGATCAGGGTGGATAGCTTATTAAGCTTTCAGGATTTCCAGGTTCTCCCACTCATTGAGCAGGCGACCCTTGGGTTGGAAATGTAAAAGTTTACTATCCCTATTTGGGTTAATAGGATGATTTGAGCTGATACAATGGTCGGCAAAATCATTATAGCCAAGATGCTGAAGGCGTATCTTGCTTTCATGTTCTGCCAATCGGGTTCTGAATGCTCTGCCTGATTGTCCTACATAATTTACTTCACAAAACGGTTCTCCACATGTTAATTTATAAACCCCTGACCTGTTCCTAGGTTCAATTTTATCTTTAGGATTTGATAAAAACCTCCCAGTTGTGTTGGAAGCCCAAAATATGACTTTATGCCCCAGTTTGCGGAGTTCCTTGGCGAGTTTTTCTGATAAATGACCATAGTATGGTTTTCTTATTATCAGTATGGTGACCATAGTATGGTTTTCTTACCATACTATGGTCATTTATCAGAAAAACTCGCCAAGGAACTCCGCAAACTGGGGCATAAAGTCATATTTCGGGCTTCATCTTTTTCTGTAGGTTTACTTATCAATTGTTTTTTAAATAAGAATAATTCCAACCTAATCTTTACTATTACCAATTAGAACCAATAACCTTGTCAGATGGGTCCATTTTTAAAATTACCTCTGACTTTCTTACCTATAATTTCTCCTTGTCACTATTCACATATCGAGTATTTGTTTTGCCTCTAGAATAATAAACAATTCTCATTTCAGTACCTGTAGTATAGCCTAACTGGTTTTTCAAATGGTTCACTGGCCATCAGTCATGGAGCCAATTTTAACAGTGGGTCCATATTCCAAAACTATGTACTATTGTCAAGTTACCACCATTCTGGACCGTTTCCATCAATTATAATTTCCACTATTTATACCATTGTCATATACCTTCAGTATAATATAACTTTGTTACTTTGTTAATATAATTTTATGGTTTTTCTCTGGTGCTAATGACAAATGGTTTTCTTGTCAGGGCTGTAGATGAGCTTAGTTGCTCGAAACCGGTCCCCACGCCACAATTGTTTATTCAAATAAACAATTTAGTACTCAGTAGAGGAGTCATTTCTCACCCTAACCACCTCATTGGATTAGACCTCTGCACCGTCGGCAAACACCACACTGAACTCCAAGATACTTGAAATTCTGAACGCGTTCCAATGAGACGTCCCCAACTTTGATCTGCTCTGCACGAAACTCGTTGCCACGCACAACTGCCATCCATTAAATGGTACCTTAGGCCAATCAACAGGCTCTCCTCAGCCACTGTTGACGAGCTGCTGGCAGGCCATCTTGAGAGTCGGCTATAAGGATGGTGTCGTCTGCATACCGGATATTGTTGACGAACACACCACCTTGATGCCAAGCTCCACTTCAGGGAGGGAAGCAAATGCTTGTTCCATGTAAATATTGTACAGCAATGAAGATAGGATGCAGCCCTCTCTGAATGTCGAATTCATCCGTCGTTGAACCATCCGGGAGCTTCACTGCTGCCCTCTGGTTCCAATACAAGGCCTCAATAATTCGGATGTCCTTCTCATCAACCCCGATCCGTTTGAGAGACTCGACCATTCTGCCATGCTAGACAATATCGAAGGCATTTTCACAGTCCAGAAAACACAGCCACACATCTTCGCGGTAGTCCAGGCAGTTTTGCGTGAGGACCTGGAGACTGAACACCGCCTCACGAGAATCAAAACAAGATCTGAACCGACAAAACAAGGTCTCACCGCAGTGGCCCTCACATCTTCGACACAGACGACAGTGCAGTAAACGCAGGAATATCTTCAGTAGGTAGGTGGCTCATTAACGAAATGGGTCGGTGCTCCCTGCACATAGCAGCATTCGGCTTCTTGGGACGCATGACAAAGGTAGTCAAGGGCCAGGCCGACGGGATCTTTCCAGAATCATGAATGGCATTGAAGAGGCGAGTGAGCCCAACCTCCCCGAGGCATTAGGAGCTCGATAGAGGAGCTGAAGCCAACTGAAACAATCCTCCTGTTAGTTATTTAGTCCAGTCATTAGGTAGTTTGGAACGGAAAAAATATCTGAAGATTTTTTCTCGACGGATCTGTACGTTTTTGGGGGTGCTGAATCCGAAAATTTGGTTATCTACTAGATTCGGATATGGCTTCACCATGAAAATGGCGAAAAACCATAAACTGTCGGTCCTTTTTTTTTTGTTTTTGCCTTTAACTCTGAAACCGTGCTTCCTAGCGACATGACTACTCTATAAGAAATTAAAGCTGATGGAATTTCCTAAAAAATGAGACCAAGAACGCCTCGCTAGCTTTCTTCGTTTGGCCGCTAGAGCATGCTGAAGTTTGACCATTTTTCTAACTAAGCCAAAATCTTCGTATTCCAGACTTCCGAAGCCTAAAAACACTATTAAACACCACAATCTGCCCCCCGAACCCCACATAAGGTTCCCTGATACCTTATGACAATAATTGCTAAATTACCTATTTAGCTAGTCACATGTTGTTTTTTTTTGTTTTTTTTTTTTACCGAATAGCTGCTAAGTAACAGCCGTAAAGAAACGTCCAATCTGACACTGCGCGGAGAGCGGAAGCACGTTTTTCAAAACGTTTTCGGTTGTAGCTCAGAAACTATAGGTCCGATTCCAAATTTATTTATTTCTAGTGAAAGCTGATTAAGTTCTCCATCGCAGCTATTTCGTGTGAAATTTCGATTTTTAGCTTTGATAAGGGAGGGGTGGGCACGGCAAAAAAAGTGGCAAATTGTGAATAAAACATGATTCTTTGCACATTTCTGTCTATAACTCGGGAACGGTCTGTCCGATCTTACTTTTTTTTTTTAATCAGAAAGCTGATTAAATTTTATATAAGTAACGGCACATTGCATGTCTATTGAAACAACAAAAGTGCCGTTAGTATTCGTCGGAAAGTGTGGAAACAAGAAATTCGACCATCTACGACCACGTTTTTCAGGAAAATTTCTTCTTTCCCTCCCTTATCAAAGCTCAAACCAAAATTTCACATGGAATAGCTGCGATGGGGAATTTAATCAGCGTTCACGAGATAAAAAGAAATTTTGAATCGGACCAATAGTTTCTGAGCTACAACGGAAAACGTTCACACCGCCCGAAGAGAAGAAGAAGGAAGGCTCAACTCGAAGAATTGCAATCATGCATACCAAGATTTGCAATCATGGTACGAAGATTTTGGCTTAGTTAGAAAAAATGGTCAAACTTCAGCACGCTCTAGCGGCCAAACGGAGAAAGCTAGCGAGACGTTTTTGGTCTCATTTTTTAGAACATTTCATCAGCTTTAATTTCATATAGAGTAGTCGTGTCGCTAGGAAGCATGGGTTCCGAGTTAAAGGCAAAAAAACAAAAAAAGACCGAAATTTTATGGTTTTTCGCCATTTTCATGGTGAAGCCATATCCGAATCTAGTAGATAACCAAATTTTCGGACTCAGCACCCAAAAAAACGTACAGATTCGTCGAGAAAAATTCTTCAGGTATTTTTTCTCAGATTCACTACTTTTGGACACCTAATGACTGGACTAATAATAATTATTAGTTAATAACAGTTATTAAAAATAATTATTATTGTTGTCTCCAGTTCGGTGCCTATCCAGTTCTAAACATTAATGGATCGATACATCGATAGCTAAACATCGATGGTCCACAAAACATCAGCACCCAACCATCGATGTTTGGTTGGCATCCCTAGTAAGCAAAGCCTTTTGCCAGCTGTTGCCTCAATTGAGCGACATTTATCGATATTTCCAGTTCAAAATTGATCGTAATTAACGAATAACTCTTGTGTATTTTCAGTTCGGAAACACCTCGGCAAGAGTCATGCGAGCATGGAAGAAATTGACGCTATATTCCACACGTGGAAATTCCGCGAGTTGGATCAAATGGTGGACATTGACTTTATTCATCATACCAAGTAGGTATATCTTGGGTTGGCTCGTCCTCGTCTGCTTGGTGTCACCTTAAATGTCATGTTTGACGACTTGCAGGTACGAAGGGAGATTGTCGAGGATGCTTATGGAAGAGTTCGGGAAATTCACGTGGAATAATGGCCAAACCTACAAGGTGGGTACTTCAACAGAGAGCTTTCAAGGATTGCTTTGTCATTTTTTGGTTTATTATTCTTGGAATAATACACCTGTTTTCGCGACGGAGGTCGACGATTCCGATCGGCCTCAAAATTTGACATTATCCGTTTCATGAGGTCTAGATTTCAACACCGAAATGTCCGTCCGTCGTCCGGGCCGTTTTGGGCAGTATGAATTTTTTTTTAAATCTGAAATTTTGACAAAATACTTGGTTTACCATCTAGTTGTGCCCGCAAGGTTTTCAGTCCGATCGCCCAAACCCGTGAGGCGCTATGGGGCTAAAATGGGGGCTACTGGAGGGGTTTTATGAAGGCTTTTAGCTATGGGATCGAGTCAGGTGTCGTTTTCGAAGTATTTTTGGACGTAGAATCCATTTTTGGGGGTCCCGGAATGATCCGCCTTCACTGTTGTGATCTATAGGGCTTTCATGGAGCTACAAATGGGATTTTTGAAAGATCCCAGGAGGCTAAATATTTTTCAAGTGAAAAAAAAAAAAAAAATTGAAAACAAAATTCAAAAAAAAAATTTTTTTTCATTGACAGAATTAAATTTTTGCACAAGTAACCTATATCAAAGAACTAGCTGGGACACCCGTGCTTCGCACGAAACATCAAATTCCCGTCCATCACCTTTCAACGATGCACCCATGGCAACCCGCCAACTTACTTTTTAATAGTAACAACGCTTGTTGGTTTCTCGTAGTGAAGTATCAAATTCAAGATACGCCAAGGATGTAAACAACTTCCGTCGTGAAGGACTCAGGTTTCAGCCAGAACCGCCGCCGCACAGTGCGTTGTTTGACCAATTTAGGGGAAGGAAAATCGTAGCATCTAAACGATAAGTCATATCGGGCTGAAAATCTGTAGATTTATGTTTTGGGGGCGTATAATCCAAAAATGATGTTAAAAATTAGATCAGAGGATGGTTTAGTACCCACATTTCTTTCCACGTTATAGGTGCATTTCCAACTCTACAATTTATATTCTTTAGGATGGACTCTGATCGGTCATCTTACATTCAAAATTCTGTGAGGCTGAATGGTTTTGATAGAATCGAGCTCCGTATTACGTGATTTTTAGTGTACAGTAGAAAAAAAAAAAAAATTGTTATTGTCTTCCTTCACATTACATACCTAATATAAGAATGTGGGATTTTAACTAAATAAATCAACATATGTATGATATTTTTCTTCATCTTGACTTTAAATGATGAATCTTTTTATATCACACTATAATCATACAAATATGAACAAATATGTTAGGAACAAAAAATAAACAGGAACAATAATAAGAACAAAAAAAAGGTAACAGCTGTTACCTTTTTTTTTTGTTCTTAGAGGGTAACCTCTAGAGGGTAACCTACGAAAAACGTATAAGAAAACATGAGATGTAAATAAAAGTTTTCACAAGTCTGCAAAGTAATTAAAAAAATAAAAATAAAAATAATGACTTTATTAATTACGTGTCACTCACAATCACACCGGTCCTACCGAACTCAATCGAATGGGAGGTCTCTCGGGAGGACAATCGGGGACACACATAGCCGCTGATGACGACGCGTCTGCCTCCTCGGAATCCGCTGAGGCAGCAGCACGTACCGCACGGGACCCCCGTCTTCAGACCCTCCTTCTTGGCTCCGTGGCGGTATATTTGATTTTACCCCCACAACCATAAAAAGGGCAAAAATAACAATAAATACATTTTCACTCAAAGCAATTCTCGAAAAAAAAATTTTTTTAAGCCATAATTTAACTTTAAATCGACTTTTACAAAAATCGTGCAAAAACGTGCAAGATCCAGTGGTTGCCCCTTCATCAGTAGGTATTGGAGAGACGTTCCCCAAAAAACCAGAGAGGTGTTTTGCGGAGATTTTTTTAAAAGCTTATTTTTGTAAAACAAAATAACGCTTTTAAGTCTCATCTGAGAATGAGCTTACGGAAAGCGTTTAAAATTTTGAAAAAATGTGTTTCACGTACCTTATAAGGTGTAGAATACAGAGAACCTCGCAATTATCTTGTATGGTTGCCTCTGAGACGTACTCGTTCATCAGTTTCATCTTCAAGTTTGGGCAGGTGCTCCGACATTAGCTAGGCATACACCAACCGATTTTTTCGGCGGATCAGATTCTCGTATCAGATCAGCCGATATTCCCATGGATCAGAGCTGCCGATCTCAGGTTTGTCGTCGCCCACCCACGAGCAGATCGATCCGTGAGAATCTTCGTCAACAAATCCGTCGGCAGATTTGATTTGTTCGTTTATGGGGGAAACCAACGGATATCCCACGAAGGAGGGTGGGTCGGCGGATTTCAGCCGGATCTGTCTCGGTCTGGCCCTTGCCACTAACGAGCAGATCAATTTAACGGATCTCCCAAAATTCTCGGAAAAATCCGCGATCCGTCGAAAAAATCCGCTGGTGTATGCCTAGCTATTCTCGGTCGTCCTTGAAGGTTTTGTAATACATTTTCTTTTACTTCAGGTATCTATGTACACATACATTGGGTCCAAAAATTTTTATTACAACTTTCATTTTTCGATTTTCCTTACCCTAAATTGGTCAAACAACGCACTGTGCGCCGTTCGAACCCGTTTGAATAGCCTAAAACCTTCCCCGTGCTATCCCGATCATTTTGCAAAAAAAAAACCGCATCAAAATCCGTCCAACAGTTTGGCCGTGAAAGGGAGACATACATACAGACACCGATCATTCTTAGAGAGATTAGAGGGATAATAAACCCTTGTGTAAAATTTGCAGCGTTTTTCCATAAAAGGAGTTGGTCAGGCTTGTAACAGTTAGTTCTAATACTGACGCCAAGTTGTTCAAACCAATTAATAAACAAGCAGCTTCTCGGTTGTCTTGAACCGCAAAAATAATCGTTATTATTTAAAACCATCCTTACTCTGGTCATCCGAGATTTTAAATATTTTAAAATCCGATAAAAATGTACCCAACTAAATATTGTTTATCTATTTACAGGGTACTTTCAAGAAAGGATGGGGCGTCGGTCACGGACTGATCGAATGGAACGCGAATTCCATCTACGAAGGTGAAGTTACTTGTAATATGAGGAATGGCTTCGGAGTTAAAACCTACGTTGACGGCAGCACCCGAATGTATCACGCTGGGCAGTGGAAAATGGGGAAAAAACACGGCCAAGTACGTCAACGCTGAGCTGTTGTTGCCGTTTCAACGTGCGAAGTACGTTTTCTATTTCGCAGGGGATATCAGTGTATGACGAAGGTGACTGGTACGAAGGCGGATGGGAATCCGGGGAGAAAAACGGCATCGGGACGCGACGTTATAAAAACGGAGCAAAGTAAATGTTGCGGGTTTGGCGTTAAAATTATCTCGGGAGCATATTCTGGCTGATAGATGTATCTTTTTTAGATACCATGGCATGTGGTTCAGAGGGATGAGGCATGGAAAAGGAACGATGGTTTGGCCAAACAACGACGTAAGTTTTCTTTGTTCTTAGTTGCCGCACTTATCGATGCTTCCAGCAGTTTTATGACATGGGACATTTAACCAAGGAGGTGCGAAGAGACTTCTAACCTCCTTGCACTTGACTCATTGTGTATAGAGGCTTTTTTTTTAAATTCTTTTTTTAATTGTTGTTATGGGTCTGACCAGCACAATATCAAAAATGGTAGCAAAATCTTTGCTGGGAGGACTTTTGGCGGCCAAAAGACGTCGATTTCTTCGGACATTTTCCAGTTTTTCACGTATAACTCGAAAACTAAGCAGCCTAGAAAAAACCTTTACTAATACAAATATGAAGAGCATGGAATGCTGCGTCGAATGACCTCCTCACACGTTAGAATCGGTTCAGCCGTTTAGCCACAATCAACCGTCAAAAATAGGCAATTTTTTTTCAACTTGGCTGAAAAATAGGATCGCCAACAAACTAAATAGAAATTGCGTCGTCACTGCAGGTCTACATGGGAGATTGGTATTACGGTCAGATGCATGGAAAAGGGAAGTACACTTGGAACTCTTTCAGAAACGAAACGTTTGTCCCTCCTATGCAGAACGTCTACACTGGCGACTGGAGCAATAACTTACGGCACGGTAACATGCCTGATTACCGTTTGAGTCCTCTACAATGTAGCAATATTTTTCATATAAGATCACTAGTTTGAAAGGGGACACCAGTTTTTATTACTAAGCCGTACGAGCATGAGTTTATAAACACAATATAAATATTGTGTTGCATGATGGTCCTCGCAGGGAACTCCATTTTCACTGAGAGGTTAGAAATCTTTACAATATTATTCTTTAGGAGAGTATTTTAAAGACTGTATTGTTATTGATTGAGATCATTAGATTTCAAAAAAAATTTTTAAGTGAGTATTTACCTAATACAGTATTTGAAGACTTGGGTATTTAATACTCTCCTCGCAGACCACAATACTATCCAAAACTTGAACGCGAATGATGTATATACAGGAGAAGGTGTCCTAGAGCTGATGTCGGGGGCGCTAATAAGGACTCACTGGTACCAAGGGCAGAAATCCGGTACGGCCAACATCATTTGCCGTAATGGCGACGTGTTGGTATTGGAAGATCTGTTCAAGCAGGATCGCGTCGCTCCAGTGAGCCAATTTTTTGATTCGACGATTTGATTTGCTTTGAGACATAGACGTAGATATAGTCGTAGATAATATCAATTATTATGTCATAGGCGTAGATAGATTGACATTGATGAAGACATAGCTATGACATAGGCGTAGATAGTTGTGAGGTAGATGATTAAACGCAGACGTAGACAGACACACATAAACAAAGATAGATAGACATAGAAATAAATAGATCAAAGACATTGATAATTTAATCTTTTAACAGAGATAAATAGACGTAGACATACAATTAGACGTGGCATGAATCATAGAATCTATATGACATAGACATGCTAAACAGAGCCATAGATAGATAGACGTAGTCATCCAAGGGCGTACGCAGGTTTTCCAATGGGGGGGGGGGGGGGGGGGCTAAAAAATATTGCTGGTAGGCATGCTGCCAGCTAAGGTGGTTAAGTTAAAATTTAAAACGCTGCAAATTTTACACAAAGGTTTATTATTCTTTGATATAGGCTACTTGTGTAAAAATTAATTCTGTATCACTAAAAAAAAAAAAAAAAAAAAAAAAACAGATCAAATATCCTGGGATCTTTCAAAAATACCATTTGTAGCCCCATGAAAGCTCCATAGATGCCCACAGTGAAATCGGATCGTTACAGGAACCCCAAAAATTGATCCTTCGTCCAAAAATACTTCGAAAACGACACCTAGGTAACTCGATCCCATAGCCAAAAGCCTTCAAGAACCCCTCCCGTAGCCCCATATCGCACCACGGGTATGGGCGATCGAGCTGTAAACCTTGCGGGCACAACTAGATGGTAAACCGAGTATTTTGTCAAAATTTCAGATTTAAAAAAAAATCCTACTGCCCAAAACGGCCCGGACGGCGTGCGGTGGACGGACATTTCGTTTTTGGAATCTGGACCCCTTTAAACGGATAATGTCACATTTTGAGGCCGATCAGAATTTTCGACCCTGTCGCGATTACATAAGTGTACCTACCAGGAGAGGACGGCGAACTTTGATACCTACCCGTTCTTTTTACTACATGTTTACAAAATCAAGTGTTGTAGTTCAGAATTTTCAAAGTGAAACTTTTATTACATCGTCTCAAACTTTTTCGTCTGTGTTGCATGTCGCGTGACGCGCGACGTTCGGGCGCGGAGTAGGGATAAAGTGAAAGGCGCTCGTCAGAGCAGCCGAGGCCAATATGGCGGCGCATGTGGTTTGCATCAGCTGACCGTGTACGTAGAGGTAGCGAGGAGGGTAGGAAGGAAGAAACCCGAGGATACCCTGAAAGTTAGTTAGTTATGACAACAGAGTAAGCTAGTAAAGGGGTTGTGACTTGCACAGGTAAATTTATACTATAGCACGTTCGTCATCATTTCCCATTCATTCAGTCATCATTCCCATTTTCTAAGTTTAACATTAAGGTTGATGAAGCGATTTTTATACCCTTAACCCTAGAATGGATTCGGTGGGTCAAAATGACACCATTCACCACTTTCCGCAGTGTCCCAACCCTCCCTAGCGGAGGGGGGCCTCCCCCTCCCAGGTGTCCTTCCACTAGACTGTCCTCTCGGTGAACTGCCACCTGGCCGCCATCTTAGAGCCCGTCCGTCTTTGCAATTAGGTAAATACTAACCTCCTATGTGTCAAAATGACACCCGAAAGCAATAACGTAGGTAAAGCGTAGTTTTTTTGACACCACGACTCCATTGCACGCTATACTGTGTTTCCAAATTGACACCACGAAGGCATTGAATGCCCCTCATTGTTCTGCCAAATTAGGCTTCTAGAAATAATAATTCCAGTAAATATATATATATATATAATAACAATATAAAAACTGATTTTTTCCCATTTTCCACTCATTTTGGTTTGTGCAACTTAAAAAAATGTATTGTCAGACTACCTAGATAAAGGATTTCATAAATTATTTATTTATTTTTTCAGAAATGAGTGGACGGAAGAAAATATTATTTTATTATATTATTTATTATATTCTCTCCAGGATTCTGATGAAATTCGGCGTTTGCTTGATAATCTTGATTGTCTTGCTTGATAGTCTTGATAGTCTTGCTTGATAGTCTTAATTGTCTTGCTTGATAGTCTTGATTGTCTTGCTTGATAGTCTTGCTTGATAGTGTTGATATTCTTGATTGTCTTGCTTGATAGTGCTTGATAGTCTTGATTGTCTTGCTTGATATTCTTGATTGTCTTGATTGTCTTGCTTGATAGTCTTGCTTGATAGTCTTGATTGTCTTGCTTGATAGTCTTGATTGTCTTGCTTGATAGTATTGATTGTCTTGCTTGACAGTCTTGCTTGATAGGCTTGATAATCTTACAAAGTAGTAGCCTTGCATTATTTTATTGCTTTCTGTTTACTTTTTGTTCTCATTTGAAGAAGTTCATTAGGCTACTAGTTTTCTTTAACTTATATCCTTATATATTATATAAGGATATAATTAATCCTCTGAGTTTATATTTCAGCAGTCATCTTAATTTTTTGGAGCAGTTAATTAATATTTCAATACTGATAGGTACTCAGAAGTTATATACCTACCTTTTCTCGTAATTACTATGTCCTGTACTTACAAAAATGTGATTGATTGGAAACTGTGAACCTACTTGTTATAGTCTATAAGTTGAAACAGTCATTTATTATGCCAAATATAGGTAGGTAATCCTATTTTTATAATAATTATAATATAATATTTTATATAATTATAATTATAATTATTATTATTTTGAGGTTTGAGGAAATTACCTTTATATTATGTATTAGGTACTTTCTGTACTAAAAGACTCCACAGTCTGCCAAAGTGATACTATACTATTTTGAGATTTGAAGTAAGTTGCCCTCATTAAATGAGTAATAGGTAATAAATTTTATTACCTATTACTTTTTAATAATAATATAATTACATTTTTCACTTGGTCCATCTTGTTTTTATCATTTCTCTGACAAACTCTTGGTAAAAGAAGAGAAAAGTGGGCATTGCTTAGCAAGTGTCATTTTGCACCAACCGAATGCAATAAGGGGATAGGTAATAGCGAATCCATTCTAGGGCTAATGGAATATTATTCCGAAAATGTTTAGTTAAATGTCTATAATGTGAAAAAAGTTTCACTTTTACCGTGGTTTCATAAAACCACACCAGCAGTCCCCCCCCCTTTAAATTTACAACATAAGCCGCCTCAAATTCTGTGCGAATTTTTCAACCACTGCTTCCTCTATTTCTTTCTTTTGATCTGAAAGTGTATATATATTGTTCGTGTGTTCAGCCCCCCCCCCCCCCCCCCCCCCCGGGTACGCCTATGTAATCATCAACAAAGACATGACTTTGCCCATAGACATAGTAGCCATAGACGTAGATAGATGACATATCATAAACATGACGTAAACATAGTCATTCATTGGACTTCATAGATAGGAGTAAGATCATCATCCGGTCTTTGATCATCAGGACCTTTTGATTTGAGGCTAAATTTAATGTAGCCCAATTGACTAATAAATTTTGACTTTTACTCTGACAGAAGTGACTTTTTTTTTAGATCATCAGGACTCCGTCTATGATCGAAAAAGAAAACCAGGCCAACAAAAGACGAAGTGTAACGAACGATCATAACTTCGTCAAAGTGCACTTCCGTAATGATAAAGTTTTTGATGTAAGAAACTTACCAGATGTTTCATGTAAACGATATGAGAATCCTCGGGAGCTAATATCAGAATCTGATCCATATTTTTCAGAAATTAAAATTTTCGGACGTCAGCGAGGAGGATGAACCTGCCAACGATTTTGTGCTGGATGCTCCAATCGTTCCCATCAACGCTCCAGTGCACACTATGGACTACACGAAGCACATCAAGAAGCTTTTTGAGGTTAGATTATGATTAGGGTGATGTAATGGACCAAGGTGAATCGATTATTGTGTGTTCATCGATTGTTCGCCCTCCAGATAAAATGCTCGTCGCTTCTCCCGTTGGGCCCCACCGACCCGAAACCTCCCGTGATTCCGCGCTGGGAGAAAAACGCTATCATGTGGCTGGAAAAAAAGTGGCTGACCAAAGTCATAACGAGGCGAATGGGAGAACTGACGAAAGTGTACAACTTCTACTCGACCGTCCTCAACGATTTGAACATTCCGGATTTCAAATTCTGCTTGTACCGGCTGGGTTTGTGGCTCCTTTTGAAACACTGCGGCCTGGCGGAGACCGGACTCACTACGACGGCGTTGGACAAAATGGTTGGTAAGTCCCTTTCAGCCCAACGTAATCAGGGGGGCCAATTTGTGCTCCAGTGCTGTGTGCACAATCACCACAGTAATCGGTGATTCCGTAAATGTTGTAGTGTCTTAGTCAACTTGTTGAATGTTTTCCGACAGTCAAGTGTTTTTTCCCCATGTAAGAATGAAACCTATATTCGAGCAGTGCAGTTTATTCACGCAGAGGAATTTATACAAGTGGATTATCCAGAGGAATAGCACACAGGGGAATGACAAAGCACTGTTTGTTTGATTCCCCTTCTAGGTGACTGTAGGGTGAGTGTGTTGGGTGTGAGCAGGTGTTGTTTTTCCTAATAATTGATTAGGTTTGTGGTTTGAGTGGTGGAGAGCGTCCGGCGCAGCGTCCGTGGTTACGCCACCAGGTGTTTTGGAGGATGCAGGAGGGAGTGCAGGTGGAGATTCATCAGAGCCCTGTTACAAGCTGTGATCTGCAGACTCTGAGAATGCGCCAGCTGCCGTAATGGAGGATCTGGGTTCCTCAGGCTCACCCGAAGTGTCGGGATGATGTAAGTCCAGCAGATCCTCGGAAGGGGCAGCCGGCAGGATCCTCCAGCAGGCACAAGGAGTCGGGTAGAGTAAGGATTCCGCCTGCTGCCGCAATCGTACCGAGGGGCGGTTCACTGGCTTCCAATCTTGACTTGTTAATTATGGACTCCAGGACAACGGGGCCTAGCAAAATTGCTATTTCCTCCTCAGCCGGCTGTGCTGTGGTGTCAGCACGAATTTCCAGATCGTATGAAATAGAGCAAAAATAACTGCGATATGAACTGTTAAAATTAAATGTACAATAAATGGGCTAAAGGCATGTTTGCGTGAGATCCTTCCGAGTCGGCCGTTGTTGAGCCGAGCTCGGGAGAAACGCCGAATGCCAGTGCGCTTAAGCTCAGTAGCGCGCCAGGCGTGATCCCCTCGAACCTGTGTTCGCAGGATGGATATTGATTAGACAAGTGTGGAGAGAGTGGAGGGCGCCAGACAAACCCAAGGACCCTATGGGCCCTAATTGAGATGGATTGGACGTGCGCAACGAATGAGAGGGTCTGATCCAGCTGAACTCCAAGATCCCTCACAACAGGCACCCTCCTCAGTGTCTGGCCCAAGGAACAAGCGACTGAGACTGGTTGAGTCCTTCTGGTGAACGTTATGACTGTGCATTTGTCAACGTTGAGGAACATGTTGTTGTCCAGGCCCCACCGAGAGAGGCCGTCAACAGAAGACTGGAGATAATTTCAGTCGCTCAAACACCGAACCATCCGAAAAACCTTGAGGTCGTCGGCGAAGAAAACCCTCGGTGAACAGCCCAAGGCATCATTAAGGTCGTCAATAAACAGGTTGAAAAGAATTGGCCCCAGATGGGAACCCTGTGGCACTCCAGACGACTGATGACCACAAACTGGCGACGATCCCGCAGATAACTCCCGAACCAATCAAGCATACGGCCCCTGCAGCATATCGTTAGGTTAATTTCAATTTGATTTATTTATTTGGCATTTTATTAATTTCCATTTTGTTCATTTTTAGGGGCTGTCCAGCCCTTCTGGGCATTGGAAAACCCCAATAGACGGGAGATCCTACAAGACGGGTAGGGCCACTTTAGGAAGGGTTGGTCGTGGGGTTTTCCCCCATCTCACTAGTTAGAAGAATGAAATGAATGAAGAATGAAGAATGAATGAGAAGTCTAGAATGAATGAGAATTGAATGAAAGGAGGGCGAAAATGAGTAGTTTGGGAAAAGACTCTGTGATATGTGTGTCATTGTATGTATGTTCAAGTTTTAAGGGGAGTGCTAAAGAACAAGAGAGAAGATTGAAGAACCATAAGGGCGCATCACCTAGGGGAAGAAAGCGAGCAGACAGTACGAGAAAGGTTGTATAGGCCAGAAATGGCCTTAGATACAACCTAAGAAGCTAACAGCAGCTAATTTCTAACCCGTCATTCCCTTTGCCAGGTGTGGAAATTTCCTTTTTTTGGGGGGGGGGGGGGGGGGGGGGTACACCCCACGAATTTCAGTACCTATTTGCCTTTTGTTTGTTGTAAGTTTTGAGACTAGTTACTTTTCTCATAGTTGTTGGAGTGTTAAATCCTTAATTTGCACACTGGGCTTCCCCCCAGGGTAAATTGCTGCCTTCAGACATATTTCCTGTACACTACGCTTTTTGTCAACCTGCGAGTAATTCTGTATAATTTTTTGCACCCTTCAGGTATATTTAGAATCACTTGGTACTCCTTTGGTACGAATTTGCGTGCTCTTATTGTATCGTTACGAATTTTCGGTACGTTTCAGTTAATTGTGATACGTATTTAATACGTATTTTTGGATAATTCGGTACCGTTGTATACTTTCAGTATGCCTTAAGCGTGTTTCGTACGTCTCTTCGACGTTTTCGATAGGGTTATTCTCCGGTACACCTTTTAGTACCGTTTGGTGTAATTACTTACTCGTTACGAGCCCCTCGGCACCCTATATTGTAAATAACTCAACTTTTTGTATTTTTGCCAGTTTCCTTGCTCCCAATTCAGCCAGAGTAAAAACAGGTAATGGGGGATTTTCAGGTACGAACGCAGTTAGAAACGGTAGAAATTCCCGAATACATTTTGTAGGTCACACGTTACGCTCAAAAAAGGCTTACACGTGCAATCAAAACACTCACCAAGAATGGTGAATGGATTCTTGCTGAGTATTTTTGCTACTCTCACCAACACGAACCAGTTGGGTTTAATTCATAAGTAGCAAAGCTTAACAACCTCTGTTTCAAAATTCCCTTAACAGTAATACTTTGCCCTTTACTGGAATTGCAAGATTTTACAGGGGAATGACTCAAAACCTGTAAGACACATTATTCATGATGCATACGTTTGAAGACTGTGGCCATAATATGACAAAGGTGTCAACAGCAGACCATTTGTTGAGCACATGAGCAGTTTTCTGGAATCTCAATCTGAACGACGTTGGTTACTTGGAGAATGAGTGCACCTAGGGCAGTGTACAGACCAGGGGAATGACATTGAGGCTATTCTGCAATTTTTTCTGAGCTTGCTAATCGTCCATTTCGAAAATTAAGACATGGATATCCTCTGTTCAATGTATCCCCCCCCCCCCCCCTAGCAATACTACTATTAATCTCCATGAATGAAAGCTAATAATCTTTCTTCTCATTCTAGATTTCGGTCATGAACCATTTGACAAAGTGATGATGTACGAAATGATCAATTACTTGCTGGAGATGAGCTGGCTTCGCTACGTCCCAAATAGAATCAAGAACCCGAACATTCCTGGAATCCTAGCCGCTTGTTTCGACCAATTCATCGAGGACGTGGTCATCAAAGCTCCCTCTCAATATGACGGTAATTGATTCACACAACTACACTAACTGCGCAGTCTTCAGAGTTTAATGTGGAACCGTTTCAGGGAGTTTTCACAAATTTTTGAAGTTCACGCCCTTCGAAACCCTCGAGAGCCTGTACTCGACTTTTGAATACCCGATGAAGATAGAAGATCTTTGCGCTCGACTCCTGAACGTCTCCGGAAACGGGGAAACCCTTCCCTTCGAGGACAACCTTCCCTTCACACCGGCTTATTACAGCTACGTTCTTCAAGGTAAACCACATCTTTTGAATGAGCTCCGGCATGTTTGGTTACTCTTTCATCTGTCACAGGTAAAAACGTCGTTGGCCCAAGCGGCTACGCGTCCTACGTTCCGTTTCAAGTCCCCAACTTCGACATCGATTTGATGAAGCTCCGGCCCAAAGCGATAACATCAGCCGACCTCCGAGTTTTGGGGCTCATCGGGATCGACAACATCGTGAGGTGCATCAAGGAAGCTGTCCCGGAGGCCATCAATCCCATCAATGACGAACTGATCAGCGAACACGAGGTGGGTAAACCCCCCGAAATTTGAAAGAGCGCTTTTCTTTTTGACCAGGCTCTTTTCTTTTATGATTCTTGGAATGATACAGCTATGTTTTCGCGACGGAGGTCGACGACTCGGATCTGCCTCAAAATTTTACATTATCCGTTTCAAGAGGTCTACATTCTAAATCCGAAATGTCCGTCCGCCGTCCGGGCCGTTTTGGGCAGTAGGATTTTTTTTTTATCTGAAATTTTGACAAAATACTCGGTTTACCATCTAGTTGTGCCCGCAAAGTTTTCAACCCGATCGCCCAAACCCGTGGGGCGCTATGGGGCTAAAATGGGGCTGCAGGAGGGGTTTTTTGAAGGCTTTTGGCTATGGGATCGAGTTAGGTGTCGTTTTCAAAGTATTTTTGGACGTAGAATCCATTTTCGGGGGTCCCGGAACGATCCGATTTCACTGTTGCTATCTATAGGGCTTTCATGGGGCTACAAATGGGATTTTTGAAGGATCCCAGGAGGTCAAATATTTTTCACGTAAAAATCTAAAAATTTTGAGAAAATAATTTTTGAAAAAAAAAAAAAAAATCCCCAAAAATGTTTTTTAATAAAAATCCCAAAAAAATTTTTTTTTAAATTTTTTCATTGACACAGAAATAAATTTCTGCCCAAGTAATGTATATCAAAGAATAATAAACCCTTGTGTAAAATTTGCAGCGTTTTTAAATCTGAAATTTTGACAAAATACTCGGTTTACCATCTAGTTGTGCCCGCAAGGTTTTCAGCCCGATCGCCCAAACACGTGGGGCGCTATGGGGCTACGGGAGGGTTTTTTGAAGGCTTTTGACTATGGGATCGAGTCAGGTGTCGTTTTCGAAGTATTTTTGACGTAGAATCCATTTATTGGAGTTCTGGAACGATCCGATTTCACTGTGGCGATCTATAGGGCTTTCATGGAGCTACAAATGGGATTTATGAAGGATCCCAGGAGGTTAAATATTTCTCGAGTAAAAAATAAAGAATTGTTGAAAAAAAAATTATTTTGAAAAAACATCCAAAAATATATATTGCGTTATAATATAACGCGATATTATCACTCACGAGACAAAAAGATGAGAAGAAAATTTCATTCCTCGGGAGAATGAAAAAGGAAGCGAAGCTTTATATCATTTTGCAAAAATCAGCTGCCTCCCTATTCGTAGCTAAAAGGTCGGCAAAAAAAATTTCCCCGCCTCCTCCACCGTTGTAAGGTCCCTGAAGCCCCACCCTGGATTCCACCCGTTCTGAGTACGTCTTTCCGACTTCCTTGACAGCGGCCGGGTTGGAAGAGCCAAACGCGCCCCATCTATATCAAAATTTGATGTGATATAACGCGATATATATTTAATATATCACTCACTATTTTCACCGGGAGACTCCCCGAGCGGCGAGCGGGGGGCGTCCGTATAAAAGCTTCGCTTCAAAATTTTTTTTTTAACCCAAAAAGAAATTTTTTTTCCAAAATTTTTTCTATTGACACAGAAATAATTTTTGTACAAGTAACCTATATCAAAGAATAATAAACCCTTGTGTATAATTTGCAGCGTTTTTTGATTTTATTTTATTTCAAAAAATTCTTTATTTTTTACTCGAAAAATATTTAACCTCCTGGTATCCTTCAAAAATCCCATTTTCAGCCCCATGAAAGCCCTGTAGATCGCCACAGTGAAATCGGATCGTTCCGGGACCCCCGAAAATGGATTCTACGTCCAAAAATCCTTCGAAAACGACACCTGACTCGATCCCATAGCCAAAAGCCTTCAAAAAAAACCTTCCGTAGCCCCATAGCGCTCCACAGGTTTGGGCGATCGAGCTGAAAACCTTGCGGGCACAACTAGATGGTAAACCGAGTATTTTGTCAAAATTTCAGATTTAAAAAAAAAATTCCTACTGCCCAAAACGGCCCGGACGGCGGACGGCCATTTCGGATTTGGAATGTAGACCTCTTGAAACGGATAATGTCAAATTTTGAGGCCGATCCGAGTCGTCGACCCCCGTCGCGAAAACATAGGTGTATCATTCCAAGAATAATAAACCAGAAAAATAAGAAGTTCATCAACGAGATTCTTCTCAACCTTCTCCTTCTCCTCCCAACAGTTATCCTTCAACGACTTCTGCGACATCCTGGTCAACCTCGTCACCCTCTACCTCGACCTGTCCGAGGACTTTTACCGCAGGATTTTGGACGCCGAAGAGAAAGCCGAAGAAGAGGCACGTCGCAATGCCGAAGAGGTCGCCGCAAACGCGACCGGCGACACCGACAAACCCCCAGAGCCAAAAACCAGCGTCCAACGAAAGTCCATGAAGAGGAAATCCATGAAACGCAAATCTACTACTAAATAAAGACGTTGAACGTTTAAAAATGAACTTTTTTTTTTATTTCTCAATTGAATCGTAAAACTTATAAACTATGCTTTGTGCTTCGCTAAGATAAAGTCCATTGAAATTGGTGATTCTCAGCCACAAGAGGCTCATTCCAAATTTTACTTACAAACTAAAATACATGACTTCGTCTTGTAGTAAAAAATTTTACAAAATACATTTGATTTTTGTTATCTTTAAAAACAAAAGCCAACCTAAACAACTAAGGACGGATTAGATTGAATTAGTTGTCAATGTTGGACGGTTACAAAGTACCTTCAGGCACATCATGAAAGCACTGAACAGGTAGACAATGAGATTCATTAAATCGATCTTAATAAAAGGGACGTTAAAAGCTGCTTATACGAGAGAGATACACTATGTGGTACAAATTTGATACATTGGAAGCCCTTGGTCACATAATGGGGGTCAGCAACAGTATCAGTAAGTGGCCTGTGTTCGGTGGGCTTCGTGAGTTGGAACGTTAGGTAGCTAATGGAAAATATTAAACAAGATGGCGTTATTTTATGGTACACGTGAGAAGGTGACGGCAGGAGCGGTCCGGAGGTGAGTTTTTTCCCGTTTATGAAATGTACGAGGGGTCCCGCGTCCTGAGGTCAGCTAAGAAGAGTACGAGCGTTATGAGCGGTCCCGTCTTCGGTTCATGTTTGACGTCGTAATGGAATCGTTGGTACGACGAACACGTGAGAATGATTACCCACTATGATTACTGTAATGCCGGAAGTGTGGCGAATTACTTGTGTTTCTTGATGCCAAGTTCGTAGGGAGTCATTTAAATGTATTCAAGATTCAGATGAAGTGTATATGTTACGGTTTGCCCGTTCAACAGAGCACATCAGACATCATCACACCGATAAGCATAGAAGACTACTGGCTGCGAGTCATTAGATATGTCTAAAATCGAACTTACACCGCTCGCTGCCGGAGACTGTCGACAATGGCCGGCGAAAGCACGGAATTCGGACTTTCGCCAGGGGTTACGTTATCCACCTCGGTGAATATCAACAATCACCGGCGATTCTCAGCTTTGACCGATTTCGAGCTTTCACCGTAACATATACACTTCCTTAAGGGATGCACCTGCTGAGGACGCCTACGTCAGGATGCAACTCAGCAAGGACCCGAACGAAAGGAAGGATCCAGAAATGGGTCTCCCTGAAGTCAGATAGCCGGAGAAGTCGAGCGCAGTTTGCCAGCGATGTCAGAACACTTTAGTCTTTGATAGTCTTGCGGTGTTGAAGCGAAAACAAGGGTAACATACTTGGGGGATCAGACGGACGGTAAGTAGCTAACATACGACATCATCTCTTATTTCCCGGCTCTTTTCAGTTTTGGAGAATAGACAGCACACCTCTCTTAATCTTTTTGATCTCTCAAAGGCTTTTGATTTGGTGCCACACAACCTGCGCCTCAGGAAATTTGAGCACTATGGCTTCGGCCATCGAATGGTTCTGTTCCTGCAGAGCTATCTGGAGGGTTGGTCCCAGGTTGTTTCTTACAATGGGGCTGCCTCTAGTGAGGTTGCAATTCCCTGTGGTGTCAAGCAGGGGAGTATCCTCGGCCCTTGCCTCTTCCTCATGTATATTAATGACCTACCTAGCCAGTTCGAGGATTCAAACAACATTTTCCTGTTTGCTGACGACTTCACATGCCTAGCATCAGGCAGTTCCCACGAAGAAATGCAATACAATCTGCAATTTAAGTCTGAGATAGTGGAAAAATGGTGCCAGGCCAATGCTTTGGTATTGAACAAATCTAAAACTCAGACACTTTTAGTGGGTCTCAACAGATGCTTGGACCAGGCAGTTAATTTCCTGGGTTTGACGGTGGATAACCGACTTTCCTGGAAAGCCCATGTTGAGGCGTTGTCCCCCAAATTATCATCTTCTATTTTTATGCTTAGAAGGTTGAAGAGCGTCGTTTCTGATGAGGTCCTGCGTTCTGTTTACCATGCTTGCTTTGCCAGCAGAGCAACTTATTGCATCGTAGCATGGGGAAACAGTAGTCATGCAATTGACATATTTAAACAACAAAAACGTGCCATCAGAATCTTGGCCAAACTCTCATGGAATGAGAGTTGTAGGGGTTCGTTTGCTCGCCTTGGTCTCCTTACATTACCTAGTGCATATGCCTTGGCAGTTTTGAATCTGATTAAAGTAAACATATTGCTCCTTGCCGTGGTTTCCGATGTTCATCAGCACGACACCCGATCCCGTAGACACCTAGCGATTCCTTTTACTCGCCTAAGTGTAGCTCAGAAAAATGACCCAATCCAAGTAGGCTCTCGTCTGTATAATGCCCTACCCCAAAATATTCAAGAGCTGCCTATTAAGTCTTTCACTAAGGTCATAAAAGTTCATCTCATTAGGGCAGAGCTGTACTCGCTTGACGAGTTCTTTGGAATTGTGTGGGATTTTCAGTGCCGCGGTCCAGTTTATGGTACGGTTTCATTGTGCTGATGTGGGTTTTTGTTTGTTACCTAACTGAAGTGACGTGTCTCCACCAACTGTTTGGACTAATAATACTAAATAATGTAATTCAGTATTACCCGTTTCCTGACGTTTGCAATATCTATACTTAGGCCATTGCAAATAAAAAGTTCTTGATTCTTGATTCTTGATTCTACGAGGGGAGTACAGAATTGACATTCTTCAATAAATCATTCATTTTATGCATCCACTAGTTTCTGTTTACTTCACATTCCTGGTCTTGGGGCCGCTCATACATCTACGCCTACTCAGTTATGGACCGCTCGTACATTTATGTCTGCGCCGTTCGGGACCGCTCGTGTACACTTTTTCGAGCTTAGGACCGCTCGTTCATACGCCCAGGCTGGCAACTTACATGTAACCTACAAATAGGACGGGGGGGCTTACATTGTCTAACCTAGATTTGAACATGGCCAGCGTTGGTTAACTCGGCGTTTTTTGGGGGGATCATCTTCGCACAGCGATGGTAAGCAGAGCAGCGCTAAGAGTGAGAAGAGAAGGAGTCAGCCACGACGAGGAGTTGCAGCCGTCTTCGGAGCAGTAGCATTCCTCCCAGTAGATCCCGTTTTCGCGGACTCCCCAATTGCACACTCCGGTGACGCCCGTTTCCGCGACGGAAGCGCACCGACGGATCACCTGCCGCCATCTGCCGTCCCCTGCGACATTAAAATTGATTTAAAAACTCGCAACTGACACGTTTCTTTCATTCTGATGCGCTACGTACAAATAAATCCTTTGGGGCCTTGTTGGGTGACTTTCATGCAGAACGTGCCCGGCGTCACAGATTCGTCAGAGTTACACTCGATGGGCAGGTTGGACTCCTTGTCGAACGACTTGTACGCCCCACAATTGTCGACCCCTTTGGGATCCGTGAAAGTTGAACACTGGTAGCATCTGATAGCGTCTCCTGTGAAAGGAAAGGTTTAGCGTTAATTTAACAACAGTAAATAAAACTTATGAGTAAGAGACAAGAGCACTCAACGAGGGTTAAAACGCCGGAGGCCGCAACATTGAACTCTTTGAAAAGGTCGGAGTTTCACATATCCAACATCATATTCGGATTCGGCATCCTTTAAAACCTCCTTAAACCGGTAGTTAGTTAAACGCAGAATAATTCATTTTTACAAAAATCCCATTTGTAGCCCCATAGAACCCCACGGTGGAATGGGACCGTGGAAATGAATGATCGGACCTTGAAATCGGAAATGGGTTCTACGCCAAAAAATACTTCGAAAACGACAACCCACTCGATATCATACCCGTAAACCATTAAAAAAACGCTGCAAATTTTACACAAGGGTTTATTATTCTATGATATAGGTTACTTGTACAGACATTTAAATCTGTCAATAAAAAAATTTAAAAAAATTTTTTTTTGGATTTTTATTTCAAAAAAAAATTTTTTGGGAGGATTTTTTTTTTCAAAAATGTGTTTTTTCTAAAATTCTTTAATTTTTACTCGAAAAATATTTAACTTCTTGGGATCCTTCAAAAATCCCATTTTTAGCCCCATGAAAGTCCTACAGATCGCCACAGTGAAATCGGATCGTTCTGGGACCCCCAAAAATGGATTCTACGTCCAAAAATACTTCGAAAACGACACCTAACTCGATCCCATAGCTAAAAGCCTTCAAAACACCCCTCATGTAGCCCCATAGCGCCCCACGGGTTTGGGCGATCGGACTGAAAACCTTGCGGGCACAACTAGATGGTAAACCAAGTATTTTGCCAAAATTTCAGATTTTAAAAAAAATGCCTACTGCCCAAAACGGCCCGGACGGCGGACGGACATTTCGGATTTTGAATGTAGACCTCTTGAAACGGATAATGTCAAGTTTTGAGGCCGATCCGAGTCGTCGACCTCCGTCGCGAAAACATAGGTGTATTATTCCAAGAATAATAAACCAAAAGTAATTAAAAGTAGGTAATAATAACAATGACAAAAAACGCTGCAAATTTTACACAAGGGTTTATTATTCTGTGATATAGGTTACTTGTATAGACATTTAATTCTGTCAATAAAAAAAATTTTTTTTTGGATTTTTATATTTCAAAAAAACTTTTTTGGGGGGATTTTTTTTTCAAAAATGTGTTTTTTCAAAAATTCTTTAATTTTTACGCGAAAAATATTGAACTTCTTGGGATCCTTCAAAAATCCCATTTTTAGCCCCATGAAAGCCCTATAGAACGCCACAGTGAAATCGGATCGTTCCGGGACCCCCAAAAATGGATTCTACGTCCAAAAATACTTCGAAAACGACACCTAACTCGATCCCATAGCTAAAAGCCTTCAAAACACCCCTCCTGTAGCCCCATTTTAGCCCCATAGCGCCCCACGGGTTTGGGCGATCGGACTGAAAACCTTGCGGGCACAACTAGATGGTAAACCAAGTATTTTGCCAAGATTTCAGATTTTTAAAAAAATTCCTACTACCCAAAACGGCCCGGACGGCGGACGGCGTACGGCGGACGGCGGACGGACATTTCGGATTTTGAATGTAGACCTCTTGAAACGGATAATGTCAAATTTTGAGGCCGATCGGAGTCGTCGACCCGCGTCGCGAAAACATAGGTGTATTATTCCAAGAATAATAAACCAAAATTGGGGTGTGGTTTTATGAAACCACGGTAAACGTGAAACTTTTATTCACACTAGTTTCAGGAAATTATGCCCACATTTATATATTATATAATATTAAAGGGTGCTGGATGGGTGTAATGAGGGGGGGGGTACAATCTGTAATCTGGGAGGCACAATCCGCGTAAACCCTGAAAACGCACCCGTGGCAACGACGCTTTTTTGAACCGTCTCTCGTTGCGAAGGATTACCTAGTACCTATCAAACTAATCGAAGGCTCGCAAAAAATACTCGTACCCACCAACCGACGATCTTGGAATAACTTTCGAACGGGTTATCGCACAGAAATCGTTTTGTGCTCGTTGAAATCAGCGTGAAAAGCTCGTTTTAACAGACGTAGTTTCGTTCAAAACCGACGGCAAAAGTTGTATCGGGTTTCGGCGTTTCGAAAATTTTCCTAGTAATCCCTAGTAACGACGCTTTAACCCTCTACGTGATGTTACACAAAACGACACACAGACCAAAAATTTTGGGACGATGTAATAAAAGTTTCACTTTAAAAACATTGACTGAAATACCCTATTTTACCTATTTCAAAAACATTAAAATTGACGTTTTTCAAATTGGTCACTTTTTTCTCCCGAAGAGGACGTTTTCATTCGAACCACAGTTTTTAATCAATGGAGAAAAAATAAATATATTGGTGATGATGATGTTGATCGCTTCAATGAATGTGGGTGGAAACGTAGGACCTACTTATTTCATGTTCATTAGTGTTTTTTTTTTTTTTTTTTTTTTTTTTGAGGCGTTCCAGATTAATTCTTCTTCTTCGTAGGGAGGCCTCGATGAATTGTAAAACAACTTCGTTAGACCAATCCATAATAACATTCAGTGAAAAAAATAAAAAATAAATAAATAAAACTGTTAAATTAATCACAACGCGCAGAAAACATTAATATTCCACGTTGGAACAATGAATGTGAGAAACAAAACAAACTGAGGTGAAGAGTGAGTGAGTGGGGGGGGGGGGGGAATTCTGAGAGAAATGCCCTGACGCGCACACCCGAGCAAGCCGCATAATAAGCCGCATAATATTATGTGGAGCGGGACAGGTGCTACTAGCACCGTGCTATGTACCTACTAGGCGAATATTCGTCTCCTTTGAAGTGGGTAAAAAACCGACCAGTCGGAGCATCCCCGCGCACGAGCACCCGATGCACGAGCAACCCCGAGCACCCCTCCACACATGTAGGAAACAGGCGAGCATCGGCTAGGTGCGCGGCGAGCACCGCATGTTCTCTGTTACTCTGTGGGAGCCAGCTTGTGCAGAAATTTAATAGAGAGTTCCTAAAGAAAGATCCGAGTTACGTCGACCGTTAATTTTTATCACCGTAAGGGATTTGTCTAGGGAGAATCAAAGAAAAGCTAACTTCACATAAGACCGTAACAGAGATACGGTCTTATCAAAAGTCACTCTAAATTTAAAGTGCCGCTATTTACATTCTATTGCTCGAAATTAACGGCGGTATCCTTAAGACCGTAAGTTTATTGCCGTAACTTTACGGCAATAACGTTCGACGTTAGGCATAAGGACGTAAGTTATCACCGTTATTTCTGCGCATGCGCGAAATCTCGAGTTACGTCGACCGTAACTCATCACCGTTAGGCAAAAAGTGGCTTTAGGAACTCTCTAATTTGAATAATGAAAAGAATCAAAATTTTTTATTAATTTTTATATTTCAAAATAAAATCTTTTTTTCATTTTTTTTTTTTTTTTTTTAACTTGAAAAATATTAAATATTTGATCAATATATCAAATTTTGACCTCCTGGGATCCATCAAAAATCTCAATTGTAGCCCCATAAAAGCCCTATAGATGCAACAGTGAAATCGCATCGTTGCGGGCCCCCAAAAAATGGAATCTATGTCCAAAAATACTTCGAAAACGACACCTAACTCGATCCCATAGCCAAAAACCTTCAAAAACCCCTCCCGAAGCCCCATTTTAGCCCCAAACGCCCCACGGGTTTGGTCGATCGGGTTGATAACCTTGCGGGCACAACTAGATGGTAAACAGAGTATTTTGTAAAAATTTCAGATTAAAAAAAAAAAAAATTCCTGCTGCCTAAAACGGCCCGGACGGCGAACGGACATTTCGGTTTTGGAATGTAGACCTCTTGAAACGGATAATGTCAAATTTTGAGACCGATCGGAGTCGTCAACCTCCGTCGTGAAAACATAGGTGTATTATTCCAAGAATAATAAACCAAAAACATCCAGTAGCCCTTCTTAGCCCCACGGGTTGGGCGATCGGGTTGAAAACCTTGCGGGAACAACTAGATGGTAAACCGAGGATTGTGTCAAAATTTCAGATTAAAAAAATCTTAATGCCCAAAACGGCTCAGATGGCCATGAAACCGATAAAGTCAAACTTTGAGGCTGATCACAATTTTCAACTTCCGACACGAATACAAAGGTGTACTATTCTAAGAAATGTTCTTATCGGAAAGAGAGTAGAAGGGCTTCTGCGTACTGTAGATTCACTTGAAAGAATCAGCAGAAGCGAGGAAAACCTCGGAGGGAGAAATAAATTGCTACCCACGAACCATTAGTTCACTGAAAGGCCGCATGGAAGCGTGCATGAGGTCCTCCCGATGTGTTCGCCAGGACATTGAAATTTCCTCAAACCTCACAACGTTACCTACTCGTCTGTTGCATTGTGCGTGCGAAGAGGGTTGTGCTTTATTTTAACGTAAATAACAAATTACAGTTGGGGAAATTAGTGCATCGGCAATGCGCCTCAAGTAACTTCTGGAATTCGCACGATGTCGGGAAAAACGTGTCTGCCCACTTGGAGACTGGCGATCAGAGAGAAGATGCGGTCAGCTGTGAAAATCGACGACGACGAAGGAAACGACGTGACGATAAAGCAGGAACCGGTTGACGAGGAAAGCGTCTTCAAGGACGAACAGGAGTTTACAGACAATTTTCCGTTGATTAAAAATGAATTGTTGGACGAAGAATGCACCAATTGTTTACACAGAAATGATAAACCTGCTGAGCCGGTGCCTCCGAAGAAACGATCGTCGGAAGAGCCCAGTTTGCCTTATGGATGCGCTTCATGTGATTACAGGTATCTTTTTGAAATGAACGTGTTGAAATGCGGTTATTTTTTGTCCGACAAGGGATTTTCACTGCAACCGTAAAGACAACCCTTTGAGAGATAAAATGATTAGTTCCTGGCCAGATAAGTAGGTAGGCACAAAACATCAGCGCAATAGTACGAGTAGGTATGTTGTTCTAGGAAGAAAAAATAGTAACCCTCTTATTGTATAAAAATAACCAACGAACGAATTGCAATTATTCTAATACAATACATAAAAAAGGCACCTATCAAAATATTAGCTATATACGTTGACAAAGAACTTTCAATCTCAATAAAAGTTGAAAGTTAAGGACCTATTATGGACAACAAAAGCTGAAGTTTTTGTTCTCTAAAACATTTTTTACAGAAGGTTCTTGGGTTGGGAAAAAGGTTTGGAAATTCGATGCCAGTCACTGTTATGCTTTTCTTTCAGAGTTTCTGAAGAGACGAAAGCTGGAAACAAAGAGTATTTTGGATCATGATCGTGGTTTTGGTTTATTATTCTTGGAATAATACACCTTTGTTTTCGCGACGGAGGTGGACGACTCGGATCGGCCTCAAAACTTGACGTTATCCGTTTCAAGAGGTCTACATTCTAAATCCGAAATGTCCGTCCGCCGTCCGAACCGTTTTGAGCAGTAGGAAATTTTTAAAAAATCTGAAATTTCGACAAAATACTTGGTTTACCATCTAGTTGTGCCCGCAAGGTTTTCAGCCCGATCGCCCAAGTCCGTGGGGCGCTATGGGGCTCTAATGGGGCTACGGGAGGGGGTTTTTTAAGGCTTTTGGCTACGGGATCGAGTTAGGTGTCGTTTTCGAAGTATTTTTGGACGTAGAATCCATTTTTGGGGGTCCCGGAACGATCAGATTTCACTGTTGCGATCTATAGGGCTTTCATGGGGCTAAAAATGGGATTTTTGAAGGATCCCAGGAGGTCAAATATTTTTCAAGTAAAAAACAACAAATTTTTGAAGAAAAAAAAAAATCAAAAAAATTTTGAAAAATAAAAATTTATAAATTTTTTTTAAATTTATTTCATTGACAGAATTAAATTTATGCACAAGCACTTAACATATATCAAAGAATAATAAATAAAAACCCCTAGTGTAAAATTTGCATCGTTTTGGGATCAAACTGCCGACAGATATCCAGACTGGGGAAGTCAGCTTAAAATAACAAACATGATATGAATCTTGCCTGAGTTGTACATCGTGCTTTGGTGCGCACTTTTCGCTCGAAGGTTTTTTTTCCCTCAATAAATCGGGAGTTGCGATCCACTCCCGATGTACTCCCCGTTACAGACAAAGTTGAAACGGCGCACAGAGGCGACGCTAAAAATTGGCGAAAATGCGAGAAACTAAAAACGCATCTGACCGATCGGTTTGATGTTAATTCTTTAGCTTATATATATATATATATATATATATATATATATATATATATATGAACAAAGAACAATATTGGTTTTGTCGCTTCGAGCTATCTGGAGGAGAGCAGATGGGCGGAAAGTTGGAGTTGGCCATTTTCAACAGTACATTTTTCTCGCCGTGGCGGGCCCCAAATATTAATTAAGCCACTACTGATTTGTATTCAGGCGGTCCATACGAAGACGTTAAAAATATTCTCTTCATTAAATTAGCCCTTACCGATTTTACAAATCAAAAATGCTGTAAAAATCAGAAACTCGATAAAAAAAAAAATTTTTTTTATGCGTGTGTTCACATGAGACCCCAGAATTTGATTCAAAAGTCAGATCGTGCGGAAGTGTGCGCTTTCTCATTATTTTTCAATTTTTGTACTAATGCGCCACGGCAAAAATGCGCTTTGGCTTGAATTGTTCGAGGTTCAAAATTATTTATGAGGTTTATTTAATTATAATTAAATATTTCATAAATAATTATTTATGACGTATTATCCTGAAGATAAAGTTGTTCATTTTCTAAGAATTTCTTCGAAATAAATTCAAAAAAATGGATAAAAGAGGAAAACGTTTTTAAATTTTATTTTTTAATGAAAAATGATTATAAACAACTAAACATTTATAGTTTGTATTTTTTACGCTAAACCCATCTTTACCAATCAGACTGTCACCTTGAATATTTTCCGCCACCTTTTATCGTCATCGGCCTCTCTGTGCGGCGGTCGACTCCAGGAAACAGCAAAAAATGGCGGTCGTCTCTTGAGGACCAAATTCCTGCCAGCATGTTCAGAGGAACAAGCCTTGGACGGGTCTGGAAACCGTAGGTGCCATCCTGACCAGCTTTGGAACCACCTTGGCAAGCCTTGGAAACCCTTATCCATCTTGGCACCACATTGACGTGCCTAGGAAACCCTAGGGTTTCCCGCTCAGCTTGGGGCGAGCCTAGCAATCTTGTACAGGTCCGGAAAGCTTGGGACCATCTTGGCAAGCCTTGCAAACCCTTGGCCAGCTTTGCACGCCTTGGACAGCTCTGAAAAGCTCGGAAAGCAAGATAAGAGTCGTCACCACTTTGGCAACATATGGGGAGAGTGGACCGCCGCTCAAAGGTGCAGTTCCTTATTCGGGAGCGGATCGCACTGACCTTTTCAGCAGCGATCCTTCACTTTACCCGTCCGACGGGATTTGATCGTACCCACTGTTAAAGGACTCTACAAACCTACAATATAAACGTGTTCTAAACTTTCAGGTCTCATAGAAAAAGGAATTTAATTTTACACATCCGACGACAGCACGAGCTAAAAAAGGCGGAGCACAAGTGTGACGAATGCGACTTCAAAGCTCCTCTCGCAAAAACGGTGAAGCTTCACAAAATGGTGGACCACTTGGGGCTGACGCCGTTCATGTGCAGCACCTGCGGGTACGAGAGCCCGACGAAACACGATTTGAAAATGCACGTCATGAGGCACATGAAAATTCGACCGCACGCGTGCGACAAATGCGACTACAAAGGGGCGACCCGGCAGGATTTGAACGCCCACTTTTGGAAACACGAGGGGAAAAAGCCGTTCGCTTGCGACAAGTACGTTACGGGTTTGAAACTGAACATACGAAAGTCGATTTGACTTTTTAATTAGTATGTTTTATTTTAATTTTATTTTTTTTAGGTGTGATTACAAATGTTCGCAAAGCTACCATTTGAGAGTGCACAAGAGGAAACACACAGGAGAGAAACCCTACGCCTGCACGTACTGCCCCTTCAAATCCGGGTTTCCTGGCCCCCTCAAAGTGCACATACGGAAACACACTGGAGAACCTAAACCTTACGGTTGCAAGTACTGCCAACTCAGGTGAGTTTAGGTTATAATTGGGGACTGGTAGCTAAGGAGAATCTACTCGTGGCGGAACGAGCGGGGGTTGGCTGGCGTAGCAAGGAGGGAGTGGCCCCCGAATCTAGTATATTGGATTACGTTTTTGGGGTCGCTGAACTCGAATATGCAGTCAAAACAAGACGATAGCAACCACTTTTGAGAGTTTAGAATCTCAAAATCGTCAAAATCATGTCAAAAAATGACAATTTTTCAAAATTCATTGTAAAATTATGAAAATTCGTATTCTTATGTGTTTCGAGTCGCTAAACTCGAATTTGCTGTCAAAAAATCAATTTGCTTTTTTTGTTGAATTTAATGAAAATTCTAACAGAAATACGTAAAAATACGAATTTTCATAATTCTACAATGAATTTTGAAAAATTGTCATTTTTGACATGATTTTGACTATTTTGAGATTCTAAACAGTCAAGAGTGGTTGCTGTCGACTTGTTTTGACTGCATATTAGAGTTCAGCGACCCCAAAAACGTAAGTATACGAAGTTACACAATTTTACAAAGAAGTTTGTAAAAGTTATATTCAAAAGTCTGACATTGGCAAAAAACGCTGCAAATTTTACACGAGCGTTTATTATTCTTTGATATAGGTTACTTGAGCAGAAATTTAATTCTGTCAATGAAAAAAATTTAAATTTTTTATTTTTTTTGTTTCAAAAAAATATTTGTTTTTTGGATTTTTTGTTTTGTAAAAAAATTTTTTTTCAAAAATTCTTTATTTTTTACTCGAAAAATATTTAACCTCCTGTGATCCTTCAAAAATCCCATTTTCATTTTCATTTTTTACTCGAAAAATATTTAACCTCCTGGGATCCTTCAAAAGTCCCATTTGTAGCTCCATGAAAGCCCTATAGATCGCAACAGTGAAATCTGATCGTTCCGGAACCCCAAAAAATGGATTCTACGTCCAAAAGTACTTGGAAAACGACACCTAACTCGATCCCATACCCAAAAGCCTTCAAAAACCCCTCCCGTAGCCCCATTTTAGCCCCATAGCGCCCCACGGGTTTGGGCGATCGGGCTGAAAACCTTGCGGGCACAACTAGATGGTAAACCAAGTATTTTGTCAAAATTTCAGATAAAAAAAAAAAAAAACGCTGCAAATGTTACACAAGGGTTTATTATTCTTTGATATAGGTTAGTTGCGCAAAAATTATTTCTGTGTCAAAAGAAAAAATGTTGGAAAAAAAATCTGGATTTTTTTTTTTTTCAAAAAAATTTTTTTTTGGATTTTTTTTCTCAATAAAAATTGTTTTTTCAAAAATTCTTCATTCTTTACTCGAAAAATATTTAACCTCCTGGGATCCTTCAAAAATCCCATTTTTAGCCCAATGAAAGCCCTATAGACCGCAACAGTGAAATCGGATCGCTGCGGGACCCCAAAAAATGGATTCTACGTCCAAAAACACTTCGAAAACGACACCTGACTCGATCCCATAGCCAAAAGCCTTCAAAAACCCCCTTCTGTAGCCCCATTTTAGCCCCATAGCGCCCCACGGGTTTGGGCGATCGGGCTGAAAACCTTGCGGGCACAACTAGATGGTAAACCGAGTATTTTGTCAAAATTTCAGATTAAAAAAAAATCCTACTGCCCAAAACGGCCCGGACGGCGGACGGACATTTCGGATTTAGAATGTAGACCTCTTGAAACGGATAATGTCAAATTTTGAGGCCGATCGGAGCCGTCGACCCCCGTCGCGAAAAATAGGTGTATTAGTCCAAGAATAATAAACCAAAAGAACTATTCACAATCGAAAAGCGAGTAGACGGGATCTGAGGCGAGATGGGCGAGGTTGGGGGTTGGCTGGCTTTTTAGAGTGATCCACATTTGGTCATCTTTATTGTACGTGTACGTCCAGTCATTAGAAAATTTTGAAGAAAAAAATCTTGAAAAATTCATCACTACGAGCATAGTACGAGAAAAGTCTGAACGTACATCTAGTATGTGAAAAATCTCCTTGAAAACGCCTCCTTTGAGCACCATTCTCCAGAGAAGACTTTTCATGGGGTAGGTATTTCTGTTTCAAAATTTTCCGACATCTGGTGTTCAGAATGAGTCACTCGGACTCCGCTTTCATCTTTCGGAGCCCTTCACGCAACCACGTTCAATTCAATTTATGGGATTTTCAGGTTTGACACCTCGACGAAACTGCAGGTCCACACGAGATCCCACACGGGGGAAAAACCGTACGCGTGCCCCCACTGCGACCACAAGAGCGGGAGCAGTTTCAAACTCAAAATCCACATACGGAAGCACACGGGGGAAAAACCCTTCGGGTGCCACTTCTGCGAGTACAGGAGCACCAACAACTACAAGGTCAAGTGCCACATCAACAACATTCACTGGGACAAATCCCCGTTGGTGCACGCCGTCGTCGACGAGAAATCAGTCGCCACGCCCCCGCCGGGCCTCAAAACTTATTCTTCCGACGAAAAAGAAGCAACGAACTGTATTTCAGAGGCCACGACGGCTACAGCGTGAGACACGTGATTGACCAAATAAAATCTTACCCTTGGAAAAAACTAAATTTTAATTTTAAACGCCTTAAACGTACAAAATTAACATTTGCGAAGATATACAACGGGTAGTTTTCCCAGAAGAGGCCACTCGTTGTCCGGAGAGGATTCCAAATGGCCTATTAGGAGTTGGGCTTCGAAAAAATGTTCCCTAAACTATCAAATTGAGTCTGATTAGAATACAAAGTTAATTGTCAAGTTAAGCTTTTCTCTCAAAAATGCATTAATTTTATACTTGTTATTTTTCGCATACTTATTACGAAAAAGTGTATCGTTCCGTCATTCATAACCTTGTCATGTTGTGTCCAAGTCCTCATCTTTGAATTTTAGATGTTTTACTGCGGAAGGTGTTATTTTTCAAGTTAAAATGATATTACATTTAGATAGATAATTAGGCCTACCATGATACTTTGTGAATCACTTGGATTGTAAGTTGGTTAGATTTGTTAGCTAAGTGGTTTGCTTAGGAAACGTATTTTAGTGCAGCTCACAAATCTTTCGTGTGCGAAGTTGCAGCAGTTATGCTGTACGTTTCTATTATTATTTTTGTATTAAATAATTCACAAATTTTGTGAATCTACAATACAGATTTAGTTAGTCAAAAGAGGTAACTTATTGTTGAGTTTGTCCCCCAACACCCGATACCTGAAGAGATGGGCTCTTCGGAGTGAACAAGAAAAAATTCGGAAAATATTTGAACTCCTGGGATCCTTCAAAAATACAATTTGTAGCCCCATGAAAGCTCTATAGATCGCCACAGTGAAATCTGATCGTTCAGGGACCCCCAAAAAGAGATTCTAAGTCCAAAAATAGTTCGAAAACGACACCTAACTCGATCCCATAGCCAAAGGCCTTCAAAAACTCCTCCCGTAGCCCCATAGCACTCCACGGGTTTGAGCGATCGGGCTGAAAACCTTGCGGACACAACTAGATCGTAAACCAAGTATTTTGCCAAAATTTCACATTTAAAAAAAAATTCCTACTGCCCAAAACGACTCGAACGGCATGCGGGCATTTCGTTTTTGGAATCTGGACATCATGGAACGTACTTAAACGTTTCAATTAGAATTTCACATTTTGAGGCCGATCAGAATTCTCGTCCTCCGTCGCAAGTACTCATACGCAGGTAAGCGTATTATTCCATGAATCATAAACCAAAACTGAATGAGCCTCTTGAAACTCACTCAACTACCTTGCGGTTTAGGATGGTTCAAGGAGCGAGGCAGACCATGAGTCCTACCCCTAATGATTAATTATTAATCACACGACTGCAAACTTTTATTATCCTCTCGGCATTTTGTAGCAACAAGCCTGAACCATTGACTTTGAAACCAAAACCAACCTGTCCCTGGTGTTCGCACTGTAAACCAGTGATGGGAGAAGTCGCTCCCTAAAAGGACTGGGATTGGATTCGCTCACTCCTGAGAAAGAGCGACTCCTTTTGACTCATTCGCTCCCCCCCCCCCCCCCCCCCCCCGCCCAACTCGGTCAATAACTCTCCCTTAACTCCTAACCAGTCTCACTCTCCTCTTCATCAAAATTCTCGCTCCTTCGCTCGTTTTGGGCCAATAGGATTCATTGTTGACAACTCCCTTGACTCCTACTCCTTAACATACCGTCGCAGGTATTCAGCAAAAATGTCATTGGCCACAATAATTATCAGCCAAGCAGCTTGCAAGAAAGAGTCAAGCGATACCCTCCATTGTGAGAGCTGGGCTCTCAAAGTTTTTACCTGTTGCGGTATGAGTCATACCGTATGACGAACCCCCAGAGTAAATGAGACCAGGTTCATTGAAACAGGAGTCATTCCCTGAACTGCCGCTCCCCTAAGGGAGCGATTTGGTGAACGAACTCCCTGAAAAGAATCGCACCTTAGGAGTCGCTCCCATCACTACTGTAAACTGTCCAACGGCTAAATAAGTTCCATCGTGGCTCTTTGAAGTTTTCGATATTCCCTTCGTCTTAGGAGGCTTTTCCTTTAGCTGCCATCCACGAAATGCCGATAGCGATGAGTCTTACGAAAACTAATTCATGACTGAATCAGATGCAGGAGATTCTCCAGCAGAAGATTTAGAAATGCCGAACAGTAAAAGACGGGAACTTGGCAATATGTCGACACATAAACTGGTCGACACCTCCTGTCGCCATATTTCCACACCAGGTGTTGAAGAACGTCGATAACGCACATCTTTAAAACTGGTCGACTGATTTATGTCGAAAACTTGAGATCCGTTTTTCGCTGTATTTCAACATCAGAGTGGAAAATGAGCTAAAAACACCGCTCTTGAAACTGGTCGACTGCTGAACGACGACAAAAGGGTTGTTTGGCCACTACCTGTCCTCAGCCTTTGTCCCATGGGGTCTTGGGAAGTGGGTCATTGACACTGCCTTGCCAACTGTAGCCCTCAACCTAACTCAAAACAATTAGGAAGATTCAGGAAATGTAGGCCTGGATTCAGATTCCTGCCCATCTTTTTTTAACATAGATATGTTTTTGGGCTGGGGGTCATTCTAAAATTTTCGTAACGACACCAAAATTTGTTACGGAACATAATCGCGAAAACTATAATCACATGATTGGTCTGTAAGGAAGTTTGGCGGTTGGTTACTAGAAACTGTTTCTACTCGACAAGTACAAAAATTTGATTGAAGCAATATTGGATGCAGAGAAAGCCTACTCTATCGACTGCATCACGATAAAGAATGGCCGGGGGAAGGTGATCCTGTGAATGAAATGAGTTCTGATTTGCGTACATCCCTTGTACATGAAGACCCAGTTAGTTGTTGCTTGGATGTTGACAAATTAGTTGACACGATAATGTTTTGCTGCAGTCGTCGCGTTACAGTCCATTTGGTTCATACCGCGTCATAGAGTACTTTAAACGTATAGAGTTTCAGCAAAGAGGCAGTCCACACGCACACATTTTACTTTGGTTAAAAAATGACCCAAAAGAACAGGTAGATGAGAACATGCCCGAGACAATTCGTCTTGTTTAGCAATGAGACGGACAAATAAGCGTCAGCGCGATTTGATTCTGGAAGCGATACATCGTATGTAAAAAGATGATGAGAAGACTCCGCTTCAAATCTTTCTCACCGGTCCAGCTGGTTGTGGCAAAACTTTCACAATGAAGTTGATGATGGAGACCTATAATCGATTTTCTCAAGCTCATAATGTAGCGTTCAATGCTTACGTAGCTACAGCTTCAACTGGTATGGCCGCAGCAGCGATCAATGGTACTACGGTTCACGCTGCTTTTCGAATTGGAAACTCGCAACGTGAAACTGGTCTCTCTGTTGAATCATTTAATTCATTCAGAACTGCCTTCAACAATGTGAGGATAGTGTTTATCGACGAGTGCAGTATGATCGGCTCAGGTTTACTTGGACAAATAAATTCTCGTTTGCAGCATATTCTTCACGATCATGAACGTCCCTTCGCTGGTATGAATATGGTTTTCTGCGGTGATCTACGACAATTACCCCCTGTATGTCAAACTCCAATCTATAAACGCAGTAAACAAAACTTTTGTTGCGAGATTGTGTGTATTATTCACTCAGTATTATCCACTTGTCCAAGTAATGCGTCAAGCTGATGTTACTTTCTCGTCTACCTATATTAACGAAAATTGGAGATGTTCAGCATTTACTACCTGAAGAAAAGGAACTAATTGAGAGTAGATTTGTAACACGAGAATATGTGGACGAGCATTACCCTGAATCGATACGACTGTTCTTTCGTACCCTAGAATCTAGGGTGAATGCATCTGATGTGGATGCATTCAACGCTGCTTCCATTCGTGGTGAAGGAGTAATTGAGTACGTTGCCCAGGATGAATATATTGGAGCTCGTAATGATGACCAAGTCAAACATGCTCGCGAAAAGGTGCCCCCAGATCCCATTCCAAGTAGATCTTATAAATTCCTTGGGCTTAGGTCAATACAGGTAGGTACAGGTAAAAATCTGGTTTCCAAAGTTAACAGATTTTCCGAGGCGTACCTAGGTATATCTCGAAAACGGTTCGGAATTTGGAAAAAGTTTTTATAATCAAAGTTGTGCAGAATCATATCATCTTTCATTAAAAAAAAAAAAAAACATCTTTTTTAAATGAAATTTTACTATAGGGCATGATTTATCGAAAAAGGCACAGTTTCCGAGATATGAATATTTTAGTGAATTCACTAAAATCCTGAAAAAGGGACCTTTGGAGATACTCCAGGCAAATTAGAAAAGTTAGCAGAAAGTTTAGTAATACTCGTAATCACCACGTTCCTATACGTTTTTTGGGTCGCTGAACACGAATCATTTAATGCTACTAGTGCATTTTGTAGAAAATCTTATGTACTTCCATGTTGTATAGAGTGGTCATGTCGTTAGAACGCATAGTTAGGGAGATATGAGCAAAAAACCGGAAAAAGTGCCAACAAACTTCAGAGTCGTGTTCAGCGACCCAAAAAACATAAAGGAATGTGGTGATTACGACTATTACTAAACTTTCAGCTAACTGCCTTTTATTTTCCTAATTTGCCTGGCCTAAGACCCCCCTCATAACGCAGCACCCCCACCCCCCAGAACTTTTAGTATGTTACTTGCTTTGTATGTTGCTTTAGTTGTTACTTGAACTTTGTATGTTGTTTTTTATCTTTCTTTTTTTTCTACCTCAAGACCTTTTTTCGTCTTTGTTGCCTGGACTATATGCATTCTGCAACTATTCATGATAATAATTATCATGAATATAATCTGATTTACTTAAACCATCGGTAAAAGTACGCAAAACTAACTTTCTTTTTTTAGGGGTTTTCCAGTTTCCTGTGCAATAGCCATAATTCCTTCCTTTTTAAAAATGACTTTAATAGAATAATGAAATAATGTAATAACAATAAACTAAAAACAAATTTTCATTTCATAGGTATTTCATCAAAATAATTTTGCAATTCATTAAGGCACCACCGGGGGAGGGTGAGTTTGTTGGTCGCTAAGTCATAAGCCGATGAGTCATGAGAAGTCACTTTCAATAATTGAATTGAATTATTCCGGGAGGGGAAGCCTGATGAGGTGAACTCCAACGTAAATACTTACGACCAAATTACGCGAAAAGGGTAGTGCAACGTGTTAGGATAGGGATAGGGGCCATCTACCTGTTTTTGTTAACTGTAACTCTTCAACAGGCCTACTTTCGTAACTTCGTAGGTAACTTCGTAGGCCTACAGTAAGTCATCCGGCTTTGTTGATCTATAATTGGCCAGGTAGAGTGTCTGCCATTTCCCTTCGAGACTTCGCAGGTATACGAAAGATGTCGATGGAAATCTGTCGTCGTATCCCCTTGTTTGACTTGGACGACCTTTTTCAACAAGGGGTGTTGAAACTTGTCGACTTGTCGCTGTATTTTTATGTCGCCGTATTTCCAATGCCAGTGAAGTCGACTTAGTTCAACTCTTGGTGTTGAAAGATGTCGACACGGCTTCTGGGCCGTTTGTCGACCAGTTTATGTGTCGACATATTGCCCCCCATCCTAAAAGACCACTTTCAGGCTCGTGCTGACCGACGACGACGAAAACTATCTCGCCGACGTCAAGAACCAGTAATCAACTTCTACCAGGTGTTTGCCCTCAGGTCAAGCAGCTAAATAATTTCCATCGTGGCTGTTTGACATTAAATTGAAATTTTCAATTCCTATAACGACCTATCATGTGGGTGGGTGAGGTTGTCAAGCCCTTGGGCTATTTTTCCGCTCAAGATATTTTGCTCATCCTTATAGAAACAACACCTCAACTCACCGAAATCCACGCTGATCAATGCCGTAATCCAGACGATAGAAAAAATTGACGCACACTTCATTTTAGGGCAAATAATCACAGCTATACGGACGGAAACGTTAAAATTCGCAATAACTTGTTTTGTTTGCAAACGCTGATTACACGGTCGGGTAGGGGCGGTAATAAAGTATCGATATATTGAAATATCGACATTTTCACTTTACATCGATATTTTCCGTCATTTCTTTTCACTAGGGCTCGGATTCGAGCTTTGTTTTGGTTTATTATTCTTGGAATAATACACCTATGTTTTCGCGACGGGGGTCGACGACTCCGATCGGCCTCAAAATTTGACATTATCCGTTTCAAGAGGTCTACATTCTAAATCCGAAATGTCCGTCCGCCGTCCGGGCCGTTTTGGGCAGAAGGAATTTTTTAAAAATCTGAAATTTTGGCAAAATACTTGGTTTACCATCGAGGCACAAGTAGATGGTAAACCGAGTATTTTGTTAACATTTAAAATTTCTTTAAAAAATTGCCTGCTACAAAACGACCCGAACCGATATTTTTGGTGCAGTATCGAATGTCTAAAACGATAAATTTTTAAAAATCGATGTTTATTATATCGACGCTTTTTTACGATACGGACATCCCTACTGCGGGGGCGTGAGAAAAGGAAGAAGAAGACGAAAGCCGACCACGCCTTCAAAATTCCGATTGAAAATGGAGATAAATTGTTATATTTAAAAATTTCTTATAATATAAATATTATTTATCACAACCCGATTTTTCAGTAATTACCTATCCGAACAATAATCACGAAACATTTAATGCGGTCAGGTGGTAATGTTTCTTTCTTTGTGTGTCAGCCATCCTAGCGGCTAATTTGATGTATAAAACGTTGGCAACAGCCACAACTCCACCATTTTGTTTCCTCCTCACTACCACCCTGTTGTTGTTTTGTTGTAATGGGAGTATCCAAATTTTCTCGCCTAAATTCTGGAAATTTTGTATTTCTCTCGGGCTAATTGACGTTCCTCGTGTTCCGCGTTGGAGTTTTTACAATAAATGATATTTGAACGTGATTCGGGCGTTTGGCTTTTGATTTGGGTGGACGCTTCGTTTTTCGTGAGTTGGTTCGCCTCTCATCACCTCGTGTTCACTTTATTCGAGTAAGTTTGAGTTACGCTTTGTTTTGTCGAGTACTTCACGTTCAGTTCGGTCGTATTTATCGTCGTTTATTTGCTGTGCCTTTTGGAATTTTCGCGAGGGCGGAAACGCCTGGTTTTTCTCGCCCTGTCGCGGCCTTCTTTCCGTCTGACCGCAAACGTGTTATTGATTTTCAACCAGTTATAAACTCCAGTTCAATAATGGGTCTCCCACTCTGGGGCCGATGGCTGTTCAGATTTTGCTGGTTGGTCAGAACTTTTATCCGCGGAATCAAATACGGTTTATGATCTGATATCAGATAATGGTATTCATGTGTGGCATCCCTTATCATTAGCGTTTGTTTGGGCGGGAGGGTGGGTACGATTCTAAACTTCACTTTCATAGATTTATTTATAATCTCTATTATAATAGGTATAATTTAATGCTTTATAAAGCACTGAATCTGATTCACTAGAGAGTTCAGTTTTGTTTAGAGCCTACTCCGTAAAATCCCGAGTTCATTTCTTACCCACATTCGCATGGACTAAACCCCGAATAGTGCAGTTTTATACGAAAAAACTCCGCACATCTTACACAAGGGTTTATTATTCTCCGATATAGGTTATTTGTGCGAAAATAGTTCTGTGGCAACAAACATTTTGAAAAAAAAAAAATCTGTACATTGTTTGGACCGATGTGGGACCTCGAAAAGTGGATTCTACGTCCGAAAATACTTCGACAACGACACCTAACTCGACCCCGTAGCCGAAAACCTTCAATAAAGTCCTCCCGTAGCCCCGTTTTAGCCCCATAGCGCCCCACGGGTTTGGGCGATCGGGCTGAAAACCTTGCGGGCACAACTAGATGGTAAACCGAGTATTTGGTTGGCTCGGACGGCGGACGGACATTTCGGATTTAGAATGTAGACCTCTTGAAACGGATAACGTCAATTTTTCTTGTCCGAGTCTTCGACCTCCGTCACGATTATAAAGGTGTATATATTCCAAGAATAATAAAACAAAACTGACTTAAAAACTCTCTGACCATTAAAACTTTTTTTTACTGAGTTTCTCACGTCATCGAGTCTGCTCCACTTTTCTTGATTCGATCGTTCGCTGCACTTCGCCCTCTATAAGTAGGGGCCGCCTTTATGCGAGAAATTTTCCCTGCAATAATTGTACAAATTCGAAAAGATTGCACTAGAAAAGTTGTACGCAACACAAGGAAATAATTTCGGTGAAAAATCGCCTCGTGTTGCATCAACGTGTAGCGATGCAATAATTGCTTTGCTTTGTACAATGAAAAATCGCAGTTAATTTTCCGAACCCCTTGGACTTCACTTCCAACACAACGCAACACCTTCCGGGAGCCTGTGTGGACCCAAAAATGTTGGCCAACACTCGGCAATAATTATTATTGCTTGCAATTTTTTCAGGGCGAGAATAATTGCATTGTGTTGCATGTCACATTTACACGAGCAACACTAGATCTGAGCAACACTTCTCCACGCAATATTGCTGGGAAAAATTGCTCGTGTAAAGGCCCCTTATGGCTCGAAAGTTCTCGCCGCTTCAAGCAGTGGTTCATTGCCGATAGTCCTTTTCAACGATGTTGGAGCCCCAGCTGCAGCGCTGCCCATCGGTCAAACCCTAGCTGGTCATCAGCGCTCCGCCATCTCTGCCGAGTCCCCCTCACGCACACGGAGGCTGCGCGTACGATGGCAAACGATAATCGTGCCCTGGAAACGATCCCCTGGACGTCAAAGAATGCGTCTCTCTGTGGTTCCTACACCCCACGGCAGGCAAGATCCCCTCTCAAACCAGGCGTAGTGTCTGAAGCGGCCACAATCATTGGCTCTTTGCAGCAAATTCCCCAAGCTGTATTCATTAATTCCCCCAGGACGTCTCTTTCTTCATTGTGACGCCGCGTGATCAACCCCCCCCCCCCCCGGTCTTACAACAGAGAGCATGTCTGATGGAAAAGGGGGTATGACCACAGCCATCACATTTGTTTGGCATATCTACTCGCGTGTACCGAATCGCAAGAGCATCTCGGAGCTCTCTGGCTGAGAGATCAAAGCTATGCCGCCTCAATGGAATGGCAGACAGTCTCCCAGACGACTTCACCCTGGACTGTTCCGCTACTGCTCGACTTATCGCTGTTCTTCGATCTGCCGAGAATTTTCTTTCGGTGCTCTGTAACAGTACATCCTCTGCCTGCTTTCGCTCCTTCATTGCATCTTTCTTTGCTGCCTCAATTTGCGCTCGGTGCTCCCTTATATCAAATGGCACTCCCATTCGCAATGATTGGCCAAGCACTGAAGAGCATAATTCTGAGGTCTTAAACAAGCTTCGAGGTGATGCAACCGGATCACACCAGGCCGCCTTTGTTCACCGGCAAAGAGAATAGATCAGTTTCTGCGCCGGAGATGCACTGCAAGCTACCGCCCATTACCGCTGGCATCAATTCTTCTCGGATTACTTCCCTCAATCTTTCAAATTCCTCCTCTTCGGTCCTGACTACCTTCTGAAGGAACTGCGATTGGAACTTGAACGATTTTATGTAAGCGGTATGAGCGGCTTGTGACTGTTCCCCACCATTGACAGTTTTTGCGCGATGCGCGCCCACTTTTCTATCTTACGAGCGACATAGTCCTTTCACGCCCTTAAAACTCCTAAATCCTTCAAAAACCGACGTAAAAACTCCTTAAAACCCGATTTATAAACGCTTATAAAACGGCTCGCAGGCACCTCTTCTACAAACGGCTCCATATTATTATTGAATTTCATCGAAATCACCGTCACATGCTTCAAACAACTTCATCGACAGAATTTTGATCTGCTGAGCCGGAACACTGGCGCTGTCTTGCGGGCTTGGAGATGGTGGTTTTGAAATACGCAGAAAACTGGACTTGCCAGATTTTGCAGCACTCCGGAGTTTTCTAACCTCCATAACAAATGGATTTAACCGGTTTTGATACGGTTTCTTGATGCCAATGAATGGGAATGTTTGCAACGTACTTGGAAAAAAAAAAAAAACTACTTTCCGAAAATTGAGGAGTTGGCCGGTTTTGCAACCAAACGACAATAAACCCTGGTGTAAAATTTGCAGCGTTTTCACAAGTTTGTGGATGGTGTGGAATACTGGATTGGATATGAGCTGTAGGGCGTGTCATCAACAACAACAGTTCTCTTTCTCTCATTGTAAAACATGGTACATAAATTGAATCAACAAGTACAAACTAGTATGCTCATCATAATTCTTATTTCTTTTTCAGTGGCTGTGATGTTGAACACTGAAATTGATCTTCTCTTCAATTTTTAATCTTCGAATTGACTATTGCAATTTTGAAGACACATTCGCTCTTCCAAATGGACGAAGCTCAAGGTGCCCAAAGCGGTAGCGTTACTCCAGTTTCCCCCGGTGATAGAAGCTCCTCGAAGGAGATCCCCCACGTTGACAATAAAAATGTAGTTAGGAACCCAGAAAATATGGAAGTGGAGCAGACAGATGAAGTCGACCCTTCGATTGGCACCCCTGCTGACGACGAAACTGCTTCTCAAGGACCACACGAAGCAGAAGGTTTGTATCCCACTGGAATATTTGATTAAATCGAGATTTTGAGGCTTATTCGCGTTTGATGTTCCACCTTTGACGATTTTCAGGTCCGGTTGCCTGCGGCAACACTGCTTCTGCTTCCCCCGCGCCCCAAGATCCCGGGTCCGTCTCTACCAAAGAACCTCAACCTTCAACCGTACCCAGTGCTGACATCGACGTTGAAACGGCTGGAATGTACGCCGAAGTTGCTTCCTCACTAGTCACCAAAGTCAATAAACTGAAACAAATCTCCAGGTATGTTTATGATCATTTGGGAGCTCGGCAATTTTTTTTTTTTTTTTTTTTTTTTTTCATTTCTTTAATATTTTGAAGGCAAAACGAGTCAGGAGCATCGAAGAATCTCAACTCCACCAACAACGAGTCGTTGTCTTTGATCTTGTCCTACAACTTGTCGGATGACGATTCGGGCGAAGAAACGGAAAAAGAAGAAGTTCAGAACAATTTCTCCGCCCCGCGTTACGTCCCGATCTCATCTGGTTGCTCCTCCGGAGATGAAGAGTCTTCTGAGGAGGAGGAGGAGGAGGACGAAAATACCGACGGCGGTTCGTCGGGCGAAGTGTCCGAGGAGGCAGAGTCCGCCGATGAAGAAAGTAACGCTCGGTGAGTGATCTGGTTGCTAGTCATGTACACGGGGGGGGGGGGGGGGGGGGGGGGGCATTCGACTCCCGTCGGAAGAGAAAAGTGAAGGATTCGTTCGCCACTGAAAGGTTAGTGCGATCCAATCCGAAATGTGGAGCTGCACCCCTCGTCCAAATTGCCCTCCGAGCACTTGGTCAGAGCAAAGAGGATTGTCCTTTCGTTTTTCTCTAACTCCGCCAGCAATGTCAGAGCAGGTCCCCGCAAACCAGCCTACCACACTTGCTGGCAACTCCCCTGTTATTTGCCCCACAATCACACCTCACAGCCGTGTAAGGCTTTAAAGCGAGATTAATTAAAAAAATGTATTTGTATGCAGATCCGTCATCAACGTGGAAAAAGCGGCAGCAGCGGCTGCGGCCAAGAAATCCAAAAGCAAGAAGGAACAAGCCTTGAAGGACCCGCTGATGTTGGATTTGCTCCCGCCCATCCAAAAACTTGCCATTTCCGTCCCAGAAGAGGACTGCGTGCCTGTGGGCAAAATATACAGCATCGTGGATCGACTCGGTGAGTGCGAAGCAACAAGGAACGCCTGACTGTGTCAATGAGTCCGAAAGCTTATCGTTTGTTATTTTTGCCAGTCGTAATCGAGTCCCTGCCTGACACGCCTCCTCTTGATTTGGAGTCTGTGATATTCAACCGAGAGGGATCTGCGCTGGGTCAAATTTTTGATATTTTTGGCCACGTCAAACACCCTTTTTATTCTCTCAGGTAAAATTCACGTACGCGCCAAGCGTTTCAACTGCATCATGCGAATAATTTTCAACCAGCGCTGTATTTTCTATCGATTTTCAGGTTCAACACTCCGGAAGACATCAAGGAACTGAACATCTCTATTGGCCGGGTCGTCTACTGTGCGCCTAAGACGGACCATACGAAATACGTGTTCACGCATGATCTCATGAAGTAAGTTGGAAATGAAAACCTCTTTAAGGTTGCTGCTGCAACTGCATCATCAGACGCGTCAGTTTCAACTTGAAAAGTAGCTGCTTCATCTATCGTATGGCCTTTGCAATGTCGGATTTGAGTTGACCGAACGTTTCAACTCCCTCATTCGTTAGTGGGACGCTTCTTGGCTCAATGGTCTTATTTTGTCGGAATATTAGGGGATCCATCCAAGGAGTGATGTGCGACATCCCAATAGCTCGCTGAAGGGCCATTGCATTTTTTCTGTTTATGTTAAATTTCCCCCACTCCTACCCATTGCTCGTAAAAGATTTTTTAGGCATGCATTCTAAAGTAAATTAAATTCTCTACAACTTTCATTCAATAAACCTTTCGCTGAAATGCAGTCTTCCCCCTGTCTCTGAGGTGGGAAGTTGAAAGAAAGTTAAAAATTTGCCGAATCGCCAATTTTCCTCCTTTTTCGCCCTCTCGTATCTCGAATACGCTTGGCCCCATAAAAAAACATTATGCATCAAATTTGTTGGAAATTTTGTCGGCTACATTTTTGTGTAGGGACTCAATTCTCGAAAAATGAACTGGAATAGAGCTAGACGTCAAAAAGTGAAAAAAGTGCGGATTTTGGCAGTTTTTTCAAAATTGCGGATGAAGCAATGGGGAGGAGGATGACGGAAACTTGGATTCATAACTTACCTAACGGTCCTAAACAACATGAAAAAAAAAAAAAAAAAAAAAAAAAACGCTGCAAATTTTACACAAGGGTTTATTATTCTTTGATATAGGTTACTTCTACAGAAATTTAATTCTGTCAATAAAAAAAATTAAAAAAAAAAATTTTTTTTTTGGATTTTTATATTTTAAAAAAAATTTTTTGAGGGGATTATTTTTTCAAAAATGTGTTTTTTCAAAAATTCTTTAATTTTTACTCGAAAGATATTTAACTTCTTGGGATCCTTCAAAAATCCCATTTTTAGCCCCATGAAAGCCCTATAGATCGCTACAGTGAAATCGGATCGTTCCGGGACCCCAAAAAATGGATTCTACGTCCAAAAATACTTCGAAAACGACACCTGACTCGATTCCATAGCTAAAAGCCTTAAAAAAACCTCCCGTAGCCCCATTATAGCCCCATGGCGCCCCACGGGTTTGGGCGATCGGGCTGAAAACCTTGCGGGCACAACTAGATGGTAAACCGAGTATTTTGTCAAAATTTCAGATTTTTTTTAAAATTCCTACTGCCCAAAACGGCCTGGACGGCGGACGGCGGACGGACATTTCGGTTTTGGAATCTAGACCACTTGAAACGGATAATGTCAAATTTTGAGGCCGATCGGAGTCGTCGACCCCCGTCGCGAAAACAAAGGTGTATTATTCCAAGAATAATAAACCAAAAACAAGCCATCAATTGAATTGAATATATGAGCGCAACCTTTCTGTTATTACGATATATTTAAAAGCGAGAGAAACTAAGAAACAGTAGGTATCTAGCGACCAAACACATCAAAAATATCCACGTGATGCTCATTACGTAAACAACTGCACCCTAACGACCGATGCGTAAGAAAACCTTATGCCGATCAGAGGTAACGAACGGCTCAGGCTGCAAAAATCGTTTTGGAGTCGTTGGAATCAGCCTAAAAAGCTCATTCCATAGACCCTTGTACCAACGAAATCGGACAAAAACTTTCGTCCCCCTTTTGATGTCTCCTTAGTTACACATCAGATATAAACAACTTTCGTCGTGAAGGACCTCCCGAAAACTGATGAAGGGGATGAGGGAGGAAAAATCAAGGTAGCCTATAACCACCCCCCGAACTCGCTGATCACAATGAGACCATCCTCATGAAAATCTGTTGAGCCGCTCGGGCGTGATGCTGTGAAAAACCACCAAAAAAAAAAACCACAGGGTACTGCTTAGAGCCTTCGGCTAAAATTCAAGAAACATGGAACATGCTTTGTCTGGTAACGTTGCCAAGCAGAAAGAAATCAACAATAATTGTTTGATAAAAAATAGCTCCTTTGTTCTCCTAACCTCCTAATACTCGTGTGACACTTCTACGTCACTCATCTCGCGTCACGTTTTCGGGCAGTTAGCTCAAGGCTAAAGCATGTTCCATGCTAAAAAAAAAAAAAAAAAAAAAAAAACGGGTGTGGTTTTATGAAACCACGGTAAAAGTGAAACTTGTTTCCCACTAGTCTTTCCGGCTCGCTTCGCTCGCTCCCCTAGTGGGGTACGTAGCATCGATGGACACGTTTTTTATGTCTAGTCCCCCCCCCCCCCCCCCCCCATTTCCTACTCATTCACCTACCCTTGTATCTCTACCCACGGCTTCATTTTGGCGTTTTCTCAAATTGATTTCTAACGTGACAGCTGATAACAACAAAACAAGCGGCATTGTTTACTGCATCCATTAATAACATCAATAAATATAAAATGGGGACATAATGACAAAGAACAAGTACGAAAGAAATGCGTGATAAATCGAGAGCTTTCCAACGAATGGTGAACGATTTTTGTACGATGATAACTGGCGAAGATGAAGTTCCGTAGCAACGAATCGGTTGTAAGCGAAAATCAACGGTAGCGTGACGGGACAAGAAATGACACACAGACCAAAAAATTTGGGACGATGTAATAAAAGTTTCACTTTAAAAAACAAACAAACATGTTGAAGAGGTGAGCGCACCTTTCCATTTTTTGAGGGAAAGGTTGCGCTAAAAGTTGCTACATTCGATGTAGGGTGAACTTCCTCTATTGACTGGACTTGGAAAGAGAACATCCTAAACGTCTTCTCGTCTAGTGGTGCTGTAAGGGTGGAAAATGGTGGGGGGGGGGGGGGGAGAAGGTCCAGTTTTTCGGTTTTTCGTCCCTATCTCAAAAACGGTCACTCCTACCGAAATGTCACGATATCTCTATATATAAAAACGCTGCAAATTTTACACAAGGGTTTATTATTCTTTGATATAAGTTACTTGTACAGAAATTTAATTCTGTCAATAAAAAAAATTAAAAAAAATTTTTGTTTGGATTTTTATATTTCAAAAAAAATTTTTTGAGGCGATTTTTTTTCAAAAATGTTTTTTTTCAAAAATTCTTTAATTTTTACTCGAATGATATTTAACTTCTTGGGATCCATCAAAAATCCCATTTTTAGCTCCATGAAAGCCCTATAGATCGCCACAGTGAAATCGGATCGTTCCGGGACCCCAAAAAATGGATTCTACGTCCAAAAATACTTCGAAAACGACACCTGACTCGATCCCATAGCCAAAAGCCTTCAAAAACCACCTTCTGTAGCCCCATTTTAGCCCCAGAGCGCCCCACGGGTTTGGGCGATCGGGCTGAAAACCTTGCGGGCACAACTAGATGGTAAACCGAGTATTTTGTCAAAATTTCAGATTTTTAAAAAAATTCCTACTGCCCAAAACGGCCTGGACGGCGGACGGCGTACGGCGTACGGCGGACGGACATTTCGGATTTTGAATGTAGACCACTTGAAACGGATAATGTCAAATTTTGAGCCCGATCGGAGTCGTCGACCCGCGTCGCGAAAACATAGGTGTATTATTCCAAGAATAATAAACCAAAATCAATTGCTGTTCGTTAGTCTCGCTAAAACTCGAGAACGGCTGAACCGATTTGGCTAATTTTGGTCTTGAATTATTTGTGGAAGTCCAGAGAAGGTTTAAAAGGTGAAAACTGGAGGCATTTCCCTCTACTTCCGGTGATTCGGATCATCCTTAGCAACGCGGAACAAGTTGGTCGTTAGGCTGTTTTGTAACAAAACTTTTGTTTACGCAGCCATCGATTTTTTTTAAATCTCGGGTCGATATTCCAAGAGTTTAGATATCCAAAGAATGAGGTGAAGTGTCTTTCAAAGCAATCGAACTCGAAGGAGTAACGCATTGCCACTAGGTTTATGATGAGGGTACATGTAATATGAGGGTTGAAATTTGAAAGGGAGCCCTTTTGGGAGTACAAGAAACTGACTTTTGAGGAGGAGTTTTTCTAGGACAACTAGAAAAAAAAAACAAATGACGGGGATTCCCTAGATCAGCTGAGTGAGCAGGCCAATCAAATCGTTAAAATTTACGATTTAATGTTGAAACATCCAGTTTTGTCTCGGGTTCACTATAGCCCGGGCCAAGACGTCCTTGCGCTTAAAACGGCGGATGCGTGGCTCTAGAGGAGGATATGAGGACGGACATCCAGGAATTGGTGGAAGATTTCTCATGGATCTCCAATGAGCTATCCGGGTTAATTCCCTGGAACGATTCCTCCTTTGAAGAGGCGTAGGCTTCGTTCCGAAAATTTAACAAGCAACGATTTGTCGAACACACGGAACGTTAACGTTGTTTCTATGTCGTACACAATGTCTCGTTCATAAGCCCGGGCGAAGGCCGGGTTGCCCGCTAGTACTAAAATAAAGACAGCTCACTACATTCTCTACAACTTTGATTATATACATTGTATTCTAGCTCCCAACCGTTTTCGAGATAACCCTCCCGAAAAGTGACAAATTTTGAAGAAATACCAGCTTACCAAATCTTCAAATAGTTGAATGTTGAACTGTTCAGTTTTGTTTCGTATTCAGAATAGCCCGAGCGAAGGTGGCTAGTTGAATAATATACCAGAAGAAAAACGTCACTCAACTTCTAACACCCCGCCAATAACATTTTGACGAAAATTTATTCATTTTTTCCAGGGAAAAAGGAAGCGATGCGTCTTGGAAAAATAACGAAGAACCTCCGCCCGGCGCCATCGATTATTCTGATGACGAATCGGAGAGGAAAGCCAAAAAAGTAAATTCATTGTGAATATTGCTTTGTGAACACTCCTGCAAACCTGTTCTCTGACAAATTGAGAAATTTTTGTCGTTCATTTTCCAGTCGTCTAAACTGAAGAAGGAACCTGAAGTGGATTCTCCAGCTCGCAGGCGACATCTGTCTTTTGAGCAGCAGATGAACCGGAATAACACTTTGAGGAATAGGGCTTTCAAACGTGATGTAAGTGTGATTTGCCTGCCGTAACATTAAGATTTACTGGCCTACAAACGCCAATGTTGAAGGCTCTAAGGGCCGGTTTATCAAACACATTTAACAGATTAATAAAGTAGCTATAACGCTATACTCCCGATAACTCGAAAAGTGGTGTTTATCAATGCGCGCTAACCGTCCTACAGCGCCGATTGGTAGTTTATACATCCTATAAAATGATCAGGGCCGGTTTATCAAACACATTTATCTAATCGATTAGGTAGCTATAAGCCTATACAACCGATAACTCGAAAGGTTGTGTTTATCAATGCGAGATATTGGTCCATAGCCCTTAAAGGTCGCACCTTGAGGGGTTCTGATAAGACTTATCGATCCTCTAGGCAGCCTCATTTCTTTCTGTTTCCCATTGTCATTCGTCGTTGTTTTCACGATTGTTCGTTTTTTGATTTTTCTGTGCCTGCGTATTATTTTATATCTGATCATGACCAGTGACGAATCAGATGTGTCGGGCAGTGAGTGGGCAGAGTTTGTTTACAGTTTGTGTGAGTACCTACAGTTAAAAACGCTGCAAATTTTACACAGGGTTTATTATTCTTTGATATTGAGTAATTGCGCGAAAATTAATTCTAGAATTCGACAATTCCTTCCACAACTGAGTCATTAAGTGAGAAAATATTTTGAAAAGAAATAAAGATTTTTTTTTTTTTTTCATATTTGATGTTCGGAGAGATGCGGGACCTCGAAAAACGAATTTGGCGAATTTGGCGAATTTGGCCAAAATTAATCGGAAACAACAAGTTGTCGCTCTTATCCAAAAAGTATTTCTATATCAATAAAAAAAGTACCTATTTATTTAAAAAGGTTTTTTTTTTTCTTGTGGTTTGTGAACCGATGTGGGACCCAGAAAAATGGATTATAGATCCAAAATTACTTGGAAAGAGACACTTTATTTGATCTCCTGGGACCCTTAAAAAATCCCATTTGTAGCCCCAAAGATCCCCACAGCGACCTGGGATGGTTCTGGTACCCTCAAAAAATGAATTCTACGTCCAAAAACACTTCGAAATCATCATCTACAATACTCTTGAGGAGCGCCGCCGTCTCTTCTGGAGTAAAATTAACAGATCTTCCCCTCTTTTTGGTTTATTATTCGTGGAATAGGAATACACGCATGTAGGTAATCGCGACGGGGGGTCGAAAATTCTGATCAGGCTCAAAATTTGACATTATTCGTTTCAAGACATGGTTTCCAAAAAGAACGCCGTCTAAACCTTTTTTTTTTTTTTTTTTTTTTTAATTCAAAAGATGGTATTTTAAAATAATAATAATGATTATTTGTCTGAGAATCGATTTTTATTGAAAAAATGATTTTCAAGTCCGATTAATTGGTACAATCAATAGTGATCCTTCGATTGAAAATCGATTGTTGGCTACTGACTTTGCATCCCTACTATGTCAGTAATGTGTTCACTACATTTTACATGTCCAGAACGGAATAGAACATTCGCATTCTGCAGCATTACTTCTCTTTGATTCGATAACACAGGTTTACAAAAAAAAGGTCAATCTCAGGCGCCGCAGAAAAAACCATCAAACTCTATGTTTTTTGGGGTGCTGAATCCGAATCCGACCCCCGTTTTTTCCGGTCACGTCAAAATTTTCGAGATATTGGCGATTTTTCGTTTTTTCGACCTTTTTCCGTTTTGAAAATCACAGCTAAACGTGCGGATGCCCAAAAATTCCACAAAAACTCTCTTCTTACTGGAAATTTATCGCTGATTCCGAAAATATATATGAGTTGGTGTCTAAAACCACGAGAAATGTGTGATTTTGCCAAAAATGTTGAAAAAACGTGGTTTTTTCAAAACCAAAGTCACGTTTTTTGATACTTTTTACCTTCTAGCGTGAAAACTAAGGCCGTTAATAAAATTTTTCCAACGAGGTCTTGTAGGTAGATTGTTTCTGCGTCGAATGGGACCAACCGTGATTCTTTACCTTCCATAATAAGGGAGCTATGATTTTTCAAAGTTTCTGGGCGCTTGTTTTTCAGGGCTTCAAGTGCAATTCCGTGAGTTCTTGATGAATAAAACCATCTTCGAGTCGGTCTGAATTGATGCCTCCGAGTCCAATATATTCCTCGGAACAAAGTTTTGTTGTGATCAAGTTGCATTGCCGACTCCAGGAGTTCATGTTCTACGACATGGCCAAAATGGGTAGAAACTTTGAAAAATCATAGCTCCCTTAATATGGAAGGTAAAGAATCACGGTTGGTCCCATTCGACGCAGAAACAATCTACCTACAAGACCTCGTTGGAAAAATTTTATTAACGGCCTTAGTTTTCACGCTAGAAGGTAAAAAGTATCAAAAAACGTGACTTTGGTTTTGAAAAAACCACGTTTTTTCAACATTTTTTGGCAAAATCACACATTTCTAGTGGTTTTAGACACCAACTCATATATATTTTCGGAATCAGCGGTAAATTTCCAGTAAGAAGAGAGTTTTTGTGGAATTTTTGGGCATCCGCACGTTTAGCTGTGATTTTCAAAACGGAAAAAGGTCGAAAAAACGAAAAATCGCCAATATCTCGAAAATTTTGACGTGACCGGAAAAAACGGGGGTCGGATTCGGATTCAGCACCCCAAAAAACATAGAGTTTGATGGTTTTTTCTGCGGCGCCTGAGATTGACCTTTTTTTTGTAAACCTGTGTAATCTATCGACCTACAGTAATCGGTTGTATAATTGATTGACAAACGCGCCATTAGTATCACTTTCAATACCTTCTATGTGTTGTACACATCGAGACATTTGCTATAAAATTATGTTTGAACACGTAGGTATATATTTTGTCTTAGTGACACACGCTCTATATTTTAACACCTTTTCTGCAATTTTAATATTTGCGGAACCTCCTACTCTGTGATTCAAGTCTTCTCCAGGCATAAATCCGGGTTTGGGTTATGGTCCAACCAAAGAGGAGGTATGAAATACAATACCGTAGATACCTTCTTTGTGTTGTAAATCATCTCTGATGGTTCCGTTAACGGACGGATAGACGTTATCGGTCCTCTATAGGTTCGATAGGAGGAAACTTGATAAACCGGCCCTAAGAGTCTTCTCACCTCACTGAAGTGTTAATTGTATTGAGAAATTCCTACGTCTAAAGAATTATTTTTATGTTTGTTTAGTCTCAGGGTGAAGCGAGGAATAACTGGGACGGTGGTTGGCATAACTACAAGAAGAACAACCCGCAGCAGTTCCAGGCAGCAACTTGTGATCCGCCGCCGCCACCTCCGCCGAGGCAGATTCAGCCTTGTGTGTACGCCAACCCGACGGTGAACCCGATGAACTTGGTTATCCGGCCGCCGTGTTTCAACCCAGTGATAGAGCGACCTCCGGTCCCTTTGGGGCCGTCGCCGACTACTTGGGCACCCTGGGCGCGTTTCGAGCCGCCTCCGACGCCTCCTCCAAGGGGAGTTAGCGGGTTCATACCGCACTTGCCGAGTTCGCCCCCGTCGGGCGGTTTTCAGCCGAATTTCGCTCTCGGGCCGTTCCAGAGGTTTCAGAGCCCGCCGACGTCATACCCGGGGTTCGGTGCTACGACGTACGGCCCGCCTCCTATGGCCTTCTCCCCTCCCGCGCCTACTTTCTCCTCCCCGCCGCCGCCGTCGTTGCCGATACAGCCACCGTCGAGGTTCGGCGCCCCGACGTCTTGCCGGCCTTCGCTGCCCATCCCACCACCGCCGTTCTCCGGGTCTCATTACTCAAGTTACCATCCGCCCAAACCTACCAACTCAAACCACCCCGGCAACTACGCCAACCATCACGGCAACCATCCCAACCAACCTCGCATACCTCGCTTGCCCTTCACCTCCAACAACAACCATCCCCCCCTCTACAACCACCCTCCCTTCTAACCTCCCACCACACCACGTAAAAATGTGCATTTAAAATTTTGATAGCTTCATAACTCGTTGAAATTTCATTTTTTCGTCCTTCGAACTCGCTTTCATAGTTGCCTTCTTCCGCTAACACGTGCAAAATCGGCATAATTCGGATCACAACTCTCTTCGAGACAATCACACCGGAATTCGAACCAAAAACGCGTCGTGATGTTCAAAACCCGTACAAACGCATAGCTGATTGCCAATATTAGCTCTACCTCTCCATGTTGTACGAAAAGCTCCCTTGAAGCTAAAGCTAATGAATAATAGATGGATGCCTCACCTAATCCAGTAATTCATTATTATTGATGTTAATGGTTTTATCTTGTTATATTTTTCGAGCAAATTATAAGTTTTCGTTTCTACAGTTCAATTAGGTGAATTGACTTTTTTCGGACATTCCCTGTCTCGTCTCAATTTAATTGCAGCGCCTAATCGGATGACTCGTCTTGAGGGAAAGGAGTTCTACAGAAGTAGCAGTTCCGTACCAAATATTTATATAAGTTCCTGCATCTCTCCAGCAGTAACATTGAATTGCACCGAAATGTCCGCCGTCCGGGCCGTTTTGGGCAGTAGGATTTTTTTTTAAAAGCTGAAATTTTGACAAAATACTCGGTTTACCATCTAGTTGTGCCCGCAAGGTTTTCCGCCCCTATCGCTCAAACCCGTGGGGCGCTATGGGGCTATAATGGGGCTACGGGAGGGTTTTTTTTGAAGGCTTTTAGCTATGGGATCGAGTTAGGTGTCGTTTTCGAAGTATTTTTGGACGTAGAATCCATTTTTGGGGGTCCCGGAACGATCCGATTTCACTGTAGCGATCTGTAGAGCTTTAATGGGGCTACAAATGAGATTTTTAATGGATCCCAGGAGGTCAAATATTTTGGTTTATTATTCTTGGAATGTTTTCGCGACGGAGGTCGACGACTCCGATCGGCCTCAAAATTTGACATTATCTGTTTCAAGAGGTCTAGATTCCAAAAGCGAAATATGTGTCCGCCGTTTTGGGCAGTAGGAATTTTTTTTTAAATCTGAAATTTTGACAAAATACTTGGTTTACCATCTAGTTGTGCCCGCAAGGTTTTCAGTCCGATCGCCCAAACCCGTGGGGCGCCATGGGGCTATAATGGGGCTACGGGAGGTTTTTTTAAGGCTTTTAGCTATGGAATCGAGTTAGGTGTCGTTTTCGAAGTATTTTTGGACGTAGAATCCATTTTTTGGGGTCCCGGAACGATCCGATTTCACTGGGGCGATCTTTAGGGCTTTCATGGGGCTAAAAATGGGATTTTTGAAGGTTCCCAGGATTTTAAATATTTTTCGAGTAAAAAATAAAGAATTTTTGAAAAAAAAAAATCAAAAAAATTTTTTTTTTAGAAAATCCAAAAAAAAAAATTTTTTAATTTTTTCATTCACAGAATTAAATTTCTGCACAAGTAACCTATATCAAAGATTAATAAACCCTTGTGTAAAATTTGCAGCGTTTTTCCAAAGGTTTTTGGCTATGGGATCGAGTCAGGTGTCGTTTTCGAATTATTTTTGGACGTAGAATCCGTTTTTGGTGGTCCCGGGACGATCCGATTTCACTGTGGCTATCTATAGGGCTTTCATGGGGCTACAAATGGGATTTTTGAAGGATCCGAGTATGTTAAATATTTTTCGAGTAAGAGACAAGAATTTCTGAAAAAACATTTTCGGAAAAAAAAAATTAAAATATAAAAATCCAAACAAAAAATTTTTTTGATTTTGGTTTATTATTCTTGGAATAATACACCTATGTTTTCGCGACGCGGGTCGACGACTCCGATCGGCCTCAAAATTTCATGGGGCTAAAAATGGGATTTTTGAAGGATCCCAGGATGTTAAATATTTTTCAAGTAAAAAATGAAGAATTTTTGAAAAAAAAAAAAATCAAATCAAATTTTTTAAATTTTTCATTCACAGAATTAAATTTCTGCCCAAGTAACCTATATAAAAGAATAATAAACCCTTGTGTAAAATTTGCAGCGTTTTTGATATCTCAACTGGTTTAAAAAGTATAACCTTATTTATTTTAATTTTAGCATGGTAGGCATTCGGGGCTAATAGAATAGTAAAATTACAATTGGTAGGTAGGTACAATAGGTAGAACAATCAAACAATTAGATTGTTCCTAAGAAATGAATCTCTATGGAAATTGACGTTAACCAACATAGCCAAACGTGAGCCCCGTTAATAGGTAAATTAATGAGATACAAACCAAAGCAAAGATCGAAACAAAGACAACGTGATCTAGTGTAACCCCCTTTCATTAAAATTCAATTATGCCCTAAAAAAACGCCCCCTAACCCACTGAAATGAAATATTACCACAAAAAACGAAATACCAGATACGATAGCTGAGCCCAAATATCTAAATCACGACGCGACCTGAGGCATGGACATACTACCAGGAAAGGCGCCTGGAGGCATTTGTTGTAGCTAAATAAATGCCCTGAAAAATAACAAAGGTTTTTCCATAATCAAATCAAATCAAACTGGTTTTTATTTGCAAAATCCATGTGTGACCCCCACCACATATTAATGAGATAGTCAGCACCTTTCGCGTAAATAACTTTGAAGAATTTCGATGCCATCCTGGAAATTTAGATTGTGTTCCTTAATCCCGACAAACAGCTCCCATTTGAAGACAGCGGAAATCGGAACGATTTCCGAAACGAAAACGAAAACCTGATAACGAAGCTAAATTAGTTTTTAGTTTCACAATTCAAACTAAAACTAATTTAGTTTGAAATTTAGTTTCAAAAGTGAAACTAAAACTAATAGTTTTAGTTCTTTAGTTTGTGAAAACAAACTAATTTAGTTTCAGTTGTACCTAGTTTTTAGTTTTGGAATTAGTTTCTGCCCAACACTGACTGCAGCACTCCTCAACCATTGGTGGTGGAGGGATTAGGAGCACAGGGTGTCATTCCCTCCCGAGAACTCGCCAGTAATGACTACAACCGTTTATTTACAACAATATATTTTTTTTCTCACAATTTTCCGTTCATACATCTGGTCCGGCATAATAAATACAACTTCTACAGCAGCGGTAATAAGGCGTAAAAATAATAATTAAATCACTACAATTTGAAAAAACCTCAAGCCTCCCATTGAATACACTTGAAAATCAACTTAACGTCTTAAGTTCAAACTATAAACTTCACAATTTATGTTCACATATATACACAATATCGCTTTATGATGGCGTCACGGCGATAAATCTTGCTACACGCCCAAATTTGTGACTTTCCTTGTCAAATCGGTGTCAATTAATGAATTCTATCTCGAAAAAAAAAGCAGAGGGAATTTTTGATAAAACGTAAGCCGAATTCTAAACGTGAACTGTGATGCTAAAAAGGACTCTTTATGAAATTGAAAAAAAAAAAATTAATTTAGGTAACTATTCATTTTTTTAAAGAGCTAAAGTAAAATTAAAAAACAGACCGCACCTGTAAAGTTTGCACAAGAAAAGGTTTCAAATTGAATCGTAGGTACGTCACACAAAAAGCATTTTTCATTCAATTCTAACTCTTTGAATGAAACGTTAAAAAAAGTTTTGTCACTGAGGATGTAAATTAAAATACAATTATTTTCTAATAAAAAAACACTCAAATTTGTATTCTCAAAGGAATAAAAATGACAAGTTTCTCCAAACTTTTAGGCACGTTTTTAATCACAAATTCAATGAGAAATCGTACAAAAATCTTTTTGACTAGTGTTGGTTCAACACGCAATGATTAGTTCTTCTAATGCCTAAAACTACTCGCTACGTAACTTCTAACTCGTAACCTACAAGAATGAGATAGGGGTAATTAGAGACACGAGCATTTTAAAAGCCTAAAGAGGTCGCCGGAGATCTTGTCTGAAGTTTGAGTGGTTTGGGAGGGATCCGTAGCCACTTTTGGTGGCAACACTGCCGCAACCTACGGAAACCCGTTTAGTCCAGGAGCCAGGTAGTTTGAGGTGGAAAGTATTTTGAAGTTTTTGAAATTTTGACAGGTCACTCAGGGGTCCTCTGGGATGTCAATGCTAAGTTTTCGACCTCGTAGACCCTGTGCTAACTTGGGGAGGGGGAAAAACCGCGATTTCTCTGACCTTTTTTCGGTTTTTTGTGAATATCCCGAAAACTATTGCTCGTAGGGAAATTCTTCCGATATACCATTAAAAAGTACATTGAATTTCCTTTCGATTGCACTACCTACATTTTTATTTTGTTCCAATAGGTAACAAGATATGGCACTTAGAAAAATGCAAAATTTTTCAAAATTTGGATTTTAGCAGAAAAAAGGCGTTTTTTCCTCGATTTTTTTCCGCTAAAATCCGCATTTTGAAAGATTTTGCATTTTTCTAAATGCCATATCTTGTTACCTATTGGACCAAAATAAAAATGTAGGTAGTGCAATCGAAAGGAAATGTAATGTACTTTTTAATGGTATATCGGAAGAATTTCCCTACGAGCAATAGTTTTCGAGATATTCACAAAAAACCGAAAAAAGGTAAAGAAAATCGCGATTTTTCCCCCTCCCCAAGTTAGTAAAGGGCCTACGAGGTCGAAAACTTAGCATTGACATCCCAGAGGACCCCTGAGTGACCTGTAAAAATTTCAAAAACTTCCAAATACTTTCCAGCTAGAGGCATATTTTTCTACCCAGCTGGACTAGTTTCAACTACAGTGTCTCTTATTTCCTGTGATAGCTTCGTCCGGCACACAAGGAGGCTTTTCGATCCTGTCAAGTTTTTCCCGACATAAAAACTTGTCTCTTATAACCCCCCTCCCGTCTCTAATTACCCCATCCTCCTAACGTAATTTTAATTCCAACGCATTACAAACTGTACACAGGTATGTACAAAATTGGTCTCGTTTAAATGCTTTAAATTTCAGCATTTGCACCGAATACTAAACTGATGAACTTTAAATTAAGACCAGAAGTATTTAATTAATTTTCGTTGATCAATCGTATTTTTTCAAATTAATTATTTTGATTTTTGTTGAATCAAAATGTCTGCCACAAAAAAATGGAGGTAAAATCGTTGAAATAACGTAATACTACGCCGTAACAATGTGTTTGTTGCGCCCCAACACCATCAATCAGGAGCTGAAAAGTACTTTTTAAGAAACATTGCAATTCCTCATCAAGATCTGGTCAAAGCAAATGAGAAAGTCATCTAAGCACTAAAACGGTGACTGTAGATCTCCCCGAACGATGGGGGTGCCGAATCATTTTCAGCTCCGGTTCCGAGAGTCGCGCTGCTGAGACCTGCTGCCGCCGCCTGACGGAGGGTTGCACCGGCAGACGCAGCAGCTCGGGAAGAGGAACCAGTCCATGAAGATGCCTTTGCAGTCGTTGTCCGGGTCGTAGGCGAGCAGCCGGTGCCATTTGTATTTCTGCTCGCACCCGCAGTCCGCGTTGCACCTGTTGGTTTGCACTTTCCTGAAAGAAATTAAAAAAATTAGAAAAAATAAATAATAAATCCTACATTATATTCACGCTTGAATGCCACTTAGTCCAGTTCCCAGAGGATTTCACCTTACAAAAGGTGGGGTAGAAGATTTAATTTTTTTATTTCGTTTTAATGGGTATAAAGAGTAAAATATAAAAAATGTGACTAAATCTGGGCTCGGCACAACTTTTGGTAGCCGAAAAACCACAAAATTTTCGGACATTTTTCGGTTTTTCGCAATATCTCGAAACGGAGTGGTTCTAGCGAAAAACAGTCTCTATACAAAGTTGTAGAGCATTAAATTCCCTACAAATGTCATATATAACGTTTTCTTCTACGACCAATAGGGAGCGAGCTACAGCATCTCAAAGATGGAACATTTTTCTCAAAATGGTAAAAAAGCCAAGTAACGGCTTCTTTTGTATGTGTTAGGGGTGGGGTGGGGGGGGGGGGGGGGGGGGCTCACAGAAAAGTTATAGATCATTCTACTTCATTTTCATAACAATAACGCCTATTTCGAATTTTCTGCTAAGCACCACCGTTTTGTTTCTCTTTAGGCCCTGATGAAGCTTTAAAACAATGCGAAAGCTTGGCGAATAGGTTGAAGTGCTTTTTCTCACATTGCATTGGACTGTGAGGGTTTACATATGCCTAATCATTCCTCGTCAGTTATCAATTTGGGCCGTGGGGTTGCGGGGTTGAGGGGGTTAGAGAGAGAGAGAGAGAGAGAGAGAGAGAGAGAGCGAGGGGGGGGGGGGGTCTGGAGAACCTTATTCGACAAAATATAAGTCAAAAATAGAATCAAAGAATGCATGGGTCGCAATAACACACACAAAAGATGGCGTTACTTGGCTTTTTTACCATTTTGAGAAAAATGGTCCATCTTTGAGATGCTGTAGCTCGCTCCCTATTGGTCGTAGAAGAACAAGCTATATATGAAATCTGTAGGGAATTTAATGCTCTACAACTTTGTATAGGGACTGTTTTTCGCTAGAACCATTTCTTTTCGAGATATTGCGAAAAAACCGAAAAATGTCCGAAAATTTCGAGGTTTTTTGGCTACCAAAAGTTGTGCCGAGCCCAGATTTAGTCACATTTTTTTATATTTTACTCTTTAACCATTATATTTTACTCTTTACTCTTTACCCATTAAAACGAAATAAAAAAATTAAATCTTCTACCCCACCTTTTGTAAGGTGAACCCCTTTTTTGGTCTCTGGGAACTGGACTAACTGTAAAGGAACATAGTAGCCCCTTCCCCCACCCTTCCCCCTTTTTCTGAGCTGAGCTGACTTGAGAAAACGCAAAAATATCTCAAAAACAACAGAATTTTATCAGTTTCTTCCATTTATCTCGTAAACGGCACGTTTTAGCGAAGAGACCACTATATACAAAATCAAAGTAGACACAATTTCCTGCAAGAATATATCATCAGGTTTGTTTTCATCTTTAATAGGACGGCCGCTAGAGCGCTCAGAAGATACTTTTCTTTTATCCAAGTGAAAACTGCAGCAAACTGAAGGACTCGAAAGCCCCTCCCTTTACCCACTTTTTAGCCCCACAGAGCCCCACGGGTTTGGGCGATCGGGCTGAAAACTTTGCGAGCACAACTAGATGGTAACCGAGTATTTTGCCAAAATCTCAGATTGAAAAAAAAAAAAAAAAAAAAACCTACAGTCCAAAACGGCTCGGACGGCGGACGGACATTTCGGTTTTGGAATCTAGACCTCTTGAAACGGCTAATGTCAAATATTGAGGCCGATCTGAATTGTCGACCTCCGTCACTAATATATCGGGGTACCTATAAGAAAGAGATAAACCAAATAATAAACCAAAAGGAGAAATCCTTTTCATCTCTCGACGATCTGTTGAGTCGTTAGCAACGTATAATTAGCGCCTTAAATTCAGTAGCAGGTAGGTATTTGGATTTTTTATTCGTTATGCTAAACAGTTTCCCAGAAGATCCCTCGTGAATAAAACAATCGCGTTTGTTGGAAAATCGAGAAACACCGAGTTTCCATCAGATGTAATTCTACTAGATGGTAGTGTATGCACATAATTACATGTTGTTCAAATCCACTACGTTATGGAGGCCATTATCAGGGGCGGGTAGGCTGTTTTGGCCGGCGCGACCGATTCAATTGGACCCTCCCCCTTACAGTTAGCTACCTACTTATCCAAAGACCAACAAACGAAGGGTTTCTTCATATTTTGGAGAAATTAATAAAAACAAGAAAACAGCTAATTAATCTATGGGGTAACTCGTTTCGGCCCGATCAATTGTTATCGAGCCAATTAATTTTGCTACTATTCGGCACAGCCCGTGGGCTCGGAACCCCGAGGGGTGACATGCTCAGCGGTTGAGAAGTTGTTGCTGGAACTGTACCTTAAGAAAACTAATAGATTTTAGAGTTTTTGTCAGGATCTTATGATTTTCCTGATTTCTCCACGAGAACAATCTTGGCGCAGATCATAGACAGATTAGAAATCAGTAGAGATTTGAAAGAAGTTTCAACCCGAAGGTAGTTGAAACATGGGGACTAGCTCAATATGGACATGAGAGATCCGCGACGACACCAAGAATTGAAGCAACCTACGACAGAGCAATTTGACTCTGAGGACGGAGCCATTTTTCAAAATGGCCGCGAGTGATGCTTTGCAGTTATTTTAACCGACAACCTCTTCGAACTTCTTCAGACGTCTGGTCCACTTGAGCCGACTAAATTATTGGATATCTGGCCTAGCTTCCCATATCGACCATATCGAGTGTCGGACGAGTTTGGTTAAAGGATATGAGGTCGCCTCCTTTGAACGTCGCCGAGTGAGACAGGAAATGACGTCAAAATCGTCTAGAGGCAGACGGGATTGACATCAGCCTCTCAGCTTTTAAGCTCCCCTGGAGCGAGAACATGGATGGAGAATTACTTTTTTGGGGGGAAGGGAGGAGTTATTAAATTCAAACTGAAATTAAATTGAAATTCAAATTATGAATTTATAAGTTATTTCAAGAAATCAGAAGGAGAAGGCCGAAACATGTATTGGGCCCCAGGTGGGACTCGAACCCACAACCTCTGCATTACCAGTGCAATGTCTAACCAACTGAGCCACCAGGACCGCAGCTATGAAAGAGAGTTGGAGATTGAAGGCTCAAACTGTCCCCTGCCCCCAATACTGATTCGGCCATATCTTATTGTTGCTTATTTCTCCCCCTCTGAACCTTGATCTGATGTGAAGGCAGTAGACATCCTACTTTTGTCCCTCAGACTGGTTAGAGCGTTGCACTGGTAATGCCGAATCAGTATTGGGGGCAGGGGACAGTTTGAGCCTTCAATCTCCAACTCTCTTTCATAGCTGTGGTCCTGGTGGCTTAGTTGGTTAAGCGTTGCACTGGTAATGCAGAGGTTGTGGGTTCGAGTCCCACCAATACATGTTTCGGCCTTCCCCTTCCCCTTCTGATTTCTTGAAATAACTTATAAATTCATAATTTGAATTTCAATTTAATTTCACTTTGAATTTAATAACTCCTCCCTTCCCCCAAAAAATATAAATACTGCATGAGGAAGCAGATCAAAATCTCCTCAGTCATTCCTGTAATGGATGAAGACGCACCGTCAGACTTCCACAGAGTTACCACCACCGAACGCCGTCTCTATGTCCAGGTTCATAAAACTAGTTCTCCAGGTCAACTACTACAAGGCGGTTCAAGTACGGAAATTCACATCAGCAATCTCCCCTCGAGTCAACTCAGTCAAAAGGATTTCAAATTCCCATAGTTTCGTTAGGTCTTCTTGTAATAAAAGGCTTTCTCATGTCAACTTCAATCATAATCCTGAGCTAAGCCGTAGCAGAATTAATCACAATACCGCGCAACCTGGAGGCAACCTCATATCCTTTACCCAAACGCGTCTGACACGCGATATGGTCTTAAATATGGGAGGTAGGCCAGACATCCAATAATTTAGTCTGCTCAAGTGGACCAGACGTCTGAAGGTGTCCGAAAATAACCCCACAACAAGAGGCAGTTGAGATTCGGTGTCTTGCTGTCCCCATCGTTGAGTTAACCGTGATGATAATTGCATGCACTCACTGGCAGACTTCCTGGTGAATGGCCTGTTCAAAATGCTGAGTGTTGACGATGGCCCGGATTTTCCCGGCGCTGTTCGCCGCCCAGTACGGCGTCACGATTTCCACTTTCGACTGGCAGGCGTCCACCCTGGAAAATGTTCAATTCGGAATGAACATCTTTTGAATCCAACTCGTCAAAGTGCACCATCAGCGGACTTACTTTCCATCGTCGGCCGTCGTGTTGCCGGGGAAAGCTTGACGCCGCTCTCTTCCGTCGAAAGGCGCTGGTCTGCCGCCGCCGCCGTCCGCCCGCCGCTTCGCTCTGTCGCTCTCGTAAACTTCCTGACCCGGCGGACCGTATTCCGTAGACGTCTCAAACTCTCCGTACATCCGCCGAATCAGCGCTTTGTTCTCATCGATGAACAGTTCTATGCTATCTCTGCAAATGCGGAATCACAATTACCATCGTTATGCACCAGTAGGTATAACTAAAATAATGCAAAATCGTTAGTGAGGGAATATTTATAAGGATGTGCGAGACCCCGGTAGGGGGATCCTTATGTGTTGCGGAGAAGTTAACAAAAGAGGATATTGTGGTAAAGATGCGTGAAGCCGAAATTGGGGATCCCTTTATGTTGATTTTGAAGGAAACTGAAAAGCAAGTTGGTAACGATGCATTAACTCAAATTTTGGGGATCCTTACGTGTTTGATGTAACTACTACGTATGGCCTAGTCGTGTAATAGGGTTATAGTCCAGTCAAAATCGACACTAAAAATCGCTAAATTCGTAAAACGAGATGTATCTCTGATTTTTAGTAGGTATGTCGTTCGCAACATACCCAATTTTGCAACTTCCCAAAAGCTGTGCTTCACGCGTAGCACACGAAAAACCACGATTTTATCGGCCTTATTTCAGTTTTTGCTCTATATCTAATAAACTAAGCATTGTCCGACGAAAACTACTATATGAATTTTTAAAAAGCATTAAATGTGTGACAATTTAAGCCCAACTGGAGCTGTGAAAGTCAATTAGTTCCAGAGTTATGGCACTTTGAAAATAGGTCATTTTTTCCAAAATGCGTACTTGAAGACCTGAAGACAGCGGAAGCACGTTTTTCAGAGCGTTTTCGGTTGTAGCTCAAGAACTATTGGTCCGATTCCAAATTTCTTTTTTTCTCGTGAAAGCTTAATAAATTCCCAATCGCAGCTATTCTGTGTGAAATTTTGATTTGAGCGTTGATAAGGGAGGGGCAGGCACGGCAAAGAAGTGGCAATTTTTTTTTTTTTTTTAAGCGTGGGGTTAATGAAATTGCGATCGGAGAAATAGTCTTGGAGGGAGAGAAGAAAATGTTCTGAAAAACGTGGTCGTAGTGGGTCAAATATCATGTTTCCACCCTTTCCGACGAATACGAATGGCACGTTTATTGTTTCAATAGACATGCAATGTGCCGTCTCCTGTATAAAATTTAATCAGCTTTCACCTAAAAAATAAAAAAAATTAAAAAAAAAACGCTGCAAATTTTACACAAGGGTTTATTATTCTTTGATATACGTTACTTGTGCAGAAATTTAATTCTGTCAATGAAAAAATTAAAAAAATTTTTTTTTTTGGATTTTTATCTCAAAAAAAAAAATTTTTTTTTGGATTTTTTGTTCAAATGTGTTTTTTCAAAAATTCTGTATTTTTTACTCGAAAAATATTTAACATCCTGGGATCCTTCAAAAAACCCATTTTTAGCCCCACGAATGCCCTAAAGATCGCCCCAGTGAAATCGGATCGTTCCGGGACCCCAAAAAATGGATTCTACGTCCAAAAATACTTCGAAAACGACACCTAACTCGATTCCATAGCTAAAAGCCTTCAAAAAACCCCTCCCGTAGCCCCATTATAGCCCCATAGCGCCCCACGGGTTTGGGCGATCGGACTGAAAACCTTGCGGGCACAACTAGATGGTAAACCAAGTATTTTGCCGAAATTTCAGATTTTTTAAAAAATTCCTACTGCCCAAAACGGCCTGGACGGCGGACGGCGGACGGACATTTCGGATTTAGAATGTAGACCTCTTGAAACGGATAATGTCAAATTTTGAGCCCGATCGGAGTCGTCGACCCCCGTCGCGAAAACATAGGTGTATTATTCCAAGAATAATAAACCAAAAGTAAGATCGGACGAACCGTTCCCGCGTTATAGGAAAAAATGTGCAAAGAAAGACGGTTTGTTCGAAATTTGCCATTTCTTTGCAGCACCTGCCCCTCCCTTATCAACGCTCAAATCAAAATTTCACACAGAATAGCTGCGATTGGGAATTTATTGAGCTTTCGCGAGAAAAAAAGAAATTTGGAATTGGACCAATAGTTCTTGAGCTACAACCGAAAACGCTCTGAGAAACGTGCTTACGCTGTCTTCAGGTCTTCAACTAAAATGTTCGCATTTTGGAAAAAATGGCCTATTTTCAAAGTGCCATAACTCTGGAACTAATTGACTTACACAGCTCCAGTTGGGCTTAAATTGTCACACATTTAATGCTTTTAAAAAATGCATATAGTAGTTTTCGTCGGACAATGCATAGTTTATTAGATATAGAGCAAAAACTGAAATAAGGCCGAAAAAATCGCGGTTTTTCGTGCTACGCGTGAACCACAGCTTTTGGGAAGTTGCAAAATTGGGTAAACACTACCCTAATGGGTCCGAACAACATATTAAAAAAGCAGAGATACATCTCGTTTTGCGAATTTATTGTCGATTTTACTGGACTATTATCACACCGTCGGAAAAGACACGATGACCGATGTGGGGCGACAAGTGAGGGGAAAAGGTAAATATGGCGTCGAGTAGGGAAAAGAGTCTATGAACGCCCGACGAATGGCAAACCGTCGTGTGGTGAGGACAGTACGACAGTTTGCCAGACGTCGGGGGGGGGGGTTTGTCATGATAACGGCGGCTCCAACGTAATGCCGCTCGTCGGCTGGCTGGGTGTTTCCGACAATGTGATAACCCTATTAGATATAGGAGGGAGAAGGAGAGCCAAGATGGAGGAAAGGAAAGGAGAACCCACTAGATAGGTCCTCATGGGCCGAAATCGACGGTGGCGCTATCCGTACGAGATGTAGTGAATTCATGTTCGACGCGTACAATAGGCCGTAGGCTATATTCGAGGGCTTGAGGCCGCGGTGCCTAGGTGAGCAAACTCCTGCGGTCTCCCCCACCGTTTCGGGGTTGTGACCGCCATTTACAAGATTCAGGGCCTAAAGAATTTTTCCAGGCCTTACTTTCATTCTTAGCTGATAACAAGTGCTGGAAGTTTCCACATTTTCCCCAAATATCCTATTGTTTGCCCCATAGATCCCTACAGTGAAATTGAATCGTTCTGGGACAACCAAAAATGGATTCTACGTTCAAAAATACTTCGAAAACGACACCGAACTCGACCCCTTAGCCGAAACCCCCAAAATCACTCACAACAGAAAGGATGGGCAATGATTGTGACCTCTCTTCTTCTTTCAAGAAGCAGAGAGGTCACAATGACTTCATTGCACATCCTTTCTCTTGGATAAGCACCTCTGCAACTGGCAGTTCCCAATCTCGTTTGAGATTTTGAAGCACTCACTTAACCCCTATTTAGCCCCACCGAGCCCCTCGGGTTTGAGCGATTGGGATGAAAACCTTGCGAGCACAACTAGATGATAAACCGAGTATTTTGTCGAAATTTGAGATTAAAAAAAAAAATAAAAAAAAAAAAAAAATCCTACTGCCCAAAATGGCTCTGAGGGCGGACGGACATCTTGAAACGTACAATGTCAGAATTTTCGACCTCCGTCGCGATTATGCGTCATCTTCTGGTTCAGTTTTAGCGACTATCCAGTGGATAGTATCCACCTTCAAAGTTCACAACTCGTAAGGGTCACGCTGCTGTCGCAATTTCGGGAGCGCCGTTTGTTTGAGCTGCAGAGGCGTGTAGTAGTGTAGTAGTTATGGAGTATGCCACTAGGGATCAGCACTAGGCATTGTGAGAAGAAGGGAAGCCATTTTGAGTTTGTTAAGTCTGAGCGGCGATTTCAATCGGTGTGTGTTGAAGGCAGTTTCATGTGTTTTTTCTTCATTATACAGTCCACTTAATCAAACCTTGCAGTTTAATTTACGGACAGTTCCCCGTTAGCGAACATAATATTATGGTCCTTCGGGCTGGATGGGAAAACGTTCTCCATTGACCCCCGCAGTCAAACGTCTTTCACCAGGTATATCGTCCATCAGTAAATATCGACCTTGCAGTCAGTTCTCCATCAACCACCAGGTCCTCTCAGCCATCAATTGCAAAAGAGGTAAATCCATATTGAACATCTACAAGCAAACTTAACCTGAGATTCCTGTGAAACATCGAAGCTAGGTTATACAAACGCATGATAAGCCTGGGTTCAAATTCCACCCAGCGGCTGAACATTGAACCCACCACCTTCTCGGAAATCACCTGCCGTCTGCTTCCCCCTCCCTTTCACTCTTCTTTCTCTTGCCTGGTCTCTCCGATTCCTAGAATCCCTTCCTATTTTTTGTGAACAAATCTCTCCTCACAATGCCTAGTGCTGATCCCTAGTGGCATACTCCATAACTACTGCACTACTACACGCCTCTGCAGCTCAAACACCGTTTAACACAGGAGTGAGGCTTCCTTTCCTTTCTTCCATGGAGAGCTACAAGATATTTGATTTGGAAAAACGTAAGCGAGCAGAGAGGAGCGACTTGCTAATTCAAAAAATTTCCAGGAGAATGACGGTCTCAGCCTGGATCCCGCATTGATATAATCAGCTCACCCCCACTGCAGGGCTCTCCCCTTCTCCCCATAGAGAGGGTTGAGTCTCATCGAGGGGGGGTTCTAGCGGAAACACTTGCTTGCCACCCATTTTAAGAGAGCGAGCGTTATACCTGTCTTGTCTCCTTTCTACTTGCTTATCTGCGTTATTCAATGAAATTCATTGAATAACGCAGATAAGCAAGTAGAAGAGCATGAAGCATGACATGCTTTAGTTACCTATTACATAACTTACAAAGTGAAGGCACCACAACCACAGTGACAACTTTACATTTAAGGTAGTTTCTATGAAAATGATGTACGGAAATTCTCCGAAATCTGCCCCAATTTTAAAATTTTCTTACAAAGGGTATTTGTTGCCAGCTGTAGGACAGAACAGCTGGTGGTGCCTTTTGATGCAGGGCGTCCCTCTGATGATGTCGCCCCTGATTTCTAGTCCTAAAGCTATCGATAAAGCTGACCACAGCACCTGCAACAAAACAACAACGAATTAGTACAATCGTCAGGTGCAAAAGAGGTTGTAGGGTGGTGGCAGATACATATCACCTTGAAACAACAACAACCGTCATTTTTTTCGATTTTTAGTTGTCGATGTTTCCTCATGTTTTTGACCCTGGGAAATCGATTGGAACATCAACCAAAGTCGCTAGACGCTTAGAAAGCCTTGATTTTGAAATGTGCCTCACCAATGTCATCAATTGCAGTGGGAAAAGCTGATTGCAACTACAACCAATGTCAACATTGGCCATTATTGTGACGAGATAATCGAATGAAAATCGATTATTCCTATAACATGTGTCACCTTAGCCAGGGAGGTGGTCGCGAGGCCATCCGCCGTTCCCCAAAAATTTAGTGCTATTTAGTCACGTTGAGTGCGCTAGTGTCTTTGAATAGGCCTTTAAGATGTTCAACTATGTGAATGCATGGGAAATGAAGTGTTCAATAAATTGATTTTTAGTTAATTCACGTACATAATTATAGCCTCCTTGTATTTTATTTCCAGTCAACGGCATTCCTTGGTCGTTTTACGTGGAAAAATGAACAAGCAAGGAAGAAATTTTCCTCATAAAAGTTAGAATTAACGTTAGAATGAGCCAAGGAACTAGGTCAGCGAAATGGGAAAATTCGGCCGAACATAGTTGAACTAGTAATGAACAAAGTACTCAGTACAGTTAGCACTGAGAAATTAGGTGTCTGAGCAGAGGAAATCACTAGTGAATATTTGGCGTTCTGAATTTTCCCGCGGTTGCACTTTTAATAATCCGCCAGAGTGCGCTAGCTTAAGAAGGGAACGACGGGAATCTGCCGGAGGTGACGGCGGAAATGGCGGCCGTGTCGCAGCCAATGAGAGAGTAGCGCCACTTTTCCCTCCAGATTCAAAGTTGAAATTTTCGACAGTGCCCTGGAAATTTGTATTGTAGGAGCCCAAAACTCACTGCTATGCCTTCAAATTATGAAGTTCTTTCAGAAAAAAGTATTAGTCGACGTTCGGTTCCCGGGCCCATTTACTCTTGAACACTAATATAATATAAGGAGTGCCAACTATTTGTTCGAGATTCGGCAACAGTGGCCTGTAGCTACAGAAACAAAGTGGCATGACAGTGACAAATCTTGAAGAAGTCAAATTCACTCCGAGACCCCCCCCCCCCCCCCCCCCAATTGAAATCGCAGTCTGGCCGCGTAATTTTCACGGGTGAACATCCTTGAAGTATCGACTTCGGAGTCGGCTAATGTCGTCCAATTTACCGGAAGTCGGTATTTAGCGATGACTCGTTGGCGATATCATCATGATGTCATCACGTCACGGGAGGGCCCGCTGTTCGTTGGTAAAATCTCGGCCTTCCGCTCCCATCGAGCTTCTTCGGGGCGACAGCCATCAGGATAGACAAGGACGCTCGGCAAGACGTCAGAGTCATTTCCACTTATCGTCAACCTCAATCGTTAGCGAGATAGTAGGCCAGTCGTCAGAGGTTTGAAAGGGGGGGGGGGGGGACTCGTGCAAGATATGGGTCTGAACAACAAAATGTCAAAAATGGTAGCAGCATTTTTACTGATAGTTTTACTTTTGGCGGCCAAAAACGTCGATTTTTTTCGGACATTTTCCAGTCGAAAACTAAGCACCGCAGAGAAAATCCGTCGAAGACAAAGTTGAGGAGCATAGAATTCTGCTTACACAATAGAATCGGTTCAGCCGTTTAGCCACAATCAAGCGTCAAAAATAGGCAATTTTGTCCAACTCGCCCGAAAAATAGGATTCGCTAATGTTTCAACCCCTCTAACTTATGAACGGCTAAAGAAAAATATAATGAATTGGCTCCAAATGTGTGTTGTAGAGCGTCAAATTACCACTTACGGGAGCTCCTGAAATTCAAAAAACGACTACCAATCGAGGAAACGAATTTAAACCAGAACAAGAAACGCCCAATCTGACACCGCTCGGTAAGCGGAAAACCACGTTTTTCAGAACGTTTTCGGCTGCAGCTCAGGAACTATTGGTCCGATTCGAGAGTAACTGTTCTTTTCTTCTCGTGAAAGCTGATTCAATTCCCCATCGCAGCTACGTTCTGTGAAATTTTGATTTGAGTTTTGATAAGGGATGGGCACGGCGAAAAATGGCAAATTTGGACAATAGCGTGTTCTTTCGCGCGTTTTTTGCCCATAACTCGGGAACGGTTAGTCCGATCTCAATTATATTTTTTTCTGGTGAAAGCTGATTAAATTTTATATAAGGGTCGATACATTGCATTTCTGGTGAGACGGAAGGGGTTGAAACATGAGCGAATCCTATTTTTCAGCCAAGTTGGAAAAGTTGCCTATTTTTGACGCTTGATTGTGGCTAAACGGCTGAACCGATTCCATTGTGTAAGGAGGTCATTCGACGCAGAATTCCATGCTCTTCAATTTTGTATTCGACGGATTTTCTCTGCGGTGCTTAGTTTTCGAGTTGTAGGTAAACAACTGGAAAATGTCCGAAGAAATCGAGGTTTTTTTGACCGCCAAACCCTGCAAACCTTTTGCTACCATTTTTGATATTTTGTGGCTCAGACCCATAACACCAATTAAAAAAAAAAAAAAAAAAAAAAAAAAAAATCCTCCACCATATCTTACACGAGCCGAACCTTCTGGCCACTGGCATCTAGTTATTATAATCGTGATATTTTAACCCCAGATAGTTTGCCATGGCAAGTCTTGCCGGTCGTGCAAGTCTTCGAGCCAGGTTGAACATTTTCTGCAGGTTCACAAACGGCTCGCACGTGGAAATCGAATTTGAAACGCCTCGAAGTTACCGTTTCGTGACGGACAGGACAAGGCCGCGATGAGCCTCGGAAACGAAGGATAACACGCGAAGTGTGGGGGGGTTCTTGACATGCCTGGAAGGTGTTACGCGTTCACGCGAATCACTGTTATTAACATTATTTTTTTAAGTGAGCGTATCGTCTTAAAATATTCCACGAGGTTCTCGCCGGCTGCCTTCAAAAGCCGCTTTTGGATTATTATTCTTGGAATAATACACCTGTTTTCGCGACGAGGGTCGACGAATCAGATCGGCCTCAAAATTTGACATCCGTTTCAAGAGGTCTAAATTCCAAAACCGAAATGTCCGTCCGCCGTCCGGGCCGTTTTGGGCAGTAGGAATTTTCTTTTAAATCTGAAATTTTGACAAAATACTCAGTTTACCATCTAGTTGTGCCCGCAAGGTTTTCAGTCCGATCGCCCAAACCCGTGGGGCGCTATGGGGCTAAAATGGGGATATGGGAGGGGTTTTTTGAAGGCTTTTAGCTATGGGGTCGAGTTAGGTGTCGTTTTCGAAGTATTTTTGGACGTAGAATCCATTTTCGGGGGTCCCGGAACGATCCGATTTCACTTTGGCGATCTATAGGGCTTTCATGGGGCTGAAAATGGGATTTTTGAAAGATCTCAGGGGGTAAAAAATAAAAAAATTTTTGAAAAACTTTTTAAAATAAATTTTTTTAAAATAATCCAAAAAAAGAACTTTTTGTAAAAAAAAAAAAATCCAAAAAAAATTGTTTCCAAAATTTTTTCTATTGACACATCAAAGAGTAATAAACTCTTTTGTAAAATTTGCAGCGTTTTAAATTTATTTTCTTCTCCAAAAAACAGGATTTTGGTTCCTCGAGCGATTCAGATTCGACAATTTTATTCGTGTGATCGAATTCAATAGAATAGATCGACATGGCTGAATCCAATGTGAACAGGCCGGACCAGAAGGCCCGAGGCCAGGAGGGTTGGGCATAGGGAGCAGGGGGTGGCTCCCTAGTCGTTCTAAAACTGGCGCTAATGTAGGGACATTTTCCCAGTAATCCAATTGGTGCAAACGTATGTCTCTTGCCTTCCCAAACTCGCGCACACGTAGTCGTTTCTTAACATGACTGGTGCAAAGTTCGCGCCGCAAACGTACGGTAGTCCATTTGCCTTTAATTCTCGCAGTTGGAGAAAAACGTTAAAACCGCATCCCTCGTTTTAGAAATTCTTTAGAAACGACTCACTCCCGAATACTCGGCTCAAAGAGAGCAAAAATGTTTTTCATCCTAAGTGGGCATCGAACCCAGGTCTCACTCATATGCCCCGCTAGGCCATCGATAGTGGTGGACACTTGAACACGTCGTAATTTTTGGGCAAATATTATTTTCATTCCATTTTTACCCTCAAATATGTGGGTGTACTCCAACAACAATAAACCAAAATACTAGTAAATCCAAACAAGATTATTAAATAATATTAAATAAATTTTATTCATGAAGTTTGGGATTGCTCTTGATTTGATGTTGTATTCCGTTACGTGTTGAAATTATCTTGGTGCATTGCGTGGTCATCAAATTTTCTTTCAACTGCTCCATCGACTTTTCACTGGTTTTGCTGGTTTGCTGACTCTCTCTTTGCTGACTATGCTTGGCTTCGCTTGGCTTGCTGGGTTAGCTAATTGCTGGTCATGCTGACTTACTGGCTTTTCTGGCTTGGTGCTTGCTGTGCTTTGCCGGTTTGCTGCTTGCTGGTCTTGATGACTCACCGGCTTGAAACTTGCTGGCTTGCTGCTTGATTCCTCTGCGTCATCAAAACCATCCTCTCGTCTGCGTCGTCTGCGGTTTGCCCGGCCACAAAAACACGCCGCGTACATGTCCCTACTCTCTTTCAGGCGATTGGGACATTTTTTCATCATGCAACTGTAGGTCAGGAATGTGTAAATAAATACTATAAGTACGAAGATACACACTAAAAAGAATGCCCTCGCGTCTTGATACGTCTCATGGTCCTTTGGTAATAAAAATAGAATGCTTCCGACCATGATGGTGCACACGCCGATGCCAACGCTGGCTCCAAGCAACCCTATCAACGGCCCTTTTGCACGGTGCATTTGTCCTTTACAACCATAAATGAGGATAAGTAGGATCATGGCTACTCCGAAGAGTTCTATAATGAGGGTGAGAACTTGGCACACGTTGAAGTAGATCAACACAGAATACGGAATTCGATCATCAGCTTCATCCTGTCTAAGGGCCAAGTCTTGGCAACATAACAGCTTCTTCCGAAAATCGGACATCGGAGCGGCGCAATCACTTGGCAAACGCCGAATTCTTTTCCCTTCTTTGAAGCACTTTTCACTGAACCCGGCTTCATATTGCAGCAGCGCACAATTGTATGGATTCTGAACGCAGAATTCCTTCTTCATTTCTGGCGAGCTGGTAGTCGGTGGAGCTGCGTGGGTTCCTGATTGTTCTGCTCCTGCTCCACTTGTGAAGATTGTCGTACCTGGCGGTTCAGTTCCATCCGTTGTATTCTCCGCATCCAATATCAAGGGGTCCAAGTCCTTGCAATTGAAGAAGCAGTAAGGGGTCATCAAGATGAACACTAGCAAGACGACAGCCAACGCAACGACTACGACAACTAGCACCCCAAAAATAAAACCCACATACCACGAAATCATTTCAGCAATAACGCGTCAATGCTGGGAAAATATTTAGTAGGTAAAATGTTCAAGGAAAAATTCGTAGAGAGAAAAAAAAACTAACTAGCACTAGGTGTTTGAAATTAAGAGATGAAAATCCGTCGGCCTCCTTTCTTTTCCAACACCTGATCGACAGCCAAAAACATGGTGAATAGTGGAGAGGCTTGAATTAGGATTAAAAAGGTAGCCTGAAGCTGCTGTGCGGGGGAAAAAAACCTATACCAGATGTTGAATTTCAAAAAATTAATTGTGCGTCCACATTATTTTGATAACGACACCTTTTTTTACGGCCCTTGGATCCTCCAAAAATCCCATTTGTAGCCCTTTAAAAGCCCCACGGTGAAAACAATTATTAGTATTAGTGGAAAACGTTCATATTTTTCAGCGTCGCTTGTTCGTGACGAAAATGGTGTATCCTGAACAAAGTTCCGAAATTCTTCATACTCCATCTTACACTATTGTAACGATTCTCTGGTCAACACACGCGCAGATGGTACGTACACAATAACCGTTACCAAGTACGCAGGCAAATCACAAACGCAATTAGGCAGACTTTTCTAGATACGTCAGTTTAACTGGCAATTCGGTAAAGGTTTATGGTAGCTGACATAACTGACTCAGTTATGTCAGCTACCATAAACCTTTACCGAATTGCCTCTACCGAATCTACAATCCATGTTTGACCTATCACCAACTAATATTGTCCTTTGCCTCTACAGATCGTTATCCACCCCTAATAAACCATCTGGATGGTTATTGTGCTGATACGGTAACGCGTACAATAACTCCCTACACTCAGCCCCGAAGAGGGGGGGGGGGGGGAACTGAACCCGTTGCCCCCGGGCCCGGCCTTCGTAGGGGGGCCCGGATTTTCTTGAGAATTTTTTTTTTTTTTTTGTAAAAAAAGGGGGGAGGAGAGGCAAAATGGGAAAAGGGGCAGATCAATACCTATAGGAAAAATTTTCATACTTTTTTTTTTTTTTTTTTTTTTTTTTAAGGGGGCCCGATGAATTCTGCCCCCGGGCCCGGATTTTCTCTCCACGGCCCTGCCTACACTTGGGGTCAACCTTGTAAACTGCCAGAGGGCTGTATTTGAAACCTTACTCGAGTTAGTAAACAATCTGCACGCAATCGAAACGTTCCTAATTAATTTATCCGCATAATTCAGGGAATAAAGTAGTTCAATAAGAATCAACTACAAACCCACCCGCCGCCGCCGAAACCAACCAAACAGCGCCGTCCTCCAATGGAATCAGGGCTATCTCCAGCAGAGCTATTGATGGGGGAGAAAGATTAGGACTACAATTCCACAAGTGGAACTTTTGCCACCAGCAAACATGAAAGAATTTCAGGCCAAAGACGAGAAAATCAGACAAAGGCAAGAATACAACTTCAACCGCCGCCACAACACAAAAACCCTCAGCCATACATAGTCAATACCGACAAAGGCTGCCTCACCAGAAACCGTGGCAGCCTCGTCGCAAAGCGAAGATCAGTCGAGCCAACCACTCAAGATGAGCAGTCACGACATCTTGCCGCTGGAGGAAGAGAAGAGGAAAGCACGATAAGCCCCAGGACACCTCAGCAGTCAACGTCTCCGCCCCAACGCACTCCTACACCCAGCAGAGCCAACAGTGAAAAAACAAGACCATCTCTTGCCTTCACCCAAAAATCACCTCACCTGCTCCCTACTACTCAGACAGATGGGAAAACAGCCAGGATCACTTCTAGAGGAAGTCCAGTAACGACAACTATTAATATTTAACCCATCGAACAAAAATACATTTTAATGACGTTTCCGGTTTACAGCTTGTCAACTCTTCACTTGTCACCTCAACAATTTCTCATTTGGAGGCACAAAAATGCAATAAAAATGATTTCCCTGCACCAGGCCAACGTTGCCCGAGCCTGCGAACATCTTAGCAGGGAAAGAAGAGCCTTAACTCATTGGACCGAGGCACGACGCTCCGCCGAACAGCTTATGACCAAATGGAAGGCTCATTTTTGAAACTAAAGGCTCATTTTTAGTTTCCACCTGCCAATTTTGACATTTTCATATCTTTCCCGTTTTTCCTCGTTCCTACCAATCGATACATAAACTGGTAAAGCCGTTAACAATATTTCAATAAACGTGTTGATACCATAATGTTCATCCTCAAATCAAATTCGTACGCATGTCCCAATGCGTTGCAGACTCGTCTGCAAGCGTTTTGGACAAAGATCACAGAAACCGAAAACAAAATGAAACAACGAATAGGTTTTTGTCTTTTGATTTGAATTTTCGTTAATCATCGTTGAACGTTCAGCAGTTCATCTTCCAATAGAAGCTAAAGCGTATTCTACGTTTCTATACTTGTAGCAGCGGCTCTAAATAAAAACAAAAGGGGGGTCCAGGGGGCTTGCCCCCTGGCGAGGCGTGGAGCGCCGAGTTTTTTAGTTAAATGGGATTAAATAAATGTTGATTTCGAAAATTAAAAAATAAAAATAAAAAATGGACAAAAATACTAGTAAACCCAAACATGGTTATTTATTCATGAAGTTGGTTTCTTGCTGGGTTTGCTCTTGATTAGTTGTGTTGTATTGTCTTGGCGTTGGGTGATGTCTTCAAGTTTTCTTTCAGCTGCTCCACTTCTTTCTGGTTTTGCTGGTTTGCTGACTTGGCTTGGATTCGCTTGGCTTACTGGCTTTGCTACTTGCTGGTCCTGGTGACTTACTGGATTTGATGATTTGCTCATTGCCGACTTTGCTTGGCTTCGCTTGGCTTCCTGGCTTTGCTGGGTTTGCTACTTGCTGGTCTTGCTGACTTACTGGTTTTGCTAGCTCGCTGCTTGATGCCTCTGCGTCTTCTGGTGGTGAGGGTTTTGCCCGGCCACAACACCGGAAATCGGGATTATTTTTCATTATTAAACTGTAGCACAAGAATGTGACAATAAATGAACTGTGTGCGGAGATACATGCTGCTAATAATTTCACCACTTCTTCATACGTCTCATGGTAACTTGATAATAAAAAGAGAATGCATCCGAGCATGACCATGCACACGCCATTACCCATGATGGCTCCTGTCAACACGTAGGAAGGTACCTTTGCACGGTGCATTTGTCCTCTACACATAAAAATGAAGATGAGTATCATCATTGCTATTCCAATGAGTACTATAATGAGGATGAGAACTTGGCATACGTTGAAGAAGATCAACACAGAATAAAAAACCTTGATCACCAGCTTCATCCTGTCTGAGGGCCAAGTCTTGGCAACATAACAGCTTCTTCCGAAAATCGGACATCGGAGCGGCGCAATCACTTGGCAAACGCCGAATTCTTTTCCCTTCTTTGAAGCACTTTTCACTGAACCCGGCTTCATATTGCAGCAGCGCACAATTGTATGGATTCTGAACGCAGAATTCCTTCTTCATTTCTGGCGAGCTGGCAGTCGGTGGAGCTGCGTGGGTTTCTGATTGTTCTGTTCCTTCTCCACTTGTGAAGATTGTCGTACCCGGCGGTTCAGTTCCATCCGTTGTATTCTCCGCATCCAATATCAAGGGGCCCAAGTCCTTGCAATTGAAGAAGCAGTAAGGGGTCATCAAGATGAACACTAGCATGACGACAGCGCAGCTAACGACTCCGACAACTAGCACCCCGAAAATAAAACCCACATACCAGGAAATCATTTCAGCAATAACGTGTAAAATAGATAAAGTTTTCAAGGAAAATTTCGAAGAGAGAGAAAAAAAAAACTAACTAGCACTTGGAAAAGAAAGGAGGCCGACGGATTTTCATCTCCTAATTTTAAACACCTGATCGACAGCCAAAAACATGGTGAGAAGTGGAGAGGTCTCCCGATGTAAATGACGACTTTGAATTAGGATTAAAAACGCCTGCAAATTTTACTCAAGGGTTTATCGTTCTTTGATATAGGTTACATGTCCGAACATTAATTCTGCGTCAATAAATACATTTTAAAAAAATTTGTTTTTTTTACTCGGAAAATATTCGACTTCTTCAGATTTTTCAAAAATCCCATTTGTTGCCCCATGAAAGCCTTATAGATCCCCAAAGTGAAATCGGATCGTTCTGGGACCCCAAAAAATGGATTCTACGTCCAAAAACACTTCGAAAATGACACCAAACTCGATCCCATAGCCAAAAGCCTTAAAAAGAAATCATTACAGTTATAAACATAATATGAATATTATGAAGTGATACTGAAGCTGCTGATACAAAAGATAAGTCCAGTTTGACATCCATCTCCGCAAGTAAAGTAAAACGTTGCAAATTTTACACAAGGGTTTATTATTCTTTGATATAGTTTACTTGTGCAGAAATTTAACTCTGTGTCAATGAAAAAAATGTTAGAAAAACCTTTTTTGGATTAAAAAAAAAAAAAAAAAAAAAAAAAAAATCAAAGATTTTTCGTTCTTTATTTAAAAAATAGCTGCTATGCGTCGAGATGCAAGATGGCGGGCCGATTCTCGACAACTACAGAACCCAAGTAAACGGCAACCCAATGCAAAACGTATTCATAAAAGGCTTTGGAGCACCTCTTCTGAATGATGCTGGTTGGGAAGGGGAACCGTGGCAAGTGCGATGGCTGAGCGCCATGCGTCTACACGGAAGACAGTACTATCTCCCACAGGGAGCAGTGGGACGAACCTTTGTTACGACACTCGCAAACGAGATCCAGACAGTAGCAAATGGGGTGCACACATCAGAGCGGATTGTCTTTTGGGCCACCATCCTCCAGCGGGAAAGTAGACAGTCGGAACAGACATAAGGAGGCTGGTCCAGAGAAGAATAATAGTCCAGTCAAAATAGGAAATCTAATAAACAAATTCTGGGGTAGTTTTGTTCTAAGTGGATTACCATGTATTTCGAGGTGCTGAATCCGAATCCGAAGAGCTCTACACTTTAAAATGCCCTGAACCATGGCCAAAAAGTGAGACTTTTAAAAGTTTTTCGCGCTTAACTCGGAAAGTATCAACTTTTCGGAAAATACGTCCATATACAAAAATCAACTAGACAAAATTCTCTACAATTGATGTCCTCTACGTTTTTTACATAGGAGCAACCGTTCAGGCTGTAGAGCGCGTTGAAGTTGGCGATCCGCTGCAAAGTTGAATTCTCTCCATAGTGAAGGCGAGAACTCTTCTCCGTCGCTAAACCAACCGGGCCAGCCCCCTTTTCTTTTGTTTTGGGGTACCAAATTTGCTGAGCGTGCTAGGAGATCACGAACAAAATTTATTTAATGTATAATATTATTATATATTAGAAGTGATTAAAAATTAATTAAATTGATTAAAAATTGATGTAACAGCGTTCCGACAGCTGTGTGGAGGCAGGAGGTCGTCTTTCCAACGCTCCCAAGCCATAGTTGGCAGAACGCCTCGACTTCAACGCGCCCTAGCACCTGAACGGTTGCTCCCATGTAAAAAACGTAGAGGACATCAATTGTAGAGAATTTTGTCTAGTTGATTTTTGTATATGGACGTATTTTCCGAAAAGTTGATACTTTCCGAGTTAATCGCGAAAAACTGAGAAAAGTCCCACTTTTTTGGCCATAATTCATGGTTCCGGCCATTTTAAAATGTAGAGCTCTTCAGATTCGGATTCAGCACCTCGAAATACATGGTAATCCACTCAGAACAAAACTACCCCAGAATTTGTTTTTATATTACGAATTCTCTCCTATTTTGACTGGACTATAATCCATATCGAGAGGGGGGAGGAGCCCTAGTGGAACAGACGCCGAGCAGTGGCGCAACATGTTACTATGGCTCTCCCAGCAAACAAATAGCTTCAATGGTGATTGTAGATTTGTAGATTTGTACTCGGGATAGGTCAGGAGGGGGATTTAGGGAGGCCCCCAGCACGGAAGCCTATTGGCTAAAAGTACTTTACCTGAGCGCCCTGGTTCTAGTCCAGGATATCTATTCCCCTTATTAGGGTTTTTAGATTTCCCCAAAGATGGCAAACCTGCGTTGTGAGAGTACAGGGCACTCAAAGATGATGTGTGGCGGTTTCAATATCCTCCTGACAAAGCCTGCATAGGGTTGACAGATGCTCAGCCGACGGCGCCCTTCATTCCGAATTCCACGCCTTCCTGAGAAGAATGGCCATGACCCTCAATTTTGCGATTTGCTGAAAGGTTTCAGAGAGCAGTATCCGCGACAAGTCTGGTCATGTCTCCGAGAGTCGAAGAGTCACAAGTGTACATGCGATTGCCTGCTCTCGAGACTCGGTCTCCGGTCTTCCATCAGCGCCGGAAGATTTTTCCGAGTATCGGAGACTCCGAGGGAGTGCTGACGCGGGAAGACTGCTGTTTTTCGTTTCTGTTTCTGTTTTTCGATTCTTTGTTCGATTATTTTCTCGTCTATTTACCAAAAATGAGTGGGGCGAAAAAATAATGGAGTGACGAGGAAGTCATGGAGTTAATTCATCTCTATGAGGCGGAAGAGTTCCTGTGGGCTTTTGGCTATGGGATCGAGTTAGGTGTCGAAATATTTTTGGACGTAGAATCCATTTTTTGGGGTCCCGGAACGATCCGATTTCACTGTTGCGATCTATAGGGCTTTCATGGGGATTTTTGAAGGATCCCAGGAGGTCAAATCTAGGCTGGTCTGTCAAAAGTTGATATGTCAAATTTTGGCAATTTTTCAGCAGAGCCGTTGGAAAATTTTCCAGGCCTACGGAAGCACATTACAAATGAAGTAAGTGCTTATTCCTAGTTGTAAAAATTTGTCCTTGTTCAACAACTATTCTTCTTGTGACAGAATTCGTTTCGATGGCCTAATTTAATAATTTTTCAAGTTTTTTCAAAAAAAATTATCATATTGTTTGACATATCATTATTTGGCAGACCATAGATGTGGGGTTGAATGGACATACCATTGAATAGAACGGGACATATCATGGTTAGGCTGATCAAAACTTTCCTGTTTGAAGGGTGGCAATACTGGATAGGTAAGTTCTTATCAACTTTTGCCAGACTGTGCTACCCCTCTTTTTGGACTTACCTCATAATGCCAGTCATTGTTTTTAGTATTTCCCAACGTTTCTACCATATCATGTTTTGCCAGACCAAAGAGCTTGCTAGAATCGACTTATACAGCAAAAAATCAGAAAATCAGAAAAAAAAACAGACATATCAACTTTTGACAGACCAGCCTAGAAATATTAAATTTAAAAAAAAAAATTTCAAGTAAAAAACGAAAAACGTTTGAAAAAAAAAAATTCAAAAACTTTTTTTTTGTAAAATGTTTTTCTTTGTCACAGAATTAAATTTTTGCACAAGTTACCTATATCAAAGAATAATAAACCCTAGTGTAACATTTGCAGCTTTTTAAAAAATTACCTTTTTTAATTTTTTGCTTTTTAGCGATTCTTTAGGCAATTATAAAAGCAAGGGCTAGCGTGAATCCATTCAAGACAAGATCTTTTCACAACTTTATCACGAATGCAATCACTGCGCGGACTCTCCAAGTGGAAACAAAATAATCCAGTACTCGCGACTCCTGTGGCAATCGGACTCCCAAGTGGAAATACAATATTCCAGGTCTCGAGACTTTGAGTCTCGCAAAGTCTCACGAATCTGTCTCGAGAGCGAATACGATCTCAGGTGGACAACCCCCCGAGATCGGTCTCGAGACTTTCTCTCGAGATTTCGTCTCAGGTGTACACTTACCTTAAAGGCGGTGTCCCGAAAAGTGTGAGATCTTTGGGAATGGAAGATGGCGGGGCCCTCCCATGGATTGAGGAGTGAAGAGTGCCAGGAAGAAGATTGTTATTGTTTTGTTTATGCTGATTCCCGATTTTTTTTAGTTAAATGGGATTAAATAAATGTTGATTTCGAAAATAAAAAAAATAAAAAATAGACCAAAATACTAGTACACCCAAACATGGTTATTTATTCATGAAGTTGGTTTCTTGCTGGGTTTGCTCTTGATTAGTTGTGTTGTATTGTCTTGGCGTTGGGTGATGTCATCAAGTTTTCTTTCAGCTGCTCCACTTCTTTCTGGTTTTGCTGGTTTGCTGACTTGGCTTGGATTCGCTTGGCTTACTGGCTTTGCTACTTGCTGGTCCTAGTGACTTACTGGCTTTGCTGACTTGCTCATTGCCGACTTTGCTTGGCTTCGCTTGGCTTCCTGGCTTTGCTGGGTTTGCTACTTGCTGGTCTTGCTGACTTCCTGGTTTTGCTAGCTCGCTGCTTGATGCCTCTGCGTCTTCTGGTGGTGTGGGGTTTGCCCGGCCACAACACACGAAATCGGGATAATTTGTCATTAGGAGTCTGTAGACCGCCAATGTGATAGTAAATGAAGCATTTGAGCTGATACATACTGTAAAAAATTTCACCACTTCTTTATAGGTCTCATGGTACCTCGGTAATATAACGAGAATGCATCCGAGCATGACGACGCACACGACATTGCCCATGATGGCTCCTAGCAACACGTAAGACGGTACTTTTGCACGGTGCATTTGTCCTCTACAAATAAAAAAGACAATGAGTCTCATCATTGACATTCCGATGAGGTGTGTAATGGCGGTGAGAACTTGGCATACGTTGAAGTAGATCAACAAAGAATAAAAAAGTTGATCATCAGCTTCATCCTGTCTGAGGGCCAAGTCTTGGCAACATAACAGCTTCTTCCGAAAATCGGACATCGGAGCGGCGCAATCACTTGGCAAACGCCGAATTCTTTTCCCTTCTTTGAAGCACTTTTCACTGAACCAGACTTCATATTGCAGCAGCGCACAATTGTATGGATTCTGAACGCAGAATTCCTTCTTCATTTCTGGCGAGCTGTCAGTCGGTGGAGCTGCGTGGGTTTCTGATGGTTCTGCTCCTGCTCCACTTGTGAAGATTGTCGTACCTGGCGGTTCAGTTACATCCGTTGTATTCTCCGCATCCAATATCAAGGGGCCCAAGTCCTTGCAATTGAAGAAGCAGTAAGGGGTCATCAAGATGAACACTAGCATGACGACAGCCAAGGCAACGACTCCGACAACTAGCACCCCGAAAATAAAACCCACATACCAGGAAATCATTTCATCAATAACGTGTCAATGCTGGGAAAATATTTAGTAGATAAAGTTTTCAAGGAAAAGTTCGAAGAGAGAAAAAAAAACTAACTAGCAATTCAAAAAGAAAATAGCGCCGACGGATTTTCATCTCCTAATTTTAAACACCTGATCGACAGCCAAAAACATGGCGAATAGTGGAGAGGTCTCCCGATGTTAATGACGTCTTTTAATTAGGATTAAAAAGGTAGCCTGACCTCTTTCAATAAATGAAAAATTTTCCATCGAGTACAATACCTGGTGAATACTCCCATCGATGAAAGAGGCGTCTTTGCGGCTATAAAAAGGCTGTCTGACGCAATTGTTATGGGGGGGGTAAGAGAGAATCTCTGATGTGTCACACATTTCTTACGAGTGCTTCGCCAGGGGGGCAATTCACCTCCTGCAAAGTCCAGCTAATGGGCTCTTTGACAAGGTTGGAATAATTCGGCATTATTCAGCATTTGCGACAACATGTTCGGATTCAGCAGCCCTTAAAACCCCCAACCCCAACTGTTAGTTCGAAAATCCGTATCCAAGGAACGTGCTGAGCTGTTTTCGAAACGTAAAGAAATTTGGAAATGAAAGCTGGGGGCTGGTGACGTCACGCCTCGATGGAGCCGTCAGAGCGCGCAGCGATCTTTTTTTAGTAAACACGCAGAAACACAGCAATTTTGAATTCACCGAAATCATTTCACTCGCTTACAAACTGGGCGATTCCCGGTCTCGTCTCCAAAATAATCCATTTCTGTGGTGGACATCCTTTCTCGTCTCCGTATTTATTTTATTGGTTCGTGATGGTCGCTCGACTCGTCTCATCTTAGCCCATATTGTGTCCACAACAAGTACCTAACAGCCTGACTCGTTTCCGTTCCACGGTCTAGCTGCTCCGTCCACTATGTCCCTCCGTGAAATAATTAGCCAGCGAGGACACACTTTGCTAGATTTGAACAATTTTAAGGTACCAAATTGCTCATAATAGGGACGGTACCTTGAATAGGGACAGAACTGGCGGAACGAGATTAAAATCGCCCCTGGCGGCGTCCTATTACACTAAAATTCATGTTCATGGTGAAAGTCAACTCTTCTGGATGTTAATGATGAGTCAACAACAAAAGAAGAAGACGTTTTTCAACTCCCGCCGTCTGGGAGGTGATAACAGTGATAAAGTGATAACGGGCTTTGTCAGTTTGTACGAAAAACTTCTCATGGTAAGTTGTCACCTGGATTTATTATTAGCCTCATAATTAACTAGAGGGAAGCCGTTGTCAGATTTCAAAAAAGTGAAACCAGCGAATTTTGGCAAGTGTTTTTTCCCAAAATTGCAATTTAGCGGTGTCCAGGTTCCTCAATAGGGACATCGCTGTTTTGGCCGATTTTCGATCAAAAACGTCATATCAGCGTGTTTTAATGGGTTTATATAGACGAAATCTCGGTTTTGCCGAACGTAGTGAGCCCTCTCTTTGGACTCGTTTTGTTTTGAGTGGAAATAAGCCGGTGTTTGGGTCAATTTGCAAGTTTTCAGCCATGCCGAATCGAATGAGGACGTCTTCGGCCGTGGACTCGCTCATCTCTCCACAATGGATATGAATATAGCCACCACGTTGACGGTATTTACCTACCTATCACCTGTAAACCGCTCACCATCATGTTTCTGTCTTTTCAACGCCATGGCTCCGAGGCTGCGCAACCCTGAGAGCTGTGATTTTGATGAGGGTCTTAAAATGTAGTCTTTTCTAGGGCAACCCTTTGTATTTTTATGAAACATGTGATATAGAACCTGTGATTTTGATAAGGGTCTTAAAATGCATTTTTTTCTAGGGCAACCCTTTGTATTTATATGAAAAAGTTCATTAAAAAAATTTTTTTTTGATGTTTTTGATCGGAAAATGGTTTTTTGAAAAGCATAACTATGTCCCTATTGAGAATACGAGGGCTGTGAAGCGGTTTAAGCTTTAAAAAAAGGTGTGTCCCTATTATGGCACATGTGAACTAGAATAGGGACACTTTTCAAAAATAAAAAAATATACAAGGAATATATATATTTACACTTTCGCAACGTCATCCTGTCGGGAATGGGCTTCTTGAAAAGGTCAGAATTCAGCATTTCTGACAACATATTCGGATTCAGCACCCTTTAAAACCCATAAACCCCAATTTTTAGTTCGAAAATCCGTATAGGTACGCGCTGATCTGTTTTCGAAATGTTAGAGATTTTGAAATGAACGCCGGGCAAATTTGACGTCACACCTCGCCAGGCTGAGCGTCGAGTAGTTGGGCACTGAGCCGCCAGAGCGCTAAATAATAAATCTGAACAGAATCGGAATAAAAACACTCGGCCCTGGTCGATTTTTGAATAACATTCTTTGATAATAACCTCGATGCTCAATTTTCGAATTACCTTCTATAATGATTTACCCGATTTTCGATTTTTGGGGTCGACTTTTCGCGTAGCAAAGTTGGCTGACTTGCGTAGATGAGAGAGAGAGGGAACTCCCGGCCAATCAAAAGACAACGAAGCAGCCCACGTCATGTACCCTCTCCAGACCTCGGAATTCAAATATCATATTTTTCCTAAGGCCCTATAAATAATTGAAACGGGTTTTCTGCAATATGGACCCGTTTTCTTAACTTTTGAAGCACGACCTTTGCAGGAAAAACATTTTTAAAAATCATTAAAGGAGCTCATTCAGTAAGGAACACGTACCAACCATAAAGAGTTTGAAAAACGTACTATTTCTAGTGGTTAACCTGCGAAAACCTTCAAAAACCGTCCCTATTATGAGCAATTTACGTAGGTACCTACTAGCCCAGTAGAGTTCGTACGTACCTACTATCCTTTAGAGTTGGCAAGAAATCAGAACTTTCCGCCATTTTGGGGGGTCGTTTGGGACCCATCAGAGACCCTAAAGTTTAAAAGTTAGAAAGGACCAAATTCCGAACAAATTGCACTACTTACGTTTAATTTTCAATCAAATAGGTGCCAAGCTATGTAGGTACAAAATGGCCCGTTTCCCGAAATGCTTCCAAAAATCAATCACATTGTTCTGGCGGGAAAGTGAGTTCTCCCCTCAGTGAAGAAAAGTGATTTGTGTTCTGGGTTCTGGTAGTACTTAAAAGTTATTGGAATATAAATAATGCGATTCAATGTTACTGCTGGAGGTGCTGGAACGTATTAAAATATTTGGTGCGGAACTGTTACTTCTACAGTACTCCTTCCCCTTGAGACGAGACAGGCGATGTCCTACAAACTTGCTGTGGAACGCGTTAACTCGAGAGGTCATTCCGCTAATGGCGAGTTAATTGCCGTGAAACCATTAAAATACCCTTCGCACCAGTGACCCGCCATCAAGAGTCATTAATGGGTCCGTTGACCAGGTGCTCCAAAACGATCTTCGGAAAATGCGAGTCGTCATATACCAGTTCGTAGCGATGCGAATGTCTGCAGACATCAACACGCTGATTAGTTTATAGTAAAATAAACGCGTTTCTCAGAATCAGAATTAGGCAGAATCCTGCAGGGCGGAAAAAAATCCACCAAGCATACACACGGGCGAAAAATAAAATCCCCAAAAACGAAAATTGAAAAAAATAAAAAGAAAAAACGCTGCAAATTTTACACAAGGGTTTATTATTCTTTGATATACGTTACTTGTGCAGAAATTTAATTCTGTCAATGAAAAAAATTTTTTTGGGGATTTTTCTCAAAAAAAAAATTTTTTTTGGATTTTTTTTCTAAAATGTTTATTCTAAATAATTCTTTATTTTTTACTCGAAAAATATTTAACATCCTTGGAGCCTTCAAAAATCCCATTTTTAGCCCCATGAAAGCCCTATAGATCGCCTCAGTGAAATCAGATCGTCTCGGGACCCCAAAAAATGGATTCTACGTCCAAAAATACTTCGAAAACGACACCAGACTCGATCCCATAGCCAAAAACCTTCAAAAACCACCTTCTGTAGCCCCATTATAGCCCCATAGCGCCCCACGGGTTTGGGCGATCGGGCTGAAAACCTTGCGGGCACAACTAGATGGTAAACCGAGTATTTTGTCAAAATTTCAGATTTTTAAAAAAATTCCTACTGCCCAAAACGGCCTGGACGGCGGACGGACATTTCGGTTTTGGAATCTAGACCACTTGAAACGGATAATGTCAAATTTTGAGGCCGATCGGAGTCGTCGAACCCCGTCGCGAAAACATAGGTGTATTATTCCAAGAATAATAAACCAAAAGCAGGGAAATCCGTATTCATAAAACATCATATTTCGTAATAATAATAATAATTATTATTATTAATAGCTTATTCAAAAGTGGATGGGGAACAAGGTGGCACCAGAAATTATTTCTGGTGCCACCTTGTTCCCCATCCACTTTTGAATAAGCTGAGATACAAACAATATCTCCAGTTCGCTTACAAGGTCAGTGGCAATATCGCAGCACCGCCTCCCACTAATGCAGCAGCCAAACAACATTCATTTAGAGTGTACTGCCACGTACAACAGTTGATGGGGAACCAGAAATGTGGGGATGGAGAAAGGTAGGCAGTGACTTGCTGCCACCACTCTCAAAGGAGGTTGTGAGAAGGGCTGCAAGGGGAATTGTCGCAAAGGCCTATTCTGTTCTAAATTGTGCAAGGTGTGTGAGGGGACTTGCCAGAATACAGATGTTACTCTCTCACTGTTTGAAGAAGAGGACATCTTTGACTATTCAGTTCATTTGGAATTATTGTCACTTATCAAAATGTCTAGTAGCAACTAATATGTGATAAATTCAAGTATAATGCGTAAATGTGAATATAATAGGTCTCATTCTATTCAGTTATCATGGTATGTTTTCAGAGGAGGTACCACCACCAACCACCCTCGAGCCAGAAGGAACCTCCACCCCCGAGCCAGAAAAAACCTCTACCCCCAAGGAACCTAAACGAATGCCTGCAGCAAGCGCAGCCTGGGCCCTCAGGAATGAAGAGGAAAAAAAAAAAAAAAATGATCGCGTCTTGCACTGGTACGTAATACATTACCCTTAGGCTTTTAAAAGTACTATTTTTAAGTAATTCTCGACTTAATTCTTTCTATTCGTTCTTTTCCAGGTGAAGAACGAGCCACTACATTGCAGAAAATGTGCTTACTTAGTCCCTTCTTTTTAAATAACAATTGTACTTATTATAATCATCGATCATTTTTGTACTATAACATTTATTATCACAACATATAGTTCCTTGGTCAATTATTCTTTTCAATAAAAATATTCCCTAACGATTCTGGTCAACTGAGAGAAGGGGGGTTTAAAATACTTGTACAAAAATTTAATTCTGTCAATGAAAAAAAAATTAAAAAATTTTTTTTGGATTTTTATATTTCAAACTAAAATTTTTTTGAGGGGATTTTTTTTCAAAAATGTTTTTTTTTTTCAAAAATTATGTATTTTTTACTCGAAAAACATTTAACCTCCTGGGATTCTTCAAAAAATCCCATTTTTAGCCCCATGAAAGCCCTATAGATCGCGACAGTGAAATCGGATCGTTCCGGGACCCCAAAAAATGGATTCTACGTCCAAAAATACTTCGAAAACGACACCAAACTCGATCCCATACCCCAAAGCCTTCAAAAACCCCAACCGTAGCCCCATTATAGCCCCATAGCGCCCCACGGGTTTGGGCGATCGGACTGAAAACCTTGCGGGCACAACTAGATGGTAAACCAAGTATTTTGTCAAAATTTCAGATTTTAAAAAAATTCCTACTGCCCAAAACGGCCTGGACGGCGGACGGCGTACGGCGTACGGCGTACGGCGGACGGCGGACGGACATTTCGGATTTTGAATGTAGACCTCTTGAAACGGATAATGTCAAATTTTGAGGCCGATCGGAGTCGTCGACCCTTGTCGCGAAAACATAGGTGTATTATTCCAAGAATAATAAACCAAAATGGGAGGTCCGCTGATAGCGCACCTCACTGACGATCGTCCAACCAACTATAATGACCCAGACACATAAGTTATTAATTGAAAAACATTGTATAGCCATATTACAACTCAATGGCACAGTAGAGCAACGGTAGATTTAGGTTTCCTGCATTTTTTCACTTGAGCCAAAAAATGGTCTATCTTCGGAGCGCTCTAGCGGCCGTCCTATTAAAGATAGAAACAAACTTGATGATATTTTCTTGTAGGAAATTGTGTCTTCTTTACGTTTGTATATAGTGGTCTTTTCGTTAAAACAGACCGGTTTCGAGATAAACGCAAAGAACTGAAAAAAGTCCAACATTTTTGAGGTTTTTTTGCGTTTCTTGAAGTTAGCTCACGTCTGGCGAGGGGGCAAACCTCAAATTCGGATTCAGCGACCCACAAAACATAGAGAACCGTTGAGAAAAAAACTTCTATACATTTTTCTTGAAAACGGCCTTTTTGAACCTAGATTGACCGGACTACAACTAATTCTCACCGTGTCTGTGGCTGGCAGACTATGTCATGAGCCAACTCCTCCGAAACGGTAAGCGATAAAAATACGGCGATTTTGGTTTATTATTCTTGGAATAATACACCTATGTTTTCGCGACGGGGGTCGACGACTCCGATCGGCCTCAAAATTTGTCATTATCCGTTTCAAGAGGTCTACATTCTAAATCCGAAATGTCCGTCCGCCGTACGCCGTCCGCCGTCCGCCGTCCAGGCCGTTTTGGGTAGTAGGAATTTAAAAAAAAAAAAGAAATTTTGACAAAATACTCGGTTTACCATCTAGTTGTGCCCGCAAGGTTTTTAGCACGATCGCCCAAACCCGTGGGGCGCTCTGGGGCTAAAATGGGGCTACAGAAGGTGGTTTTTGAAGGCTTTTGGCTATGGGATCGAGTCAGGTGTCGTTTTCGAAGTATTTTTGGACGTAGAATCCATTTTTTGGGGTCCCGCAGCGATCCGATTTCACTGTTGCGATCTATAGGGCTTTCATGGGGCTAAAAATGGGATTTTTGAAGGATCCCAGGAGGTTAGATATTTTTCGAGTACCTAAAGAATAAAGAATTTTTGAAAAAAACAATTTTTTCGAAAAAAAATTCAAAAAAAAATTTTTTTTGAAAAAAAAAAATCCAAAAAAATTTTTTTTCCAACATTTTTTCTTTTGACACAGAAATAATTTTTGCGCAACTAACCTATATCAAAGAATAATAAACCCTTGTGTAAAATTTGCAGCGTTTTTTCAAAGGGTTTGGTTTAACCGTTTAACTTCAAATACGGGGGTTTGAGAACAAACATTTTTGGCGTCCACCAATTCGTGCAACTTTTCGCACCTTCGTTGTTAATGGTCCGATAGAGTCCGCGTTTCCTCTGTGTCCGAATTTTAATACGAAATCCCGAAACAACGAGTTCCGACAATGAGCGAATGTGGACGGCGAGTTTAATTTGAACGATTTGCCCATTGTGACCGGACGCTGTCAGGGACCTCAAAAAGGTTGACGACATGCATAACGGAAGAACGGAGGGTGCCAGGGACCTTAGAAAGGTGGAGGTGGCGGGGAAACTTTGGCGGTAGGTGGGGGGGGGGGGAGTTTTGAAACGGTTCATTCTACGCTAATTTCGGATATATTCTTGTGTGTGGGAAGACGATTTCTCTCTCTATTTCACTCCCGTTAAATTTAGCGCATTGAGCGACTGTCACTTGGGCGAGCAAAGCGAGCCCCCCTTTCCAAGAAAATGGTTGGATGAGCGAAGCGAGGCTCCCCTGACCGAATAAGAGGTTATGTCCGAGAAAATGGTAGGCCGAGCGAAGCGAGGTCTTATTATGTCTAAGTGCTAGTCTGAGAAAAGAACGGGATAGCGAACAGAAGTTTGCAGGATAAACGAGGTAGGAATTATTGAAAAAAAAAAAAAAAAAAAATATCCTGTTAGTAACCTAATGGGTTAGTCAGTTCTTGGAGACGTTACATCTAACCGCTCATATTAGTACCCATAACCTTTTTTTAGCCATGTTAACAGCAGGAATTCCTGCTGGCTTTCCGATGGCTTCAGCTAACAACTAATTAGTGTTGAATGAAACAAAATTTGTTATTAATGCATTTCAATTCCCTCGCTAATTCGGACCCAGTCCAAGAGATCTCGAAGGAGAACGGGAGGTCACTTACCTATCTCTCTTGTCTCTTCCTCAACTGTTTCGGTATGCGCTCTACCGACCACTTACCATTTCGAGGTGCGATCTACCGACTGATTTCCCACCAGAAACCAACAGACATGAATAAAACATTTCACCTCATGCTGTATAATATACATATTATGCGTCTTTGATGTCCCGCAGAAAACACAGGAACAGGTCTGAATCGCCCTTCCGGTGCTGTCTCCAACAGTGTCGAGGTGTGACTGGAGGTGGTGGGATGGGACGCCTCTCTTTTTCATCAAAATATTCACTTAAGCATCCAGCCAAGATCGTTCGATCCCCTGTGTATGGGGCTCGGATTCAGGGTCAACAAAGTTCCTCTGGTGGTTAATTGTCGAATGAAGAAAACCTCGTCGGGATAGTCGACGGTAAGTCGCCCACTCATCGGAGTGAATAGGACAAGTGAGGTGACGTGGTTGGATGTAACTTGAACGAAACGGCACCTTGAACGTTGAATCTCCAGCAAATACGTCGAACACAGCGATATGAAGGAGCATGATCTAAATTAACAAACGTTAACTAATGACGCTATAACAGGTTTGTTCCAGGTTTGACGGACTGTTAACTGAAATCGACGGAGACACGCGCAGTTAAGAAACTGCTGTTCCAGGTCGATCGTTGGTTGACAGCAGTTGGACGGAAACCGATTACTCGAGTATGTGCGGTCGGGTTCTGTCGACAGCTTTCCAACTTCTGTCGACAGACGCCGTGAGACCTGGAACAAAACCTAACAACAAACGGATTCCGATGTTCCAATCATCAGTTTAAGCCATGCGGATCACAGTACAGCAGTGTAGATCACAGTTGGGCTGACCGTAGAGCGTGGACCTTGGTAGAGCGCATATCGAAACAGCCTCAAAATTTGACATTATCCGTTTCAAGAGGTCTAGATTCCGAAACCGAAATTTACGTCCGCCGTCCGGGCCGTTTTGGGCAGTAGGCATTTTTTTAAATCTGAAATATTGACAAAATATTCGGTTTACCATCTAGTTGTGCCCGCAAGGTTTTCAGCCCGATCGCCCAAACCCGTGGGGCGCTATGGGGCTACAGAAGGGGTTTTTGAAGGCTTTTGGCTATGGGATCGAGTCAGGTGTCGTTTTCGAAGTATTTTTGGACGTAGAATCCATTTTTGGGGTCCCGCAGCGATTCGATTTCACTGTTGCGATCTATAGGGCTTTCATGGGGCTACAAATGGGATTTTTGAAAGATCCCAGGAGGGAAAATATTTTTCAAGTAATAACAAAACAAAATGTGAAAAAAAAATTTTTTTTGAAAAAACAAAAATCAAAAAATCTTTTTTGGAAAAAAATAAAATTTAAAAAATTTAAATTTTTTTCATTAACACAGAATTAAATTTCTGCACAAGTAACCTACATCAAAGAATAATAAACCCTTGTGTAAAATCTGCAGCGTTTTTTAAAGGCTTTTAGCGATGGGATCGATTTAGGTGTCGTTTACGAAGTATTTTTGGACGTAGAATCCATTTTTTGGGGTCCCGGAACGATCCGATTTCACTGTGGCAATCTATGGGGCTTTCATGGGCTAAAAATGGGATTTTTGAAGGATCCCAGGAGGGTAAATATCTTTCGAGTAAGAAAGAATTTTTGAAGAAAAAAATTTTTTGAAAAAAAAAATCCATTTTTTTTTCATTGACAAAATTAAATTTTTGCACAAGAAACCTAATAATAAACCCTTTTGTTATGAACCCTTGTGTAAAATTTGCAGCGTTTTGTAATCAACTCCCGTTAATACGATCTCTCACTAATTCAAAACTTTCGCTAATTCGAAGGGACCAGCTGAGTAATTATTACTCAGCTGGTCCCTTGGAATTCGAATTAGAGGGATTCTACTGTAATAATATTATGTACTGGTTGTCGTTACCGGGATCGGAATATACTGGGGATTTTTTTCCGGGCCCTTTTTTTCTTCGGGACTTTTTTCCGGGGATTTTTATTCCGTAAATCGTTTGAATAAGGTAGGTAGGTACTTTCCTGCTTACCTACCGACCTCCCATCAGGCAAAAAGCTTGACAAAACGCTTGGCAGGACGAAGATCTAAAAAACAGACGACCTACCCTGCCAAAAACAGGACGGTTGGTCGCGTTAAATTATATCCGTAAATTTGGTGTTCTTGGTTCCCAAACACCCCGAATTTAATACAATTTTTTAGAATTAAAAAAAAAAAAAAAAAAAAAAAAAAAACACGTCACTTACTGTGCGGTTGACAAACATGTTTGAAGTTGCACCAAACAGAAGTTTTGTCGTCTTCACAATACGACACAGAATGCGATGTTCATTACGCGCTAAAGCCGGCAAACCGAGTAGAAGGAGCCCCTCGAGCGTTAGCAGAGGGTCGAAGGAAACTGAGGATGTTCCCAGAACGAGGCAGTCAGGAGTCGACAAGGAGGGGGGAACCAGGCGGGCGATCTGACGTCCAGGAAAACCCAAACACGAAATACCTCTAGAGATCTTGTCACTGGGACAGTTTTAGCGGAAGACCCCTACATTGTCCCAACGACGGGCCCGGAGAGAAAATCCGGCCTCTCCCAAATTACAATTTCCTCGGAACATTTGGCGCTCTTTTCTGATAGACAATCGGGGCCTGTTCATCAAATAGGATGCACGCTCTGTTGATCCCGAGCTTGTGCGGTAATCGGAAATCCCGCAGGCCACAATCTCAGCTTCTCATCTCCAGCAAATACCGGCGAGCGTTCAGGCTTGTGTACTCGTCACCATTAAATAAATTAAAGGCGTCATGAGGAAAATGAATGAAGCCACACAGTGAGGCTTCTTCATTGAACGAGGGGACGGCATTGAGAAGATTCCGGAGACAAAGTGGACGGCATTAACTAGGGAGGAACCAACCCCACAAACGTTACCAACCAAATTTGTTCAGGAAATTCCAAAACGAAAAACGCTGCAAATTTCACACAAGGGTTTATTATTCTTCGATTGCAGAAACTTACGATTTTAAATTTAACCCTACCGTTGTATTGTAAGACCGAAGCATAATATGCTTAAAAAAAACTGATTTCAGTGTTTCTATAACATAATATGTTTAAAAAAAACTGATTTCAGTGTTTCTATAACATAATATTATTATGTTATAGAAACACTGAAATCAGTTTTTTTTTTTAATTGTTGGAGGAGAGAAGAGCAAACAAGCCATCAATTGAATTGAATAGAAGAGCGCAACCTTTCTGTTACCTACTACGAAATATTAGAGAGTTTTTGCAGACCCTTCCACCGATCGGTAGGAGGAAATCCGTAGTACGAATCTGTAAGGAAAGGGGGAGTGCGCATGCGCGAGGACAAATCGGTAAGGAATCTGTAGCAGTAGGCGGTAAGAATCCTTATTCCTACGGGTTACCAAATCAGTATAGAAATCTGTATGAAAAGCAACATAACCTGACGCTTGTGTAACCCCGTTGTAACCTCAAGATGTTATCTTGTAAACAAACGGGCTTGTATTCTGCTTTGTTATTTTTTGTTCTCAGTTCGCTTTGTTCTCTTCTGTTTTATTCTGTTCTACACTCGATGGATGAATTGGAAATTTTTATTCCACCCATTTCCTCTTCACAAAAAAACGAGTGGCAGTAGGAGTCCTCGTAGGACTTGTAATAAGTAGGGCTGCCAGACGTCCTCTTTTTTCCGGACATGTCCTCTTTTTCACACCCTGTCCGGGCGTCCTCTCTTTTTTCATTTTTCGGGCAAATGTTCTCTTTTTTTTTAAATCTCTCATTTTCTGAAATTACCTCGAAATTACCTGAAAATCGTTTGGGCTACCTACCTATCTGGAACAGCCTGCTTAGAAAAAATCTTGTTCTTGTTAAACCTATGTCCATCGTGGGCGTTGACATCGAATACAGGCAGCTTCTTCGCCACTCCAAATCCCGTTGGTTGTCGTTGTTTCCCTGCATAAATCGTGTGCTTCAAATGTATGAACCTCTGGCGTCGTATTTTATGTCTCAGAGCAACCCTCCTATCCTAATAAAAAATCTGTTTGAATAGCCAGAAAATGAAAGTGACTTGTGGTTTCTACATTCATTAATGTTTTCTTTCAATGAAAAGATTAAGAAATTGGAAGCCAAACATAACTCAGTTTTGGAGGTGCTAGCTTCGTTGGAGGAAGTCGAAGATTTTCTGACTGAAAGACTGAAGGAGAAATTTCTCCCTAAATCTAATTTCTCACTAAATTTAAAGCCATGAACTGCAGTCAAAGATGGTGTGAATATTTCCATCTTGTCGACCAATCAGAGAAACACTCACAGCTTCTCAAATTGTGCCAAATTGTTTTCGCCATTCCTGCCCATAATGCCAACGTCGAGAGAATATTAAATATTCTCATTCCATCAGAGAAAATTTTTCTCTGATGAACTCTCAGTGGATGAGAGGAACTGACTACATGTCCCCACAGTAAAGGTTTTTCATCAATCAGATGGATGATGGTTTGTTACCTACCTAATCGGGTATTATAATAATATCTACTTCAAGTTTTTAGTTTCAACATTCAACATATTATGTTGAATGTTGAAACTAAAAACTTGAAGTAGATTCTATTCCTATTAGAATTACATCATTTTCTATAATATAATATTATTATATTTTCTATAATATTATTACATTTTCTATAATATAATATCATTATATTATAGAAAATGATCTAATTCTAATAGGAATAGAATCCACTTCAAGTTTTTAGTTTCAACATTCAACATATGATAATACCCGATTAGGTAGGTAACAAATCATCATCCATCTGATTGATGAAAAACCTTTACCTTATAATTATATTATAATATAGTATGTGCATTTTGTAATTTATACGTTATATATCTTGATGTCCTTTTTTTCCTTTTCTCTCATCAGGCAACCCTAGTAATAAGAAATACTTGTGAAACACTCAAACGCAACAAGTCAAAACTTCACGGCGACCTTTTTTTTGGATTTTCATCCATTTTCCTCTTCACAAAAAACCGAGTGGCAGTAGGAGTCCTCGTACTTGTAATAAGAAAATTTCTTATTACAAGTATTTAATACTTGTGAAATACTCAAACGCAACAAGTCAAAACTTCACGGCGACCTTTTTTTTTTGGATTTTCATCCATTTTCCTCTTCACAAAAAACCGAGTGGCAGTAGGAGTCCTCGTACTTGTAATAAGAAAATTTCTTATTACAAGTATTTAATACTTGTGAAATACTCAAACGCAACAAGTCAAAACTTCACGGCGACCTTTTTTTTTGGATTTTCATCCATTTTCCTCTTCACAAAAAACCGAGTGGCAGTAGGAGTCCTCGTACTTGTAATAAGAAAATTTCTTATTACAAATATTTAATACTTGTGAAATACTCAAACGCAACAAGTCAAAACTTCACGGCGACCATTTTTTTTTTGGATTTTCATCCATTTTCCTCTTCACAAAAAACCGAGTGGCAGTAGGAGTCCTCTTACTTGTAATAAGAAAATTTCTTATTACAAGTATTTAATACTTGTGAAATACTCAAACGCAACAAGTCAAAACTTCACGGCGACCATTTTTTCTTGAGGTATGTGAGAGTGAAAACAACGTGCGCGTCACTTTAGTAGTCAATTTTTCCATACGGATTCGTAAGGAATCTGTAGTGGGGTGGTTGAGGTGGTTAGCTTCCAGTCATGGTCGGCCTAGACAGCCCATACGGATTTCCTGCTACGGATTCGTGGAAAGGTCTGCAAAAACTCTCTATTACCGCGTCTTTATGTAAACCAAAACCGTAATTAAGAATTCGTAACTTGACACACTAGGTAGGTATCTAACGACAACGCGCTGGGTCACCTTTTCCGAGAGTCATCTTCTCGGGATCGGACGAATCGTCGACGACGGAGGTGATTTTGATAGCCTATAACCATAGACCACCCTCATGAAAATCTGTTCAGCCGCTCGGGCGTGATGCCGTGACACACACACACAAACAAACATGTCGAAGAGGTGAGCGCACCTTTCCATTTTTAAACGAGCAGCTCGAATGCAGCAGTGCAGTTCGAATTTTCTCGGATCTCAAACAAGGCAAAGCTCTCACTTGGGGCGCTATTGTCTACAGCTATAGAAGGAATTTACGAAGGTTTATCATTTGATATAGTGAATAAATAATTCAGAATATTATACTTGTAGTTTAACGTCTTATTACATCAGATTGACGGTGATTCGATAGCGTTCGTTGTGATGGGCTATCAGATGGCAACACTGGTAACAACTTCGGCAGCCCGCCGAGGTTGGTAGCACCTTCGTTACCAAACGACGTCACTGACCCAGCCGATCGATTCTACTTCCGCGTATTTTCAAACGTCACCACTTTCTCTAAATTCTAAAAATTAATTTTACATCGATGAAAAATTATTACAATAAAAAATTAAAAAACAAGAAATTTTCCCGTAAAATGTTTGAACAGATGTGGGACCTCGAATAAATGGATTTGGCGTCCAAAATTACTCGGAATATAATATATCATTTTACCTCCTGGGATCCTTCCAAAATCTCATTTGTAGCCGATAGATCCCCGCGGAAAAATCGGAATGGTTCTGGGCCCCGCAGAGATGGATTCTACGTACAAAAATACTTCGTAAACGACACCTGACTCGACCCCATAGCCGAAAACCTTCGAAATCCCCTCCAGTAGCTCCTTTTTTAGCCCCATAGCGCCCCACGGGTTTTGGCGATCGGTCTGAAAACCTTGCGGGCACAACTAGATGATAAACCGAGTATTTTGTCAAAATTTCAAATTAAAAAAAAAAAAAAAAAAAAAAAAATCCTACTGCCCAAAACGGCCTAATAGCAAACGGACATTTGATTTTGGTTTATTATTCCTGGAATAATACACCTATGTAATCGCAACGGAGGTCGAATATTTGACATTATCCGTTTCATAACTAAACACGTAGATTCCAAAAACAGAATATCCACCCGCCTGCAGGCTCATGAGCCGTTTTGTGCAGTAGGACAGTAGGATTTTTTAAATCTGAAATTATGGCAAAATATTCGGCTTACTATCTGAGGCGGTACATTCCAAAATCGTCTATGTCCGATTTAGCAATTTTTCAGGAAACACATGCCTCAACTCAACCAATAAGCCGGGAGGCGCGATTTTTTTTTTTTAGGCTTCGAACTGACTCATGAAAGTAGAGAGTTTTGGAACGAACCCCAAAGTTTGGGAGCCCAAAGCAGTGGAAAGGAGAGAGTTTTGCTTGATTCTGAAGTCATTTTTCGATGGAGCGCGGGAAAATGCATCAGAATCCACTGCTAACTAGATTTGACCGAAAATGAATGTAGACAGTTTTGGAATCCACAGCCTCATCTAGTTGAGCCCTGAAATGGGGCTAAGGGAAGGGGTTTTTGAAGGTTTACGGTTGTGGGGTCAAGTTAGGCGTCGTTTTCGAAGTAGTTTTGGACATAGAATCCATTTTTGGGGGTCCCGCATCGATCGGATTTCACCGAAAGGATCTATGGTAGGGATGGGTATCGATGTATCGATGTTTCAAAAACATCGATGTTTTTTCTCAAACATCGATGTTTTATACATCGATGTTTACTCTTCGATGTTTTTTAGACATCGATGTTTTCCCCCCAAACATCGATGTTTTTTCGCGAAAAAAAAAAATTTTTGTTTTGATGGTCGTTTACGTAAAAATAGTAGATACGTTTATACCTGAACAATAATTATTCATGTTTTATAAATGCTTACTCGGTTGTTTATTATTTTTTTATAAAAATAATACTATAGGTAGGTACAGATTCAAGAAACATCGATGTGTCGATCGAATAGGAGGTAGGTAGTTACCTATCTGATAGTAGGTAGGTATTTATCGGAAATCGAAAATTTCAATCAACATTAAATGTTGATTAAATTTTAATGTTGATTCGTTATCACTTGTCGTTATCTGTGTTCATACGGCATCACTGCTGAAAAAAAAACGAAACAATCCCTGCTGAGCTCTCGCTTTACTTGACCGCTCCCAACGAAAACATCGAACAGAACACTTTGGGGTTTTGGATGGTCAACTGCGGGCAACTCTATCATTTCCGAAGTTGCTTTCAAGAATGAACCAAACGTAGCAACATCAGTTCCTTCTGAGAGGCTATTCTCTTAAGCAGGCTTAATTTTAAGCTCCTTGAGAAATCGTCTCTCAGAGGAACTGGCGTCAATTTTTTTTTTTTTTTTTAGTAAATAATATTATTCTTTACTGACTTTTTTACTGCCTAGGTACTTCTTTTCATCGCTTCAAGTTTTAATGACTTTTTTCGAATTTTCTACTAAAACTACAATGGAAAGAATTTTTTTTTTTCATAACATCCCCCCCCCCCCTTGGCATACATATAAAACCATCGATGTATCGAAACATCGATGTTTTTTCTCCGATGTTTTTGAGACATCGATGTTTCTTTTTAAAAAATCATCGATGTCCAAACATCGATGTTTTGCTCATCGATACCCATCCCTAATCTATGGGGTTTTTATGCCGCTAAAAATGGGATTTTTGTAGGATACCAGGAGGTCAAATAAGGTGTCGTTTTCCGAGTGATTTTAACCACAAAATTAATCAGTGTACAGGGCCTCGCCTTTTGAGCCCTTCAGGAACTCTGCCTGCGACTACCTTCGGGCTCGCGGCAGAAATTCAAATGCCGATGACGGGACTTCCCCGAACTCACCGCGTGAATGAAGTTGACAACGGCGAGAAACGTGTACCGGCGATTAAGAAACAGGATGGCCTCATAAAAGACATTAGGGCACCACCTGTTGACGCCAAAGCCGAATATCCGTCTCGCGGGTGTCTCGATTGTTGTTTCGTTCCGGCTTCGAGCACGACGCGCGTTTGTTCTTCGGCTGGACAATGTTAATGAACCTGGAAACGGCATTTGTCAAGAAATGCGAGGGCTTTGCAAAAGGCGGGAGATTGAAAACACTTCCTGGACGCGAAGAGGACAAAACGTAAAGACGCGATGACATCAGATGGTCGTTGATTCTCATCGGGCGATGTTGATGCTCGAAAATTGATAAGCAACTCGATGGCGCCTGTAATGATCAATCGGTGAAACGGGTTATGCAAGTAGGTATCAAATTTCTGGAGGGTTCAGGTGATGACTCCCTTGCGGCGTTCCTTCAGTGATTCATCTTTGGCCTGAAATCACTCGGAGCAGGTACGATAATCATACGCTATGATTCATAAGCCGTAAGACGGGTTAACAGTAGTATTTCTCTGTAGTATAATTCAATGATAGGTGAAATCTTAGCCGATAAGGCGGTAGTATGCGGAGTTCCAAAAATTCAAGAATGCTCTAGAAGTGAAACTTTTGATTTATTATTCGTGGAGAAATACACCTATGTAATCGCGACAGAGGTCAAAAATTCTGACAGCATCCGAATTTGACATTATCCGTTTCCAGAGGTCTACATTCTAAATCCGAAATGTCCGTCCGCCGTCCGAGCCGTTTTGGAGGGTTGGAATTTTTCTAAAAATCTAACATTTTGACGACGTACTCGGTTTACCATCTAGTTGTGCCCGCAAGGTTTTCAGCCCGATCGCCCAAACCCGTGGGGCACTATGAGGCTAAAATGGGGCTACGGGAGGGGGTTTTGAAAGGTTTCGGCTATGGGGTCGAGTTAGGTGTCGTTTTCGAAGTATTTTTGGACGTGGAATCCATTTTTGAGGGCCCCAGAACGATTCGATTCCACCGTGGGGATCTAAGGGGCTTTCTTGGGGCTACAAATGAGATATTTGAACGATCACAGGAGGTAAAATAAGGTGTCGTTTTCCTGGTAATTTTGAACGCATAATCTTCTTTTCGAGGTCCCAAAACCATCCAAACAATTGTACGACACGAAAACGACATCTAACTCAACCCCCGTAGCAGAAACCCTTCAAAACCCCCTCCCGTAGCCCCATTAAACCCAACCTAGTCCTCCGAGTTTGGGCGATCGGGCTGAAACCCTTGCGAGCACAACTAGATGGTAAACCGAGTATTTTGTCAAAATTTCAGATTTTCAAACAAATTTCTACTGCCCAAAACGTCTCAGACGGCGGACGGCGTATGTACTAGGGGAAGAAAGTGAGCAGAAGGCACAAGAAAGGCAGAAGAAAGGCAGAAGGCACAAGAAAGGCACAAGGCACAAAAAGGCACAAAAGGCACAAGGCACAAGGCACAAAGGCACAAAGCACAATGCACAAAGGCACAAAAAAAAGGCACAAAAGGCACCAAAAAAGGCACAAAAAGGCCCAAAAGGCACAAAAAGGCACACAAAAAAGGCACACAAAAAAGGCACAAAAGCAAAAAAGGCACAAGAAAGGCAGAAGGCACAAGAAAGGCAGAAGAAGGCACAAGAAGGCAGAAGAAAGGCACAAGAAGGCAGAAGGCACAAGAAAGGTTGTGATGGGCCAGAGATGGCCTTAGATACAACCTAAGAAGCTTTGTACAGCGGATGGCGTACGGCGGACGTTTTCTGTTTTGGAATCTACCCCTCTTAAAACGGAGGATGACAAATTTTGAGGCTGATCGGAGTCGTCGACCTCCGTCACGATTACGAAGGTGTTATATTCCAAGAGCAGTAAACCAAAAGGGTTAGGCGGTGTTGCATCTTAAGCGAAGATTTGGAATTTTGTTTTTCCTTCATATTTCAGTAGCCAAATAGTAATTCTTGGATAAAATAATGACAAATTTGGAATTTTTTTAATATCCTGATATAGTCCAGTCAATAGCTAAAAGATTTCAAGTTTCTAATCGGTCAATTAGGATGCCAATAAGAGGAATACAGGGTTTCCCAACAAAATTTCATTTAAGGCAACTCTGGGCAGCGTAACAACCACGATCTTTTCTGACTGTTATTGGTCTTTTCCAATTTTACTCGAGAACAAAATTTGTGTTTAATCATTTAATGATTCTAGCAATATTGTTCACCTTGCAGGTTTTTAAGTGCATTCCAACAATTTGCGACCCCTAACGTTGTTTCGACAGGCAGCAAGATACAGCTCGTTGTAATCATTGATGACACTAAGGTTGAAGATGTCGTCTCGTCCGAGATGCTCATTGCTATCAGGTAGGAGCTACAATGTGCTATCTATGAATTTTCTTATTCTCCTGAAATTTCTATTATACAAAAAGTTGTCTAGAAATTACTGTTTCAATGTGAGTTCACCAACTTAATCTCCCTTTCAGCGGGGGGAAAAAATATGTCTGTGACTACAATAAACACATAGGAGGGTTCACAGTGAAAAGAAAAACGCGAAAACTGTCGATTTTCGCAATGTTTGAGTCAAACAATTTGACCAAGATGGAAAAAATCATCAAATTTTAACGAACTCTATATCGAGCTATATTCAAGCAAGATATCTTGCTTGCTGTTGGGTTTAAGAACAACTTTAGGGGGTGCAAATTGTTGGTAATCACGCTTCACGCTATCAAGACAGCCCTGCACGACATTCTCCTTCAGTACCATCTCCAGCTTTAAATTTTTTTTCCTCCGTAACAACACAATTTATTAGAATTTAGATATTTTCTTGCCGTATGACTTATAAATGTATTACCTACTGTTATATTGGGCTCGACCCGTAAATAAATAAATAAAGGAAAAACAGAAAACTGTCAGAAAAGAACGTGGTTGTTATGCTGCCCAGAGCTGCCCCAGCAAACATTTTGATAGAAACCCAGGATTCCGTAATAGATCGATTAGAAACACAAAATCTTCTAGCATATTTCATGTAAGCATGAGTACTAAAATAACCTATTGACTGTACTAGTATTCGATAAAGTCACTTTTCAAAAAGCGGCCAGAGGCACAGTAACAGCACCTTGACCTTGGTCAAATTACATTTCACAGTTATTCGCCGCATAGCTGACGAGACGATTCGCGTTATACCTCCGTAGACGGCCTTGCTATTGTTCCATCAGTGATTCATCAACTGAACTCACTCGGAGCAGGTAGATAATCATATGCCTTCAATAGTGAACTATTAGGTGTCTCAGGGTAGCAGACGCCAAAATGGGAAGCTGTTGGGACGAAGTTGTAGAGGTTCCTGACATACTTCCAAGCCACACATATTGGCTTCATCAAAACCCTACGATGTTTGTCTTACAAAATTTGTACTTAATAAACATCCTTCGCAATATTCAATGCAGTGATGTGGTTTACCCACAAAGCTGATGATCGGCAACTCGAATAGTCATTCTATTAGACACAGGAAATTACAAAAGCATATTCCTAAATAAGGTTGTCGCAATGGCGAGACGAAGATGCTAAGGTGTGCATTCCAAACCTTCGCACATCCTGTCTGTATGAGGAGAGCCCACATGCATTGTTATGACCACTTTGTCTGTCTCTGCCTTTCTATCACACTTTAATTCAGCATGAACTTTTACTGTTATTTGAAACGTTATGTAACCAGACGTCAGATCAGACATTCTGTTCAAAGCGAGAGGGGTGAAGTTGACAAATATTGGGAACCACTGGGAGGGGTGGTACAAAGATGCCTCCAAAAAGAAATCCCGGATTGGCTCTGACTAGTGGGGTCACATAGAGTTGGAGTTGTCCTGTTCCAGAGTGGTCAGATGGTTTTGGGACTCTCAAAAATACGAGCAAGATTACTTTGACAACGATTCCTCTCGACTTAGAAATCGAAGATCCTCTTGCAGCAGGGGCGGATAGGCGGTTTTGACCGGCCCGGGCGATTCAATTTGACCGGCCCTCACACCCCCCCCCCCCCCTAACATTAACAGTTACCTATTCAAATACCATCAAAGGAGGGGTTGTTCATATTTTGGAAAAACAAGCAAATGAATAGAAACGAGAATACAATTTATTAATTTTAATACCTAGGTGAACTTATACTTATTAATAAGTATTTAGGTGAAAAATAACAGCGCCTATATTTAGAAAAAATAAAAGTGGTATGTGTGTTAGTTTGATACCGTCTATACAAACATAATAGCGACTGAAGCTAGGATGCATTGAATTTTTGCACATTTCTTCAGCTTCATTATCACAGCGTATTGATGAGGAGCATTTGGCTGGAGCACTGAACCGAGAGGCTTTGGGTGTTTCTGGCCCTCCTCGCCATCTCCCCTCCTGCCCTACTCATAAGTATTAAATACCCTGCTTGTTCATTTCTTTCGAATTCTAGGCTCAACCTCAGTCCCATGGTAAATTTACCTTTTACAGCTGTTTAAATTCAATTACTAGAAAAGTTTGTTTTTTAAATTGTCATGTTAAGTGTTTGGACGGATGAAGGACCCAAAAATGATTACTCGGAAAATGAGTCCTCATTCGACTTTCTGGCATCCTTCAAAAGTCTGATGGATGCATTGAATGCCAAGGCTAAATCGGACGCTTCTGGGACCCCCAAAAATACATTGAAAACGACACCTAACTCCTTCCCATAGATGAAACCCTTCACAAACAAAACCTTATAGCCCTCTTTAGTTCCGCAGAGCCTCGCTGGTTTGTGCGATTGGGCTGAAAACCGTGTGGGTACAACTAGAAGGAGAACCAAATATTTTGTCAAAAGTTTCAGATTTTTGAGAAAAATTGCTACTGCTCAAAACGTCGTGGACATTTCAGTTTTGGAATCTGCTCATCTTAAAACGTAAATTTAATGACTAATTTTGAGGACGATCAACATTTTGGACTTAGCTAACAACATAGTGTATTATTCCAAGAATATTTAACCAAAACGTGATCACATAACGTCCACAGACAAAACGCTTGCTGATGAGGGAAAAGTGACCAAGCGGTAGGCGATGGCGAGGAGGGCGTAGGAGGGCCAGAAACGACTGAAGCCACTCGGCTCAGTGCTCTGGCCAGACGCTCCTGCTCGCAAGCCATCAACATGAGATCCTCCAAATTGTTATCACTCAGAGTTAGCCTCAGCCTTTTTTTGATGATTTTCAATTTTGAAAAACTACTCTAACACTCAGCTTGGGTGGTAGAAAGCGGTAGGTACCAAAAATGTGTGAATCAAAAAGAAATCCGAAATTCGAAATCCTGCTTCGACCGGCCCCTCAGGACCTTCGGCCCTTCGGGCGTCGCCCGATCGCCCGACCTGCCTATCCGCCCCTGTCTTGCAGGGTATTTGGGCCAGTCGCCAGAGGATCGAAGGGGGGGGGGGGGGAGGGGGCTCATGCAAGAAATTGAGCAGAAGCTTTTTGACATTTTATGTCTTTGGAATTTTTTTGGATTTTTGTTTTCAAAAAATGTTTTTTTTTGGATTTTTTTTTTTTTCAAAAAATTGTTTTTTCAAAAATTCTTTATTCTTTACTCGAAAAATATTTAATCTCCTGGGATCCTTCAAAAATCCCATTTTTAGCCCCATGAAAGCCCTATAGATCGCAACAGTGAAATCGGATCGCTGCGGGACCCCAAAAAATGGATTATACGTCCAAAAATACTTCGAAAACGACACCTGACTCGATCCCATAGCCAAAAACCTTCAAAAACCACCTTCTGTAGCCCCATTATAGCCCCATACCGCCCCACGGGTTTGGGCGATCGGACTGAAAACCTTGCGGGCACAACTAGATGGTAAACCAAGTATTTTGCCAAAATTTCAGATTTAAAAAAAAATTCCTACTGCCCCAAACGGCCTGGACGGCGGACGGCGGACAGACATTTCGGATTTTGGTTTATTATTCTCCGCCGTCCGGGCCGTTTTGGGCAGTAGGAATTTTTTTAAAAATCTGAAATTTTGACAAAATACTTTGTTTACCATCTAGTTGTGCCCGCAAGGTTTTCAGTCCGATCGCCCAAACCCGTGGGGCGCTATGGGGCTATAATGGGGCTACGGGAGGGGTGTTTTGAAGGCTTTTAGCTATGGGATCGAGTTAGGTGTCGTTTTCGAAGTATTTTTGGACGTAGAATCTATTTTTGGGGGTCCCGGAACGATCCAATTTCACTGTGGCGTTCTATAGGGCTTTCATGGGGCTAAAAATGGGATTTTTGAAGGATCCCAAGAAGTTAAATATTTTTCGAGTAAAAATTAAAGAATTTTTGAAAAAAAAAATCCCCCCAAAAAATTTTTTTTGAAATATAAAAATCCAAAAAAAAATTTTTTTTATTGACAGAATTAAATGTCTGTACAAGTAACCTATATCACAGAATCATAAACCCTTGTGTAAAATTTTCAGCGTTTTGAATGTAGACCTCTTGAAACGGATAATGTCAAATTTTGAGCCCGATCGGAGTCGTCGACCCCCGTCGCGAAAACATAGGTGTATTATTCCAAGAATAATAAACCAAAAGCGTTACTTTTTAGTGTAATGAAATCGCATCACGAAATTTGTAACTAAGTAGCGTCTCCTGGTTGTTATCAGTTTCCACGTTAGAAATCACTTTGAGAAAACGCCAAAATGAAGCCGTGGGTAGTGATACAAGGGTAGGTGAATGAGTTGGACAGGGGGGGGGGGGGGGGAACTAAAGACATAAAATGCCCCAATGTGTTGCAGACTCGTATGCAAGCGTTTAAGTAGCATGGTTTCGCCCTCTCGTAGCTAGAATTCGCTCGGAGTTTTTATTTTCTTAAATTGTTGTTATGGGTCTGAACAACCAAATATCAAAAAAGGTTACCTAGCAAACTTTTTGCTGGGAGATCTTTTGGCGCCCAAAAAACCTCGATTTTTGTTTATTATTCTTGGAAAATACACCTATGTAATCGCGACGGAGGTCGACGACTCCGATCGGCCTCAAAATTTGACATTATCCGTTTCAAGAGGTCTAGATTCCAAAACCGAAATATCCGTCCGCCGTCCGGGCCGTTTTGGGCAGTAGGAAATTTTTTAAAAATCTGAAATTTTGACAAAATACTCGGTTTACCATCTAGTTGTGCCCGCAAGGTTTTCAGCCCGATCGCCCAAACCCGTGGGGCGCTATGGGGCTAAAATGGGGCTATGGGAGGGGGTTTTAGAAGGCTTTTAGCTATGGGATCGAGTTAGGTGTCGTTTTCGAAGTATTTTTGGACGTAGAATCCATTTTCGGGGGTCCCGGAATGATCCAATTTCACTGTTGCGATCTATAGGGCTTTCATGGGGCTAAAAATGGGATTTTGGAAGGATCCCAGGAGGTTAAATATTTTTCGAGCAAAAAATGAAGAATTTTTGAAAAAAAAAAATCCAAATTTTTTTTTTCCATTGCCACAGAAATAATTTTTGCACAAGTAACCTATATCAAAGAATAATAAACCCTTGTGTAAAATTTGCAGCGTTTTTATAATATAAAAACTGCCCTGTAAATTAAACTTCTATATTATAGAAGTTTAATTTACAGGGCAGCTCACATACAATGGAGGTTATTTTCGTCCGTTCACATTCTTTTTTGCGCCAGCAGGATCCGGGAAAAATTAATTAAATTAATTTTTCGTGGATATATTGGTAATTAATTAAAATTATATATATATATCAATATCTTGAAAAGTTTTGACATCGCTAGATAATATAATCTACATAATATTATTATGGGCGGTATCTCATACCCGCACACATCGGGTCCAGCTCCTACACATACTATGAGTCAAGACACAAATGTAGCGCGTGGTGGTATAACTTGTGCCTTTCCAGGCGATGCGTATACCTGACCACGTAACGGCAAAGTCTTTCAGATTACTCTACACCAGGGATTAGCTAACTTTGTAGCTGACAAGACCACATTTTCAGGAGACAATCCTCGGCGGACCCGTCAGCCAAGCTCTGGCAACCGTAGAATAGTGTAAAGCCGCGAGTTTTTAAGGCCAGACGACCCATGTGAAAATTTGGGTATTAGAAGAGATTCGGTATTTCGTTATTTTGGGGTTAATCAGCAATGAGGAAAAGTTACAGGCAGAGGTGGCAACTAATGATGCAATTTATGAGAAACGCGTCTCACTCTCAATTCCCTCAATGAGCTATTCACGAAATTGACCCATAGCGGTAGAGCCTGTCCTTGGACGAACTTGCACAACGGTTGTTTTATGGATTTCAACCTTCCGAACGAGAAGATGCGAAGAAAAAAAAAACCACTTTCCGTCCTCATCCACTACTTCCAATTATAACGGGCTATTAGGGGCACTTCGCGAACTTGACCTTTTTGACCTCTGAAGAGACTCCTCCAGATGAGCCCACCTACTTAGCGGCTTCCATAAACAGAAGTCGATGGATTCCAAGACGATCCCTCACGCCGTCAAGGTCGGAGGGGTCCGAAATGGAGTCAATGCCAATGTCGGTTGTTAAGGAAAGTGAAAGTTTCGTTTGAGAAGTATTGGGGGCACTTATCAAACATTGTGCAATGTTATTACATAATTAAATAAATAAACAACATTAAATAACAGTACTTCATGGGACGAGAAGCATAATATTCAAACATATTATGTGACGTTTTTTGAGTTGAGGCACAAATCGCCTGACCGAGCTGGAGCTACGGGGCAACGAGTAGTAGTCCAGTATGCAGATCATTTTGATCTGCAAAAGGTGGTGCAAAAGATTGTTTCAAGTTTAAAACCGTTTGTGTCCTAATAACGTGTATTTGAAAAGTGCAAACAAAATTTTTCCCGGCACAACTTTTGGTAGCCAAAAAAACCTCGAAATTTTCGGCATTTTTTCAGCGTTTCGCATAAAATTCGAAAAAGATCCATATTTCGTGAAAAACACTCCAATAGAAAACTAAATAGGACTAAATTCTGTGTCAATTTAAAAAAAACCAAAATCGGTCCAATGGAAAAATTTTTACAGGCAATCGAAAAAAAAACATTTTTTCCAAATTTTCAAAAAAAAACTGTTTTAACCTTTTTTTAAAGCGCTGTGGTTCTTGAAGGAACGATAAAATTTACTACCCTCCTCCCTAAAAGTTGTAGAGCATGTATAAGAGAGATCCAAAAACACCAAAAATTCAAAATTGGGCCAGTTTTTGAGATTTTAAGTACAACTTTTCCAAAAATTATTACGTTGGTTTTCCGTGGCCTCCGTCATTATTTAATAGTTAGTAGTTTTTACTGGGTTTAGTTCAATAAGGCCGAACCGAATGGAATTTTACCAAAATTGGCTCTATAGTCCGTTCACCGAGAGCGAAGAGCAGGCGTATACTAAGCCACCAATGTCGCCAGATTGCCTATCGGATGGTAAACATCGATGTCCGCTGGACCACGTTCATGAAATTAATTTCTAATGCTGCCACTATTGCCTTCTCTTGTCAAAGTGTTAAATTGGGCACTAAAAAGAGTAAACATAATAAACCCAATAGATGGTACAATAATGATCTTAGGGCCCTGAAGGAATCAGCTGGATGAACTATAATATGGATGAAATATAATATAACATATTATGTTAAATGTAAAACCACTGCTAACCCTGAATTGCAAAATACTTTTCAACAATTAAAATCCAAATACAAAAGTATGATTAGGCTTGCCAAACAAGTAGATCGTGAGAAATCAATCTTTTCGTCCAAAAATCCTGTTCAAGCCATGTGGAATGAAATTAATGAGAACAGGAAAGGGAACAGGAAACGTTTATGGGATTTCGACTAGCATGCTGAAGCAAGGGGCACTGGCTCTGGTGTTCCCTCTCACGCGCCTTATAAATGACTCGATCTCAACACGGGTTTTCACATCAGCTCTCAAAGTCGCCGAGGTGGTCCCATTATTTAAAAAAGGTGAACCAAATTCACTGTCCAATCATCGACCCATCTCAAAACTTCCTGCTTTGTCCAAGGTTTTTGAATCTGAACCTTCTGAATTCTTCAGCAATTCCCATTCTTTTTGCTGATGATACATCTTTGGTCATGAGAAGCAAAATTTGCTGATCCTAGGGGTCCCTTAATTCCCCAGGAGGAGTAGTTTCATTACAGGAATGACTTGAGGAAATTTGACCTGCTTCCTCATGCAGGCACCCCTAGGATGAGGGACAAAAGTAGGATGTCTACTGGCTTCACATCAGATCAGGGTTCAGAGGGGGAGAAATAAGTAACAATATGAAAAGGCCGAATCAATTGTTGGGGGCAGGGGACAGTTTGAGCCTTCAATCTCCAACGCTCTTTCATAGCTGTGGTCTCAGTGGCTTAGTTGGTTAGAGCGTTGCACTAGTAATGCAGAGGTTGTGGGTTCGAGTCCCACCTGAGGCCCAATACATTTTTCGGCCTTCCACTTCTGATTGCTTGAATAACTTAAATGAATTCATAATTAGAATTTCAATTTAATTCAGTTTGAATTTAAATTTAATTTAATAACTCCTCCCTTCCCCAAAAGTATTTTCCTAGCGAGTCTTAATTGAGAAACTCAGCAGAGGAGTCATTTCTCACCCTAACCACTTCATTAATTGAGAAAGTTTTTACCGGTAAATGTTTTTCCTTCATTCCTTCCAAATGCAGATATGTCCGTGCAATTCATGCAACTTAGGGATAAAGAGACCAATGACCTGGACGTTCGTGACAGGGTTTGTTTAATAAGTAGTCACTAACCATCCCACGGTTGATTTTTGGGCCCCAGACGTGTTTGGGCTCTCGAACTTAGCCGTTGAAATAGTAATGAGCCCATGTGTAGTCCAATGTGCTCCGTTTTTCCTCGATATCTCCCAATTTCAGTCAATGACTGGCAGTGGTGGTGATTTAGATCGGTATGAAAGTCGGGAAGCCTGACTTAACACCCGACACACTAATCAAAACGGCACTATGGGATGTAAATGCGGCGGAACACGAGAGGGGATTTGCTCCAGTATTTGACCTTGGGGGAGTTCCATAAGCGCCTGTTCGGTTCCTCCGGCCACACCTTCCCGGCAAAACACAATGGTGAAGGAGGGAGGAGGTCGTCCCACCTGAGAAGACTACCTGATCAGATCATTCATCAATCGGCGGAGGGAAACCCAGCGGAGGAAGACAAAAGACACGGAGGTGCGTAAAGCCTCGCCCAGTGCATAGTAATCTACATGGGAGGGACAAAATGTCACAAAACAGGAAGAGCAGAAGACAAAATTAAGACAAGCAGTGAGGTAGAACAGAATCAATCACTCAGTTATCGCAATGGGCACACGATCGTTTGGTCAAAGTTCTCTCACAAGGTCAACTTTGTTTTCAACTCCTCAACCAATACATCACCAATATACGTCATTATCCGTGACGTCGAACAACACCCTTGAAGCTGTGACGTCTCTGAGATGAAAAACGGGAGACCGCAACGAGGAGGATAATTTACCGACCAGATGAATGAAGAATTTGACCCAAAGAAAATGCGGACAGACCGCAAATATGAAGCGCATTTGTGAAGGCAAATGTGGAAACCGCAAGCCGCTTTGGTCTGGCTCAAAGACTTGTAGGAGGGATTGTGCAGATTGAGGGCTTATTAGGGAAAATCACTGTCCAATTGCCCGCTTTGGTTCGTGTGATAAGAAATGAACGTTTCTTGTGATTATATTGGCACGTACTTTTCGCCCAGAAGGGAGGGGGGGGGGGGGTCATAGAGTGGGACGTCTGCAGTGTAATGCAAAGACCACTCGATAGACCTAGAAGAGCCTCGGGTCAGGCACCGCCAGGATGTGCTGGTCATGCTTGTTGGCCAGTGGCGGGAGTCTGGTGGCCAGTAGCAGGTGTCTGCTGAGTCCACAGGGAGACCCACTTTTGAGTATTTCCCATCTGTTGCTCAGCAGTTATAGTGCCGTGAGAGGTCTCTGATCATAAGTAGCGGCTAGTGGGTAGGCGTTGACCAGCACCTGTATGACGTCACCAAAGAGATGAGCCCCTCTTCCTGGTGCAGATTGAAATTTCCAGGTCTCCAGACATTCTACGAATTGCAAAGCACGTGAACAGAATTTTGACTTCACTTACAAAGTTATTAAGAAGCCTCTCGAGGTACATTCATTCCTACTGTCGGTAACCATCTTTGCGAGCACTCAAGAATTAAAATCTATGAACGTCGGACTCAATACATTCCGGGTTGAGGTCTAATGGACGCTCCAGTAATAGCAAGATGCTCTTTAGGCCTATCTGCGGTTCTTATCATCGACATTTACATGAAAAAGAACAACCTTCCCAGACAGTTTCGTTGGTATGATAAATTCCGCTTTAACGCGGCATTTGAAGGCAACAACGAACGTCATGCAAGCAGGGTAGGTACAACATTAAAATTTCGAAAAGCTCAAACAATGTCCTGATCCTTGCAGATGGGCCATTAGCCTTCGACAACATCCTCAACCACAGCGTATAAAAAAAGGGTTAAACGATTTCATACCGTGTTAAAAACTTTCTTATTTAATAGGAAATTTAGCAAAATACTTGGTTTCTAATCGAGTTATTCAAGCAACGGTTCTGCTTCCTTTTATATTTATGCCGGGTTACGGGTCCAATAGTTGGTCATATAAGGTGTCATTCCCACTGAAATTCTCTCTATTAAATCAGCTTTAAATCAATTTTTCTCTTCTTCTCAGACTCTTCAGATGAAACAAACAAAAACCGGTTAAATCAATGTGCATGGGGCATGCTTTATTGGTGTAGCTCCCTTGCAGGCGGGATGCACACTGGAGAAACCGATTTCATGAAACGTGAAACCAAAGTTGCTCGCCGCCGACAGATAAGTTACAGACCGAGAGAAGTTTTTACAGTTGGGCCCCTAGGGGGTACTACTCCATGGAAAAATTTTACGCTATTCGAGCTTGCTTCACTATAGTATATGAAGTACTTATAAGTACTTGCTTCACTAAGTTTCGAGCTTGCTTCAGAGTGAGGAGTTTACTTTCAAAAGGGCATAATATGGATATATTATACATGGATATATTATAACGTAAGGTAGATGCGGTGAAATAGTGGGAATCCATCCTATAAAAAGACGATTTCAGACGAAGTAGTCTATTTCCACGATGAATAAAATAACAACTTTTATACAAGTTGTTATTTTATTTTATTTTTTAATTTATCGTGGAAATAGACTACTTCGTCTGAAATCGTCTTTTTTGGATATATTATATCCATGTTGGGAGGATTTTGGCTTTTTTTTTTTTTTTTTTTTTTTTTGTGTGTGTTTTCCTTTTTTCATGGAAGAGCTCTGTATACAGGTGCATCGATTTCCCTCCTAAAGCGTTTCTATCCCATATTAAAAGCGAGCTGAAAGTTGAGTTTGCCACCAAAATGGCATTTCTCACCCATCCTATATCCCACCCATAGTAAACTTTGAATGTGTTTCCACCAAAGAGGCACATATCGTGCAAGTAGAATGGGTCGTTTTTTTTTTTCAAAAGGGCACATATCCAAAAAGGGTTTTCTCCTGATGAGTTTGATTGTAGTTTACTGGGTAACTAATCGAGTGCAGCACTTATCAAGAGTACGATTCACTAGGATAACTCCCCAGCTCAACAGGTGGCGACACACGGCGCGCCGCGGCGGCTCTTGTGCACGCGTGTTATTGGTTGTGAGCTACGATTTCGAACCTTGCTCTGTTTTGTGAGCAATTTTTCTCGGCGGTTTCGTTTTTCGCCGTTTTCGTGTTCAGTTTGGTGATTTCGCTGTTGAGTGCAGTTGCCAACCCTCCACAATTGTGGTAAGTAGATCTACCGCTTTTCAATCTCATCTACCACTCTACCGCTTTGGCACTCAAATCTACCATTTTGGGGCGTCCCATTCTGAGGGATGTGCATGAGGAAAATGGTGCCTGAGCCGGATGATGAGCACATCTGAAAAGTTGTCTTCTTGATTTTCAAGTGGTTTTCAATTTTGATGATTTTACAATAATTTTACCACAAAAAAAAAAAAAGTAGGTAATAATCAAAATTATTGTAATCTTTTTTTGTCAATGAGTTTAATGGCACATCAATGCACAATTAGCTATTTAATGTTTTTTCGTTAATACAAATAAGTACACGGTTTTTGGTTGGACGCAGTTTTTTCTTCAAAAATGCACTTGTTTCTCACCAAAAGGGCACTTATCCAAGTTTCTCACCAAAACGGCACTTATCCAAATTAAAAATGTTGATATCATCCGATAGAAAATATTATAAAATTTCTAACTTCCTTATTTTCATCATTCGAACTTAAGCAATACAGTAAATGGGGAAAACCATTAACTTTTCTCAAGGCCACTAAACTTTTTTTCAGTTTCTCAACAAAAAGTCGAAATGGATATAATATATCCACTATGCCCTTTTGAAAGTAAACTTTATGGATATAATTGTAAACATTATGGATATAATTTATCCATATTATGCCCTTTTGAAAGTAAACTTCTCAATGAGAAGTCTTCTCAATGCTGAATTTCACAGAAGTCTTCTAATTAGTATCCCTCCTCGATGAAAATATTTACGTCACTTGACCCGATAATATCAGATCAGTAGATAGTATCTATTCTACGCCAAATTTCCCGAAAATTCTTGAATTTGAGTTCTTACTCAATAAAAAAATTCATTTTTTAATTTTTTAACTGATCACTTCTGTATGTTAAATGTTCCAGAATCGATCAACTTTTCCTGCCGTAAAACACCGCATGGCGTCTAAATTGGACAATAAAAACCGATCAGTTTAACATCTCTATTGGCTCGTGTCGCGGTAGTATTTTTTTTTTCTTTTTTTTTTTCATTGAAACGGAATATTGTGACCGAGAAAATGGGATTGGCCCGTGTTGGAAGGTCAAGGTTCACACCTGGTTGTGATTACGCCTTCGGCGAACGTCTAGAACCGGTCACCTTCCGACTCCGTGGCTGAACAATGGAAAATCGGAGCACAACTAAATATTCAGCCTGCGATCCGGAATAGAGTGAGGTTTGAGTTACAGATGGCCTCTGAGTCTTCCGAAAATGGCTACAAAGTGGATTTCTGGTGGATTAGTGGTTGGGGTTGGCCATTAAAATTTAATGCTAGAAATTTTACACTAGGGTTTATTATTCTTTGATATAGGTTACTTGTGCAGAAATTTAATTCTTTTTCAATGAACAATTTTTAGAAAAAATCTTTTTTGGGGGGGATTTTTTTTTTCAAAAATTGTTTGTTTTTACTTGAAAATATTTGAGCTCGTGGGATTCTTCGAAAATCCCATTTTTAGCCCCATGAAAGCCCTATAGATCGCAATAGTGAAATTTGATCGTTCCGGGCCCTCCAAAAATGGATTCTTCGTCCAAAAATACTTCGAAAACGACACCTAAAAGCCTTAAAATCCCTCCCGTAGCCCCATTTTACCCCCATAGCGCCCATAACGCTCCAGCGTGGACACTGTCTGGAATTGATGGGGTCGTACTTGACGGAGCGTTTTCAGAGGACATGCATGGACGGCTCGCTATCTGGGATGAGACAGCTTGGGTCTGGTGTAGCACAGGGATCAATTCTCGTGCCTCTCCTGTTCCTGATATAAGTCAACGACCTGAGCTCCTCTGTGGACACGAAGGCATTCATATATGCGGACGATTCCACATTCCTTGTTGAGGGAGCAACTGAACGGGAGGTACTGCTGAGATCGCAGGAAATAGAGGAGCAGATAGCTGACTGGTTTCATGCAAACCAGATGAAGCCGACAAGCAACAGTACGTGACATTTGCAAGTCATGGAGCCAGTTCGTTGTCGGTGAAGTTGCTGGGAGTGATGATTGATACCAGACTCACATGGACTCTTCAGGTTGACCTGGTTACGGCAGGATTGCGACGTATAATCTATGGCCTGAAGAAGTTGTGCCCCTCCGTGGACAAGGACACCATGGTGCTGGCATACCATGGGCTATTCGCATCTCGACGGCAAGGCAGCATTGTGCTATGGGGCCATACGTCCGAATCGCAGCGAGTCTTCAGACTACAGAAACAAGCTCTACGAATAATCTGTAGGAAGCCCAAGGACAGTCATGCCTAGCCGCTATTCGTTGAGTGTGGGATTCTCTCGGTACCCTCACTGTACGTATTGACGATTCTTCTGGAGGCAAAGAAAGAAATGGCTGCTCTTAAGCGAAGAAAAGATGTCCACTGCTACGATACTCGTCGAGCCACTCAGCTGGGTATGCCTCGGGCAAGACTCAGCAGGACTCAACGCCATTGGAGATTCTTGGGGCTCAAGATGCTCAATCACCTACCAGAGGCAATAAGAGAAGAGGAATCTTTCAATGTCTTCAAGAGAGTTTTGAAGGACAATCTTATAAGGGAGTGTCTTTACACCATAGATGACTTCTGGACTGCATCATTCCGTTAAAAATGAAAATTTAAAACGAGATTGTTATTGTTGCTGTTAAGTTTCCGTTTTTCTTTTACATAATTGTTGTTGCCTATCTGATACCATGACGTTTGTAATACCATAATCATGGTGACTACAAATAAAAAATATAATGAAATGAATGAAATGAAGAATAATAAACCAGAAGTCGGAAAATTTGACACATTCGTTTTCAAAGTGGTCGTTTTTACAAAATTTACTTAAATGATGATTTTTTAAACTTTTTTTACTTAATCGCACTCTAGTATGGTCAGAACTTGATTTCTAGAATAATCCTACAATCCAATAGATCTATTGGATAAAGTTACAGTTTTTTCAAGAGTATAGTTCTATACTCTTGAAAAAACTATAGCAACGAAAACAAAAACTAGAGGACTGGGAAACCGAACTGAAATGCTTTCACTCCTGATTCATGTGAGGAGTCGTTTTCGAAGTAACATACGACGTAGTTACTATCCTGGATCCCTGGAACTATACTGGATCCTGGGAAGGCGGACTCCCGCTTAAATGTGGTATTCGCTGAACAGATAAGATGGCAGCCTATTTTGAAAGGGCAATAAAATGTCAATAGGCCCATTATACAATGAGCTGAACAAACACATTGGAAACGCGTTTCGTAATATTGACAAAAACAAAGCCGCAATTGAGATAATATTGCGAAGGCAAATGAGACGGGAAATATATTATAATATAGAATAATTATTCTCGGCTGGTTGTTTTGTAAACGACGACATGGAAATATCGCTGCAGACCAGTTACATTTTAAAACACCCTTCGAGAACTTCAGCAGCTTTGTCTACGTTGAATGATGAAGTGTAATATAAACTCGACACTACCCGCCCACGCTGGTAAAAGGTCTCCCTTACCGAAGTTGCCCCATTCTATCAAAACCCATAAATTCTCCGAGCGCATTTTCAGGAAGACCACCTGGGCGGACGGAAAAGGTGACCTTTGCGTATTTCTCCCCTTTTTGTGAGACGCGCAAAACTACATTTCTACACAGAGCTGATAAAACTGGAATTATAGTGCATTCTTTTTTTCAAAAGGAAGGTGGATTTTGACCTTTGGGTCTCCGGCATATCGGTCGGTTTATCTGCAAAGCTCCTTCCTCCGGCTCACCTTGAAATCGCGAAGAGATGAAAGTCCGAAGAAGTAATCCACAAGGAAGAGATTTGTGGGGGGGGGGGGGGCAGGAGATTTATTATCATTTGTAATCCAATTGCGCTTAATATGCGGCGATTAATTTTCAAAAAGAGCGCCCCTTCCTACTTTACCTGAATCGTGTTTTATGTAATTAGACGCGATTAGGAGTTGCAGGCTCGCGATGTGGATAAGTTCGCTGGAGGCTACTTGTATAAGGCAGAATGACATTTTCTTAAATAATCTCCTCGTCAGTAATATCTTCAACTGGTTTTGACCTTTTTAGAAAACTGAAAACATTGCAATAGTTGTGGATGACAAGTTGTTGAGGGTCGATCAAATAAGACGAGAATGTGCCGACGTTTCAAGAGTTAAATTCTCCTATAATTAGGGTCTAAAATGAAATGAACAAAATGATAGCAATCGGGTTTATTATTCTTTGATATAGGTTACAAGTGCGAAAATTATTTCTGTGTGCATGGAAAAAAAAAAAAAAATCTCGAAGATCCTTCAAAAATTCCATTTGGAGCCCCATGAAAGCCCCATATATCCCCACGGTGAAATCGGATCGTTCTGGGACCCCTTATAAGGTCTATTATAAATAAAGTACGCTATGTCCAAAAATACTTGAAAACGACACCTAACTCGACCCTATAGCCGAAATCCTTCGAAAACGCTGCAAATTTTACACAAGGGTTTATTATTCTTTGATATAGGTTACTTAGGCATAAATTTAATTATGTGTCAATGAGAAAATTTTAAAAAAAATTTTTGGATTTTTATTTTTCAAAAAAAATTTTTTGGGATTTTTTTTTTTCAAAAAATTTTTTCAAAAAATTTTTGGTTTTTACATGAAAAATATTTGACCTCCTGGGATCCTTCAAAAATCCCATTTGTAGCCCCATGAGAGTCCTATAAATCGCAACAGTGAAATCGGATCATTCCGGGATCCCCAAAAATGGATTCTACGTCCAAAAATACTTCGAAAACGACACCTGACTCGATCCCATAGCCAAAAGCCTTTAAAAAAAACCTCCTGTAGCCCCATTTTAGCCCCATAGAGCCCCACGGGTTTGGGCGATCGGACTGAAAACCTTGCGGGCACAACTAGATGGTAAACCGAGTATTTTGTCAAAATTTCAGATTTAAAAAAAAATTCCTACTGCCCAAAACGGCCCGGACGGCGTACGGCGTACGGCGGGCGGACATTTCGTTGTTGGAATCTAGACATCTTGATAGGTATAATGTCAAATTTTGAGGCCGATCAGAATTCGCCGGAGAGGTCTTGTAGGGTTGATTTTACTGATTGCAGAGGGCGATGAAATAAATCGACGGCTGGGAAGTTGGTAGCGAGGAGATTTGCCAAGCGGGTTAGGCGAGATAGTGGCCGATGCCGCATGTAGTTGGTCGGTGAAAACGGGACGGCGAAAGGCGCAACGCAACGGGAGCCTGGACGAGGCGGGTGTAGCCCGATCTGGAGCAGAAGAGGGTCGTCCAACCGACCAGACAAGAGGCCGTGGAGGAGAGAGATGTCGGCGACGAAGCGGCGATCGGAAGGCCTCAAAAGCTGGAAGGTAGCACCCAGCTCCACGTAATCCAGCAGGTTATCCGAAGTTTGAACGCCACGAAGCGCAGAAAGGCCCGATGCACTCGCTCCAGCCTGTCTATGTAGCACTGGTAGAAAGGGTTCCAGACCACAGATGAGAATTCCATGACTGGCAGTACAAGTGCCTTGTAAAGCGTAATCAGGGCCGGGATGGAGTCAAATTCCCTAGCACAACGCTTCAAGAACCCGAGAGCACAGAACGCATGACCAGTGACCTCGGCAATATGGTCGCTGAAGGTCAGTTGAGTATCCAGAAGGACACCGAGGACGCGGACTCTCTCCAATCTAGACATAAGCTCGCCAGCGATGATGTAGTCGTGATGATATGGTGACAGGTTGCGGGAAAACGAAGTTGTGGAGCACTTGGAGGGGTTGACGGCGAGACCATTCGCTGAACACCATGAGAGTAAGCTGTCGAGGCTGTCCTGCAAAAGAAGGCAATCTGCTGGGGACAGGAATAGCTTGAGGTCGTCAGCAAAAATCAAAAAGTCCGCGTCCGGAAGATCTGCCAAAACGCCATTCATCACAAGTATAAAGAGAAGGGAGCTTGGAGATGACGTTGCCCATTCGCACACGGAGCCAACGACCCGCAAGGTAGTCACGAAGCCACTCGAGAAGGAGAAGCAAACACAACCAAGGACTCGAGGACAGAGGCAATAACGCAGTGGCAATCTGTCAAACGCCTTGGCAAAGCCTGTGGCGATCCTAAACCTGGATGATTCCTGTCAACCTGAACTGCCTCCGCAAATGCGCGAAGGGTGTAGGGGAAGGGCGGCTACCTTCAACCACTTTTTGCTTATTCTGATATTTCTGTTCTGCATTAGCGAAATTTGAATTGGTTTTCCCTTCTACAATCAGTTTAACTATTGCCCTGAACGATTAAATAGTAAAATCGTTACAAAATCAGAGTCAAATACCCGTATTCTATGTCCATAAAAAAAATTGTTTTTTGGTTGAAGCTACCCCACCACTGGGGTAGCTTCACCCATGATGTGGGGTACCTTCAACCACTTTCATAGGGTAGGTAGGTGAACGGGTACACCCACTAAAACGCATGAATATCTTTATATTAAATATACTATATTTAATATTTCATCAAATTTTGATAAAATATTAAACCAACCTTGGTAAAATGAGGTCAGTTCTTCTCTAGTAGGTACCTAACTATTAATAAAGGTGCTTTTTCGCATCACAATAATGAAACAAAATACTTCAGCTTCAAAAATAAACTCAATGGGCTCCTTGAAAAGGTCAGAATTCTCCATTTCCAGCAACCTTTACCCCCTACATAAATTTTTAGTTCGAAAATCTGTATAAATACGTGCAGAACTGTTTTAGAAATGTCGGAGATTTTGAAATGAAAGCGTAGGGCACGTGACGTCACCAATTAGTTGGGCACAGAGCCATCAGAGCGCTGAATAATAAATCTGAACGGAATCTGAATAAAAACACTCGACCTTGGTCGATTTTGAATTACCTACCTTCTTTTATGATAACTCGATGCTCGATTAATGACCTTCTCTGATGATTACCCCGATTTTTGAATTTCGGGGTCGTCTTTTCGCATACCTAGCAAAGTTGGCTAACTTGCATAGATGTGAGAGAGAGAGATCAAAAAATGATCCTGCAGCCGACATCATGTACCCCCTCCAGACCTCGGAATTGAAATATGTATTATATTTTTCCAAAGGCCCTATAAATAGTAGAGACGCGTTTTCTGCAATGTTGACTCATTTTCGAAACTATTGAAGCATGAGCTTTCCAGGATTTTTTTTTTTTTAAATCATTCAAGGAGCTCATTGTATAATTTATTTCTCTCTTTTTTCTAAAACTAAATATCCCAGTCTTTTGAAAACGTTCTTCATTACATCTGTGAATTCTCTCTTCTATTGCATCACAGCTTTGACTAATACAGTTGAAGGGTAAGGGGAAAAAAGCAGGTAAGTCACTTTTTCGAGAAAATCGATTTTTCAGTTGCTATCGATAGATTATGCATCGGAGCCTCTTCTGAAGTGCTCAAAAGGGCAAAAAACCAGGTTAGTCGAAGTGTAATGGCCATGTGAAGTTTTGTTGTGCTGCGAAGAAACAGGGTAAGTCAAGCGGTCAGGGGAAAGAACCAGGTATGTTGGAAAGTTGATAGAAGGTTGCAGCACAATCGCTCCCTAATCACTGGTTGTTTCAGTACTTCACTCAAACGAAAAGCAGTTTTTTTGTTTTTATCAATGTGATTTAAACGTGCTCGTCGTTCTGTGTCCTCGCGGATCATCAGATGACAGATTCTGTTGGTGGATATCTGTCCACGAATCATGTCTGAATGTTCGGATGAGGATAATAACTGCGTGGAGGTCTAGAAAAAACTCTAGAAAGAAGTCTAGAAAGAAAACTGGACGGCTCAGATGGTACGAAATTGCGTATCAGTTCTCACGAAACAGGGACTCCTTGCAACAGTTGCAAGGAGTCCCTGTGTCAACGTTTCAATTGCTTCACTTCTGTTTCTGAGGATGGCAGAGGTGAAACATTCCTACGCCGATTCAATGTTCCCGCCTCCCAAAATGTGCAAAATCAATTTTTGTCGGGTTTGATTACTGTGCTACGTGTTCATCGAAGGAGGCCACGGCTAGATGACGATATTGCCAAATATCGAAATGCATCTTTTGCTTACCGGGTGCGAATCAATGTCGGGGATGATTCCTAGAGTGATGTTCCAGTTTGAGCCAAAGGATTTCGTGCCATCCACGGTATAACCAAAAGCAAATTGAAATACATTCAGCGAAGGCTTAAGATGAGTGGGGATGCTCCGTCAGACCAGAGAGGGAAACCTACCTCAGTGTTCAGAAAACTTGATGAATCCTTAGAATCCCAGATTGGTGACCACATTAAAAGCGTCAGTGGACGCCAAAGTCACTAAGTAGTATAGTACTATACAGTCTTCATGACTAAAAAAAAAAGTATTTACCGGAAGAACTCACGGTGAAGAAAATGTTTTAACTCTTCAAAGTAAAAAAAACTGAAATTTATAGTACCTACGTCCAACAGAGCTAAAGCTATTGATAGCATTTTTAATGGATAAGAATTCCGATTTTAATCATCTTTGGTGTCACGTTTCTGATGACTTACCTGCTTTTTGCAACTTTTGAAAGGGAGTCACCCCTGATTTTTCATTATTAAAGTCTTCAACTACTTTTGAACCCCTGAAATGACTTAAGGTTCTCATTACATATATTTATCAAGCGCTGTTAATTATTTTTTGGAATTTTATCTTACATTCAGTATATGTAATTGCGTTTTGAAACTAAAATTTCGTTTTTCTCGAATCAAGGGTGAGTTGACTAACCTGCTTTTTTCCCCTTACCCTTCAGTTATTAAAGTTATTACTAGTTCTAGTTTCATCACAAAGAAAAATAGGAATTCAGAACAACTAAGCAATTTTGAAAGGTATCCCAATAGATGGGGTAGATTCAACCACTCAAAAAAGTGGTTGAAGGTACCCCAATTCGTTCTGGTTGAATCTACCCCACCTTCACTTTTTGAACTAAGTGCGACTTGACCTTCAAAGAGAGCATGCAATCAGAAAAACTCAAGTTGTTCCTAAAACTAGAGTAAATTATGAATCTAATGATGCAGAGTTCATTCCAAAATATATAATATATATTATCCTGACATGTACAACAGAGCAACAAAAATTATGATTTTACAAACCTTGCATCGCTAGAAAACATGTTTTAAATTGCAGCAAGCCACACAAATAAGCTGAAACCTCCAAAATACGGTTCACTTCTTCTTCCTTTCGTAATTTTCTCAGCCCTAAACACGTTCATCATGGCGGACAAATCGCCAATGGTTGAAGGTACCCCATGGTTGACGGTAGCCGCCCTTCCCCTACTCCTGGTAGGAAAGCTGGTTAGTCACACAAACGGGACAGGGCGACGCTGCTTCCTATCTTTAAAAACGAAATTGAAGCGGGATCAGTGATTCTGTCCGACCAATGGCGAGCTTGCACAAGCCTGATCGCCGAGAGTTACACCCACAAAACGGTCTCTGAATTTTATCGATCCGTCCACTGGAGCTCAAACTCAAACCATAGAATGTCTATGGCGGCATGTAAAAATGCGGTATAACATTAAAGTCATTGGAGTTGGTAATTAATTCTAAGGTAAGGTTTTCTCGTTCTTTCCACTTTGTCGGTCGCATACTGCGTCTTCGAGTGAGACGCGTAGATCAAGGGTCGAGGGTTGGTCGCATTCTATAATGGTACCCATACAAATCCACTGACACATTCTGAATTAGTGGTTCAGATATTATTACACTCTTCACCTTTGGGGGTTGTAAGGGTGAGTTTTCATTCGGGAAGAGGTTAGGAATCCTTTTCATTCTCCTCTCCGATCGTTCTGTGATCTTGGTGTGCTTTACTCGTCCTCCTCCTTATGATTGTTATCTTCATCATGTGGGGGCCACGTGAAGCTATCTCCGATACAACAGGGTGTTGGAGCAAGATTGCCCCTTGCAATGGACTACAATTATTGTCCAAGCTGATTATGACTCCAGCCTCCTTCTTGCACCGCCCGGAAGCATAATTCATTCGAGACCTTGTGACCTACAGTCCGTCCGACGTCCGAGAGGAGAAAAATCGCCTCCTCCGCTGATCTTGACACAGTTGTTCGGATTTGATGGATGATAAGCCTTTTGTCGACGGGGAGCGACACTTTCTAGAACAATGGCGGCAGTTTTTGTCCGTCGGCTGCCCTTGCAAGGAAATAAAGTAACCCTCGGCTTCAACGTGGGTGACGTTTATTAACTAGGGGCGGTCCGAAAAGACCCGGACAATGTAAGAGGCTTGGTACCTATTTAACCTACTTCCACCCCGGGGGTATACGAGGCTAATCGCGATAAAAATCAAACACTCTTTTTTTTATGAATATGCGACCCTTGGTTTGAGGGCCGCGGCGGCCACTAAACTTGCGCACTGCCGTAAAAGTTTTCTCACGCAGGTTTAACAACCGAAATCCTTGAAACATGAAAGGCAGACCGAAACGTTGTCGTTTTAACTCTTTTTTTGTTTCAGGATGTTTGTGCTGTTAAGGAGATTGCGAAAGCTGAAGGCGACATTTTGTTGGGATATCATCAATTACACTTGCTAACGGAGCTCTCCCCAAATTCATCAGCAGAACATGCACAGGTCAAGACAGTCACCAAACATGCTAGATAAGAAGACAGTCACCAAACATGCTTATACACCTATGTTTTCGCGACGGGGGTCCGCCGTCCAGGCCATTTTGGGCAATAGGAATTTTTTTTAAAATCTGAAATTCCGACAAAATACTTGGTTTACCATCTAGTTGTGCCCGCAAGGTTTTCAGACCGATCGCCCAAACCCGTGGGGCGCTATGGGGCTAAGGGAAGGCTTTTTTGAAGGCTTTTGGCTATGGTATCGAGTTAGGTGTCGTTTTCAAAGTATTTTTGGACGTAGAATCCATTTTTGGGGGTCACGAAACGATCCGATTTCACTATGGCGATCTATAGGGCTTTCATGGGGCTAAAAATTGAATTTTTGAAGGATCCCAGGAGGTTAAATAATTTTCAAGTAAAAAATAAAGAATTTTTTGAAGAAAAAAAATCAAAAAAAAAATTTGTTTCTACAATTTTTTCTATTGACACAAATGATTTTTGCACAAGTAACCCTTGCGTAAAATTTGCAGTTTTTTTTTTTTTTTTTTTTTTTTTAATCTGAAATTTTGACAAAATACTCGGTTTACCATCTAGTTGTGCCCACAAGGTTTTCAGTCCGATCGCCCAAACCCGTGGGGCGCTATGGGGCTAAAATGGGGCTACGGGAGGGGTTTTAAGGCTTTTAGGTGTCGTTTTCGAAGTATTTTTGGACGTAGAATCCATTTTTGGGGGTCCCGGAACGATCCGATTTCACTTTTGCGATCTATAGGGCTTTCATGGGGCTGCAAATGGGATTTTTGAAAAATCTTGTTTTGAAAAAAACGCTGCAAATTTTACACAAGGGTTTAATATTCTATGATATACGTTACCTACTTGTGCAGAAATTTAATTCTGTCAATGAAAAAATTAAAAAAATTTTTTTTGATTTTTATCTCAAAAAAAATTTTTTTTGGATTTTTTTTGTTCAAAAATGTGTTTTTTCAAAAATTCTGTATTTTTTACTCGAAAAATATTTAACATCCTGGGATCCTTCAAAAATCCCATTTTTAACCTCATGAAAGCCCAAAGATCGCCCCAGTGAAATCGGATCGTTCTGGGACCCCAAAAAATTGATTCTACGCCCAAAAATACTTCGAAAACGACACCTAACTCGATCCCATAGCTAAAAGCCTTCAAAAATCCCCTCCCGTAGCCCCATTATAGCCCCATAGCGCCCCACGGGTTTGGGCGATCGGACTGAAAACCATGCGGGCACAACTAGATGGTAAACCAAGTATTTTGTCAAAATTTCAGATTAAAAAAAAAAATTCCTACTGCCCAAAACGGCCTGGACGGCGGACGGCGGACGGACATTCCGGATTCAGAATGTAGACCTCTTGAAACGGATAATGTCACATTTTGAGCCCGATCGGAGTCGTCGACCCCCGTCGCGAAAACATAGGTGTATTATTCCAAGAATAATAAACCAAAAAGGTTCCTTTCAAGAATCTCTCAATGCGGAGTACGTAGACACATTCACAATGCAAGATAAATTTCATGTGGTAACGAATAAACATCCCAGTCTCTCCCTATCTTCTAAGCAGTAGTCGCTGAGCCATATATTCAATTCTTATAAGAACTTTTATCTCTCATATCGATCTCATCACCCCGAAGGTAAACCCACCTGATGGAATCGTCTCGCTTAATAACCGACTCTCCGAGAGACAAGACAGCCGTATTTCACGGACCCCAACCGCTCCAAAGATCTTCGCAGACTTCAATTAGCGGCCGTTACAGAAGAAACAAGAAGACAACGAAGGCTTTATTCGTACCTACTTTTACTAAACGGTTGCGGATACGCTTTTTGGGCGGGGCAGTCGTTAGAACACCCACACCGGTTGGTAATTCAAGGCGTTGGTGAACATTTTCTTCCCTCACGTCAAGAACTAATCGATTTCTTGTATTTTATTCGATCGTTCACCTCCAGCGGCGACTGTAACGTGTTATTTAATACAATGTTAAAACAAGTGATCATAGATTTCAAACACGAAACAAAGTTTTCTAACTGCCTCGATTGTTTTGACTGATTATCACATTTTTTGGTGCGCTAAATCAAAGAATACAAATCTTGTAACCGTTTTGCTCCTCACGAATCGAGTTTTGCTAAATTGGGTTATCATTGTATAAAATGAATACATAACCTCTGCTAACGCCGGCGTCGGCACTTCAAGCGTCGACACATTCCTTCCCCTCGTTCCCTTTTTCCTCCGGCGTCTCCTTGAGTCAACCAACGAAACGGAACTCGAACGCATAGATGCGGGAGATCTCCCGTTTGAACTTGGTGATCCCGTCTCCGGCACGTTAGCCCGCAGTTTATTTCGCTTCGGTCGCCCAATACCGACGAAATACTTCTTGCATTTAATTAGCTTGGTCGCCCGATTCCAACGAATACACGGCACTCCAGTGCGTAGTTAGCTTACCAATACTGCGTTGAACGATACTCACCTGAAAAATAAAATACAAATTAATTCTACAGTTTAATAGGATGAATGATGTTGTGTTAGTTTGTATTGTATGTTTAACGATATTGTCAAAAGCATTGAAAACAAGAACCACACTGCGATACGTCTTTTGGTATTCTTGGAATAATACACCGATCTTGTCGGAGGTCGACAATTTTGAATGGCCTCTAAATTTGTCATTATGCACTGAATGTATAATTTTCAAGATGTGTATTTTCCAAAACCGAAATGTCCGTCCGCCGTCCGGGCCGTTTTGGGCGGTAGGATGTTTTTTTTTTAATCTGAAATTTTTACAAAATACTTGGTTTACCATCGGGCTGAAAACTTTGCTGGCACAACTGTGCCAGCAAAGTTTTCAGCCCGATCGCCCAAACCCGTGGTGCTAAAATGGGGCTATGGGAGGAGTTTTTAGAAGGCTTTTGGCTATGGGATCAAGTTAGGTGTCGTTTTCGAAGTATTTTTGGACGTAGAATCCATTTTGGGGGTCCTGGAACGATCCGATTTCACTGTGGGGATCTATAGAGCTTTCATGGGGCTACAAATGTGATTTTTGAAGGATCCCAGGAGGTCAAAATTTGAAATATTTAATATTTTTCAAGTAAAAAAACGAAAAAATTTGAAAAAAACCTATAAAAATAAATTTGTTTTTCTAAATTGTTTTCATTGACACAGAATTAAATTTCTGCACAAGTAACCTTTATCAAAGAAAAATAAACCCTTGTGTAAAATTTGCAGCGGTTTTTTTTTTTTCTTCTTCTGAAATTTTGCCAAAATTCTCGGTTTACCATCTAGTTGTACCCGCAAGGTTTTGAGCCCGTTCCCCAACCCCTTGGGGCTAAAAAGGGGCTACGGGACGGGCTTTTGAAGGTTTTCGGCTATGGGGTCGGGTCAGGTGCCGTTTTCGACGTAAAATCCATTTTTCGGGGCTCCCAGAACGATCCGACTTCACCGTGGGGCTCCGAAGGGGCTACAAGTGGGATTATGGTGTCGTTTTCCGAGTATTTTTGAACGCAAAATTCATTTTTCGAGGTCCCGCGTTTGTCCAAACATTTTACAGAAACTTTTTTTTTTTTATTAAAAAATAAATAAAACCTGTGTGTAACATTTGCAGAGTTTTCCCCCTGTGTTGAGGTTTCCATCGTGTCGGCCAGCCCACAATCTATGAGGGACCGTCTTCAACCGTTTTTTTTTTTTTTTTTTTTTTGACAAAATGTGAGTTATCTATCCCCTTTTCCCCCTCTTAACTGTTCAAATGTGATGTCATGAGTTAGAAGTAACAGACAGCACAGCAGCTGATCTAGCTTTTTCAATCAATTTTGTCTGTGTGACGAGCGAAGATCAAATTATTTGATATTCATATTAATAGAATCACGATTTTCAACGAGTACCTGGTAGGTAGTTACATGAATGGCAAAGACGTTAGCTTTGGAGCCACTCAAGTCTCCACCACCACAAGAATAACTCTTCTGGAATAATGCTTGGCCCAAAATGCGTCGCATTGATTAAAGAAGACACTATGAATAAACTTCCAGCCGATAGCCTCCTTGGTCTAATAGAAATGAAATGGAAATCGAAGACAATCCCCGTGAGGTTAAAAAAACCATAATGCCCTTATAACACCCCGGCTTTTTTACAGTCGTAAAATAGCGTCAAAACACACATTTTGGTCAGGTTAGTGCTGTAGAGACAGCCATTAGGCTATCAGCAGGCCTCCCGAGGGGAGCGTTTTGGTCAGCATAACTTTCGCTTTTCAACTCCACAGCTAGTCATCAAATTCCAGCGGTTTGCAAGGACTGATAAGAGGGTTGACTCGTGACCGCCCACGTTCCAGTCCCCCCCGAGAGGTCCTCAGCTCCAGAATTCCCATTGATGAGCCATAAATGGGGATTCACGCGGTGAAAATAAATGAGGCCGAGCCAGGAAGTTGAGAGGCGTGGCGGTGGCGCCCCCAAGGACTTCGCCATTAATCCATCCGCCAGGCGACAACACCAGTGACGCAACTCTTATCTGTATCAACCTCTGCCGTTCGCAAGTTGCGCACAATTGTATATAAAGCGATGTCCATCTAAGTCGGTCAAGAAAGGCGCGGTTTTCCCACAGAGCAGTTCTTGGAGAATACGATACATCTAATCATGTCCATCGAGGGAGGACGGACTTATCTTTTCTTACATTCGTGTTAGAAACGTGAAGAATTCACAAAGAACATTGAAATGGCAATCTATCAAACATCAGCCCCACAAGGACACAAATGATACGTTTTCTCAAAAATTGAATTGTAGAGTGGTGATAAATAATCGAACAACAAATCAGTTTCCACTCTGCAAGAAACATTAGCCGAAGGCAACCTGAATCTGATTGGCGGCCGCGTAAGAAACGGAATCACAAATGCTAAAAACCTCTGGGGAGGTTGTTTTGTGTTTTGATGCATTCTAATGAGTCCCAAGGCCGCCAATTTGCGGATCATATTGAGGCTGACAGTTATGGGATTACAAAAGTCGTGCCGTTTCACTCTTCACCGGGTTATAAGTCAACAGGAGACTTGTGGCACGCTTGTGTGGGGGTAACCGCCGTCCTCCTCGACTTCAACAATGAGAATATTTCCATAAAAGACACCTACTGACATCGCATTACGCGGTCCGTTTTTCAAGCCGAAGTTTTTTCAAAAATTTTTTGAGAGAACGAAGACCTCTGGTTGAGTTTCGTCTTAGTTGTCGACTGCTTTTGGTGGACTAATCTCAGATTTATCTTAGATTATAATGTCGTTCGATAGTACTCCCGAGTATTATTAAATTTTCTATAATAATTACTTCGATAATTATTCCTACAAGACTGATTCTTTTAATTATAGAATACTCTGCCCAAAATCTTCTGTCAGAATTCTGAGATAATTTTGTTATATTGTCGGAGATAGCATAGTCTTGACCAAACACTTTCCTCTCTTCGTCCATTTTTTGGCCACTGTGACAAATAATTCTGCGCAGTACTATGATAACTCGGAAAAATGAATTACAGCTCTAATTTAAGGGTGTGATCGAGTTACTTAGTAGAGGTGAACCCTGCAGTACGTTTCCTAAGGTACTATGCATGAAAAAGAAACAGTCTCTCAATCTTGTCTGAGGAACCTGCAATGTAGTTTAATACTCGTTCAAAACTTTAAACGGCTCTACTGGAAAATTGCGTTTTTTGAGTTATGATAGTCTTGTTCCAAAGGAGCGATATTTTAAGGTAGGTTAAGTCAGCGAATCGGCGATAATCGTTAGGGAGGACACGTCGAACTGCTAGTCCTCCTCATTGAGGAGTCCTCAATGGTTAAGGGCCAAACATCACTTTTCTTCTAGAATAGAGGCGGATCTGAAATTTGGCAGTTATCATCCACCTCATTCAATTCAAATGGAGGGGAGGGTAATATACCAAAATACATGATATTATTCCCCCCCCCCCACACACATACAAAAACGCTGCAAATTTTATACAAGGGTTTTACCTAATTGTGCAAAAATTATTTCTGTGTCAAAAGAAAAAATTTTGGAAAAAAAACCTTTTTTGGATTTTTTTTCAAAACGCTGCCAATTTTACACAAGGGTTTATTATTCTTTGATATAGGTTACTTGTACAGAAATTTAATTCTGTCAATGAAAAAAAAATTAAAAACATTTTTTTGGATTTTTATATTTCAAAAAAAAAAATTTTTTGAGGGGATTTTTTTCAAAAATGTTTTTTTCAAAAATTATGTATTTTTTACTCGAAAAACATTTAACCTCCTGGGATTCTTCAAAAATCCCATTTTTAGCCCCATGAAAGCCCTGTAGATCGCGACAGTGAAATCGGATCGTTCCGGGACCCCCAAAAATGGATTCTACGTCAAAAAACACTTCGAAAACGACACCTAACTCGATCCCATACCCCAAAGCCTTCAAAAAACCCCACCCGTAGCCCCATTACAGCCCCATAGCGCCCCACGGGTTTGGGCGATCGGACTGAAAACCTTGCGGGCACAACTTGATGGTAAACAAAGTATTTTGTCAAAATTTCAGATTTTTAAAAAATTTCCTACTGCCCAAAATGGCCTGGACGGCGGACGGCGTACGGCGTACGGCGTACGGCGGACGGACATTTCGGATTTAGAATGTAGACCTCTTGAAACGGATACATAATGTCAAATTTTGAGGCCGATCGGAGTCGTCGACCCCCGTCGCGAAAACATAGGTGTATTATTCCAAGAATAATACACCAAAATCGCAAAGCTTTGCCTTTAGAGCCAATCAATTTAGGGTTAGTACTAACCCTAAATTGATTGGCTCTAAAGCAAATTTATAGGAGATCACATTGGTCCTATTACACTATGACCTTGATCGCATTTTTAGCCGCTTCACCCTAAGCAACGCCGAAAGGCCCTTGTCGCCCTCGGGAGTCGATTTTCTCAGTTTGCTTCTTCCCCGTTCATTGCCTTCGCCTTCGGAGCTTCAAAAGGTTCACCCGACAAGATCTTCTCAACCCGAAATGGATTCAAACAAACAGACCCGACGGTCGTGCGGGTTCGAAGTTTAAAAGAAATGCAAATCCCCAAGTCGCGCCATCTGGGTCAATGCCTCAACTATGGATGGTGAAGTGAACGCCAAGTGCAGACATGTCAGTTCTTGGCGGGCTAAAAATAAATGAGCGAAAGTCGCAGGTTTTTAAATTTTGACTATTTGGTCTACTTTTTCAACGAACTATTATTCTCTGATGTGTCAGGCCAACGCTTCTACTGGGCTCCTTTGTCCATTAAATGTAAATTTTACTTCTTGTCCATGTCTTCCCTCGTCCATTAAGTTTCCTACACACCCACGAAGTCCTCCGAGAATTCCGAACCTTTTGTGCAGATCGCTCCGGATCCTCCCAGGACGCCAATCCAGTTCAAACATTGACTTAGCCATAAATCCTCTCGTTAAGTCCCTTAAGGGAACAGCTCACCAGTCTCGAGGGGACCTTGGCCTCTTGGTGACGCACTTGAACGAAGTCCGCGTTACAGTTTCAACTTGCTCACAACTGTTCACGGTCTCTAGGAAGAACAAAATGTCACGACGCCGGCATCGGGTTTGATTTTTTTTTTTTCTCGTGATGTGGTTTTGTCCTCGTTCGAAAGGCTGCAGGCGAAAGCCCTTCTGATAAACACGTCGCCTTACCCGCCCGTTAACGTCACTTGACTCGGGCTTGGCTTGTAAATTGGATTACCTACGTGACTTATGAAGCCCGAGCGTGGCTCAAATCATTCAAAACGGTTTCCTTGACAATCCATCGGCCCCACGCCCAAGAGTTAGTAGGGCATTATTATCCAAGGAATGGTTCCCTACCCAAAAACGCTGCAAATTTTAAACAAGGGTTTATTATTCTTTGATATAGGTTAGAAGTCCGAACATTAAATCCGAGTCAACAAATATTTTTTTTACTAGGAAAATATTTTTGAAAAATTTGTAGCCCCATGAAAGCCCTATAGATCGCAACAGTGAAATCAGATCGTTCTGGGACCCCCCAAAAATGGATTCTACGTCCAAAAATACTTCGAAAACACCTAACTCGATCCCATAGCCAAAAGCCTTCATAAACCCCCTCCCGTAGCCCCATTTTAGCCCCAAAGCGCCCCACGGGTTTGGGCGATCGGGCTGAAAACCTGGCGGACACAACTAGATGGTAAACCAAGTATTTTGTCAGTTTCAGATTTAAAAACGCTGCAAATTTTACACAAGGGTTTATTATTCTTTAATATAGGTTACTTGTGCAAAAATTATTTCTGTCAATGGAAAAAATTTTGAAAAAAAAAAAATTTTGTCAATAGAAAAAAATTGGAAAAAAAAATTTATTTTTTTTTTCGAAATTTTTGTTTATATTTTCTTTCAAAAAAATTCTTTATTTTTTACTCGAAAAATATTTAACCTCCTGGTATCCTTCAAAAATCCCATTTTTAGCCCCATGTAAGCCCGAAAGATCGCCGCAGTGAAATCGGATCGTTCCGGGACCCCCAAAAATGGATTCTACGTCCAAAAATACGTCGAAAACGACACCTAACTCGATCCCATTGTCAAAAGCCTTAAGAAAAAAGGCTGCAAATTTTACACAAGGGTTTATTATTCTTTGATATAGGTTACGTGTGCAAAAATTATTTCTGTGTCAATAGGAAAAAATTTGGGAAAAGAATTTATTTATTTTTTTTGGAATTTAAAAATAAAGGTTTTTTGGAGATTTTTTTTTTTTTTCAACAATTCTTTATTTTTTACTCCAAAAATATTTAACCTCCTGGGATCATTCAAAAATTCCATTTGTAGCCCCATGAAAGCATTATAGATCGCCACCGTGAAATCGGATCGTTCCGGAAGCCCCGAAAATGGATTCTACGTCCAAAAATACTTCTAAAACGACACCTAACTCGATCCCGTAGCTAAAAGCCTTTAAAAAACCCCTCCTATAGCCACATTTTAGCCCCAGAGCGCCCCACGGGTTTGGTCGATCGGGCTGAAAACCTTGCGGGCACAACTAGATGGTAAACCTAGTATTTTGTCAAAATTTCAGATTTAAAAAAAGATTCGTACTGCCCAAAACGGCCTGGACGGCGGACGGCGGACGGACATTTCGGATTTTGAATGTAGACCTCTCGAAACGGATAATGTCAAATTTTGAGGCCGATCGGAGTCGTCGAACCCCGTCGCGAAAACATAGGTGTATTATTCCAAGAATAATAAACCAAAATTTGGGGAAACAATTTATTTTATTTTTTTTTTTTTGAATTAAAAAAAAAAGAAGTTTTTTGGGGTATTTTTTTTTTTTCAAAAAAGTTTTTTTTTTAGAATTCTTTATTTTTTACTCGAAAATATTTAACCTCCTGGGATCCTTCAAAAATCCCATTTTTAGCCTCATGAAATCCCTATAGATCGCCACAGTGAAATCGGATCGTTCCGGGACCCCCAAAAATGGATTCTACGTCCAAAAATACTTCGAAAACGACACCTAACTCGATCCCATAGCAAAAACCCTTCCCGTAGCCCCATTTCAGCCCCATAGCGCCCCACAGGTTTGGGCGATCAGACTGAAACCCTTGCGGGCACAACTAGATGGTAATCCGAGTAGTTTGTCGGCCCTAAAAAGCTAAAGCTTTGTTTAGTTCTAAAATAAACCCATGTGTAAAAAAAACACTTTTCAATCGCCTGGAGGCCCCTGGCAGGAGCTTCGAACGTGGAACCCGGCTGGAACCCACCAACTCCCCTAAAGCCATTGAATTCAATTGAATTGAGTTGCCAATAACAAAAGGACACGCAGCAAATGAAAGCAAATAAACCGCTTGGATCGCAACGTTATCTAAATCAATCGGGCGTGAAGTCGTTCGATGAAGTTCATTAATCATTCCACTTGGGGGTCCTTGTAGTTGGGCTGGGCTCCGGACTTCTTTTCAATGAGCCAACCCCGCCAGGATTTGGTTTCCGAGAAGAGGACCGCACCCTGTTGGACGTTCGCCGCACGTCAATAACTCCTGAAAGGGCCTCCCATCAAATCCGCCTTCGAAGGTTTTCCTAATCAAATCCGCACAGTTGAAGGCGCATGTTATGAAAACTGGTCCAGGAAGCCAGAGGCTGTTGACACCCGGGGATCAGGGCCACGCGGATGTTGGCAGTTGACGTTGTTTTCAGGCTCGACCTTCCGAATGATGAAAGAAACTTGATTACCGTCCAAGCTATTATTTTTTGTAGCTGCATTCATTAGAATCGCCGATACTGTAGATTAGATTGAGAAAATATCGTCATCCAATAAAAAATTTGGCTCTCCAGGTAGGATACAGGGGAAGCGCCGACTCAGTCAGACTGTAAACAACGAAGAGAGAAGTTGCGTCGGACATTTCGCTCAACAGACAGGCCACGACAGAAGGAAAAATCGGCGTATTTTTATCACTGGTAACCGTTTAAGGGGGTTAGGAGCATACAGAGAGTTTGACAAACCCCTTAAGAGGAGTAGGCGTGAGACACACATACATAGCCCCAGACACCATCTGAATTAGTGGTATCTATACCATCAATGGTATTCTATATAGAAGTGAAATGATAAAACCTTTTTAAGGTTTTATTAGCCAAAACCTAACGTACGAATGAAATTAAGAAATTTCGAAGGAACGCTCAATACTGAGAGTCTTGGAAACACATATGCAAAAAAACACACTGGAGAGGATCACCACATTCTCCCCTGCCATTGAAATAGAACGTAGTCACTCAAGGCGTTGTCTTGTTTCTCGAACTTCTCCTGAGGTTCGAGCCTCCGTCTTCTTGTGAATGGTCCTGCTGGGACCCTTCAGGGATTGAAAAGGGTATCGATGTGTCCATACCAGGGATTTTCATCGTCCGGAGTCATTGGAGGATTCGTTTCGAGTCTTGGAACACACTCATGAGTATCTCCGTACGGCACGAGGTGTCTCAGGGACACGTTTTCTTCCCTTCCATCAGCTAGCCGAACCAAAGCGTATTCAGGATTTGCTTCTATTAGCTCCACTTCCTCGACGGATGGCGTACTTGGTTGCTCGATTGTGCTTCCTCGTGAGAATTTTCCCTGGTGCTGTCAGCTGAGAAGAACGCCTGTTGAAGGATCGACATCGAACTTGTCCGGTTTTAGTAACTTGTCCATGGTTTTTTTTTTTCTTTTGGCTAATAATGATAAAACCTTTGGAGTTAAGGTTTTATTAGCCAAAACCTAACTTACGAACGAAATTAAGAAATTTGGGGAACGCTCAATACTGAGAGTCCACATAATATGTGTAACACATAGAGGGCTACACTGCAACACCCCACAACGTCATTTTGCCAACTTTCGAGGAGAGGAAAGAAACCAGTTCTCAATGATTTTCTCCGCACCAAGACAACCCTTAACACACTTAAGATGCTTTTCACATCTCAAATAGCTCTGTTTACCGTCTGACTAACATTTTTCCTTATGAGGCCCATTAACAAACAAAAAACGTGAAATTATGGCGTGTTGACCATGGTGATGCATCACAGCTGTGACGTAATGGCCTGATGACTGAATCAATTCAGCAAAATTATTACCGATGCATTATGATCGTTAGGCCCGATTACCTTGAATAATTTTTATTGGACAAGAATAAAATATTAACACTTTCTGTTTTAAACTTTGAATTTATTTTTCACCCCGCAACGTCTCCCAATAATTAGAATTATTCTAAGTTGCAAACAGGCCACAATGTCATGAAGCCTCAATTTGGAACTGGTAAACAAGCCATAACGTCATTACACTATTCATCTTCCCAAAAATCCTTCAAATACGCGGGAAATTCAAGTAATCTCCCCGACGAGTTTATGGAAAAATAATTCAAGTTTGACGTGGAACAAGAATAAAGCTCAAAATTCCATTTAAAACTTTGAAAAACTCAACTTTTCGCCCGAGGTTCAAGGAGCTCAGCTTCACCCTCACAGAATCCCTAGTTCTACTGACGTAATGGCGTGTTTTTAGTACGACTGACGTTATGGCGTAAACACATTTTGTCAATTTTAGCGCTATCTATTGAATTTTCACTCAACCAACCTAGTTCAACACATCCATTGTAAGATCGCGATTCCAGTGGTACTTACCAAAAACGCTGCAAATTTTACACAAGGGTTTATTATTCTTTGATATACGTTACTTGTGCAGAAATTTAATTCTGTCAATGAAGAAATTTAAAAAAAAATTTTTTTTGGATTTTTATCTCAAAAAAAATTTTTTTTTTTGGATTTTTTTGTTCAAAAATGTGTTTTTTCAAAAATTCTGTATTTTTTACTCGAAAAATATTTAACATCCTGGAATCCTTCAAAAATCCCATTTTTAGCCCCACGAATGCCCTAAAGATCGCCCCAGTGAAATCGGATCGTTCCGGGACCCCAAAAAATGGATTCTACGTCCAAAAATACTTCGAAAACGACACCTAACTCGATTCCATAGCTAAAAGCCTCCAAAAAAACCCTCCCGTAGCCCCATTATAGCCCCATAGCGCCCCACGGGTTTGGGCGATCGGACTGAAAACCTTGCGGGCACAACTAGATGGTAAACCAAGTATTTTGCCGAAATTTCAGATTTTTTTAAAAATTCCTACTGCCCAAAACGGCCTGGACGGCGGACGGCGGACGGACATTTCGGATTTAGAATGTAGACCTCTTGAAACGGATAATGTCAAATTTTGAGCCCGATCGGAGTCGTCGACCCCCGTCGCGAAAACATAGGTGTATTATTCCAAGAATAATAAACCAAAACTCCAAAACGTCAAAATTGACGTTGTGGGGTGTTGCAGTGGAGCCCTGCATATTATGCAACAAAACACACTGGAGAGGATCACCACAAGAAGACTAGCAAGTACTTGCAAGTTATTCCATGAAATAATACACCTATGTAATCGCGACGGGGGTCAAAAATTCTGATCGGCCTCAAAATTTGACATTATACGTTTCAAGAGGTCTAGATTCCAAAAACGAAATGCCCGTCCGCCGCCGTCCCCTGTCCGAGCCGTTTGGGGCAGTAGGATTTTTTTTTAAATCTGACATTTTGAAAATTTACTCGGTTTACCATTTAGTTGTGCCCGCAAGGTTTTCAGCCCAATCGCCCAAACCCGTGGGGCGCTATGGGGCCAAAAAGGGGCTATGGGAGGAGTTCTTGAAGCGTTTTAAGGGCGATTTATGTGTCGTTTTCAAAGTATTTTCAGAGGTAAAATCCATTTTTGGGGGTTCCGGAACGATCCGATGTCACTGTAGGGATCTATAGGGCTTTCATGGGGCTACAAATGGGATTTTCGGAGGATCCCAGGAGAACAATTAAGATGTCTCTTCCAATAATGTTGACATCCAATGATGTTTCCAGTAATGTCAAATCGATGGCTCGAAGAAGAAACTCGTACCCACCTACTGACGATCTTCGAACTACCCACGTACCCTAGCTGGGACACCCGTGCTTCGCACTAAATATCAAACTCCCGTCCATCACCTATCACCCATGCAAACACCGTAATTTTTCTTAGTAACGCTTGTTGACCTGGCTCTCGTCGTGAAGTAACAAATTCCCGCCAATCGCCAATCAAAAATGCAGCCCATGCTTCACCCATAGCATCCCATCAACTAAACTCGTTATAGACTAGCTGGGACACCCGGTCTTCGCCTGGTTTATTGTGAACACGAAACAAAACTGAATATTTCAACAGGAGAGATTTTGGCAGTGTACGGATTTTTAACATTTCCCGTTATTTGAATCGTCTCTTGTACTCTGAGAAGGGCTCCCTTTCAAATTTCAACGACCAAGGTTAACGGCAGAGATTTTAGCTCACTCTGCTTATCAGTAGGATTCCCGTCATTATACAATAAATTCAAATTTTGAATCTTCTCTGGTTGTCCTAGAAAGGCTCCTTCCCAAACTTCAAAGGTTCGACGCTTTTTGACCCGGCTCTCGTCGCTAAGGAAAGCCTCGTTCGCGAAATCAACTATAGCCTATGTTCTTCGCTGAAACTCGCTCGTCAATTTGCGCCAGCTCCCGTCAAAATCCGTCGAGCCGTTTGGCCGTGATGTGGGAACATACTTACATACCCAGTCCGCCCGGCACAAACATTGGATTTTATAAATATAGAAGATAGATAGATAGATGATATATTTTTTGATTCCCAGCAAATGTAGATGCCGAAAGTAGTTGACTACTTTTGTAGTTAACTGCCAACTAGTAGTTGCAGTTGTTAACTATAAACTATACATGTACTAGTTCACAAAATGGAAGATATAAATTTTAACTATTAACTACTAGTTATAAAAAAAGTTGTTGTTTCCCTCAACTACCAATTACTAGTAGTTAGTTGCTCACTGTAACTACTCAACTAGTAGTTAGTTGTTAAAAATGTAGTTAACTACTTGAAAGGATCTTATCCACGATAATGTTCGAAACCTCATGGCGATTTTCTATTTTCTGATCACGCTAAGTGCCTTATAATCGTACCGATCGATAATTCCCAACGTATTTATTATAAAACCATCGCCGTCTGGCGCCATGACTCATCCGATTACCCAGAAATCACCATCACAAGTCCGTCTGAGGTGACTGAGAACAAGCCTATAAATTGAGCTTTTTATCCTCGATTCTGCCGAGATTCTCAGGATTGTAGGTTTGTAACGTGTCACCCGCGACGATGCGAAATGTCAGCGTTTCGAATACTCACGCGTTGACACCCGATGCAGTTTTACAACCACATCACGCAAAGCCTCCTGGCAAAACCTTGTCATTTCACAATCTCGTTCTTGCTGCGTTTGACACCCTGTTTGAATCTCTCAATAACCAGAACCTGCCTTATAACATCAGTCAGTTTTTTTTATGTTCACTACATACAAGATCGTTCACTAACTCCGTATTTCACTCGTGACTCCATTCATGTTCGCCGATGTATTTTAATTATAGAACGATTATATGTTTCTCAATGAGAGGAAATAAATAAAATATCTCGGGCTTCTTGAACATTCATCGTTGCCGAGTCATCCGTGAAGACTCTGGGGGCGAAGGAAGCTCTTATTAGATTTACCGCACGGGGAGAATGATGTATGTTCATTTCATTGTGCCGAGATCTGGACCACAACGAAGCTATCATGTAGAGATAGGCGATATAATGTCTAGTCTGTCGGCAATGGCGTTGGGCTCCGGAACCACTCCCTGGCAGCTGACGCAAGAAGAGTAGGTACTTCGAATTCGCTAATTTCGCTGCGTTGGTCACATTGGCTCCCTTCCGATTGTTCGTTGATGTAGGTTAATTATTAACCTATATCAAAAAATAATAAACCCTTGTGTAAAATTTGTAGCGTTTGTTAGGGAAAACTCTCTTATGGGGTTATCACACAGTCTGAAACACCCAGCCAGCCGAGCAGGCCGTTTGGGGCAGTAGGAATTTTTTTCAAATCTGAAATTTTGACAAAATACTCGGTTCGCCTTCTAGTTGTGCCCGCAAGGTTTTCAGCCCGATCGCCCGAATCCGTGGGGCGCTATGGGGCTAAAACGGGGCTACGGGAGGGGTTTTGAAGGGTTTTGGCTATGGGATCGAGTCAGGTGTCGTTTTCGAAGTATTTTTGGACGTTAGAATCCATTTTTGGGGGTCCCGGAACGATCCGATTTCACTGTAGGGATCTATAGGGCTTTCATGGGGCTACAAATGAGATTTTTGAAGGATCCCAGGAGGTCAATATTTTTCAAGTGAAAAAAACTTTTTTTTTATTGACACGGATTAAATTTTTGTACGAGTAACTATAAGAATAATAAACCCTTGTATAAAATTTGCATTTTTACCATCATCTACTCGCCAAAACTGATTTTTGGTATTTTTTCAAATTTTTTAGAAAAAGTTTAATATTCTGTTTGTTTCCACTTTTGGAGCTTCCATGCACCATGGAGCAACGTTTTTGGTGGTTTCAGACTTTTCTCGTTATCTACTCACCAAAATGGATTTTTTAAGACCAAGTCCAGATTTTTTCCGACCGCTAGAAGCGCCCTAGAATAACGAAAATAAAGATAACCTCCTCTACTTAATAGTATTAAATATAGGTTACGTACGCAAAAATTAATTGTCGAAATTTTTGAAAAAAAAAAAAAAAAAAAAAAAAAAAAAGTTCAAATGGTCAAATTTTGACCTCCTGCGATCCTTCAAAATCCCCATTTGTAGCCCCATGAAAGCCCTATTTATCCACACAGTGGAATCGGATCGTTGTGGGACCCCCAAAAATGGATTCTACGTCCAAAAATACTTCGAAAACGACACCTAACTCGAACCCATAGCCAAAAGCCTTCAAAAACCACCTTCTGTAGCCCCATAGCGCCCCACGGGTTTGGGCGATTGGGGTGAAAAACCTTGCGGGCACAACTAGATGGTGAACCGAGTATTTTGACAAAATTTCAGTTTTTTAAAAAAATTCCAACTGCCCAACTACGGACGTTTTTGGAATCTAAACGTTTTGAAACGAATAATGTCAAATTTTGAGGCCGATCAGAATTTTCGACCACCGTCGCGATTTCAAAGGTGTATTAATCCATAAATAAGAAATTAAAATGCTCTCGATACCATTGCAATCTCGATCATCCAATAAAATGCACTCTGTGTCGTGAACTGGACTTCGTGACTCCGTGAAGTGACTCGTGATAGGCACAAGTTGTAGGTATGTGGACCGTAATGGGGTCCGAGCCTCTCGCCTTTAAAACCGCACGCCACCTCTTTTATTGAGCTATAAATAATTCTATTTGCCTTGACATTCCGGACGATGTGTTTTCCTATTGTTAATGACTCGATCCGTTTCTTGCCGCTTCGACCATTTGAAGAGGCAGGACGAACCACTTTGTTCGGAAAAAGATCTCTAACGGAGCAGCCTCTGGGGAATTTAAGAGCGGTTTCTCTGGTTCAATTTATGGTTGGAAATCTCAATAAACAGCACCTGGGCATTACTGTTATATTGTTGTTGACCATTGCTTATGCACTCACTCATGAACTGGAGGACAGATCACCTGCTGAAGAGCCCAGAGAAAAACCTCTCTTTACCAGGGAGGAACTTGTGCATGCGGCGAAAACTATGCGTAACAAGAAGGCTCCTGGTCCTGATAGGATCCCTGGGGAAATCCTGAAGATTATCGCCAACAGCAACCCAGAGATACTACTTGACATGTACAATGCGTGCCTACTGGAAGGCATATTCCCTGCAGAGTGGAAGGTAGCGAGGCTAGTGCTGATTGGAAAAGGCAAGGGGGACCTCAACACTGCGTCGGCTCACAGACCCCTGTGCATGCTTGACACGGCAGGTAAACTGTATGAGAAACTGTTGAGAAAACGAACACTCGACGCAGTAACAGAAGCTGGTGGCCTCTCCCCAAGACAGTACGGATTTACTTCTGGGAGATCCACAATTGACGCAATCAGCCAAGTCGTTGCAGCTGCACAAGCTGCGCGGACAGGCAATCATTGGAGCAGGGACATCTGCATGGCTGTCACCCTGGATGTTAAAAATGCCTTCAATTCAGCCAGATGGAGCGACATACTGGAAGCACTGAGGAGTTTTCATGTGCCAACTTACCTCTATCGAGTTATCCAGGACTACCTGAAGGATCGATGGCTGGAATACAGCACACAGGAAGGAATGAAGAGAAAACGAATCACATCTGGTGCAGCCCAAGGCTCAGTTCTTGGCGCAAATCTCTGGAATTTCAACTATGATGGAATACTCCGTATAGAAATGCCGGATGGTGTTTTTCTTGTGGGGTATGCAGATGACATAGTTGCGGTGATTAAGGCGAGGACTATAGAACACTTACAGTTCAAGCTCAACCAAACGATGCGGCGCATAATGGAGTGGATGCAGTCTAGATCCCTCTCCCTTGCAGTACACAAGACTGAGATTGTTATGCTCACAGGGAAACGGATTGATAGACACATACCCATGCTAGTCGACGGACAAACTATTGAATCCTCGGATGCGATTAGATACCTAGGAGTAATGCTCGACCGGAAACTAAACTTCTGGACGCACATATGCAGAGCTGCAGACAAAGCGGCTGTTGTTGTGGGAAGGTTGTCTCGTCTTATGGCTAACATAGGCTAACATAGGCGGCCCCTCCCCAGCAAAACGCAGATTACTCATGCGAACAGCGGACGCCATTATGCTGTATGGAGCTGAAATCTGGTCGGAATCACTGAGGTTCCAAATGTATAGACAAAGGATGGAATCAGTGCAGAGGAGAGGAGTGCTGCGCATATGCAGCGCATACAGAACAGTATCTGCCGCAGCAGTGAAAACTATTGCTGGAGCAATCCCAATAGACCTCCTAGCGGACGAAAGGAGAAGAATTCACTCACGCAAAGGAGAAAATGCGCCAGCAACAGTGAAGAAAGAAGAACGGAGAATGACCATGGAGAAGTGGCAGGATAGATGGAGGATGGAGACCCGAGGAAGATGGACTGCACGGCTCATACGCGATGTTCGAGAGTGGTCGGAAAGAAAGCACGGGGAGACGAGCTACTATCTCACCCAGTTCCTAACAGGCCATGGCTATTTCCGAGCATACCTGAAAAAGATAGGGAAGACTATAGAAGCAGAGTGCATGTACTGCCACACTGAGGATGACGACGCCCATCACACCTTCTTTGTGTGCCCCCGCTGGCAAAGGATGCGGAGAGGTCTGATGGAGGAGATTGAAGACTTCGAGCCAGAAACAATTGTAGCAAAGATGCTGGCGGCGAAAGACAATTGGGATGCCGTGAACACTTTCGTCATAGCAATACTGAAGACGAAAGAGAGAGACAGGGAGTGGGAGGGAATTGGTGCTGTACCAACCCTTCCATCACCCCCTCTCTCATCTGACGAATGACCACCCCATGAAAAGGAGAAGAAACGGCAGAACAGAAGATCAGGACTGGTGGAGGGAATCTATTACCCTCAAAAACAGGAGACACGGACTTACACCGGCTACAAGGAGAGGCCATACAAGGCCAACCAAAGGAACTGCCCTGAAGTAATACTAACTATGTAGTCCCGGGGCAGCTTCCAGAGAGATATCGAGGTGTTTTTTAGTGGGTAAACTGAGGTAAGCAGGACTCCCACACGAAGGGTGGGGACTTCCCCGCTGACAGTCCATAAAGGATTTTTCATCTCGTAAAAAAAAAAAAAATTGCTTATGCATATGTGTTTTTTGGCAAATAAAAAAGTCTGATTCTAATTCTGATTCTGATTCGACCAGTGCACTCAATCCGACCCCACTGGTGGTGAAAATACCTGATTTCCCAGAATATAAACGAAAAATAGGAATAAATCATCTCTAGATTCATAGAAATGCTTTAAAAATAACATGCTCCAGGATCGTATGTCAACGGAAGCAAAACATTTCGCGCCTTGAGTGGGGATCGACCCAACGACTCATACGTGACAGCACACGTTGGGTAACCCAGGGTTACCATACTAGTCCAGTCACCAGGGAGGTGGGACCGGAAATTTGCGGTCAAAACGGAACGGGGTTTTGTTTGTGGTCAGTTAGTGATGTTAAAACCACATTTTGCACACTAAATTTCCTTGTGCTATTTTGGGGGTGGCCAATAAACCGCGAAATGTTCGCACTTTTTTCGTTTTTGTTGCGAATTACGAGAAAACTAAGCACTGCAAGACAAACGTCACGGAACAACATTTAAAGATTATTAAATTCTGCGTCGATTGCACCCCCTAGACGTCAAAATCGGTTCCGCAATTTTGCCGCTGTGGACCGTCAAAAAAGGTTTTTTTTTTTTTTTTTTTGCAAATTTTCCCATTTATTAAACCCATGTAATCGCGACGGGGGACGACGACTCGGATCGGCCTCAAAATTTGACATTATCCGTTTCAAGAGGTCTAGATTCCAAAACCGAAATGTCCGTCCGCCGTGCGGGCCGTTTTGGGGAGTAAGAATTTTGTTAAAAATCTGAAATTTTGACGAAATACTTGGTTTACCATCTAGTTGTGTCCGCTAGGTTTTCCGCCCGATCGCCCATACCCGTGGGGCGCTATGAGGCTAAAATGAGGCTGCGGGAGGTGTTTTTTGGTGGCCTTTAGCTATGGGATCGAGCTAGGTGTCGTTTTCGAAGTATTTTTGGACGGAGAATCCATTTTTGTGGGTCCCGGAACGGTCCGGTTTCACTGTAGGGATCAATAGGGCTCTAATGGCGCTACAAATGAGATTTTTGAAGGATCGTCGTTCAAATCGTCGGAAACCTTAACTCTGCTCGGCATTATATTGACACGCCTCAGAAACTCTTAGTCAGGTTGAAACGAGCTTTGCAAGCCTTGGGAATACTTGAAAAGCGTGGGTGCCATTCTGACAAGCCTTGGACCACCCCCAGTCAGCTTGGGTCCAACTTTACAAGCCTTGTACAGGTCTGGAAAGCTCGGGACCATCTTGGCAATCTCCGGGAGCCCTTAGCCAGCCTGGCACCAACTTTGCAAGCCTAGGACAGGTCTGGCAAGCCCTGGAAACCTTTACCCTGCTTGGCACCATATTTGCACTCCTCAGGAGCCCCTAAGTCAGCTTGAGGCTTTGCAAGCCTTGGACAGTTCTGAGAAGCTATGGAAGCAAGATAAGAATCTTCACCACCTTTTCGAAAAGGTCGGTGCGATCTGCTTCCGGAACTGGAACTGCACCTCCAACCACAGCCGGCGTTTCACTCCCCCTTTACGTTATTGATCAACGTAGACCTTTTAGCGGCGATCGAATCCTCTTCCTCCTCCTAGCCCCATGAAAGCCCTATTGATCGCCACAGTGGAATCGGATCGTTCTGGGACCCCCGAAAATTGGTTCTACGTTCAAAAATACTTCGAAAACGACACCTAACTCGACCCCATAGCTGAAACCCTTCAAAACCCCCCTCAGCGACTATTTGTAGCCGCACAGAGATATTATAGGAAATTTGTCGCTGATTAAGAATATACCCTATGTCCCTATGTGGGACAAGACTTAGTATACTTGAAATTGCTCCTTACCCTTATTTTTTCTAGAGCCACGTTTTCCACAAGGTACAACATACCTACTGGAAACACGGTAGGTAGGTCCCTATGTTTCAGCGTGGAAGCCAAACAAGGATTATCACGAAGTTTGAACACAAAGAAAAGTCGTAGAGCAATAGATTTTGCGTCGACTGAACACCCTAAAATTGAACATTTCTACGTAGATTCTACGTCGTAGAATAAAAAAAACCAACCATAATAAACCAAAAACCTCCCTATTGTTGTTTTCACTATCGTCTTCTTCTTCACATATAATTTTATCTTTCATTATTATTCGGACAGCATCCGCCAAAATCCGCCCGCTCGGCTGGTCCTCACCCTCGCCTACCTAATTTTAGTGTTATTAGTGATGTTAGTGTTATTTAGTGTTATTTGGACGTTAACGATTAAAAATTTTAGTTAGGTACCTATTTAATGAGCATCTCATTGAGATACAAAATGTGCTAAACAGGAAACAAAGCAGGAAAGCTGATTGTAGCTCCGTTTTCTGGCACGAAAAGTACAATGGGAATTATCCCACGTATCAGAGGTATTCCAACCCTAAGATGATTCAGGTACGTCGCCGGTATCCAGAAAAAGTCCATCATTCAGAGCATGCTCGAGAATCAGCGCCAACCCAATACGCACACTTTAACGTGTATGTAAATACCGACGGACACAGTCTACGGGAGCTTCTGGTATGAATAAAACATTTTGTTTTGCGGCTGTTTACTTGCACGGCCTCCTCTGGCAGGTCGGGCTCAACGCCCCAGCCTGCCTCGCAAATTTCAGCTCTGGTTCTGGGGCTAAAAAATTCCCAACGAAATAGTTCGAGTTAGGGTCAAGAAGACTATAGTCAGTGGGGCTGAGGCGGATTCTATTATTTTTTTAATAGCATGAGAATAATTCTCATGCTATTGCAATTATTGCAATAGAATGTTTTATTAGGGATGACTGAATCAGACATCTGATGGGTAGGTACTTCAAAAATGCGGCAACTTTTACACAAGGGTTTATTATTCTTTGATATAAGTAGGCTTAATTGCGCGAAAACTAATTCTGTCAGTAAAAAAATCCTATTTTTGAAAAATTAAATAAAACCATTTCTGTACCTACGATGTTTGAACAGGGGTGGGACCTCAAAAAAAAAATCGATTTTGCATCCAAAATTACTCAGAAAACGACACCTCAAATTTTGACCACCCCATGAAAGCCCTATAAATCGCCACAGTGAAATCAAACCATTCTGGGACCGCAACTAATGGATTCTACGTACAAAGATAGGTACTTTGAAAACGACACCTGACTTGACCACATAGCCGAAAACCTTCAAAAACCTCTCCCGTAGCCCCTTGTTAGCCCCAAAGAGCCTCACGGGTTTTGGCTATCGGGCTGAAAACCTTGTGGCTGCAACTAGTAGATGGTAAACCGAGTCTTTTGTCAAAATTTCAGATTATTTTAAAAATTCCTGTAGGTACCTATGCTGTATGCTGTCCGAGCAGTTTCGGGCAGTAGGAAGTTTTAAAAACCTGGAATTTTGACAAAATATTCGGTTTACCATCTAGTTGTGCCCGCAAGGTTTTCAGCCCGATCGCCCAAACCTGTGGGGCTCTGTGGGGCTAAAAAGGGGCTGCGGGAGGGGCTTCGAAGGTTTCGGCTATGGGGTCGAGTTAGGTGTTGTTTTCGAAGTATTTTTGGACTTAGATTCCATTGTTGGGGGTCCGAGAACGATTTGATTTCACAGTGATGATATATGGGGCTTTCTGGGGGGCAACGAGTTGGATTTTTGAAGGATCCCAGGAGTTAAAAATGTTAACTCCAAACGTTAGGTATTTAATAACGTGTCGCTTTCCGAGTAATTTTGGACGTAAAACCGTTTTTCTAGGTCCGATCTCTGTCCAAACATCGTGCAGCATTTTTTTTTTTTTTTTTTTTTTCAAAAATATTTCTCAATGATTCAGAATTAATTTTTCATAAAACTGTCGATTTTTTCAGGAATTTGTCTTTGTTTATCGTTTATTTTAAGAAAATTGAATCGAACTTTTCAAGAATCGATACTTCTTCTAATTCCGCATTAAAATTAAATTAAATTTTAATGGTTCTGGTAAATTTAACCAGAACCTTCTGACCACAAAATTTTTCTTTTAATGGATTAACAAAATTTAATGTGCACCTAATAAAATTGTATAATTTCTTTCCAATAATAAACCAAGCTTATTCTCTTCATAAGAATCCATAGAACCCAGAACTAAAATTATTATCCCACGAAATTCTTCAATCAGCTACATCAAATAGTATAAAATTCAGCATAATGCATAAATGTAGCCCACCACTCACTATTTTTGCTATATACAGACTTCAACAATCCAAAAAATCTGATTTTACGAAAGAACTTGATAATTGGCTTATAACCACCAGTCACCCTAACGTCATCGTTGCTGGTGACATAAATATTGACATCTTGAACTCTACCAAAGATCAAAACAGAACAAGCGACTACCTTTCATGCCTAGCCTCACATGGGATGCAACCCTTAATTAATGAACCTACTAGGATAACCAAAGACACATCAACCTGTATCGATCACATCTTTATTAGGAAGTCACTGGACTTTGAACCAGAAAGCCAAGTCCTACACCTCGGTATCACCGACCACTCCTACACCAAAGTGGCTCTGAAATCGAGCCCAAAACCACCTGAAAGAACACAATCTCTCCCTCAGCTAATTAAGACGATATATTATGACAAGCTATCTCAAATTTTGGAAAATCAAGACTGGTCCTTTCTCCTACTTGAAAATGATTGTGAACGGGCTTTTAATGACTTCATTAACCACCTTCAAAATCTGACTGAACAAAACTCAGCCCTCAAAGAAATAAAAAATAAAAATGTGTTCCTAAAACCATGGATGAATAAAAGACTCAATAACCTAGTAAAACTAAATCACAAACTTCGGAAACGCTCCAACAAACCAAGGGCATCCAAGAAAATTAGGAAAAAAGCAAGAAAAATTAGGAAAAAACTTTCAAAAGAGATTAATCTACATAAAACCGCTCACTACTCCAAACTGTTTGACAAAAACATAAAAAATCCAAAGGCCCAATGGAAGACCATCAACAATCTCATAGGAAGAAAACAAAAAAACCCAATCATACCTGAAATAATACTGGATGGGAAAAAATGCAAGGATCCTGCAGAAATAGCCACTCACATGAATGACTTTTTCACCAACCTAGCTGAAGAAATCACAAAAAATACCAACCCTCATTCAACTGATAAATACTCTGAGACTTTCCCTGAGTCCTTCTCAACGAAAACCTTATTTTTCTTTCCCACAAATACTGAAGAAATCACATCCATAATCAAATCGCTAAAAACAAACAAATCTCCTGGTATAGACAAAATAACTCCTGCGTTCCTAAAAACCCTCTGTAAATACTTAATAGAACCAATTACCCATCTAGTCAACCTTAGTTTACTGTCTGGTCAATTTCCTTCCCACCTAAAATCCGCTGCTGTCATACCTATACACAAAGGTGGACCCAAATCTGATCCTAACAATTTCCGCCCAATTTCCCTCCTCCCCATCCTTGCCAAAATACTAGAAATAGTTGTAAACACACGCCTCACTGATTTCTTACACCAAAACAGCTTCTTCAGTCCTAACCAGTTTGGTTTTCTGGCTAAGAGAAACACTGAACAGGCACTGATGAAACTTACCTCCCGAATTTCTGACTCTCTTAATAAGAAGCAACCAACAGCCTGCCTGTCTCTAGACATTAAAAAAGCCTTCGATACACTAAGACATGACATACTCCTCCAAAAACTTGAAAAAACAGGAGTACGAGGAACCTGTTTGGCATGGTTTGAAGATTACCTCTCGAACCGAACACAACAGGTTCGTGTTGGCAACATTATGAGCGAGAAAAGAACCTGCCGAGTCGGAGTCCCCCAAGGAAGTGTTCTCGGAAGCACCCTGTTTCTAATATATATAAATAATCTATGTGATGGAAAATTCCACGGTAGTCCACAAGTCTACGCCGATGACACAGCAATCTTTTACTCAACTGATACGCTACAAACTTTAAACGACTTAATGCAAAAAGACCTAGATCTTATAAGCATATATTTCTCACAAAAGTACCTTCTACTAAGCCCCAAAACTAAATATTTAATTTTCAGTCCCTCTAAAAGCCTTCAGTTACCCTCCCCACTCCACTATCATCACGCTGAACCGGCTCAACCTTGCAACGAACACTGCTTCCTTGTCTCTCAAGAAAAATTTATCAAATATCTGGGATTAACGATAGACGAAAAACTTAATTGGACCCACCATATTGACTCCATTAACAGGAACTTAACAAACACCCTCCGCAGTTTCTACCTTCTCAAAAAACTTTGCCCTCCCAGCACCCTTCGAACCGTCTACTATTCATTAGTCCACTCCCGCCTACAGTATGGTATAGAATGCTGGGGCGGAACTAACAAGAAACATATAGAAACAATTTTCAAAACACAAAAGAAATTCGTTCGACTACTTTGTGGAAAAAATAAACGCACCCCATCAGCTCCTCTATTCACTAAAACCAATATTCTACCTCTGAAAAAACTCTTTCTATTCAAAACTATGAAAATATTTATTGCCAAATACTCCACTATTGTATTAAAACACTTCCAGAATAACAGACTAGGAACAGTCCCCCTCCCCCAGGCAAACACTGAAAAATTTAAGAAATCTTTTAACTTCATCGGTCCACGACTCTACAACCTACTACCTATACAGATTAAAAATAAACTTGGTCAAAAAAACTACCTAAAATTAATTAAGAAATGGTTGATAAACATCGATAAAAGCGCCAATATATATTCTGACGTCCTGTAGGGTAGGCTGGGGTATGCATGCCGTATATGTGTAAATACATTTGAACGGATTATGGCGTCCGCACACGCAGGACAGTGCCATCATTATGGGACCCACCGCATTATGGCTTCCACATACGGGTGTCAAAAGCACCTTCAACGTTAACAGTGCCGTGATTAATTATAAAATCGATTAGGAGCAACATTGAGGATGCAGTAATGTACCAAAATGAACTCAAGTATATAGCACGTAGTTCCAGCAAATACCGCAACTAGCGTGGCCTACGCAGGCAAATCAGTATATTCTGAAACGAAAAGTGGTTCAAATCCAAGTGCAGGTAGGTTCAAAGAAAAAATGCAACTCTTCACATTACTCCCAGGATTTATAACGGACGAGGCACCTGGTGAAGGGGTTTGCAACCCTTTAGTGGACCCTCATGGGTATTTAAATGAAAGAATTTTTTTTTTATCATTGTGGGCGGAGAGGAATAATCACTAAGTAATTAAATTGCGAGGGCTACCAATTTGATTAGCAAGGCACGCCAACACCTTAAAAACCTTGAGGGTACGTTGCACTTGAGGGAGTGTCATTTCGGTACTTGCACCTGGCTAAACAATTCCTTCGCCTCTAGGACGAATGATTAAAGTTAAACAAAAAAAAAATAAATAAATAAATTAAGGTTGACTGTCATCGGAAAATATTTTCGGAATTTTAATTTGTTTTTTTTTTTTTTTTTTTTTTCAAAGGGGGGGGAGGGAACCATGAGGCATGTTGTCGAATTCTTGTGATGGTTACCATTGTTTTAATGAATGTAACCAATGGTGACCAATGGTTAGGATGGTGGACAGAGGGTTAGAAACGGTGACAGATGGTTAAGGATTGTTAAAGATGGTTAGGTATGGTTAGGGATGGTTAGGGATGGTTACCGATGGTTAGGGATGGTTAGGGATGGTTAGGGATGGTTACAGATGGTTAGGGATGGTTAAGGATTGTTAGAGATGGTTAGGTATGGTTAGGTATGGTTAGGGATTGTTAGAGATGGTTAGGTATGGTTAGGGATGGTTAGGTCTCGTTACGGATGATGACCAATGGCTATCAATGGTTACTGATGGTTAGGGATTGTTTAATCCGCGGTTTCCTTACAGATAAGACATGAAGGAGGACAGTACCGTAAAGGTTGTCATGGGCCACATATGCCATTTTCACGAAATCGTTGATTTTGTGACAACAATTGTGGAATGTTTTAGTGTTTTGTCAGATGGTCGTTGCCGCCAGGGCGGCCCGCGAGGTTCCGCCCTGGCGGGGCGGTCGTTGCGGCCTGGCGGGGCCGCCTATTGACATTGTGTCACTGCAAACGGTTTCCCCATGCCATGGTAACGGGTATGTGTGGATGTTAGGGCATTCAATCATCCCTGGATTTGGCCCACCAACGTACACGGGTGTTCCCCCCCCCCCCCCAATATCCCAAAAAAAAGAATAAAAAAATTAAAACCCTAGTCAATGGGTTTATCTGGCCGACAACAACTTGAGTAGCTGAGGGTTGAGGAAGGTGTAAAACCCTGTTTTTTCACCTTAGCTGAAGTCCTCCCTTGTGTTTGGAATATGGTACCATTAAATACAAATTATTTATTTTGCAACGTCCACATTTGGGGAAAATTTGGTTTTTGTGGCCAAGATTCAACCCACGTTAATGGGGGTTTCTGGACCCAAAAAACCTCAGTACCACGCTATTTTGAACTTTAAAACCCGTTTTTTCGTCGAGTTCCCGTCTTCGGATTCAAACGAACCCGGTCCCATCTTGTTCGGCGTGGTCCAAACCCTGGGGGGAAACGCCTTCCGTCGTTTTTTCCACATTCGATATCCTTAACGCCGTGTTGTGCGCCAAAAAAAGGCGTCGTTACGAGGGCATTTAGAATTTTATAACCATTTTTCGAGGCGTTCCCGTCCTCGGATGCGCTCGAAACCAGTCCCATTGCGTTGAGGAGGTCGAAATCTGTGGGAAAAACGACTTGATTATTACCAAAAATGACCCCCACATAACGGTTCTTAGGGGTGCAGCAGCTATGCAGCCCCGTTTTGCAAATTTGAACCGGCTTTCGACCACGTTCCCGTTCTTGGATCGTCTTGAAATTGGTCCCATCTTGTTCGGCGTGGTCCAAACCCTGGGGAAACGCCTTCCTCGTTTCCAAATTCGACATCCTTAATGGGTGGTCTGCGGTCAAACGGCATTAGTAGGAGGCAATTTAGAATTTAAACACATATTTCACGACGTTCCCGTCCTCGGATTGGATCGAAACCCGTCTCATTGTGTTCAGGGGGTCGAAAAAAATGGAAAAAAAGCTTAACTTTTCCCAAAAACAACCTCCTATAAGGGTGTAGGGGTGTGGTTACACCCTTGGTAGCATGTGTTTTGGAATTTAAAGCCATTTTTCGAGGGGTTCCCGTTCTCGTATCCTCTTGAAATTGGTGCCATTCGATTCGGCGGAGTCCAAACCTTGGGAAAAAGCTTTCATTTTTTCCAATGACGACCCCCTATAAGGTGTTGTTAGGCAAAAACACCTTCGTAGGACGCAATTTTAAAATTTAAATCCATTTTTCGAAGGGTTCCCGTTCTCGGATCGTCTTGAAATTGGTCTCATTCGATTCGGCGGAGTCCAAACCATGGGAAAACACCTTCCTTCTTTTCAAATATGACCCCCTATAAGGGTGAAGGGGGAAGTCGCACCTGATGTAAGGTGGTAGCACCCTTGGTAGCAGGTGTTTTGGACTTTAAAGCCCTTTTTCGAAGGGTTCCCGTTCTCGGATCGTCTTGAAATTGGTCTCATTCGATTCGGCGGAGTCAAAACCTTCGGAAAACGAGTTTAGTTGCTCCAAAAACCGGCCCTTTAAGGGTTTTGTAGCGGAAGTAGCAGGGTAGCAGGTCTGGTCAGACTGTCCTCCAAGGTTACATATGTACGTCTATACGTTATATACATTATAACGTCTTATATACATATATCTTACTCTCTCTCTAGCATCTCTATTTCTTTACTAAGCAAATTTATATATATATAAAGAAATATATATAAATATAGTTTTATCCAGAGGTCGGAAACCGCTGGTGTCCCTTCTTTTTAAGACTCCTCGAAATATTCGGTTTCCGCCCAAAAATATGCGGTTTCCGACCCCGTTCAAGCGGTGGAAACCGTTTATGAAATCTTCGGTTTCTGACCAATGGGGGAAACCGAAGATTCCCCAACAAACTCAAATTTTTCCCACTGCCCTTCAACTTCTCCCTTCTCGTTCAAATCCTACCACAATCTTACTTGGCCTTCCAAACATCTCTCAAAAATATTTCTTAAGGGCTCGCAAAATAATTATTACTGGTTGATTGAGTCGCTAATAGTATTAAATACTTACTAAATTTTAGTAATTAATTATTACATCCTGATGTATTAATTTAGACTGAAAAAGCCATGTTCTCAGTTTCTATTAAATAAAAAATGAAACAATTTTTTTTTTAAATCGGATGGTTCTTGAACTCTTGATGATGGATACCACGTCCGAAAATCATTGAAAAACGACACCAAACTCGACCCCATGGCCATTCATAATATTTATAAGAAACTTATTTTTTTTAATCGGATGGTTTTGGCACTCCTGATGATAGATACCACGTCCGAAAATAATAGGAAAACGACACCTAGCTTGATTCCATGATAGGTAAGACTTAATAATTGTAAGAAACAATTTTTTTTAATCGGATGGTTCTAGAACTCCTGATGATGGATACCACGTCCGAAAATAATTAAAAAACGACACCAAGCTCGACCCCATGGCCATTCATAATATTTATAAGAAACTTCTTTTTTTTTTAATCGGATGGTTTTGGAACTCCTGATGATAGATACCACGTCCGAAAATAATAGGAAAACGACACCTAGCTTGATTCCAGTGTAATACAATAATTGTAAGAAAGAATTTTTTTTTAATCGGATGGTTCTAGAACTCCTGATGATGGATACCACATCCGAAAATAATAGGAAAACGACACCTAGCTTGATTCCATGATAGGTAAGACTTAATAATTGTAAGAAACAATTTTTTTTTTAATCGGATGGTTCTAGAACTCCTGATGATGGATACCACGTCCGAAAATAATTGAAAAACGACACCAAGCTCGACCCCATGGCCATTCATAATATTTAAGAAACTTCTTTTTTTCTTTTTTAAATCGGATGGTTTTGGAACTTCTGATGATAGATACCACGTCCGAAAATAATAGGAAAACGACACCTAGCTTGATTCCAGTGTAATACAATAATTGTAAGAAAGAATTTTTTTTTTAATCGGATGGTTCTAGAACTCCTGATGATGGATACCACATCCGAAAATAATAGGAAAACGACACCTAGATTGATTCCATGATAGGTAAGACTTAATAATTGTAAGAAACAATTTTTTTTTAATCGGATGGTTCTAGAACTCCTGATGATGGATAGGTACCACGTCCGAAAATAATAGGAAAACGACACCTAGCTTGATTCCATGATAAGACTAAATAATTGTAAGAAAGAATTTTTTTTAATCGGATGGCTCTAGAACTCCTGATGATGGATACGACGCCCGAAAATAATTGAAAAACGGCACCAAGCTCGACCCCATGGCTATTCATAATATTTATAAGAAACTTTTTCTTCTTCTTTTTTCTTAATCGGATGGTTTTGGAACTCCTTATTATAGATACCACGTCCGAAAATAATAGGAAAACGACACCTTGCTTGATTCCATGGTAAGAATTAATAATTGTAAGAAAGAATTTTTTTTTAATCGGATGGTTCTAGAACTCCTGATGATGGATACCACGTTCGAAAATCATTGAAAAACGACACCAAGCTCGACCCCATGGCCATTCATAATATTTATAAGAAACTTTTTTTTTCTTCTTTTTTTTAATCGGATGGTTTTGGAACTCCTGATGATAGATACCACGTCCGAAAATAATAGGAAAACGACACCTAGCTTGATTCCATGATAAGACTTGATAATAATAATTATTATTGTAAGAAATAATTATTTTTTTATCGGATGGTTCTATAACTCCTGATGATGGATACCACGTCCGAAAATAATTGAAAAACGACACCAAGCTCGACCCCATGGCCATTCATAATATGTACCTATTTATATGAAACATTTTTTTTTTTTTTTTTCAATCCGATGGTTCTGGAACTCACAAAAAATTTATTCCAGCCCGAAAATAATAATAATTGGAAATCGACACCTAGCAAAACCCTATCGCCATTCATAATAATTAATAATTAATTATTATAAGAATCTTTTCATTATTATAAGAAATTTTTTTCTGGGTTTCTTATTTTGATTTATTGTTTATTTTTTTAAATTTTAATTTAATTTGATTTTTAATTTTTAATTTTTAATTTTTAACCTGAAAAAGAATTCAAGCGGGTTTTCATATAGGAAATGAAAGGATAGATACTGTCAGGTCGCCTGTTCCAACCCCCTAAAAAAACCTACACTTGGTCGTTCAATTTTTCAATAACTTCCAAGAACTTATTTCTCATCGGGGGATATTCAGAATTTTCGAGAATTCAAAGATTAAAATTTACCTATCTACGGAGTCTGAACGAAAACAAGTAGCAAAATTTGCTTTTACTTAAAGCTGCTTTTACTTTAAAATTTAATTTTACTTAGGTAAGGGTTCACTATTCTTCTATATAAGTTAATTGTGCTAAACTTAATTCAGTGACAATCTGTACAATCTTCGGACAGATGTGTAATCTCGAGAAAACGTCTTGAATTACTTGGAAAACGACACCCTATTTGACCTGAAATGGTTGGCCGAGCGAAGCGCCCCCCCTGGGCGATGAAATGGTTGGCCGAGCGAAGCAAGGCTCCCCTGGGCGATTAACTGATCGGCCGAGCGAAGCAAGGCCCCGGGTCAGAGTGCTATCAGTCTAATATGAAAATTTGACCCTCAATCATACCCCCCCCCCCCCCACCCCTCGAGGAAGTGGTTGGCTAAGCGAAGTGAGGCCCCCCAGGCGTTGAAATAGTTGTTCGAGCGAAGCAAGGCCCCCCTAGGAGATGAAATGGTTGGCCGAGCGAAGCGAGACCCCCCTGGCCTAGAAATTGGTTGGCCGGGTGAAGCAAGCCCCCCCCCCCCCCCTCCACGGCAATGAAATGGCCTTGCTTAGCTCTCGGCCTCCAGTCAGAGATCTAGAAGTCTAATAAGAATAGTTGACCCTCAACAAGTAATTACCCCCCCCTTGCGAAGGAAGTGGTCGGCCGAGCATAATATGCTTGGAAAATATATTACCTATTTTATATGCTTGGAAAATATATTATTTTCAGTAGACCCAAAATAAATCGGAGTAGGTACCTACGTTCCTGGTCAGCAGGCCCAAAATAAATGGTTAGTTTCTAAGTACACAGATAAATTAGTTCCTTGCAAAGTCGGTTTTTCATAGGTAGGTACGTCCCTATTTTCAGTAGACCCAAAATAAATCATTTAGGTAGGTATCTACGTTCCCAAAATAAATCGTTTAGGTACCTACATTCCTCGTCAGCGGACCACACTCGGGTCGCCGGTGAAATGAAAATAATTTCAATTAGAAAATGAAAATTAGTAAAAATCTCCTCTCCAACCGAATCCTAGAAAATTTCCCCCACTTCAGCAAGAATTTAAGCGGTTTTTCACGTAGCAAAACATATTATTCTACCACCAGATGATGAAATTCAATTCGCGTTACGCCACGTGTGATTTAGCGTTAGCCCACGTATTTTATTAAAATGAAAATGTTCCAGTCATCTAAAAATTCCTGCAATTTTTCCTTAATTTTTCAACATTTTTCTTGAATTTTCCATCAGGGTTAATCCAGGATTTTCGCCACTTTTAACAATAGCTATTTACCTACCTACTTACGACTACCTACCTCCACGCGTTTTGAGAAAGTTATGAAATCCCAATTTTCTCCACGTGAAAAATCTTGAAAAATCGCCCAGAAACCAGGAAAAATTTGGCGGAATATTTTATTGATTCTAAGTGGTCGTAAATTGCAGTTTAACTTACGACTACCTACCTCCACACGTTTTGAAGAAGTTATGAAATGCCGATTTTCTCCACGTGAAAAATCTTGAAAAATCGTCCAGAAACCAGGAAAAATTTGGGGGAATATATTATTGATTCTAAGTGGTCGTAAATTGCAGTTTAACTTACGACTACCTACCTCCACGCGTTTTGAAGAAGTTATGAAATGCTGATTTTCTCCAAGTGAAAACTCCAACAGTTAGTTTCGGAGTTGCGAATAAAAACTAGTATTTTCAGTTTTTAGTTTCAGGTCCAGCGTTGAGTGAAATTTTACAGAATTAAAAAAATCTTTACTGGCCAGAACGGCTTGGACGGCGTACGGTGAACTGCAGACGGTCCCTGGTTCATAAGAATAAAAAACGCTGCTAATTTTACACTATGGTTTGTTATTCTCTGACACTCGTTAATAATAAAGAATAAAAAAGTGTAGAAATTTTTTCCCCCCAATTTGGTAAAACTTGTTTTTTTTTTCAAAATACTCATGGTTTTTACTCGGGAAATATTTGACTCCCTGAGTTTCTTAAAAAATCCATTTGTAGCCCCATGAAAGCCCTACAGATCGCCCCACTAAAATCGGATCGTTTGAGAATTTTTTTTTCAAATTTTATTTACCTACATTTTTTTTTCGAAATTGGTACCTACTTATGGTTTTACTCGGAAAATATTTGACTCCCTGAGTTCCTTAAAACATCCATTTGTAGCCCCATGAAAGCCCTACAGATCGCCCCACTAAAATCGGATCGTTTGAGAATTTTTTTTCAAATTTTATTTACCTACACTTTTTTCGAAATTGGTACCTACTTATGGTTTTACTCGGAAAATATTTGACTCCCTGAGTTCCTTAAAACATCCATTTGTAGCCCCATGAAAGCCCTACAGATCGCCCCACTAAAATCGGATCGTTTGAGAATTTTTTTTCAAATTTTATTTACCTACACTTTTTTCGAAATTGGTACCTACTTATGGTTTTACTCGGAAAATATTTGACTCCCTGAGTTCCCTGAAAAATCCCACTTAGAGCCCCATGAAAACCCAATACATCGCCACAGTGAAAGCTTATCCTTTCGAGACCCCCAAAAATAGATTCTACGTCCAAAAATCCCTGGATTACGACACCACTCTCGATCCCATACAACCATTGCAGCCCCATAGCGCCCCATGGGTTTCAGCGATCGGGCTGAAAACCTTGCGGGCACAACATACATTACATCGTAAACCAGGTATTGTGTGAAAATTTCAGGTTTTTAAAAAAATGCTTACTGCCCAAAATGGCTCGGAGATTCTCGAAAAAAATAATTTAATAATAATGCATAGAATTTCCCCCAGGTTTTGAAAAAGTTCCCACACTTCGGTTTCCACCACCCGGGTGTATATTTTTTATCCCCACAAGTGTATACAAGCGCCTATATATGTCGACTTTCAAGCGGTGGAAACCGCAGACCCGGTAAGCGGTTTCCACCGCTTGGAAAAAATATGCGGTTTCCACGGCCCCCGTGTACATACATATATATATATATATATATTTATATACGTACATATGTAACCTTGGAGGACAGTCTGACCCAACCTGCTACCCTGCTACTTCCGCTACATAGCCCTTAAAGGGCTCGTTTTTGGAACAACTAACCTCGTTTTCCCAAGGTTTCGGCCACGCCGAATCGAATGAGACCAATTTCAAGACGATCCGAGAACGGGAACCCTTCGAAAAAGGGCTTTAAAGTTCAAAACACCTGCTACCAAGGGTGCTACGAGCTTACATCAGGTGCGACTTCCCCCTTCACCCTTACAGGGGGTCATATTTGAAAAGAAGGAAGGTGTTTTCCCATGGTTTGGACTCCGCCGAATCGAATGAGACCAATTTCAAGACGATCCGAGAACGGGAACCCCTTGAAAAATGGATTTAAATTTTAAAATTGCGTCGTACGAAGGTGTTTTTGCCTAAAAACACCTTATAGGGGGTCGTCATTGGAAAAAATGAAAGCTTTTTCCCAAGGTTTGGACTCCGCCGAATCGAATGGCACCAATTTCAAGAGGATACGAGAACGGGGACCTCGTGAAAAATGCTTTTTAAAATTAAAATTGCGTCCTACGAACGTGTTTTGGCCTAAAAACACCTTATAGGGGGTCGTCATTGGAAAAAAGGGAACGTGTTTTCCCATAGTTTGGACGACGCCGAATCGAATGGCACCAATTTCAAGAGGATACGAGAACGGGGACCTCATCAAAAATGGTTTTTCAGTTTTAAATTGCGGTGGTTTTGCCCTAAAACACCTTATAGGGGGTGGGTTATTGGAAAAAAGGAAGGCGTTTTCCCATAGTTTGAAGGTCGCGGAATGCAATGGGACCAATTTCAAGACGATCCGAGAACGGGGACCTCATGACAAATGGTTTCAAATTCTAAATTGCATCCTGCTAATGCCGTTTTACCGCCGAACACCCTTATAGGGGGTCGATTTAGGAAAAATGGAAGGCGTTTTTCCAAGGTTTGGATCACGGCAAACAACATGGGACCAATTTCAAGAGGATCCGAGAACGGGGACCTCATACAAAATGGTGTTTAATTTAAAAATTGCGTCCTAGGAAGGTGGTTTTGCACTAAACACCTTATAGGGGGTGGGTGTTTGGAAAAAAGGAAGGCGTTTTCCCATAGTTTGAACGTCGCCGAATCCAATCGGACCAATTTCAAGACGATCCGAGAACGGGGAGCTCATGAAAAATGGGCTTTAAAAGTGCAAAAACGCTGGTGCAGAGGTGATTCAGCCCTAAAAACCCTTATACGGGGGTCTGTTTAAGGACAACTAAACACGTTTTCCCATAGATTTCGACAGTCTGAACACAATAGGACCCATTTCAAGACGATCCGACCACGTGGAAGCCCATGAAAAATGGGTTCAAAGATCGACATTGCGTCCTGGTAATGCCTTTTTGTTCCCAAAAAAAAAGCCCGTTAGGTGGTCGAAACAGGAAATAATAAACACGTTTTTTTCGGCGTGGTTCAGACCACGCCGAATCCGTATTCGGACCGGTTTCGATCGAATCCGAGGACGGGAACGGCCTGAAAAAGGGAACCGTTAACATCAAAAGCACTTACCAACATTTTGATGTCCCCCCCCCCCCCCCCCTCACCACCTTTGTTGTACTTTCTTCACTCGCAACGTTAAATGTAATTGGTTTGCAATATTTCATTTTACAATATTTCTGTTTTTTTTTTTTTTTTTTTTTGTTTTTTTTTCCCTCGTCTTCGTTTTTCCACTGTCTTTGACTTGACACCCAGTCCTGGAACGGGTTTCCTTAAATTGTGCCAATCACATAACTGTTCGTTAGAATGAGAGGAAATATTGGACAGACTGTAGGATTTGTGGTCATTCAGCCTTACGGTTCAACGTATAGCCCCAAATGTAGGTTCCCTATATGTCTCCCCACGTCACGGGGGTTTTTGAGTAAAGTTCATCTGAGTCCATCACATGAAGACTAGGTAGGTGGCGTAGGTACAATACGACCCCTGTGGAAAGTTCCAATTTTTTCCGTGGTTATTGATGACACTCTCTATGAGTGTCGTGTCAAAGAGGAAAAACTGGTAAGTACCTACCGGTTTTGACAAGAGTTTGTATTTATTTTATTTTATTTGTAGTTTAATGTGTAAATTTTTTTTTTTTTTTTTTTTTTTTTTTTTTTTTTTTTTTTTTTTTTTTTTTTTTTGGTGTGTGACGATACACCGTAGGTACACCTACTCGAGAGTGTTCTTCGGAACAATAATTGAGGAACAGTAGTAACGTCAACACGAACTCGAAAATTACTAGTCCCAACACCCAGAGATTAAGTGAAGGCTTCCAGAAGCCGCGCCAGACTGATTGTAGAGGAAGGGGCAACACCCAAAAACATAAACATGATTGACGGGCAACAATGAGTATGCAGGAATTAAATCAATAAATTTGTGCAAAGTGGGGACGGAAAAAAAAAAAAAAAAAAAAACGAAAGAAATTCCAAAATGACAAGCGTGAGTTTGGAGCGTCTATTTGAATCATGAAAAATGGGGTTTAGTGTTTATTTTATATCGTCAAATCACTTATGCGTTGATGTGGCGGCTCATTTTGGGTCGTCGAACAACGGCCGTCGTCCTCCACAGGTTGTGGACAATTTTTTTTTTCCCCCTTTTTTATCCTTTTTTTTTCTTTTTCAATATTTACCCTCATTAATACATTTCGTAATTCTTTCATTTTGGAACCCTACTTGTTTCCCATTGACCCCTTGAACTCGCGTTTGGCTGGCCTTGGATAGGCCAGCCAGGGATTCAATCAGGTCACCCTACCTGATTTTATTTATTTATTAATGGTTTTTTTTTTCTTTTTGTTATTGATTATTTTATTATTTTTTTTTTTTTTTTTTTATTCGCATTTTAATCTGTTCTCCTTCCCCGTAAAGCCTTTTTAAGTCTCCTTTACCTGTTATTTCTGATAACGTGGAGGGAGAAAACTCACCCCTTACAAGCTCCAAATCCTCGAAATGGTGGTTGACACCCAACTCACACTTTACCCTGACGTTGGGACTGAACAAAATTATGTCGGCAAGTGAAATCAACATGCATTTATTTGTACTTGTACACGTTTTTTTTTTTTTTTTTGGGTTTTTTTTTTGGTCTTTGGTTTTACAGAATTAACCAATGGTTAGGGACCAACAATGGAACACATCGTCTTGACGTTATTACTCCTACTAGATACCTGTTATGTCAAGTTCGAGGAAGTTTGTACAATGTACCTACTTTTTTAAAGGAAAGTTCATGACGGACTGGCAATTACATTTTGTAACACCTCATGTTAATTAAACTCCAATTTAGTACAACTGCCAAATGCGATTGGTATTTTTTAATTTGTCATGGACTGTAAATGTGATCAATTCCTTTGCGGTCGCTATAACTGCAGTTTCGTGAGGTTGGCGAGACTGAGTATGGCAAAAATCAAAATGGTGGTCGCATCCCTACAACGAACACGGTTTTTGTTAAACTTTTGTTATCTGAATGCATCCGAAGATATTCTGCGTTACAAGCGGTGTTGTTATGGTGAAGTGTATCATTACCCAAAAGTCCATTCAATTATGAAAAAAGTTGTTGTCTGTGACTGAAAGTGACATCCCACGGCGATCCTGGTCAGTGAGTGGTAAGTAATGCTGTTTTCTTACATTAATATGAGTTTTTACAAATTCTTGACACCAGAATATGTTGCTGAAGTGTATCGGGAAACCCAACAGGTATGCCTCATTCCGGGAAATGTGAGTTCTTTAATATTCCACATTTCATAGACCATGTGACCCAATGTAATAACGTTGGAAACGTTAATAAACCACTTACCTACCATGAGGAGGGCTTTGATATGTACACAAGTACTTACATGTGTCCCAACATCATAGGTTTGAGTTTGGAAACATTAGTGGTTGTGTTAATGGGCATTTGAAATGGACGACATGAAATATTCACATCAGCGCCGTGGTGTCCAGTACAAAGCAGGGATAGGGTACAGACGCCAGAAGGGGGTTAATTGCCAGTACCCTAAGTAATGGTGTAAGAATTTGGTATTAACATAGATGGTTCTGATGATTGTTAGAACGGGGAAGGGGCTGAGTGTGTCTGAGTGACATTTATCTCTACTTCTCCCCCTACATCTCACTCGTGAGGTACTTCATGTATGATTTACATTGTTTTTTTAATCTGTTACTATCTTTGTAGGCATTTGGATGTAACAACAGTACCTGCAGAAAATAAAGTTCTTGTCATCGTGAGGCGGATGGAATTTAAAACAAAGACGATACAGGGGCACGGCTGAACGAAAATGATGTGGATTTGGACAAATTGGAAGACACATGCCGCATGATCCCCCACTGTATACTGGATTTCGCCTTGGTAAGTTGAGTTGTGCAATTACCTAAAATCAACACCTACGAATAGTGTCAATAAGTACACGCCCCACTGATACTATCGGGCCCATGTGAATGAAGTACATGGCATTCAGTTAGCAATGAAAATTGTGTTACGTCACCCTGTACACATGTCAATCAACATTTTCATTGTCACTAACGGTATTCACCTGTTGTTGTGTTTGACAGGAAAACCACCACATCATGGAGACCAAAGGGGTTATCGTCCTTTCTTCCACCTCATCGGAATCAGAGACTGACAACCTTCAGGATCTGTCAGACCCAGACTTCACATTGTCCGGGTCTGAACTGTACGTTAGTGACACTTCAGTGGAAATGTCAGATGTCACGTCAGTGGATTCTTCGCCACATACACCAAAGTTACCAAGAATTCAGAACAATGACTACGTCGAAGCGGAACCACAGTTGGAGAACCCTAGCGGAACACGCGAATTTGTCGTCAGTCCGTCAGTTGCGGATTCGAGTTCATCCTCAGACACCCAGCAACGGTTCCTGGAATATTTCGAACAACGTCGTGATGAAGGTGTGTTGCTACAATCCTGCGAAGAACCAGCTCCAAGAGAAGATCCCAACGTTGCTCTCTCACCATTTGAACCTGCTTTGGAACCTGGAGAGGCGAGTACGTCTCGGGCAAATGACAGCTCTCTCGTGAGTAACCTTAGCAATAATAACCAGCGATCGGATAATAATGAATATGGTTTGGACAGTTCAGGGGAGGAGGGTAACCCTTCACTACAACCTAGGGCAAGGAGAAGTAAAGTTTACTGTTTCTACTGTGAAACGGAGGTAGGCCAGTTTGCCCGTCACATATACAGGAATCATGGTGCAGAATTTGAAGTTCAAAAAATACTCTCATACAACCGGAAATCAGTACAGAGAAAAAGACTTTTATCTATAATTAGAAACAAAGGGAACTTCTTATTGTACAAGCAAACCCACGAAGTGAGGGCAGTCCGCAAGGAAGCCATTTCTAGCAGTACTGCCGCAAGGTTGCCATGCCCATCATGCTATGGTTTTTTCGTCAAGAAGCAGCTTTGGAGACACACGAAAATTTGCCCGGCTCGCGCTGACAATCCGAACACTGTAAAACATTATCAAAATTTGGCTCACAATCTATTGTTGGGATCAGTTAAAGGTAATGAGTACCTACACCAGGAGGTGTTCCCTAGAATGAGGTCGGATGACGTGAGCGGGTTAGTCAAAACTGACCCTCTCATATGCGCATTTGGCCAACGATACGCTAAAACGCACAGAGAATCTCATCAAGTTAATGTCATATCAAGAAAAATGCGGGAGCTCGGTAAATTGGTTTATGAGATGAAAAAACAAGATGCTAGTGTCAAATCCCTTCTAGACGTTTTACGACCACATCAATATCCACTCATTGTAAAGTGTGTCAAGCAGATAGCCAAATACAATTCAACGACAGATAGGTACGTTTCTCCCACGTTCGCAATGAACATACAGAGCTCTTTAAAAGACTGTGCTCTCATAGCTTGCAATCAACTGTATGGAAGAGGCACAGGTCAAAGTAAAACATCCTACGATGAGGCAGCTTTCCCTTTCAAACAGTTAATATCTCTAATTTCCAGTGAATGGCGGGTAGATGTGTCTCACAAGGCAGGCAAAGATCTTCATTGTTCGAAAATGAATAAAACGACTATAGTACCACTGGCTAAAGACCTCCATAAATTCAGAATTTACTTGGTACATTTGGCAGCAAACTCGTGTGCAGCATTAACGTATGATAACACAGATGGGGTTGCTTATGTCAATTTATTGGAAAGTGTGTACTGCAGAGTTATGTTGTTATGTCGGAAGCGGGCTGGGGAGTTGAGTAGAATGCCTCTAGCACTTTATCAAGAATCCACTGAACGCCACAGCTACGAAGAGTTTGCTGAAACCATCACCCCTTCTGAAATGTGTCTTGTCCGTAAATTTAAGAGAGTAGTCATTCAAGGGAAGAGCAAAAATACCCCCGTCATATTTGCTGATGACGTTCAACAACACATAGCCATTCTTCTCAAATATCGCTCTAATTTCGTCTCATCAAAGAATCCATTCCTTTTTGCCAAACCAAACACAAACCTTCCGATCGCTGGTTATAAAACTTTGGTTGCTCACGCTCGGCGAGCTTCCCTACAACAACCGGACGCAATCACGAGCAGAAGTCTACGCAAACATTTAGCGACTGTTTGTCAAGTCTTCCACATGACCGACGAAGATTTGGAACAAATTAGTTCCTTCTTAGGCCATACTTCAGCTACGCATCGCACTCATTACCGGCTTCCAGACGACGTTTTTCAAACAGCAAAAGTCAGCAAGCTTTTGATGGCCCTGGAACGCGGTGAGGCTTCGAAATACAAAGGTAACCAAACACAACGACTTTTCACAATTAAAATAATTTTTTTTTTTTTTTTTTTTTTTGGACCGATTAATGAGTTGTGTCTATATCCGCTCCATATGTCTTAATGAACTCAACCACGTGTGTCAAGTTTGAAAGTTAATCTTGCTGACTAGGTGGAATCTGTAAGTCAATACAGTCACAAAAGGAAAAATTAAAAATAAAAAAAAAAAACCCAATGAATGAGACTCCTTCGAAATTGACTTTAACACTGATGCAAATGGATGCAGTAGTCACGAACTCAGTCAACGGTATCATTAAAATGTTTAACATAATCTTTCATTCGACGACAGTGGTTGGTTTCTCTCCATGTTTTGACAAACCTCGTAATGATCAAATTGCCTAAACTCGGTGTAATGGTTTCAGGGAAATCCTTAGACGAAATAGACATCGATATGGACGAAACCTTGGCGGACTTGAACAACGACGACTCAATGAATGTGAGTGAGGAAGTTGAAGACGATCTCTCACGCAGCCTCCTTGTCAATGAAACTGGATCCAGCGGCGACGATGTAATACAGAATACTCCCCAGGCCGGCACAACGCCATCAACTTCAACCAAACAATTTCAACAAACTCATCGCCCAGTGAATGACAGTGGCAGGAAAGTCAAAACATTTGAAAGAGTGAAATGGACTGATGAAGATAAAAAATTAGTTTTGCATTATTTTCACGAACACGTGGTACATAGGACTACCCCTACACGACGGGAATGTACTGCCTTTTTGGCCAATTTCCCGAAACGCTTCAACGGACGGACTTGGCAAAAAGTAAAAGTTTTTATCTACAACCATAATAAGCGGCAAAAGAAACGCTCTGTTTGATTTTCCTTGCCTCATTTTGCCAGTCCGTGATGAACTGTCCTTTCAAAAGTAGGTATATTGTTAAAACTTCCTCGGACTTGACATAACAGGTATCCAGTAGGAGTAATGAACGTCAAGACGCGTGTTCCATTGTTGGTCCCTAAACATTGGTTATTTATGTAAAAGAAAAAAAAAAAAAAAAAAAAACGTGTACAAGTACAAATAAATGCATGTTGATTTCACTTGCCGACATAATTTTGTTCAGTCCCAACGTCAGGGTAAAGTGTGAGTTGGGTGTCAACCACCATTTCGAGGATTTGGAGCTTGTAAGGGGTGAGTTTTCTCCCTCCACGTTATCAGAAATAACAGGTAAAGGAGACTTAAAAAGGCTTTACGGGGAAGGAGAACAGATTAAAATGCGAATAAAAAAAAAAAAAAAAATAATAATAAAATAATCAATAACAAAAAGAAAAAAAAACCATTAATAAATAAATAAAATCAGGTAGGGTGACCTGATTGAATCCCTGGCTGGCCTATCCAAGGCCAGCCAAACGCGAGTTCAAGGGGTCAATGGGAAACAAGTAGGGTTCCAAAATGAAAGAATTACGAAATGTATTAATGAGGGTAAATATTGAAAAAGAAAAAAAAAGGATAAAAAAGGGGGAAAAAAAAAATTGTCCACAACCTGTGGAGGACGACGGCCGTTGTTCGACGACCCAAAATGAGCCGCCACATCAACGCATAAGTGATTTGACGATATAAAATAAACACTAAACCCCATTTTTCATGATTCAAATAGACGCTCCAAACTCACGCTTGTCATTTTGGAATTTCTTTCGTTTTTTTTTTTTTTTTTTTTTTCCGTCCCCACTTTGCACAAATTTATTGATTTAATTCCTGCATACTCATTGTTGCCCGTCAATCATGTTTATGTTTTTGGGTGTTGCCCCTTCCTCTACAATCAGTCTGGCGCGGCTTCTGGAAGCCTTCACTTAATCTCTGGGTGTTGGGACTAGTAATTTTCGAGTTCGTGTTGACGTTACTACTGTTCCTCAATTATTGTTCCGAAGAACACTCTCGAGTAGGTGTACCTACGGTGTATCGTCACACACCAAAAAAAAAAAAAAAAAAAAAAAAAAAAAAAAAAAAAAAAAAAAAAAAAAAAAATTTACACATTAAACTACAAATAAAATAAAATAAATACAAACTCTTGTCAAAACCGGTAGGTACTTACCAGTTTTTCCTCTTTGACACGACACTCATAGAGAGTGTCATCAATAACCACGGAAAAAATTGGAACTTTCCACAGGGGTCGTATTGTACCTACGCCACCTACCTAGTCTTCATGTGATGGACTCAGATGAACTTTACTCAAAAACCCCCGTGACGTGGGGAGACATATAGGGAACCTACATTTGGGGCTATACGTTGAACCGTAAGGCTGAATGACCACAAATCCTACAGTCTGTCCAATATTTCCTCTCATTCTAACGAACAGTTATGTGATTGGCACAATTTAAGGAAACCCGTTCCAGGACTGGGTGTCAAGTCAAAGACAGTGGAAAAACGAAGACGAGGGAAAAAAAAACAAAAAAAAAAAAAAAAAAAAACAGAAATATTGTAAAATGAAATATTGCAAACCAATTACATTTAACGTTGCGAGTGAAGAAAGTACAACAAAGGTGGTGAGGGGGGGGGGGGGGGGGGACATCAAAATGTTGGTAAGTGCTTTTGATGTTAACGGTTCCCTTTTTCAGGCCGTTCCCGTCCTCGGATTCGATCGAAACCGGTCCGAATACGGATTCGGCGTGGTCTGAACCACGCCGAAAAAAACGTGTTTATTATTTCCTGTTTCGACCACCTAACGGGCTTTTTTTTTGGGAACAAAAAGGCATTACCAGGACGCAATGTCGATCTTTGAACCCATTTTTCATGGGCTTCCACGTGGTCGGATCGTCTTGAAATGGGTCCTATTGTGTTCAGACTGTCGAAATCTATGGGAAAACGTGTTTAGTTGTCCTTAAACAGACCCCCGTATAAGGGTTTTTAGGGCTGAATCACCTCTGCACCAGCGTTTTTGCACTTTTAAAGCCCATTTTTCATGAGCTCCCCGTTCTCGGATCGTCTTGAAATTGGTCCGATTGGATTCGGCGACGTTCAAACTATGGGAAAACGCCTTCCTTTTTTCCAAACACCCACCCCCTATAAGGTGTTTAGTGCAAAACCACCTTCCTAGGACGCAATTTTTAAATTAAACACCATTTTGTATGAGGTCCCCGTTCTCGGATCCTCTTGAAATTGGTCCCATGTTGTTTGCCGTGATCCAAACCTTGGAAAAACGCCTTCCATTTTTCCTAAATCGACCCCCTATAAGGGTGTTCGGCGGTAAAACGGCATTAGCAGGATGCAATTTAGAATTTGAAACCATTTGTCATGAGGTCCCCGTTCTCGGATCGTCTTGAAATTGGTCCCATTGCATTCCGCGACCTTCAAACTATGGGAAAACGCCTTCCTTTTTTCCAATAACCCACCCCCTATAAGGTGTTTTAGGGCAAAACCACCGCAATTTAAAACTGAAAAACCATTTTTGATGAGGTCCCCGTTCTCGTATCCTCTTGAAATTGGTGCCATTCGATTCGGCGTCGTCCAAACTATGGGAAAACACGTTCCCTTTTTTCCAATGACGACCCCCTATAAGGTGTTTTTAGGCCAAAACACGTTCGTAGGACGCAATTTTAATTTTAAAAAGCATTTTTCACGAGGTCCCCGTTCTCGTATCCTCTTGAAATTGGTGCCATTCGATTCGGCGGAGTCCAAACCTTGGGAAAAAGCTTTCATTTTTTCCAATGACGACCCCCTATAAGGTGTTTTTAGGCAAAAACACCTTCGTACGACGCAATTTTAAAATTTAAATCCATTTTTCAAGGGGTTCCCGTTCTCGGATCGTCTTGAAATTGGTCTCATTCGATTCGGCGGAGTCCAAACCATGGGAAAACACCTTCCTTCTTTTCAAATATGACCCCCTGTAAGGGTGAAGGGGGAAGTCGCACCTGATGTAAGCTCGTAGCACCCTTGGTAGCAGGTGTTTTGAACTTTAAAGCCCTTTTTCGAAGGGTTCCCGTTCTCGGATCGTCTTGAAATTGGTCTCATTCGATTCGGCGTGGCCGAAACCTTGGGAAAACGAGGTTAGTTGTTCCAAAAACGAGCCCTTTAAGGGCTATGTAGCGGAAGTAGCAGGGTAGCAGGTTGGGTCAGACTGTCCTCCAAGGTTACATATGTACGTATATACGTATATATATATATATATATATTTCTTTATATATATATAAATTTGCTTAGTAAAGAAATAGAGATGCTAGAGAGAGAGTAAGATATATGTATATAAGACGTTATAATGTATATAACGTATAGACGTACATATGTAACCTTGGAGGACAGTCTGACCAGACCTGCTACCCTGCTACTTCCGCTACAAAACCCTTAAAGGGCCGGTTTTTGGAGCAACTAAACTCGTTTTCCGAAGGTTTTGACTCCGCCGAATCGAATGAGACCAATTTCAAGACGATCCGAGAACGGGAACCCTTCGAAAAAGGGCTTTAAAGTCCAAAACACCTGCTACCAAGGGTGCTACCACCTTACATCAGGTGCGACTTCCCCCTTCACCCTTATAGGGGGTCATATTTGAAAAGAAGGAAGGTGTTTTCCCATGGTTTGGACTCCGCCGAATCGAATGAGACCAATTTCAAGACGATCCGAGAACGGGAACCCTTCGAAAAATGGATTTAAATTTTAAAATTGCGTCCTACGAAGGTGTTTTTGCCTAACAACACCTTATAGGGGGTCGTCATTGGAAAAAATGAAAGCTTTTTCCCAAGGTTTGGACTCCGCCGAATCGAATGGCACCAATTTCAAGAGGATACGAGAACGGGAACCCCTCGAAAAATGGCTTTAAATTCCAAAACACATGCTACCAAGGGTGTAACCACACCCCTACACCCTTATAGGAGGTTGTTTTTGGGAAAAGTTAAGCTTTTTTTCCATTTTTTTCGACCCCCTGAACACAATGAGACGGGTTTCGATCCAATCCGAGGACGGGAACGTCGTGAAATATGTGTTTAAATTCTAAATTGCCTCCTACTAATGCCGTTTGACCGCAGACCACCCATTAAGGATGTCGAATTTGGAAACGAGGAAGGCGTTTCCCCAGGGTTTGGACCACGCCGAACAAGATGGGACCAATTTCAAGACGATCCAAGAACGGGAACGTGGTCGAAAGCCGGTTCAAATTTGCAAAACGGGGCTGCATAGCTGCTGCACCCCTAAGAACCGTTATGTGGGGGTCATTTTTGGTAATAATCAAGTCGTTTTTCCCACAGATTTCGACCTCCTCAACGCAATGGGACTGGTTTCGAGCGCATCCGAGGACGGGAACGCCTCGAAAAATGGTTATAAAATTCTAAATGCCCTCGTAACGACGCCTTTTTTTGGCGCACAACACGGCGTTAAGGATATCGAATGTGGAAAAAACGACGGAAGGCGTTTCCCCCCAGGGTTTGGACCACGCCGAACAAGATGGGACCGGGTTCGTTTGAATCCGAAGACGGGAACTCGACGAAAAAACGGGTTTTAAAGTTCAAAATAGCGTGGTACTGAGGTTTTTTGGGTCCAGAAACCCCCATTAACGTGGGTTGAATCTTGGCCACAAAAACCAAATTTTCCCCAAATGTGGACGTTGCAAAATAAATAATTTGTATTTAATGGTACCATATTCCAAACACAAGGGAGGACTTCAGCTAAGGTGAAAAAACAGGGTTTTACACCTTCCTCAACCCTCAGCTACTCAAGTTGTTGTCGGCCAGATAAACCCATTGACTAGGGTTTTAATTTTTTTATTCTTTTTTTTGGGATATTGGGGGGGGGGGGGGGAACACCCGTGTACGTTGGTGGGCCAAATCCAGGGATGATTGAATGCCCTAACATCCACACATACCCGTTACCATGGCATGGGGAAACCGTTTGCAGTGACACAATGTCAATAGGCGGCCCCGCCAGGCCGCAACGACCGCCCCGCCAGGGCGGAACCTCGCGGGCCGCCCTGGCGGCAACGACCATCTGACAAAACACTAAAACATTCCACAATTGTTGTCACAAAATCAACGATTTCGTGAAAATGGCATATGTGGCCCATGACAACCTTTACGGTACTGTCCTCCTTCATGTCTTATCTGTAAGGAAACCGCGGATTAAACAATCCCTAACCATCAGTAACCATTGATAGCCATTGGTCATCATCCGTAACGAGACCTAACCATCCCTAACCATACCTAACCATCTCTAACAATCCCTAACCATACCTAACCATACCTAACCATCTCTAACAATCCTTAACCATCCCTAACCATCTGTAACCATCCCTAACCATCCCTAACCATCCCTAACCATCGGTAACCATCCCTAACCATCCCTAACCATACCTAACCATCTTTAACAATCCTTAACCATCTGTCACCGTTTCTAACCCTCTGTCCACCATCCTAACCATTGGTCACCATTGGTTACATTCATTAAAACAATGGTAACCATCACAAGAATTCGACAACATGCCTCATGGTTCCCTCCCCCCCCTTTGAAAAAAAAAAAAAAAAAAAAAAACAAATTAAAATTCCGAAAATATTTTCCGATGACAGTCAACCTTAATTTATTTATTTATTTTTTTTTTGTTTAACTTTAATCATTCGTCCTAGAGGCGAAGGAATTGTTTAGCCAGGTGCAAGTACCGAAATGACACTCCCTCAAGTGCAACGTACCCTCAAGGTTTTTAAGGTGTTGGCGTGCCTTGCTAATCAAATTGGTAGCCCTCGCAATTTAATTACTTAGTGATTATTCCTCTCCGCCCACAATGATAAAAAAAAAATTCTTTCATTTAAATACCCATGAGGGTCCACTAAAGGGTTGCAAACCCCTTCACCAGGTGCCTCGTCCGTTATAAATCCTGGGAGTAATGTGAAGAGTTGCATTTTTTCTTTGAACCTACCTGCACTTGGATTTGAACCACTTTTCGTTTCAGAATATACTGATTTGCCTGCGTAGGCCACGCTAGTTGCGGTATTTGCTGGAACTACGTGCTATATACTTGAGTTCATTTTGGTACATTACTGCATCCTCAATGTTGCTCCTAATCGATTTTATAATTAATCACGGCACTGTTAACGTTGAAGGTGCTTTTGACACCCGTATGTGGAAGCCATAATGCGGTGGGTCCCATAATGATGGCACTGTCCTGCGTGTGCGGACGCCATAATCCGTTCAAATGTATTTATCCTTATACGAATATGTACAAACATACCGTTTTAATTGCCCTTGGTAATGTAGCTACTGGTTGTCATAATACACCCAAACCAGTATGTCACCGGTACCATCCCCAGTATGATGCGGCCGTATTTATCCTTATACGTTTCAATAACATTAGGGCACCATTTCACAGTGACGTAGATGGACACCCTCATTTTAAAATTATGTCAGCCACAATTGATTGACGTATGTATCATCTGCGGACAATCACAGTGGGCGTCAAATAATTGTCAATGTTCAATTAACACTTTGGATATACTGCATTCGTGTTGGCGTAATAGTACGACCCACCTTAGGACTCAACATCATTACGACGACCAATAATTTGGGTGATTGTTCTCATCATAGCTTACGAAGTGTGTTTGTTCAGCCCACATTGGCTGAATGGTGTTAGGGCAATGTCATGCAACGTCCAACATGTAATCGTCAACATTATTGAAATATGGTGGTCGAAGCACTGACACACCCCCATAGCTGGGCAGGTTGGCTCGTACCAGCCTTCCTGAAAAGGTGGTGCATTGGTTGTTCACACACCACACACTCAACGACACCCCAAAACCATTACGACGTAATGTGTGCTGGTGATCCATGACACACATGGTATAATTTTTTGAAAACCCTTATGGCGGATGGTGTCCACTCCTAACCAATGAATGGGGGTCACCCATGCTTTGGGATGGCTAGGCGTGAGTAGTCATGGTGGGGAATCCTGACGAGCGGTAGAGAGGGTTTTTAACATTCCGTTTTTTGGTTTAAATAATTTTCTTATTATTGCAACGGTTTTTTTTTTTTTTTTTTTTTTTTTTTGTGTTTGGTGGGTATACGGCCGTTGAGGGCATCGGAAAACAACGCACACCAGGGCAATCCTTATCGAAACCATGTCCCACGAGGAAGGGGGGGGGGGGTTTGAAGGAACACAGATCACGCATCGCTTGAGTGTTGAGTGTGCGTCATTGTATGTGTCTTCATAATTGCAGGTTTTTTGTCAGAGCTCGTCGTGTTAGTTGTAGGGTGGGGAAGACAGTTGTACAACTACTCTCGTCCTCGAACCATGCCAACAAAACGTGAATATAGGCAAACTTCCATATTATGAACGTAAATGTACGTACGTGACGATAAACGGCGCTTACTAGTAAGTGTAGTACGAAATCTCCCAGTTATTGAATGAAGGTACCAAACTCCACTTCCACAAATGTAACAATTATTCCAAATAGAGCATTTTGTGCCCTGTAACTCGTGCAGGTCTACCCATCGTCTGAGGGTATATGGTTGCAAACGTTCCTTCACTGTCAAGGGATACGCCTTATCCCTGCGTAACACTAAGTAGGGTTTTTTTTTAGTGGGTGGGTGAGGGGGGGGGGGGGGGGCAACACCCTTACTTCCAAGCTAAAGCCACCCAACGCCCTAGCTTGATCTTCAAGGGAGAGGCAATTTGCAATTTGGCCATGTCGACGACCAGCTATTGCAGTCTTGGACAACAAGAAACACATTGTCACCAAGCCTCGCGAGCTTTGCTGACCTTTTCCTACCTTGACACACTCTACCAGACTTATCGTAAGTGAAATCTTCGTCGGCTACATATAACGGTCGTCTGAAACCTGTTGGTGACAATTGTACAACATTAGCCCACATTGGGAGCACCAGGTCCAAGCTTTGGAGACCTTTGCTCTCCCCACCCCCCCCCCCCCCCCCCCCCCCACAACACTATCTATGCACCATTGTAGCTAACTGAGGATGCCTTTTTTAAAGGTTGTAGGCTACCATTCTCCTTCACACACTAGGAAAAAAACCCTTACGCAGCTTGAAAGGGTTTGTTCAAGCATTTTGGCCCGTCTTTTATCACGATAACAGGATGTTACCACTCCTTGCGACGCCAGCAGACACCTTGTGAGCTATTTCCTAACCCTTTAAAATCCATCACCCACCTTCGAACCTGCTTTGCAAACATCGAACAAGTTTCTAAACCGTGGGTGGCAGGATTACTGCTTTTACTTGAGTACTCACTGTGCTTGAAATGTACATTCGAAAATCCGGTCGTACGGTATCCTCAACGACGCTTGATCTCACATATAACCACTGTCACTGCCTAATTGCGGTAAATGCTGTGTCCTCCCTGTGGCCATTTACGTACCACCTGAAATAGCATTTCAACCTCCATGGTACATAGCATGAGGTATTATCATAGGTTCCTCTCTCAGTCACATGTGCAGTAACCTGGAGGACATGACAGTATTTAAGACATCGTTATCATTCACTCATTGACTCCATAACTTCACTCAATATCGGGGCTATTTCATTATATTAATAGATAAACAAAGTAACTGTAATCAAATAACTGTTATTAATTAAATGGCATGTAGCGAAAAGGTCTGAAAGCAAATATGCTACGACCAAATTGATGTAATTATGTTACTGGGGTTACTACACTTTTCCACCTTCAAGCATCTGGCCAATTAGATACTGTGATTGGCGCTTTACTGGCTGCCACCCACGGTTTAGAAACTTGTTCGATGTTTGCAAAGCAGGTTCGAAGGTGGGTGATGGATTTTAAAGGGTTAGGAAATAGCTCACAAGGTGTCTGCTGGCGTCGCAAGGAGTGGTAACATCCTGTTATCGTGATAAAAGACGGGCCAAAATGCTTGAACAAACCCTTTCAAGCTGCGTAAGGGTTTTTTTCCTAGTGTGTGAAGGAGAATGGTAGCCTACAACCTTTAAAAAAGGCATCCTCAGTTAGCTACAATGGTGCATAGATAGTGTTGTGGGGGGGGGGGGGGGGGGGGTGGGGAGAGCAAAGGTCTCCAAAGCTTGGACCTGGTGCTCCCAATGTGGGCTAATGTTGTACAATTGTCACCAACAGGTTTCAGACGACCGTTATATGTAGCCGACGAAGATTTCACTTACGATAAGTCTGGTAGAGTGTGTCAAGGTAGGAAAAGGTCAGCAAAGCTCGCGAGGCTTGGTGACAATGTGTTTCTTGTTGTCCAAGACTGCAATAGCTGGTCGTCGACATGGCCAAATTGCAAATTGCCTCTCCCTTGAAGATCAAGCTAGGGCGTTGGGTGGCTTTAGCTTGGAAGTAAGGGTGTTGCCCCCCCCCCCCCCCCCTCACCCACCCACTAAAAAAAAACCCTACTTAGTGTTACGCAGGGATAAGGCGTATCCCTTGACAGTGAAGGAACGTTTGCAACCATATACCCTCAGACGATGGGTAGACCTGCACGAGTTACAGGGCACAAAATGCTCTATTTGGAATAATTGTTACATTTGTGGAAGTGGAGTTTGGTACCTTCATTCAATAACTGGGAGATTTCGTACTACACTTACTAGTAAGCGCCGTTTATCGTCACGTACGTACATTTACGTTCATAATATGGAAGTTTGCCTATATTCACGTTTTGTTGGCATGGTTCGAGGACGAGAGTAGTTGTACAACTGTCTTCCCCACCCTACAACTAACACGACGAGCTCTGACAAAAAACCTGCAATTATGAAGACACATACAATGACGCACACTCAACACTCAAGCGATGCGTGATCTGTGTTCCTTCAAACCCCCCCCCCCCTTCCTCGTGGGACATGGTTTCGATAAGGATTGCCCTGGTGTGCGTTGTTTTCCGATGCCCTCAACGGCCGTATACCCACCAAACACAAAAAAAAAAAAAAAAAAAAAAAAAAAACCGTTGCAATAATAAGAAAATTATTTAAACCAAAAAACGGAATGTTAAAAACCCTCTCTACCGCTCGTCAGGATTCCCCACCATGACTACTCACGCCTAGCCATCCCAAAGCATGGGTGACCCCCATTCATTGGTTAGGAGTGGACACCATCCGCCATAAGGGTTTTCAAAAAATTATACCATGTGTGTCATGGATCACCAGCACACATTACGTCGTAATGGTTTTGGGGTGTCGTTGAGTGTGTGGTGTGTGAACAACCAATGCACCACCTTTTCAGGAAGGCTGGTACGAGCCAACCTGCCCAGCTATGGGGGTGTGTCAGTGCTTCGACCACCATATTTCAATAATGTTGACGATTACATGTTGGACGTTGCATGACATTGCCCTAACACCATTCAGCCAATGTGGGCTGAACAAACACACTTCGTAAGCTATGATGAGAACAATCACCCAAATTATTGGTCGTCGTAATGATGTTGAGTCCTAAGGTGGGTCGTACTATTACGCCAACACGAATGCAGTATATCCAAAGTGTTAATTGAACATTGACAATTATTTGACGCCCACTGTGATTGTCCGCAGATGATACATACGTCAATCAATTGTGGCTGACATAATTTTAAAATGAGGGTGTCCATCTACGTCACTGTGAAATGGTGCCCTAATGTTATTGAAACGTATAAGGATATGTATACATATACATGTATACTTACTGTATGTGTGTGCATATGCATGTATGCTTCGGTCTGCCCTGTAGAGCGTAGAACCAACAAAATTTGTTGTATTTAATACTACACCTCCTTACACTGTTTTTGCCCAACTCAATACCCATTGTTACTATTATTACTATTTAACTCAACTATATAACAATCAACTTACCAAATTCACAACAACATCATCAGCATCATTTCATTTTACTCAATTAGGTACCTATATTATTTAACTCTGTTATACTACCTCATAATATTAATTTCCACCGCAATACAATCCAACCAAGCTTGGATGAGAGCGGTGGAAAAGTTTTTATTTCCTATATATATATACACATGTATATACTACTTATCTTCAAACACCGACCTTTATACTTACCTGTGATAATATTATTATACCTACTTGTACTTATGGAAATAAAATCATTTTGAAATCTGAATCTGAATCTGATCATTGTCAAAAAATTGAAAGAATCGGGCAGATTCTCGAAATTCTGAATCGATTCTCCGATACACCGGGAGAAAGATTCTTACAGTATCGATTTTTGCCTAAAAAATCAATTCTCCCAAGAATCGATACGTGTTTGACATCCATAATGACTTCCCGTACGATACATATTATCAAACTTGTCAGTGCTAAAGTCTATTCACCTAATTTATAATACTGTTTTGTGTGAAATTCTTCTTTTTGTTCATCTATATTGTCGACTTAATTCCCGTTCAGCCTACGGTGATAAGTAAATTGGTTCGTGCCCTGCGGGTGGCCAGGAAGGACGTCCAAAAGGTAGAAAACCCGCCGATCGGCAAGTTGTGATTTGTGCGATATCGACAACAACCTACGACAAAGAAAACCGCTGCGTTCCACCCACCGACTAAAACCGTGTAAGTTGTGAAGTAGGCAGTCAGGTTAGGCGAGTATTATATAAACTGGAGCCTTGAACTTCTCCGTGTTGTCGAAACGGTCTAGATCAGGGGTTCAACTCGACAATTTTCAGAAGGGCAGAGCGTGGGGGACGTCGAGTGATTAGTGTGGACTGGCAACGTAGGCAAACTCATTAGTCATTAGTTTTGACGTAATTGGCTATGAGGACGAGTTCGAGGAACCTATTTTGTATACGTAGAATCCATTTTTTTGGATTCCAGAACATCCGATGCCGCCCTGGAGATCTACGGGGCTTTCTAGGGGCTACAAATGGTGATTCAGAAGAATGCTACTTAGGAGGTCGAATAAGGTGTTGTTTCCGAGTAATTTTCGTCTTAGAATTTGGAGGTCATGCGATCACACCGTGGGGATCTATGGGGTTTTCTTTGGCTGCAAATGGAGCGTCTGAAGGATGCCGGTACATCGATTAAGGTGCCGTTTTCTGAGTAATTTTGGACGTAGAATCCATTTTTGGGGGTCCCAGGACCATATTATGGCCCCCATAGATCCCATATGGGGCTACAAATGGAGCTATTGAACGATGCCAGGAGATCGATTAAGGTGGCGTTTTCGATTAATTGTCGACGTAGAAGCCATTTTTGACGGTACCAGAACCATCAGATTTCACCGTGGGGATCTACCTATGGGGTTTTCTTCGGGGACAAATGGAACTGTCGAAGGATGCTAGGAGGGCGAATAAGGTGTCGTTTTCCGAGTAACTTCGGACGTAGAAGCCATTTTTGGGTGTCCCAGTACCATCTGGTTCCACCGTGGGGATCCATGGGGATAAAAATGGAGATTTTAGAAGACGGTCATTCTATTTTAAATTGCCTGTTTAGTGTATCGAATAAACGAAATAAACTGCTGTAATATTTTCTTATCAATGAAAAAAATTGCAACGTATTCTTTGACATCATAGGAAACAATGACGACGATGTGTTTGGCTTAATCTTTCATTGGTTCACAGTAGAAAAATATTATACAGGAAAAAACGGGGAAAAAACTCATGAGTGTCACTGTATCCTTACTATGAGCTATACACTCAACAACAAATTTTTATCAGGGGAAGGGAGGAGTTATTAAATTAAATTCACACTGAAATTGAATTCTAATTATGAATTTATTTAAGTTATTACAAGAAATCAGAAGGGGAAGGCCGAAAAATTTATTGGGCCTCAGGTGGGACTCGAACCCACAACCTTCGCATTACTAGTGCGACGCTCTACCAATTACGCCACTGAGACCAGCAGTCATGATAGAACATCGGAGATTGAAGGCTCAACCGTCCCCCTGCCCCCAACGCTTGATTCGGCCTTCTCATATTGTTGCTTATTTTCCCCTTCTGAACCCTGATCTGATATGAAGCCAGTAGACATCCTACTTTTGTCCCTCTTCCTAGGGGTCCCTTAATTCCCCAGGAGGAGTAGTAATGCGAAGGTTGTGGGTTCGAGTCCCACCTGAGGCCCAATAAATTTTTCGGCCTTCCCCTTCTGATTTCTTGTAATAACTTAAATAAATTCATAATTAGAATTCAATTTCAGTGTGAATTTAATTTAATAACTCCTCCCTTCCCCAAATAAAACACTGTATGAGGGAAGCAGTTCAAAATTCCCTCAAGTCATTACCTAATGAAATTTTTATCAGATAGAGGGACAAAACATTTTTTTTTAAAGTGAATTTCACGTGAATAAAGTGAGATATGAGAGAAAGAGTATGACGTTGGAGTTATAATTGATTCACTTGGTGTCCTTCAAAAGTTTTGTATCCTTGATTTCTTTTATTTCTTGCCCATGAGTGTCACATGTTCTGTGATCAAGAAGGCAACAGCTGAGAGGCGGGAACGCGCTCGTTTCCATGGTAACGGATACAACTTCGTTTCAGACAGTTTAGTTTTGCTGTGGGCTGCAAGGTTTTTCTGCTTTTCCGAAGAATCTTCGAAAACATGGTGCGTATTTTTATTCTCTCTCATGAGTGTCACGTAAGTTAAGAAACTATAGGAACTGCTATCGATATGAAATAATTACACCTGGTTTCTATGTGGAAACAGGTTCAAGATGCTTTTATTCGATTTTCATTATGATGTTTCTAGGCTGCTGGGCGCATAATATGCGCTTATTTAGCTCAAAATCTCAGGAGTTTCACATTACTACAATGACTGACCGCAAAATTGAATTAGGGTTGCTGCATGAGTACCCTGTCACGATAAATACGACACCAGCGGATAAGGACTTGATTTTAGTGTTTTAATCGAAAATTTATGTGCCAGACTTAAAATTTTCGTGACACTCATGAGTTTATATCACTCCCCCCCCCCCCCCCCCCAAATTGTATTTGAATGCGTTTATGACACGCTAACAATGAAGTCTTATGCATCCTCAAGTGTTGCAACCGGATACGTTTTGGTACCATTCCCTCAAGAACAGGGGTTCCCAACCTTTTTTTACCTCGCCCCTCCTAGGTCGGTGTGAACACCATTGCGCCCCCCCCCCCCCCTTTGTTCTATGTAATTATACTCTCCCCCTCCTCAAAAATGCTAGGTATAAGTATAATCATGGTATAATTTTAATGAGTAAATTCACATTCAAACGGAACTTTTTATTTGTCGTTGTATTCATGTTGACAAACACTCACGCTCCAGCCTACCTAAATAATTAGGAATGGAAGCGTTTCTGGATTTTTGTTTTTTAATCGATAGAAGACTCCAAATAATACTACAAATGGGGTTAAAACACAAACTGCAAGCTCGTATGAATTTATAAAATTTATGGAAAAATTTCTATTTGAATTTTGGCGGAAACCCGAGGTCAGCTCCTATTGGTCGAAGAGTTGGCCACCATTACAAAACTAAAAACTAGATTAAGATTAAGTTAATTTATATCACAAATGAGTTGAGTCAATAAGCATGATCACATTCACACCAAAGCGAACACAGCCATTTTCGCGTAACTCCAGTGTCATCAGAGCCAAATGCCAAGAAAAAATCGAAAATAGAAGAAAAAATCGACCTGCAGGGCAGGTCCTGCACTCTGGTGTTTTTTGATTGGAAACCGGAACCACTATAGGTGGCGTCACGTTAAATGATTATAAACTACGTGAAAGACTTTTTGGCAGTTTTTGGGCCTTGATCGCGCCTCCCCTGGAGACCCTTCACGCCCCCCCAAGGGGGGCGTGCCCCCCAGGTTGGGAATCCCTGCTCAAGAAGTACAATCTAGCTTAAACTTGTCGTGACACTCATGAGGCTGTAATTTGAGTTGTTTCCACAAAAAAAGTAGTTCATCGTTGAAAAACTCGCTGCACAGCTACTGATCCTTAAAATATGAAATATAAAGTAGCTCGTGACGAAATGACAGCTTGTTTGGAGCACTTTCAGTTTTTGCGAAGCTGCTCACTACAGGACCCCAAAACAGGCAATTTAAAATAGAACGACCGAAGAATGCCAGGAGGTCGAAAAGGTGTCGTTTTCGAAGTATTTTTGGACGTAGAATCCATTTTTTGGGGTCCCAGTACCATCCGATTTCTCCGCGGGCATCTACGGGGTTTTCGTGGGGCTACAAAGGGAGCTTTCGAAGGATGCCAGGAGGTCGAATAAGGTGTCGTTTTCCGCGTAATTTTGGACGTAGAATCCACTTTTCGGGGTCCCTCATCTGTTCAAACTTTGTCCAGAAAAAAAATTCTATGACACTGAACCTATTTTTGCACAATTAGGAATGGAAATGCACCCGAATTTCGTGTTTAATCATCCTGTACCATCATGGTATAGGGATTGCAATCCCGGGATCCCGAAATCCCGGGATCCCGGTCGATTTTTGCCAATTTGAAATCCCGGGATTCGTGGAGTCAATCCCGGGATCCCGGGGTTCGAGAATTAATTGCACCTCGCACGTAAATTGCTCAAGTCTTGTCGGGAAAAATTTTTAACAACGGACAATAATTCGAAGGCTAAGTGAAAGTGCTCTAAGATGAAAACTGTGAAGTCCCCTGAAGAAAGGATCGGAAATCTATGAACCAGCCGGTGCCGGTGCCGAAAATACGAAAAGATTTATCGACCACAATTAAAAAAGAAACGAGCCTGTTCAAAAATGGAGGCAGCCGAGGCCACCATTTGGATTTAGTATACAAAAAAAAGGGGGCTTAGAACGGAAAAATAGACATGTTCTAATTTTTTTTAAATGTTGTCAGGGACGGTACCAGCTTCGAAACCCTTGTGCTAAATGCTGTATGCTCGAAAAACCGCGAAATTTTCGTTTTTTTTTTTTTTTTTTTTTTTTCAGTTCTTGGCTTTTAGTTTCAAAAATGTGCGCCCTAACGAAAAAGTCACTGTATACTATCTTCAAGTAGACAAGATTTGCTACCATTTGAGCGCAACGGCAGCTTTCTAGGACCAATGGGCCCCGAGATTAACCCTCTTCAAACATTGACCATTTTCCCCCAAATGTTAGAAATCGTGGTTTTATTCTTCTTCAGTACGGAATATCGGCTATAATATTCATCCCACGAGGAAAGTTATGAGGAATGAAATTGTGGAGCAGTGATTCAGCTTCAATTTAAGCACAACCAGAACACGTAGGACTATCCCACAGACCTCCGTAGAAGCTGAGAGGGCCTTTTGAGTAGCAGGACTATTTTCGACAAAGCTAAGAAGCAAATTGGCTGATCCAACTTTGAGTGCTTTCTAAGATCCAACATTATGATTTCTAAAAGCACATTTTTTGAGTACATAAGTGAAATTTTTCCTTCATGAGAGAACTAATATTTTATATAATTTACAATTAATGTAAATAAACAAGTTTTTCGTCGTTTTAAATCAATTTTTTCACGTTCAAACAAAAATCATCAATCCCGGGATCCCGGGATTGCCTCAGAAAAATCCCGGGATCCCGGGATTCAGAAAAACGTTCGGTATTGCAATCCCTAGTACCATGTTGTTAGAAGTCAAAAAGGGAAAATTCATCATTTTTGTGACAAAAGTCTTTCACTTAGTTTATACTCATCTGGCCGATTCAAATGGTTTCCAATCAAAGACACCAGAGTGCAGGTCTATTTTCAAATTTTTTCTTGATTTTCTTGGTGGTTGGCTCTAGTGACACTGGAGTAGCGAAAATGGCCGTGTTTGCTTTGTTGTGAATTTTATCTTGCTTATAATAAACTTATTCGTGATATAAATTCACTTATTCGACGTGACCGATCATTCAGTTTTTAGTTTTGTAATGGTGGCCAACTCGTCGACCAATAGGAGCCGACTTCGGGTTTCCGCCGAAATCAAATTGCAATTTTTCCATAATTTTATAAATTCGTACGAACCTGCAGTTTGTGTTTTAACCCCATTTTCAGTATTATAGTATTATTTGGACGCCTTCTATCGATAAAATAAAATAAAAATAAATAACCCAGAACCATTCGATTTCACTGTGAGGCTCTACGGGGTTTTCGTGGGGCTACGAATGGGGCTTTTGAAGGATGCCAGGAGGTCGAATAAGGTGTCTTTATCCGAGTAGTTTTGGACGTAGATTCCTTTTTTTGGGGGTCCCTCATTTGTTCATACACTGGGAAAAAATACAGTTTTTTTATTTTTATTTTTACTCTTTAAGAATAATCATCATAGAAAATGAATAAATTTTTGCAATGTAATAAAAATAACAATATAAGTTGTGTAAAATTTGCATCGTTTTTATCATTCATTAATATTATTATTATTTAATTGACTCCGCGATTTACATTTTTGGCTTCATATTACGAGTACTTTCGACACATTGTATTATTTTCAACCAAGCGTTGCTAATGTTTGAGAGGTTCTTTCATTATGAAATTTACCTACACACCTACCTACCACTTGTCTTCCATTTCCATTCCACTGCCAATTTAACGGATTACCTTCCCGTAATGGAGTCTGTCATAATATTGTTAACGACAACGTCGTCCTTGATTTCAGACTTGACGGGAGACAAAAGTCGTGACGAAGACATCCGACCGTATTGAGGAGATACGTGCGTGCAAAGTACCAACTTGACGAGTCGGAGTCACCTGCTTGGCGACCTACTTCGCACGCAACTTGGGCTCATGCTCTTTCTATCCGCCCACGACCTCCCGATTGTATTGAAATGTCCGGAAGGTCGTAAAAATCCCGACCCCCCAGAGACGAACAATGCCATGTTGTAGAACGACAAAGTGAACATATGTAGTCGGGCAAGATTGTTTGGATTCTGAAGACCAAATTTTGAAGGTTATGAAGATTCGCCTAAGTTTTTTTTTTTAAACTGGCAACATGTTCTACTGATGAGTAGCAGAAAAAAAAAAAAAAACAGCGAAAAGGTAAATGGTTTAGATTTTACGAACATGACATGTGACATGCTCAATTTCATGCACAAAAGTAGCGTCAGAACAAATTATGCTATAGTGTGGTATGTAGACTCCTTAGTAACAAACCCGCTTAGGGCGGACTAGCACTCAGACGGAAGGCCTCGTTTCGCTCAGCCAACCACTTTCTCGGACAGGGTGGCACAGTCCTTATGGATCCAGAGCCGAGTGGGCCTCTTATGTTTATTAAGAATCGTTCAAATTAAACTCGCCGTCTAAATTCGCCAATCGTCGGAATACGTTCATTGGGTATTACGTTTTCGTTTTTTCGTTAACTTTTCTGTTTGTTTTTTTTTTTTTTTTGTTTTTTTTACTCGAAAATATTTAACCTCCTGGGATCCTTCAAAAATCCCATTTTTAGCCCCATGAAAGCCCCATAGATCCCCACAGTGAAATCGGATCGTTCCGGGGCCCCCAAAAATGGATTCTACGTCCAAAAATACTTCGAAAACGACACCTAACTCGATCCCATAGCTAAAAGCCTTCTAAAAAACTTCTCCGATAGCCCCATTTTAGCCCCTTGCACCCCACGGGTTTGGGCGATCGGGCTTAAAACCTTGCGGGCACAACTAGAAGGAAACCGAGTATTTTGTCAAAATTTCAGATTAAAAAAAATTCTACTGCCCAAAACGGGCCGGACGGCGGACGGACATTTCGGTTTTGGATTCTAGACCTCTTGAAACGTATAATGTCAACTTTTGAGGCTGATCAGAACTTTCGAACTCCATCGCTATTACATAGGTATATTATTCCAACACTATGCTTCTGGTGGGCAGCTGTGAAAAGAGCTAAAGTGCGGGCGAAAAGAACCAAAATGAAATAGGGATTATCCTAACACCACTCTAATTGGCTTTATACCCTCCTACCGCTCAGATAAGACTTGATAACGATTTGTGAAAAGAGCCAAACCCGATTCCGTCTCAGTGCCCCCCAAGAATGACGACTGTTATCACACCAAAGGCTGATCACCTTATAAAAAGACGATTTAAAACGAAGTAGTCTATTTCCACGATAAAACATAACTTGTTGACGTTTTGGTTAATTAGACCATCATCAGATCGTACGATGATGGTCTAATCAACCGAAACGCGTCAACAAGTTCTATTTTTATCGTGGAAATAGATTACTTCGTCTTAAATCGTCTTTTTATAAGATGGATTCCCATCTCGCCGCATACACCTTACGTTATGGCTGAGCACCTGCAAGAACCTCCATAGCTCTTGTTCAGAGAGGAACACTACTTACTACAGATTTTTAAACAACCAACCATAGATGATAAGGTTGGCAAAGAGCCGCTGGCGAGTTGGTCAGACATTGAAGATGAAAAGAGAGATAGTCGAATTGGCTAAAAGGACTCGTAACGCTGGGAAGAAGGCAACGAGGCAGTAAAAAGCAAATGCCAGAAAACATCCAAACCCGGATCTACAGATGGATATTCTTTCAAATCATGGTTTTCCTTCCTTGGCTTGTTCCGTCATGGCGGGTGAGGTCGAGTCGGCTGTTGGAGATGATTCCAGTCCTCGTAAATTCGTTCTGCTTCTGCTTCCCGCTATCGTGGTCCACATTACGTACATCTTCAATCACATCTTTACTACGTCAAAGTTTCCCTCGGCATGGAAATCTGCTATCGTCAAACCTCAGGCTAAGATTGCAAATCCTGTACAACCCTCTGATTCCCGTCCCATCAGCGTCCTCCCGTAACTCAGCAAGGTATTTGAATTACTCATGCAGCACCAGTTTTCGTCGTCGTTCTCGTTGTAAGTCGGCCGTGTTGAAGATGGAGGAGGACGTTAGGGGTGGCATGGACGTCTTTGCACTCTGGCAGTCCTGTTTGACTTCAGGAGTGCCTTTGGTTCCGTTATTCATTCATATGCTGCATCCCCTCTTCAACTTCTCCTCATCTGTTTGCACTCTCATCTCATCCTTGGTGCTCGTATTCAGTGTGTTGTCAGCAATGGTGAGCAGTCCAGGGTTCTGTCTGATCTGGCTGGGGTTCCCCAGGGTTCTGTCTTGGGTCCTAGGTCATTCTCCTCGTTCATCAATGACTTGCCAGGTGTTGTTGAGTTTTGTAGATACCAACTATTTGCAGACGACTTCCAGGTTTACCTTTCCAGTGGCCTGAAGGACGGTCTGATTGGCTCTGTATATACAGTCAACACTGCGCTGGTGGCTATTGCTAGGGCGGCGTCGCGTAACGGGATCCTTATCAATCCCAAGAAATCTCAAGCTATTATCTCTCTCTATATATAAAATATCTCTGTATATATAAAAGAGAAGAGTATGTGTGTTTGTCTGTCGGTCTGTCTGTGGCCCGAATCACGCCCGAACGGCTTGACCGATTTTGATGTGGTTTTTTGCAAAATGACCGCAATGTTCCGGATCATGCTATAGGCTATAGTAGATGTCGTTCGAGGCCTTCTTTCATCGCGAACGGAGCTTTCCTTCGCGACGAGAGACGGGTCAAATAGCGTCGTTACTAGGGATCGCTACGAAAATATTCGAAACTCCAAAACCCGGTACAACTTTTGTCGTCGGTTTACAACGAAACTACGTCTGTTAAAACGAGCTTTTCACTCTGATTTCAACGGGTACAAAACGATTTCTGTGCGATAACCCGTTCGCAAGTTATTCGAAGATCGTCGGTAGGTGGTTAAGAGTATTTTTTGCGAGCCTTCGATTTGTTTAATAGGTACTAGGTCATTTTGAGTTGATGGGTTGTTGCTATGGGCTGCATATAATTGGTGATGACGGGAATTTGATACTTCTCTACGAGAAACCAACAAGCGTTGTTTCTATGAAAAATTAAGTTTACGGGTTGCCACGGGTGTCCTCATTCTAGCGCCCGTTGTATTCTAAACAACGGGCATTCCTGCTAGTTATTTATAAACACGACGTCCCGAGCAACCCAGTCCCACCAGTCTTGGTTGATGGTGTTGTTGTTCCGTACTCACATAAGGAATCTGGTCCTGCATATTGACAAGACTCTTTCTTGGGTTCACCAGGTTAATCATATTTGCAGACGGGTTTATGGTTCCCTGCACTCACTGCGGCGTCTTTCGAAGTTCACCCCTCACGGCATGAAGAGGAAACTTGCCATTCCCCACTTCCTGCACTGCTCTTCTATGTTCTCCTGCTCTCTCTCGGTAAGTGGAAGAGTTCAAGTTGCTTACAACGCTTGCATTCGGTATGCTCACGGGATCAAACCCCGACGCTTTACTAGAGGATACTGTTTACTTCCAATTCCTATTTTGGAGTCCTATGTGATCCGAGTTTTGAAAATGTTGTTCCGGATTTTGTCAGGTGTTCTTCCTCCGTATCTCACCCCATTGGTTAATCGCGCCGCTTCCAATCGATCAGGAGCCCTCCTGTTGCCTTCCCATAGAACATCTGCGTTCGCTAAATCGGCGAAAACGAAAAAATGCGCTTATATGGCTGATTCTCAGGAAAAGTGCGCTTTTCATGTCACCGGAGCGTCAAGAGAGACTGAAGAGTGCTGGGGTGGATTTTTTTTCTCTGGCGATTAGTGTTCCCTCCCACCTAACTGGTACACATGTTATACGCCCTCTGAAATGTATGTTTAACGTTCAAATTTAATGTTAAACGTGAAAAATGTCAGTAACGTGGATGTAACCAAGTCAATTTTCATGTATTCAAACTTGTGGTATGTCCAAAACACAAAGAGTTCGAAACCAAGCGCCCATCTCCAGTATCTGGGGATGTCCGTCATCGATTTCCACAGTTTTTGAATTCATTCATGTGTTTTAGGTTCAGGTGGGAGGTCTGTAAACTTTGTCACTGGAAAATGTGTCAGTAGAATGGATGAATCGAAAAATGCCTACCAATTTCCCTCAGAAGGGAATTCGGGACTTTTGGGGGGCTCATTTCGTAGTGGCAACAACTATTGACAAGATTCCAGCATGGACGAGGCGAAGTTTGATGGCAGTCCCCCGCCAAACGGCAAACAGTGTACATGGGCAGGCGCGTATTTTTATTCAGGTCAGTAAAATGGCTTAATCGTATACTTCTAACAAATTTAGTTTTGCACTTTCTTTTTGCTTGCTGTTATTCTACTTGTTGAGCTTGAAAAATTCATGGTCAACGTTTTTTTTTCTGCCATCAAAGTGGAGGAGTACAGAGCTTTTGAAAGGCGATTTGCCAGTGGTGTGGATGAATAGTCGTCAGTGGCCTGGAAGCATCATTAATCCACGCTACTGACAATACTATATCGCATATACATGCAAATATGAGTAATTCATGTGGAGGAGAATAATTACATGCAAATACCTGTAATACTATAAACTTATAATTTACACTATTGCCTATATGTAAGTTATTGCCTATATATAAGTAACTATGAACATTATGTTATAATACTATTATATAATAACATTATTATATAATAGTATTATTAATAACATAATATAATGTTATAATATTAATGTTATATGTATGTGATAACATAATAATATCTTATTAATTACATTAGTATTACTGTTATTATAGTGTACATATATAGTTACTTATATACATTAATTATAAAAGTATAAGTACTTATAATATACTTAATGAAGAACTTTATTATAAGTAGGTACTTATGTTATTATAAGTACATTATCTACAAAAATAACTATGTACACTATGTACATTATGTACATGTACACAATGTACAATAACTACAATGTAATTGTATTTGTAATTGTAGGGTATTGTAGTAACGTTATAATTAATGCTCCTTAATAGGTAGTAACTAATACAATGTAATTAATTACATACAAATAGGTATTACTACTATTTATTTGTTGTTGTAGGGTTAGTAGTAATACCTAATAATTTTACAAATATACAATTTTTACCTATACAAATAGGTAAAAGTATAATCGAATGTCCATACACACCACGTCCGTAGTGTGGATTAATCAAAATTTAAATTTCGTTATCTGGGTTAAAAACGGATTCCGATCTCGGAAAAGTGGTTTAAACTATCCTGCTCCACCATGAGAACAAAAAGAAAAAAGAAAACCCCGATTCTAAACACCTAAGGTTTTTGAAAATCTGGAAGCTCAAAAGCGCACTTTTCCTGAGAATCAGCCATAAGTAGAATTTTTGAAAGTCGAGATTTGGTCCAATTGATGTGAGAAAGTGGTTTGTTTGCCGTCAATGCCAATGCCAAACGGCTAAGTGATGATTAAACCGTTGAGATTTTTGTTGAATCATGTGAAAACAAGTAAAAAAGTTGATGAAATGTAAAATGGAAATCAATTCATTTTTAATATTTTTTAATATTTAATATTAAAAATTTATATTAAATATTAAATATAAAAAAAATTTTTATATGGTCCAAGTATTTTTTTTAAAGTTTACATACTATAGTAGAAGTACAAATAATCATGCTTCAATATTGAGTAAAATACAATTTAGAAGGAAAAACCAGCGTTATTGGGCGTTTTTTTGCCATTGGGGAAATTTAGCCCATTTTAGAACGAACATAACTCGGTACCTATTGGGTCGAAAATTACATTCAAGTAGTGCAAAATGTTCAGGATTTTGTGCTCCACAACATTAATAGAAGGCTCCTTTTCGATATAAGCGATAGAAAAAAAGTTACAGTCAAAAAACTGAAAAAAGTCCGAAAAAAATCGCGGTTTTTTGGCCCCCCTGAACTTAGCACAAGCTTAATCATTCCGAATTTTTTAGTATAGACCCTCTATATAGTCCCGAACAACCCCCAAAAGTTTCGGAATTATTCCGAACGAAAGGCCTTTTTTGAGATAATGACTGGACTATTGGATAGGGAGTTTGAATTTTCAACCCAAAGAAGACGTCGAACCGATCCAAAAATTATTCCATTGGATTCAGCGTTGAAAAATACTTATAACTACACTTTTTTTCGGATATCGATTTAGACAGTTTATTTTGAATTATAAGCCCATTTTTGCGTTTTCGCCCCACTGTGCGGCGGTTCGCACGTCGCCCACTCTTGGCCGGTTTGTGGCTTCCGCTGTGAATTACATTTCTGTTCAAGGACAGCGATAAGTTGCATGCACATCCCCTAATGGACTTTATGTCTTTGCTCAATAAATCGTTATTATTATTAACATCCTCAACCGCTGAGCACAAGTGAGAACCTCCAGAGTTGCTATCCAGAATAACACCGTCGGTTATCAGCTTCTTCAATGTCGGCTGAACAGCTCGAGCGACCCTTTACAACATGAGAGAAGAAGACTACTTGTAGCACTTTATGAGCTCTGGAAGACAATGACATGCCACCGAATGGCCAGATACCACCTTTGGTATATTAGCGCGAACGGTAGAGCTATTTCCACCAGAAGGTAGGAGGCGTTAGCTCTTTTTGGTAGGAACTCATTTTGCTCTTTTCACAATCTCCCGCTCCCTGGTATCCAACAAATCGTGCCAAGTTCAACCCAAAACTGCTCCGCACGGATCAAAGCCCTACCGAGCTGAAGCAAAAGGTCACAGGCATTTGTCTGCACGCAATGAAAATTGAGCGGATCGTAACACCGCGGAGAATACCAGTTCAGGGCGCAGGTGTCTGCATAATCCACACCGGTGCCGTTTCGCAAACAAAAGCAGTTGGCACGGTTCAAATCGCTGGGATTCCTCCCTCCCCGAAAAAAACAGCGATCGTGAGACGATTACATAAAATACGGTAGCCGGGAATGTTAATAAATAAAGGACCACTCCGAATTGAGCCGTTTGCCCGAAGCTTATCTCCTCGAGGTAATGTCAGTGGTTCAGCGGGTGCCTTCTGTAGCAACAGGAGAAAGGGAACCCCAAGAACCTGTCCGGGGACAAATGATACACGTGAGCATGCAATAGGTTATGAGCCCCCCCCCCCCCCCCCCCGTGTCTTGTTTTCCGCTAACTGAACGGGGCTCCCAAACAAGGAGGCAATATAAATAAAATTGTGACTCAACTCCCCGTTTGCGGTAATTTACGACCCGTGTCGAAACTTTTCGCGGTAATTAACTACGTGTTAAACGTCCGATTCGCCATGTGACCGCCAAATAGTTTGTTGTCTCGTGACGTTTCAAAATAAACCCATTAAATTCAACTTTCTTCGTGGACGTGTTATGTAGATACCCGTTACCCACTTATTACATTATTAATCAACCACGCCTTTCAAATACCTACGTGTAAAAACGGTCCGATAAGAGCCCGTCGTTTAATAGTTAGTTTGGCAGTTAATTTTCTATTGCACAGCGCCGTAATCTATTACTCTGTTAGATAGGCTATTAGTACTTTATGCTAATTTAAAACGCGAAAGAAACACCTGAACGCAAATACCCAAATTAATCTTATAAATCCTTCTGAGTTTTGCTTTTGTGTGAATGGGCTAGGGGACCACATTAAAATTTAATTTTTAATTTAAAATTAAATGAAAGAATTGGTCAAAAGGATTGGCCAAAATTTGACTTTCTTGAAGAACTTCATAATTTAAAGCACTAGCATTGGGTTTTGGGTCTGTTGGGCACCCTGCTGAACGGATGTTGAAGGTGTAACCTACATCCAAATATGTGATCCTAATTGAAGAGTCCACTCCAAGAAAGATGAGGGTCACTTTTTTTTCGAAAATGAGTTTAGGTTGGCAATACCTTTTTCAGACCAAGTAGTTTTTCTTGGTAACCTCAAATTCACGAAAAAGATGATAGTTTCAGCCGAAATCGAACGTGGAAGTTTCGGACTACAATGCAAAAAAGATGATCATCTTTTTTGACTCTCGAGAGTCAGTTCTCGACAATGCAAGAAAGATGAATGTCGTTTACAATACAATACAATGTTTTTGTTTTTGTTTACCAAGTAAACTTATAAGCAATTTCACATTGACATTCTACTTAACTGATTTACCAATCAACTTAGGTACTTCACCAAGTCTCTTAGTTCTTGACAATTATGGTCGCACCGACTAGTTACTGACTTCTCACTGAGCGGATTTGTTTTCGCGAAAACACTCACATTCACTGCCACAGGTCGTGAGGCTTCTTCCTCTTAAGCCGTCTGAGTAGGTCTTCAACTTCAAGCAAGTGGACAGCTTCTTCGTTGATGTGACCTTGTAGTCTTTTGAGATGTGCAATGGCCTGCTTTTTGATGACTTTATCAATGGTTGGAATAGATAGTTCCTTGTGCAGACGGGCATTCCTGGTGTACCGATATGCGTCGACACAGCAACGCAGTACGTTGTTTTGGAACCGCTGGATAATGTCTCGGTTGCTCTGAGCTGTGCATCCCCACAATTGTGCACCATAAGTCCAAACTGGCTTAAGGACTTGATTATAGAGTGTTAATTTGTTCTGGGTTGACATTTTCGATCGCCGACCCATTAACCAATACATTTTTCTGAACTTGAGCACCAACTCTGCCTTCTTTCTTTTAACATGCTTTTTCCATCGGAGCTTTGCATATAAGGTCATGCCTAAGTACTTAGCTTCGTTAGCATGTGGTATGATCTTGCCATTGAGATAAACCGGGAAGTAGTCGAGCTTGCGATTGGTGAAGTCGACATGGACCGATTTTGTCTCATTCATTCTGATCCTCCATTTTGCTGTCCAGTCTTGGAGGCTTGTAATATATCGCCTGAGCTTTGGTATTGTTAAATGGTTTGTCTCACCAGTGGCAAGCACAGCAGTATCATCTGCAAACGTTGCCAGCGTGCACTCTTCTCGTTTGGGGATATCGCTGGTGTAAAGGACGTACAAGAGTGGACCTAGTACACTTCCTTGTGGAACTCCAGCGTGTATTTTATACGCTTCTGAGTAAGCATCTTCATGTTTTATTCGGAAAACCCGGTCTGCTAGGTAGGACTGCAGCAACTCGGCATATTTGGCTGGTAGCTTTTTGTGTAGCTTATAATTTAGCCCGTCATGCCAGACTTTGTCGAATGCTTGGATTACATCAAGGAATATTGCAGAGCAAACTTGCTTCTCCTCCAGTGCCTGCTCAATTTTGTTCGTTATTCGATGTACCTGGTCTATTGTTGAGTGCTTCTGCCGGAAACCAAACTGGTGAGAGGGCACCAGTTTGCGTTCTTCAACGACAAGCATAACTCGCTTGTGGATTAGTTTTTCAAATAACTTTGATAATATTGGCAGCAGAGAGATTGGTCGGTAAGATGTTAATTTTTCCGTTGCCAGGTTTGGGGATCATGATTACCTCCGCTAATTTCCACAGTTGGGGAACGTACCGAAGTTTTATTGAGGCATTGATTATTTTGGTGATTTTTACTATGACTTTTCGTGGAAGGTTTCTGAGGATATGTCCTGAGATGAGATCATACCCAGGTGCCTTCTTGGGGTTAATTTCATTGTGAATGGTTTTTTGAACTTCTTTGGCTGTGACAGGTGGTATTCTAACTTCGGGGCCAGTAGGTTCTACTGCCTTAAACGGTTCTTCATCCAGATCTCCTGGGTTTGGAGTGAATATAGTGGCCAGATGGCGAGCAAAAGCGTCAGCCTTTTCTTGTTTAGACTTAATCCATGTGCTATTGACCTCATCCTCGATTGGTGGTGCTTGAACAATGGGACGTTTGATGTGCTTTGTCGCCCTCCACAGGGAGTAGTCTGTATCTCGATTATTGTGTCGAGAGTCAGTTCTCGACAATGCAAGAAAGATGAATGTCGTTTACAATACAATACAATGTTTGAGTAAGCACTTTTTGCTTCAATAAAATATTCTTCTTTCTTTCACTTCAGTTTCTGGTTCTCAATCAAAACCTAACTCAAAGCCCTATTTTACCAATTTTTGGTTGTGATTTGATTGATATTTACTTTTTTCGCAGATTTTTGATTGACACTCATCTTTTTTGCATACTTATGAGTGGTTTTTTTATTCATCTATCGTCAGAAATCGCCCGAAAATTTAATTTTTGCCAAAATAACAAAGCTGTACAGCATCTTTGGGAGCTAGCGAAGATTTAGCGCTCCCTACCATTTAAAAAATCATTTTCTAATCAATAAGTGCGAGTCTTGAAACTTTCAAAAACGATTTTCTCATGTTCGAAAAAAAAGTGACCCTCATCTTTCTTGGAGTGGATCAATAGGTCTAATTTGATACAATTCCTACTACTGGTCTATCAATATTTGTTTTGTGTGTTTGGGGGAAGGCCTCCATCCGTGGAGGAAGGGATAGGAGAACTCACTAGATAGGACTTCATGTGCCGCAGTCGACGGTGGCGCTGTCCCTACGGAATGTAGTGAACTACACATAGTACCTACAAATCCGACTAGAGTGAGCCACCAGGCCTTCTTCCAAGGGAAAGCCCCAAATGCCTCACTAAGGTCTCCATGGAGGAAGGTGCGACTACAGTGCTACTTTAATAAATTAAAGGAAAAATTGAAGGAACCATCTATGAATAAAGAAATTGGTTGTGTAGTTGTGTACACAATGAATGCAAACGACACGCCTGGGCGCCATCTTCTGGTTCAGTTTTGCTAACTTGCCACCTTCAAAGTTCACTACATCTCGTAGGGGTCGCGCTGCAGTCGCAATCCCTCCACCGCCTTTCCACCACTGGTTTGGCGATTTGGGAATGCCTTAACACAGAGTGAGTTCTCCTTTCCCTTCCTCCATGGCCTCCAGTTTAACTGGGATTTCGCCACCGGTGTCTTTGGAGTAAGAGGAAGGGAGTACTTGAATACCCCCAGGGCATATCACGAATAGACCATAATACCACGAGTAACAGTTTTTATAACTGTTATTAAAGTTTATTTTTGGGTTGCTGAACGTTTTTGTAGATGTGAGCCTTGCCTTTCCCGGGACTCTTCAACTATGTTGGACTAAATTTCCCCATTTCTTTGACTTTGTTCCATATCTTTGTTGTATATTATATCATGTTCGATGAATCGAATTGGTCCAGGATCCTTTTTTAACCAAAAAATCAACTTGCTCGAGCAAAACGTAAGGTGGATAACGTAAGGTGGATGCGGCGAGATAGTGGGAATCCATCCTATAAAAAGACGATTTCAGACGAAGTAGTCTATTTCCACGATAAATAAAATAACAATTTGTAGACGCGTTTCGGTTTACTAAACCATCATCAGTACAATACAGAATGAGGAAGTTGTGAGAAGTTCCTTATATACAAAAGTGAATGTGCCTTCTTATGGGCGTGGCATTAGAAAGGTGGCAAGAAAAGAGAATGTGAAAGGCAAATAGGTGAAAGGAGAATTCACAGGAAAATATCGATTAGAGGGGAACGCCTAATTACATCCAAGTCATTAACTGATATTCCTAAATTGTAAACTTTCTAAATTTCCAAAGATTCTAAAGCATCTAGTTTTGGACCTTTTTGGCAAACATGAGCTATCCCAATGGCTGGATTATTATTACCTATCTCATAACTGATTCTATGGTTTCCTTCTGACAAATGTTTTTCAAAAGCTTCCCTACCCCTTCCCAACCTAAGATCATCACTATGTTCCTTCAATCTGATTTTAAATTTTCTTCCAGTTTGTCCTACATATTGAATCCCACAATCACATTTTAATATATACACGCCCCCTTTATCCTCTAAAGGAATTTTATCTTTCACACCCCCTAGTAATTTCTTCGTAGAATTTTGTGAATGGAAACCTACTCTGAAACCCCTATTTTCTAAAATGCAACCCACTTTCTGAGTTACATTCCCATAAAGCGGTAAACTAACCCACTTCCTATTATCTGGTTCCCTATCTTCCCTTTCCAAATTTGTGACTGCTAATTGAAATTTCTTCATACTAATCTTTCCCCAAATTCTATCTATAGTAGCCCTATGATAACCATTACTCTCCGCTATAGAGTAAATTACTTCTTTTTCTTTTTGAAAAGCTACTTGATTCATTGGGACCGATAATGCCCTATTAATCATACTGTAAAAGGCCGCAAATTTATGAGATGTTGGGTGATTGGAACTATTATGGATAACCACATCCGTATAGGTTGGTTTCCTGAACACAGCAAATTTATGTCTACCCCCCTCCAATTTTATAGTTAAATCTAGAAAATTCAGCTCATTCCCCCCCACTTCCTTAGTAAATTGAATATGCTGATCTACAGAGTTGAGCTGATTAAAGAAGTTAGCTAGTTGCCTATCAGTCCCATTGAAGAGGACAATTACATCGTCAACGTATCGATACCAATAAAGTACATTATTTTTGAATTTAGTTTCAATGATCCCTTCTAAGTAGTTCATATAAATATCTGCTAATAGCGGAGACAACGGCGATCCCATAGCTACCCCTGGTTGAGTATAACAATCCCCATTAAATTTAAAATAATTTTGATCTATACATAAATTCATCATTTGGGATAACTCATCTTTCCTTACAAAATCAAGTTGAGAATTTAAAATTAATCTATTAACTACATCTTTACAATGTTGAACTGGAATGTTGGTAAATAAACTTGTAACATCAAAAGAAACTAATTTTGAATTATGTGGCACATGAACATCTTTAATTTTACTTATAAGGTCCAAAGAATTTTTAACGGTAAATTTTGGAGTGAAATCAACAGAATTTTTAAATATAGTATTCAGTTTTTTAGCTAACTTATAGGCAGGCGCATTTATATATGATACAACAGGTCGCATAGGTATTCCTTCTTTGTGGATCTTGGGGAGACAAGTTAGGAGAGGAGGTCTAGGGTTCATTTCAAATATGCCACGTCAAAATTTGTCCACCCTCCTCGTAAAAAGTATGATAATATAAAATTGTGTTCCACATTTACGAGAGATATTAAGAGAATATGGGACGCGCGACTGTCCAACCTTCGAACAAACTACCTTTCAAATGACTGCCCGTCAACAACATTATCCAGCCTTGTCATTACCACACAAATTAGACAAACACGATTAGCTATCCCCTTTTTGCCAGACCTCGTTACTCAGTATTGCCCGCCGATTACCCAATCCAGAAGGCTTCTATTGTGAATCCATTAGCCGGCCATGTGAGTGGGCAATGTCGTGCAAATCATCGCAAGTGAGTGGCAATGCAATCATCGTGCATGTAGGGGAGAGGTGTGACGTTCATAGCGTCAGCGTTTGACAGTTGAAATGAGAGTACAACGACCAGGAAGGAAAAATGATGATGGCAACTGATTGCGATGAGCTATCAATCGAGGTTTCCTGTTCCAGCTTTCCACAACTAAACAGTAGGCCTAGATGGTCAGATGAGCTGAGAAGTTGATCGAGATTTTTGGCATGCAGCATAATACACCCCTAACTCGTCCCTATTGCCAAAACCCTTCGATATCCTCCTCTCGTAGCCCCATTTTCCCCACGGGTTTAGGCGTTCAGGCTGAAAACCTTGAGAATTTTCGACCTCCGTCGCGATTACATAGGTGTATGGTTCCAAGAATAATAAACCTCCAAAGGCTATGGGAGGGGTTTTTCCAGGTTTTCGCGTATGTATGATATCGAGTGGGGAGTCGTTTTAAAAATATTTTTGAACGTCTTCAGCCTTCCAGTTTTTGTTTACTTATTTATTTTTTATTTTTTTCATTTGATGGTAGCACTATGTAAAGCTGTTGCTGTACTGCCTAGAAATAATTAACATAACATATATTAAGATAAGCACACATTAATCGGGAGAGATTGAGGCCTGGACAGGTCCCTGACCTACAGGCCTAGACTTAAGTATTGGGAATGTACTCAAAACAATTTGGAATACGAACGAATTGTAAATGTATATCTGTAAACATTTGTGAATAAATTGAATTGAATTGAAATTGAGTATGAAAAATTCAAGAATTTTCGGGACATTTCGCATAGGGTAGATATGAGTTCAAATAATGCGAGTGCCTTCATCGAGAAGGGATACTAATTGAAAGGCTTTTTAGAGAAGCATGAGAAGTGTTACAAGCTCGAAAAGCGTAAAAATTTTCCATGGAGTAGGAATCCAACTGTAAAACCTTCTTAGTGCGGAAACAAGTCAAGTACAATAATCGAGTAGGGATGGCAATTCGCAGACTTTTGAAAGAAATTCGGCATATAGTAGTGACATAAGCTCGAATAACATTAAGTTTCATGCACCTTTGCATCGAGTAGGGACATATTATATTTTCAGGGAATTTGATACTGTGCATAGTAATAACAGCTCAAAAATGGCCACTTCTTACGTACAATAAGGCCACAAATTGAACGTCTCTTGGAAAATTTTGAATGCTCTCACTAACTGAAATTTAATTTCATCTATAGGGTCAAGAATTTATGTAATTAGTCTACTTTTTTTTTCTAATCACTATTTGAGAAAGAATAGTATCTAAACGAGAAATTTAATTTCAAGAAAATACACCAGCAGTGATGCGGTGCAAGTAAATTTTCCATTGAGTAGGAACATAAATTCAAGGATTTTCGTGACGTTTGGCACAGAGTAGACATCAGCTCAAGTGATGGAAATGATTTCATCGAGAAGGAACACGAATTGAAAAACGTTCGTGAAATTGAACATTGAGAGTAAGCTTAACATAAGTAAGCTCACAAACCCGAATGCTTCTGTGAAACTTAGTAGTAGGTAGTGATAACCGCTCGAAACCTTTTAGGTACAATAAGGCCACAAATGCGTATGATGGAAAATTTAGCATGCAGTAGTGATAAGCTGTACCTACTAAGTAATTTTTTCATTGAGTAGGAACGCAAATTCAAAGTATTTTTGAGAAATTTGGCATAGATATCTGCTCAAGTACCTAATGACAATTTTTTCATTGAGAAGGAACAAGACTTTACAGATTTCTGTGGAATCATAGAGAAGCTATACAAGGTCGAATTCGTAGCGTTCGTGCGGAAATAACAAGTTTTGGTTAGAAACATTGCCCACTTTTGGTTTATTATTCTTGGAATAATACACCTATGTTTTCGCGAGGGAGGTCGACGACTCCGATTGGCCTCAAAATTTGACATTCTCCGTTTCAAGAGGTCTAGATTCCAAAACCGAAATGTCCGTCCGCCGTTCGGACCGTTTTGGGCAGTAGGAATTTTTTTTTTAATGTGAAATTTTGACAAAATACTCGGTTTACCATCTAGTTGTGCCCGCAAGGTTTTCAGTCCGATCGCCCAAACCCGTGGGGCGCTATGGGGCTATAATGGGGCTACGGGTGGGGTTTTTTTTAAGGCTTTGGGGTATGGGATCGAGTTAGGTGTCGTTTTCGAAGTATTTTTGGACGTAGAATCCATTTTTGGGGGTCCCGGAACGATCCGATTTCACTGTTGCGATCTATAGGGCTTTCATGGGGCTACTATTGGGGTTTTTGAAGGATCCCAGAAGGTCAAATATTTTACGAGTAAAAAACAAAGTTTTTGAAAAAATAAAAATAAATTGTTTATTGACACAGAATTAAAATGTTTCACAGGTAACCTATATCAAAGAATAATAACTCCTTCTGTAAAATTTGCAGCGTTTTTCTCTTTGTGACTGTAATAACCTGCCATGTTTCTCACTTACCCTTGGGTAAAATTTGTAGTTTTTTTCCCTTTTTCCAGGAAATCCCCAAAAATTTTAAAAAGCATTGGGGGTGTGTTCGAATCAAACTTTCTCTCATTTATGGTCTTTCTAACACTAAACATCCGGCGGGGAAGTGACCCCCCGCTAGAACTACGATGAGTGACCCACGAGTGTCAGATGTGAACCTAGTTACTACAACCTGGGTATGAAAGTGTTGCAAGTTGTACATTTGGTTGCAGGAAGCGTCCAACGGAGCTGAACAACATTGCCGCACCTCAGAGCTCGCTGGCGGCCATGGAATTCGGAAGCGGAGGGCTTGCGGGCTAAAGTCAAGGCCTCCACACCCATCTGATAAAACAGATCCCATTCCATCAATTTGATGCTTATCGGGAGCCAAATGCAATTATCTGAGAGCCAAATCAAATTTTGCGAAGGAACGAAAAAAAGGTAAAAAAAAAAAAGGTTTCATTAATCGCAACGATTCAAACGGTCATGAAATTCCACGAGACTTTTCAATGCCAAATTGTTATAATTTTTTTTTTAAATTTGTTTATTTTTATTTGTTTTTTTTATAATAATAGATAATTTTTTTTTTTTTTTTTTTTTTAAAGTTAACTACTGGAGAACAAAAAGCCCGACAGACTGCAGAAGTACAGTAACTGTCCTGTATGAGTCAACTCCAGCAGTATTCGCGGATGTGAGATCGAAGCCAATACGGATGTCACCCACAGCTTCCAGCAACTTCCACATTTACTAACTGACGTCAAACTGTTACGATTTAAAACAGCCTGCAGTTTGAAAAAAAAAAACAACAACAACTCTAACTCACTTGTGTTGTACAAGGATGCCTGATGAGTAATGTGCAGAAGGCTGGGTAATTATTTCAAGGAAGCGGTAACCTCATCCTTGAAATGGCCTGACATGGTTAAAATTGTCAACAACTAAAAAAAATCGTTCCTCCCAAAAAACGTTCCTACAGAAGATTATACTACGCTATTCTATTTTTCTTATAAGATATACCTATTTAATTGGAGTGTTATAGGGGGACGGACGATCGACTCCCATAAAACCAAAAGTGAAAGAGTGGCAAAATCTCGAGCCCTCTTGACTCCCTGAGTCGCCCACCTTCGAGCGAAAGTTGCAGTTAGTATTAACTGCAATCTGGGTACCAATCTGGTCTTCAATGCAGGACGTCGTAGGCCGCATGTAAATGATAGCAAAACCCAATAGCTTGAAATGGCTTTTTCAAAGCCCATCAGGAGATACTCAAAGCTCAAGTCTTTTCTGGCAAGGAAACATGCAGAGATTGCTCAAGCAGGAGTGGATTGCGAACTATACATTCATCTTCTTAATAAATTCGTCAAGAAGCTGCCATCAATGCTCCGCCTCCACTTTCCAGGTACAAAGGAAGACTCAGTACTTGTACAGTATTCTTTTTATCATAATAATAATAAGGGTTATCTCTTATCACTTTTATAGTTATCACAAGTTCCTCTGCTCCTGCATCAATGACGTTAAATTTAAATTCTCTAGTACCAATTATCGGCACTTATCTAATGATTGGTTTGTGCTGGCTCTTACCTTTCCTAACTGACGTCGTTGTATAATCTCCACGATAGCTTCATTCTGGGCCCTCAGGAAGAAATTATAATATTTCGAAAGCTCGACAAAAGAGTGAGATTTTTCGTTGAAATACCGACGAGTTAGATAGTTACCCTTTTAGCAAATTATGAAAAAGTATTTTTGAATTCATTTCGTCAAATTAATATTAAATATTAATTAATATTAATTTGACGAAATGAATTCAAAAATACTTTTTCATAATTTGCTAAAAGGGTAACTATCTAGCTCGTCGTTTCTAAATTTTAGAAATCCTATACGACTAGAATGCTGCCTTGTGATACAGAAACAATGGTTAAGTCCTTCTGTGTTTATGGAATATAGTTTACATAGTTTAATTGAGAAAAAATAAATTCCCGGGAATTTGCCCATCACTGCTCTGGCCACACCCCTTTCCCTGTGGTCTTCATATAGTCAGCAACACAACTACGAGCGTTCATTATTGAAACAACCGCTTCATAGCAACCGTTGTTTCTTGTGTTTTGAATCAATTCGGCACCAAAAATATGAGTAGACTATGATAAGACTAGGAAAAAATCAGCGAAAAAGCGAAGAAACGGAAAATATTGAACAATTACACAAAAACTAGCGAGTCAATCTAAGACATTTTCATGTCAAGGTTTGAGACTCTTACGAGGGTCTCTCCCTGCTTCTTCTTTTTTTTTTTTTTTTTTTTTCTTCTTCTTCTTTTCATCACCTGATTGCTAAAATCTGTCTACAAATTTGAATAAATCTATATGTTACAGTTATTACCCGAAATCAGTTAATTCTAGTTCTAACTAGTCAATTCTAGTTCTCACTAAGCCCCTCCGTGAGGACTAGTTGTGACTAGTTAGAACTAGAATTTACTGGGACCCTCACCGCTAGAACTAGAATTCTAGTTCTAGACTTAAGTCACTGATATATTTTCAGTAAGAACTAGTTTTGACTGAAATTTATTAGGCAAAACTAGAATAACCTAGTGAAAAGCCGTTCTAAGAAGTGATTTTAAAAGTTAGTTACAACTAGTTTGGACTAGTGAATACTAGGAACACTGAAAAAAAAGGTTTTTTATGAAGTAGGTATATTTCTAGTACCAAATGTAGTAGTAATGTACCAAAAAGTCTTTCAAAAAGCTTTATACGGACTCATTTTGATTCCAGCGTGGTAGGCTCTGTTTTTCATGAATTGAACGAACTTCAAGCCGTGAGACCATCGTCGTTTTATTGTCCAGCATCCACGAAGCAACCACTCGCTCCACACCCTGGTTGGCGCGCTCCACAGACCCTTGACTTTGTGAATGCCTTGGCTTGCCATGCACTATCTTCAGCTCTGGCCATACTACCTTCAGCTCATCAATGACGCAATTCACAAATTCCCTTCCATTGTCTGAATGGAGCAAAACGGGGGCTTCAAAGATCAAAAAAATGTCCAATACGGACGCCCTGACCTTTTCAAAAAAACGTTCTCTAGAACTCATTGTGATACGCTCACATCCACTGCCGAACTAAACGACTGACTGCCTACAAAACACACGGAAAGACCGCAGTGATAAGTCTGAAGTGACCCCGAGTTCCTCATCATCAACATTGCGTCGCCAACTAAGATTAGATGACTCACAACAAAGCCGCAGTAGCCGATCCTGGCTCTTGTCACATAAATGAATAGATCAGTGAATTCTAGTTTTAACTGACTCCATTAAACCAGCTGGGATTTCTAGTTTTAACTAGTGACTTCTAGTTTTCACGAAGGGGCTTAGTGAAAACTAGAATTGACTAGTTAAAACTATTAATAACTGATTTCGGGTAATAACTGTAACATATATATTGTTTGTTTGTTTGTATCTGCAATTTGTTTTTCCGTTGCCTCGTCATTATGTACGGTCTGATATGGTAGTTACCAAAATTGTGTGATCTATAAAAAAGGGGCCACCCCCTGCTGGATAAAGCCAGACAACCTCCAACTTCTCCCACATGGCCTTTGACAACTTCTTCTCGCTTTTCGAAAATGATTTTTTTTTCTTAACAAAATGAGGTTTTTTTTGAAATTCTAATTTGAATTTGGATTCAGCTTGAAAAAATGTATCGGATACCGTCGTCCTGTATTTGATTCCTGAATAATATAAAAGAGATGAGAAACTGTAAATTTTAATCACAGAAACAGGTAGGTACCCTTTTTTCGATCTTATTATTCTCAAATAAATACATGAGGCGGAGAGGGGGGGGGGGGGGGGGTTATTGGAGATGGAAATCTCTCCTGCCTCGTTCACCATATTTTCTCCCTATTTTGAGCTCCACAGTTTCCGCAACTGTCTCTCTCTTATCAAACTCTCTCTCTTATCAAAGTTTGATTGAGGAGCCGTCTCCCCCCCCCCCCCCCCCCTTCACTCCCACTATCGTCCCGTCGCCCCTGATTGAGGAGCTATGACTCCCCTCAGCCGAAAAATAAAACTTCTCGGGATAGCCGCCCCCTTTGTCTTCCCAACGGCCTCCCGCCCCCTCCTCAATCAAACTTTTCCCAACACTCTTGTAAACTGAGCCTTCAACACATTTTTGAGCCATTTTGAGTGGACTTGTTGGTGTTTTCAGACTTTTCTCGTACCTACTACGCTCACCAAGACGAATTTTGGTTTATTATTCTTGGAATAATGTTGTTGGAAACTTGTTGAGGGTCAGTCAAATAAGACGAGATTTTTTGCCGACGTTTCAAGAGATATATTCTCCTATCATCAGGGAAAAGGGCAGCACACGATGTGAGCCGTCGCTGTCGTACAAATATACTGGAATAAAATATAATTCTTGGAATAATACAGCTGTTTTCGCGACGGGGGTCGACGACTCCGATCGGGCTCAAAATTTGACATTATCCGTTTCAAGAGGTCTAGATTCCAAAACCAAAATGTCCGTCCGCCGTCTGGGCCGTTTTGGGCAGTAGGAATTTTTTTTAAATCTGAAACTTTGACAAAATACTTGGTTTACCATCTAGTTGTGCCCGCAAGGTTTTCAGTCCGATCGCCCAAACCCGTGGGGCGCTATGGGGCTATAATGGGGCTACGGGAGGGGTTTTTTGAAGGCTTTTAGCTATGGGATCGAGTCAGGTGTCGTTTTCCAAGTATTTTTGGACGTAAAATCCATTTTTTGGGGTCCCGGAACGATCCGATTTCACTGGGGCGATCTATAGGGCTTTCATCGGGCTAAAAATGGGATTTTTGAAGGATCCCAGGATGTTAAATATTTTTCGAGTAAAACCTAAATAATTTTTGAAATAAACATTTTTAAAAATAAAATAAAAATCCAAAAAAAAATTTTTTGAGATAAAAATCCAAAAAAAATTTTTTTTTAATTTTTTCATTGACAGAATTAAATTTCTGCACAAGTAACGTATTTTAAAGAATAATACACCCTTGTGTAAAATTTGCAGCGCTTTTTTAATTTTTTTTCCCCCCAGAAAGAACTTCATGCTTTGAAGCCATTGCAGTGAGTTTTGGGCTCCTGCGGTGTAATACAAATTTCCAGGGCACTTTCGAATATTTCAACTTTGAATCTGGAGGGAAGATTGAGTGCCCCAGGACGGGCTCTCTTATTGGCTGTTCGTCAGTGCGCGCATCTCTCGTTGGCTGTTGAACTGAAAGCCAGACGAACAGCCAATGAGAGAGCCCGTCATAATATTCGATTATGTATCTACCATTTCGTGGCGACTTTTTAGTGGGAGTTATTTTCGAGCAGCAGACATTGAAGTTATCTTGATTTTTCCAAAAGTTGGAAAAATCGACATCTTGACGGCTCGTCGCGTCCTTACGGCTGGCTCAATTGTAACTTTGAGATAGCTCATTCGACGCGGAATCGTGTGCTCTTTAATTTACTATATAGAAAGTGTTCACCTATAACGCACTCTCCGGATCATAGTTATCCGTCAAAAACCAACAAAAGTACCGAAATTTCGAGGTTTTTTGCGATTTTGACGGTCAGCGTCTCAGAAATTTTGATGGGAAGCTTCGGATTCGTGTTCAGCACCCCCCAAAAAAACAATACCATTGAGAAAAATTCTACACCACGCTTTGCACCGTCACCCGGTGACTAGCAGGACGATTCCACTTATCCACATGAAAATGCCGCATCGGGCGAGATTGTTGTTCGTGGCAGATATTTATCAAGATGTTCCGAATAACACACTTGGCCATTAAAGGCTGGTCGAGAGGAGAAAAAGGAAGTGTTTATTTGAATCGATTTGTCAATCAAGGGTACCTAACGGTTCTGTTGTTGTGCTCGGGTTGATCTGACGCCGATCGATAAGTAATGAGGTTTGTATCATCTTAAAACTTATTGATGTTAATTCTTGATACATGTTGTTAATTATTTCACGAAATTCCTGTTAGGCACAAGGGTATTATTAACCGACCAACGATTGTCACTTTCACTACAGTGAATGAGTCGTCTTATCCTGCCTTATACGGAAAATTTAAAAAATCGCGTTTTTGAGCTCTTTCAGGTAGAGTTAGATCTAAATCGATATTTTCCTAAAAACCGTTTTCCTGAATTTAACAATCGTATTAGTTACTTATTTGTAGTAGTTCAACTGGGCTGCGATGATGGGTCCCATTCGATTCAGTGCTTCAAAAAGCATTGGATACTCGCTGAATCCGCCCATGGGGGAATTTGCATTATTTTCAGATTATAATGAACCAAAAATACGGCCTGCAGATGCCACTCAAATCCCGACCCGTAAAATGGTCTTCTTTAAGCGACTTTTTGTCTTTTTTGGTAAATCACAGACAATTTTATTTTATTTTTTATTTTTAGTTTTTAGTTTTTTAGTTTTTCTTAGGTAATATCTAAACGATGCTTCCTAGCGAAAATGTAACTATGTACAAACTTGAAGAGCGTTAAATTGTGCATCGAATGAGCACCATAACTTTATAAATCGGTCAAAAACCATGGTCGAAAAATGGCAGTTTCCAACGTTGCCGAGAAGCGGCAATCAGCGTATTTTAAATGCATTTGGTTGAAAACGGGTCGTCCAATACGAAAAACGCATAGAATGAAAGTTGTAGATAATCTAATTCTGCGTTCAAGGAGTACCTACCAAAACTTTCAAATTTGCTCAAGTAGACTCCTGGAAATTCGCTTTATCCCAAAATTCGGTTGATGTCATTACTTGCCTGAACCACAACAATATTATTGTTTCATTCTTCAAGCTTCACCGTAGAACCTTTTAGTTTTTTTACATCGTTTTTTTGTTTCTGAACAACGAAATATAAAAAATGGTAGCAGAATCTTTGCTGGGAGAACTTTTGGTGGCCAAAAAACCTCGATTTTATTCGGACATTTTCCGGTTTTTCACCGATAACTCGAAAACTAAGCATCGTGGAGAAAACCGTTGCCAGTACAAAGTTGAAGAGCGTAAAGTTCTGCGTCGAATGACCCCCTTACACGTTAGAATCGGTTCAGCCGTTTAGCCACAATCAACCTTCAAAAATAGACAATTTTTTCCAACTGAAAAATAGGAAAACCACGTTTTTCGGCTGTAGCTCGGAAACTATCGGCCCGATTCCAAATGTCTTTCCCGTGAACGGTGATTAAATTCCTCATCGCAGCTACTCTGTGTGAAATTATGATTTCTTACATGATGATTTTTACAACTTTTCTCATGACCAAAAATCTCTATGGTTTACTCATCACTTGGCCGTTTGGCATTGGCATTGACAGCAAACAACCCATTTTCTACCATCACTTGGACCAAATCTCGACATTCAAAAATTCGACTTATAAGCGGTTTTTTGCCCCACTGAGCGCCCGTCCGCCGCCCGAGCCGGTTTTTTTTTAAGGTTTTCGGGTGATATTGAAAGGGGCGTCGTTTTCGAAGTGTTTTTTGGCGTAGAATCCATTTTTAGGGGTCCCAGAACCATCGTGGTTCTCAGTGAGGAAATGGAGCATCGTGGGGCTTTTGAAGGATGGCAGGAAGTCGAATGAGGTGTCGTTTTCCGAGTAAAATTTGGACGCATAATCCATTTTTCGGGGTCCTACAAACGTCCACAAACTTTACGAGTAAAACACTTTATAAAATTATTAAATTTAATTTTTATTGATAATTTATATTAAATAATACCTAATAAACCATCGCGTAAAATTTGCAGCGTTTTTGGTTATTTGTTGTATTGAAGGGACCAACTTGAATATTTTACCGCGAATCCTCCATAATGTGGGAAACATTTTAAAAGCATTTTAAAAATATCCCGCATGGTCTAAATGTTCAAAAAAGTACCTACGAAGGTTGCTGGAGATCTGAACTAATAGTTGAGGGGGTCATTCGCTCCAACAGCCTCTTTCCCTGGCAACACTTTTCGTCGAAAACCCTTCCCATAAACTTCAGATTCCCAGTGTCTTTTATTCAGTGTTGCCAAATCGGGGGTTTTCCCCCCAGATTTAGGTTTTTTTTTTTTTTTTGTGAAGGGGGAAATTTTGGGGGAATTTTTTCGAGGTTTTTTTTAGGGGGATCTCATTTCACAGGGGGAATTTTAGGGGGAAATAAAATAATGACGGAATATGGAAAAAACAAATTTTTAGGCGTAAAGAATAAAAGAAAAGCTTATGACCCCATGTCAGCGGATCCATTTAGAAGATGTTGACATAATCTATATCTATAAAAATGAATCAGTATTTTGTTGCTGATCGCATAACTTGAGAACGGCTGAACCAATTTCAATAATTTTTTTTTATAATGTTCGCAACAGAATAAGGAAGGTTTTTAATTATCTTTTATTTTTTTTACGCGCGTATATTTTGTACGGTATGTAAGTTTCACGTTCTCAAGTTATGCGATCAGTTAACTCCTGATTATTATTGTTGTGTGGTTGCTACCTACGAAAAGAATGATCATGTGGTTGGAAAAACCCCTAACTTCGTACCTACCTGACCTAATTTTGTTTTTAGTAGGTAGTTTTTCAAAATAGTTTTTTCTATTGGAAATTAATGTGTTATTTTGATTTCAACATTCAACATTTTTTTTTTTTTTTTTTTTTTTACGCGCGTATATTTTGTACGGTATGTAAGTTTCACGTTCTCAAGTTATAGATATAGAAGAGAAGAAGAGATATAGAATAGAAGATACGTGTATTTGAAATAATTGTGGACCAGTGAATTTTTATTACTAATTCTGTATTTTCTCCTTACCAACCTGAACGGTAACCTGCTATGCGACGGTCCAAATTGGGTCGCAAAACGCGTCATGCTACATCTCAAGCAAATTATCAAGCGAATCAATCTCCAGAGCAACGCCGACAGCGAAATGAAGTTGAACGGTTGCGAATATCACAATCACGAGGAGAACCGAATTTCATTACCATTTCATGGCCATTGATTACAGTACACATAAATCCGTTGTCATTGGTTCGATGAACTTCAAGTGTCCGCATTGTAATGCCCTTAAATACAAAAATGAAACACCTGGATTGTGTTGCGCCGGTGGCAAGGTCAAATTGTCGCCATTGGTACCACCACCCGAGCCACTGCGTTCATTGGTTTCCGGAAAGGGGACGGTTTCCACACATTTTTTAACGCATATCCAGCAGTACAACAATTGCTTCCAAATGACATCTTTCGGTGCGACAAACGTAATTCGGGATACTTTTATGCCAACTTTTAAGATCCAAGGTCAAATATATCATCGAACAGGTTCGCTATTGCCACCACCAGATGTAGACTACAAATTTCTGCAGATATATTTCATGGGTAATTCAGCCCAGCAAGTCGACCAGCGTTGTGCACACAACAGTTCAGTGAAGATAACAATAATTGTTCTCTATTGTTGTAGAACAGCTGCAAACAATTATTGTAGAACAGCTGCAAACTTTCTTCCATCACCACAATGGACTGGTCGCATTATTCAAAACTGCATTGGACCACATGCCATCTGATGATCACAAAATTGTGATTAGAGCAGATAAAACACCAACAGGACAACAGGATTTAGGACCGTTCAGCGACAGCAACGCGTCGCCGGGTCAGCTAGTAATATACATATTAGTCGCTAGAGGCGTCCTGCTCGCCCTTCATAAGTGCTACAAAAAAATCGATTTCTTCATTTTTTCGATTTAAAAATAAGCATTTTCGGAAAAAAACATTGATTAATCGATTAAAAATCGAAAATCAAAATAGTTTCAATAAACGTAGGGTTTCGAAAAATAAGGATTTTCAGCTCGACTGTAAAATTTACCGTAGTATTTAATACCATCCACAGTCGACGGACCCCCCTGCCATACAAATTGGACAAGCTTGTTTTTTTTTTTGTTTTTTTTTTTTGTTTTTTTTAACGAAAATTTAACCTTTTTCCAACCAACCTAAAATTTGATACTGACGCCTGAGTTGTTAACCACTCTCAGTGCTGCTCAAAAGGCCATAATATATCTTGAAAGTGAATAGTCGACGTAATTCAAAATATTCTGATGGTTAGGTAGGTACCATCTTCGCAACTAAGGGATTTCCTGCGTTAAGTTTTCTGCTACTGAAAACATGCTGTCCCCATTTAATTCCCATATCTATGATCATGTCCCCAAGAAACAGGAGGAGGAGGAGGAGGAGGAATTATTTGAAGATATTCTGGCGGGTTTGAGTTGCGAAATTTAATTAAGTTGTTATATTTTTGTATTGTATAGCTGTAGTATATATAGTTGTATTATATATTCTATATATCTACATTAAATGTTAAAGTAAAAAATTTTCTCCTCTATTCACATTTTCAGGGGTTTTTTTGGTGGTATTTAAAAATTTTTAGGGGTTTTTTAGGGTTTTTTTCGGCGATGCAGGGGGTTTTGGTTGAAGTCATTTGGCATCACTGCTTTTATTTTCCGGTGCATCATTTTCCCGTCCGTGAAGACGTTCGTCGATGCTGGTAAGTTTTTCAAAACGTTTATTCTTTGAATACGTTGAATATCCTCGAGCCCTTTCCGTCAGATTACTTCTTCATTTTTTATGACGATGTCTCTTATTCACCCCCAGCTGTTGTGCAGTTGTGTCAATAGTAGACGGTCTGTCTCTTATTAAACCAAATCTCATTCGATAGTTTCCTGTTTGTTTCAGTTCCATCATGGGTCCAAAACACGCTGGCAAGGGAATTCGGTGCAACTATAATAATGATTTTATACAACCAGTGATATTTACCATAAGAAAAGACTGCCTTCAGCGAGTGCCTTTAGTCAAACAATTTTGTAAGTTTATTTATTCTTCAAACATTGTGATTTTGATTCAATCTGTTCTTCCTACTTAATTTATTTTAATAAAACGTTTATACATTCACAGGACATTCACAGAGCCGAAAGTTTTGGCTGACCTTTTATTCGCCTAACTTTGAAAATTTATAACTTTTTTTGGTTTGAACCAAATGCGATGAAACTTTCAGGGTAATAAGAGACACGTTGCTAATTGTCTCTTAATGCCCTTTAGGTCTCCTAAGACTTTTTCTGACTTCTCTATGATTTCTCAGTGATTTCGTGATGTTTCTCTTATTTACCAATTTCGGGAATAAGAGACGAGAAAATTTCACAATTTGTCTCTCTTACCTGGGTTTTTCTATGGATCTCAAAAAAATTGTGGGTTTTCCATTTGTCACAAATTACTTACACAAAAATTTACAACGGAAAAAAGTCAATGTTTCGCCTGAACAAATTTTGTTGTTGTCTCTTATTAAACGCTATGTCTCTTAATGCCCCACCTTCCCCTACTTGAAATAAAATAACATTTATGGTGACTCACAGGAATATGTACGAAGCTTCCGTTGCTGCTGACAGTCGGGCCGTAGGAGTAGAGAGGGACGACGGCGACGGAATCGTTCTTGACGACGACGGGCCCTCGGGGACCCTGGTACGGATAACTCTGGTAGGTCTGGCCCTGTGGGTACGGCCTCTGACCCTGATACGGCCCTTGGGCTTTCCCTTGGCCGGGTCCTATCGGTTCGTCGTCGTCGTAGTCGAGGACGGCGTGGAGCGTCGACCGGCCGCCGGGAGTGCCGGCCGTCACCCGCGTGTAGAATGCCGGGTACGGCGGAGGCAACGCTCCACCGAGATCAGTGTAATTCCCGACCGACATTTTAAAACCCGAAAATGTAAAAGAAAAAAAAAACAACGTCACTTAGCAGCGAAGTAACTCTCGGACCAAAAACTCGCGTTGCGGCACTTCTGTCGCGTGCGGCCACTTCGTACTACCTGCCGCGAGACTCGGGACGGGTATGGCGGTTTTTCGCCTCCCCGGCTTCGGGGGTTGCTGCAGGGTGGTGGTAAGGCTCGACCTTCGCTCAGCTGATCCCCCTCCGGCGTGCTTTTTTTTTTTGACGTTTTCCGCGGGCACGTCGTCATCATCGTTACGTCGCTTTCGAAGCTCATTCATAAAGCGCCCGACCACAAACCCCGCGTTCTCACCTACTTCTCACATGTCATCCCGCCCCATCAATAAACTCGTGGTGAGCACTCGCAGGTCACACTTCCCAGGTCACGGATTCCAGGTGGGGTCTCACGCACGCACACGATCGCCACGAATTCCAAGTCCGATTTGGTTTCTCGAATATCAACGCAAGTTTGCGGTTGTGGAAAATTTTCTCTTTTGTGTGATGATTTATTATTGTTGGAAGTAACAATGGCAAAATATGGTTTATGATGACAAAGTTTGATTCATTAAAATTTAATGCAAAATTAGCTTCTAACTTGGATTTGGAAGCAAACAAACCCAACAAATCGATTTGGCTAATTTTACAGGTTCAGATTCTTTTTGATTTATTATTCTTGGAATCTGAAATTATGACAAAATACTCGGTTTACCATCTAGTTGTGCCCGCAAGGTTTTCAGCCCGATCGCCCAAGCCCGTGGGGGCTATGGGAGGTTTTTTTAAGGCTTTTGGCTATGGGATCGAGTTAGGTGTCGTTTTCGAAGTAGTTTTGGACGTAGAATAAATTTTCGGGGGTCCCAGAACAATCCGATTTCACCGTGGGGATCTACAGGGCTTTATGGGCTACAAATCGGATTTTCAAATAATCCCAAGAGTTCAAAATTTAATAAGGTGTATTCCAACGGACGCCAAATCCGTTTTTTTTTTTTTTTTTTTTTTTTTTTTTTTTTTCAAGGACAAAAACTGTACCTACTAGCAGATTTTTTTTTTTTTTTTTTTTTTTCAAAAATATTTCCCTAACGACACAGAATTAAGGTTAGTTTTTGCACAATTTGTCTACATTTTATTATCTTATTATATTGAAAGAATGTTGTGAAGGTGCTAAAGCAAAAGAATAGCCGGAATGAAGCCCCCTCCTGAGCTCCGTGGAGCAAAAGCGGGGTGGTTCGGCCCGCCCGCCAATGGGCCCCGAGATGGGCAGAAGACGATGAAATTTAAAATTTAAAAACGTTTTTAAGTTCTCAAGAACGCTGGCCCCCGGAGGGCTGTACGGAGCAAAAAGGAGGGCGACGACGAGAAAATAGCGTCGAAAATCCCATTTGTAGCCCCAGGAAAGCCCTATAGATCGCAACAGTGAAATCGGATCGTTCGGGGACCCCCAAAAATGAATTCTACGTTCAAAAATACTTCGAAAACGACACCTGACTCGATCCCATAGCTAAAAGCCTTAAAAAAAACCTCTCCCGTAGCCCCATTTTAGCCCCATAGGGCCCCACGGGTTAAGGCGATCGGACTGAAAACCTTGCGGGCACAACTAGATGGTAAACCGAGTATTTTGTCAAAATTTCAGATTTAAAAAAAATTCCTACTTATGCCGGATTTCACCAAGTGTAGCTTAAAGTTCGTTTTAGCTAAATCTCGGATTTAACGTTAAGTCCGACTTAGGGAAGATTCCGTTTCACCATTAGACTGAAGGTGGCGCTTACCTAAGCCTCGGTTAGCTTTGGAACAGGTTGCCCCAGACTCGTGTTCCCGCGGAAAACTCGGTAATCAGTGACAATAAAGTGATAAGGCCGTGATAAATCGTCACGTTAGTGGCAACATCTGCTATCTCATGTTTCTCAGGTTTTAAGGAGAGCCTAAAAACTGATTTCTGAATCCCTGGACCGACTTTTATCGCAAGTCAGAAGCTTAGGACAAGGAGGTCCCGAATGATTGATTTCAACGTAAAAAACGCTGCAAATTTTACACAAGGGTTTATTATTCTTTGATATAGGTTACTTGTACAGAAATTTAATTCTGTCAATGAAAAAAAAACGACACCTAACTCGATCCCATAGGTAGCTAAAAGCCTTAAAAAAAACCTTCCCGTAGCCCCATTTTAGCCCCATAGCGCCCCACGGGTTTGGGCGATCGGACTGAAAACCTTGCGGGAGATGGTAAAGCGAGTACATATGTTTTCAAAATTTCAGATTTTTAAAAAAATTCCTACTGCCCGGACGGCGTACGGCGGACGGACATTTCGGATTTAGAATCTAGACCTCTTGAAAAAGATAATTTCAAATTTTGAAGCTGTTCCGAGTCGTCGACCTCCGTCGCGAAAACATAGGTGTATTATTCCAAGAATAATAAACCAAATATCGAAAAATAAATAATAATGAAAATTCAGCTGAGATAGCCGGCGTTGGTGTTTGCAAGGTTATATTAGCGGGGATGTTTATTCTGAGATGTATCTCAGGTATACCTAGCGTGTGTTGTAGTTTACTAGGTATATTATGAGATGGCCGGTGTTGCGTAATGAATAACTGCATTATTATTTTTAAATAATGAAGATTAATCATTACTTAATTTTAAATTTAAATGAAATTAATCCAAATTTTCAATGAAAATCCAGAATAATTAAAATGATTAAACTATTGTCGTACAGAAATACATAATTCGCTGCAGGGATAATCGATATTATTTTCGAAAAATCCAAGTAATGCGTTGTCTTAATTCGTATGAAATCTCAAAAAGAAGTGGGAGAAGAACACGGATTATTCTTATTTTCAAAAATTATTGAATGCGAATTTTTGTGAATAAGTTCGCATTCAAAGGAAAAGGTTGATAAATTGAGAAAAATTAACTTTTTTCAGGTAATTTAATTTATTATTCAAAAGATAGGAAGGCGAAGGCACTTAAATTACAAATGAATCTCCAAAGTTTCTGCATATTTCAGTCGATAAATGGATAAATCGATAAATGGACTAGTCATTAAAAAAATTGGATTAGGGTATATTATCTTATTGAGGACTCTACCCAAATTTTTCCAACAGTTGACGAAAAGAGAAACATAATTCGATCTGTTTGAAGACTCCCGGCCGCCTTTGCAACTGAATAATCATCTCAATTTCCTCGTCGTCATCCTAGAATGTAATTCTTCGGTATGCCATTCCCAAACACGCAGTACGAACGAAATAATAACACTCTGGTCGAAAAAGCGAAAATCACACCTTTCGAGGATAAATGATAATGAATAAATCCAACTATCATATCCGATATCAACGAAATGGGCACTGCTGTTGTTGGTGATAATTGTAACAACAACTACAACACACGCGTAAATCTCAGATTTAACGCTTAAGACGTGGATGAGTAGGGACTAAAATCTGAGGCTTAACCTCAGACCGTAAACCGAGGTTTAAGACTAAGCGGGAGTGGTGAAACGCATCTTTTTCTTATTCTTCGGCTTACCAGTAAGCCGAACCTTAAGCCGAGGTGGTGAAATCCACCATTACTGTCCAAAACGGCCCGGACGGCGGACGGACATTTCGGATTTTGAATGTAGACCTCTTGAAGTGGATAATGTCACATTTTGAGGCCGATCCGAGTCGTCGACCTCCGTCGCGATTACAAAGGTGTATTATTCCAAGAATAATCAACCAAAATTTGAAAGTCACAGATTTTTTTCCCCCCCTTTTTTTCGAGGGAGTTTTGGTTTATATTATTTTCGGAGTTTTGTGTTGCGGAATGAATTATTTTGAGGGAATACCTTCTTTTAAAGGTCGATACACACATCTCAGTGATATCAGCGTATCCGTGGCCATCAGTGCTCCTTTCCCTTCAATAGCATCAATGTCCACACACCAGCGTTACATGCCGCACGGAGCACTGATGCCAACCTATCGCGGAAATGTGTGGATCGACCTACGTGCCGCGTCAGTGTTTTCCGTCATCAGAGGTTTCAGCGCCATTGGCAGTTCCATTAAAATTTTTGTGAATTGCACATGCTCGTGAAATATGGATTTCAGTGTCGAAGATTTGACTACTTATTTTTACTTGAGGGACAAAATTTGTTACTAATTAAATTAAATTTTAATGCCGTTTCTATAACAAAGGAACACTTAGCTTGACACACTTAGTTTTACTTCATGATTCCCTCTATTATTTCTAGATATTTTTGGTTTATTATTCTTGGAATAATACACCTATGTTTTCGCGACGGAGGTCGACGACTCGGATCGGCCTCAAAACTTGACATTATCCGTTTCAAGAGGTCTACATTCAAAATCCGAAATGTCCGTCCGCGTCCGGGCCGTTTTGGGCAGTAGGATTTTTTTTTTAAATCTGAAATTTTGGCAAAATACTTGGGTTACCATCTAGTTGTGCCCGCAAGGTTTTCAGTCCGATCGCCCAAACCCGTGGGGCGCTATGGGGCTAAAATGGGGCTACGGGAGGGGTTTTTTGAAGGCTTTTAGCTATGGGATCGAGTTAGATGTCGTTTTCGAAGTATTTTTGGACGTAGAATCCATTTTTTGGGGTCCCGGAACGATCCGATTTCACTGGGGCGATCTTTAGGGCTTTCATGGGGCTAAAAATGGGATTTTTGAAGGATCCCAGGATGTTAAATATTTTTCGAGTAAAAAATACAGAATTTTTGAAAAAAAAAAAAAACATTTTTGAACAAAAAAATCCAAAAAATTTTTTTTTTTGGATAAAATCAAAAAAAAATTTTTTTTAATTTTTTCACTGACAGAATCAAATTTCTGCACAAGTAACGTATATCAAAGAATAATTATTCTAATTATTATTATAATAAACCCTTGTGTAAAATTTGCAGCGTTTTTTTTTTTTTTTTTTTAGTTAAAAATAGAAAAAGGATAAAATTATTTCTAGCTCCCTCTAACTGATGGTTTCTTGAAAATAAATCGGCTATTAAGAGAAGAAAAGAGAATAGTGGTGCATCCCATATGGATGAGCCAAGAAACAGAAGGAGAATTTGTGAACTTGTCAATGGAATTAAAGTTAAATGTAAATAAAAAGTAAACAATTGTCGAAACGGTTCTAGCAAAATGAGTAGAGAATAGTGTCTGATCACGTCAGCAAAAAATGAAAAATATCGTCAGCGAGCGATTTGAATTTTTGGAACTGATGCAACTGACGTGCACTGTGCTGGAGCCTCAGTGCGTCGGACAAGACACTTAGTGTGAACATCTTTCCCCCTTGGTTCGCAGGAAAACTTCCAGCTCAGATTTTTTTTTTTTCCACTGAAGATCACACTACTGAACGGAACGTCACTGATGTGGAGATCGACCTTAATTCCCCCCTCTCTTTCAGTTGAAAAGTCACTCTCACTTGATTTGACTTGTCGTCTTCATTCGCCTTAAATACGAGGGCATTTCGCCAGATGGAATTTAAGCTTTCGTCGATCACCGGGCGGCTTGTCCCGCCTAAATCCGCCAGTGGCTATTCGGCGACTCGGTTCCTAATTAGTTTTCCAGCGAATCGTCGACCTTCGCTGCACCCCGCCGGCCTAAAAAAAATCCTCGTTCGTCTGTCGCAAGTTTGATTGGCAATTCGGGCGAAGTTAATTTGAACGCGCAATTCCGCCCGCCACGACACGAACTCCCAAGTGGGTTAAACGGTCCGAATGGTGCAACGATGCAGAATCTCTTCCACACTCCCGACCTTTCCTCGCCCTCTCATTTTTTTTTTTTTTTTTTTTTTTCTCCTCGAAAATTAGGCTGTTAATTACCGACATCAAATTAACCCTGCGGAGGAAATTGGACGAATTCGCGGGTATGTAGGTTGGCTTGTTCGCGGGATTCCTTCGCCTTAAGAAATGAAATATGCGTCTAATAACCGAGACATTTGTGTCAGGGGTAGCCCATTTTGAGTCCTTGATGTACCTAGAAATTACTTTCCAAGATTTTGCCAAGTTGAGTAATACGTAAAGCTCTCAGAACGTGGAAATGTCATTATGCCCGTCATTTTCACCGTTGTGCGGACGCCCCTTGAAAATAGCCACCTAACTGTTACAGCAAATTAGATCAGCATGATTTGACTTTGGCTGATGTGGGTTCGCCCAATTTAGCGGGTGTTGGGCGTGTAACTACCAGTAAATTGTCCCTATCGATGTGAGTGGTGTGTTTGGGGGGAAGGCCTCTGCGTAACTAGGATTTCGCCCCCGGTGTCTGTGGAGGTGAAAGGGGTACTTGAATATCCTTATCTAGGGCATAACACAATTTGTTGTCATCTGCAAACCAAAGAAGTGATATAGAAGCAGTGTTTGAACGATCCATAATAATTATTATGCGTGTGCGATAAGAATGGAGGTCAGTAAAAATGATAAAGAGGGTGGCGCTATCAGAGGGCCCACCAAAATTTACTACTCGGGCAGTGCAGTGCATATTTCATCCACTGTACACATATCTTCTCTTTCTTCCAAATCACTCTCCGAGCCTAGAAAAAGAAAGATGGAAAGAGTGAAATTGGTGTTGAATCTGGGGCTACTTGAGAAAATTTTCGCGTTTAAACGCAAATTTAGGTACCTAAACATTTTTTTTTTTTTCAATCGGCTCGAAAAGGTTTTGGATAAAGTGGCCTCTGGGCTACCTTTCTACGTTACTTATCAGAATTTAAATCCCCCCAATGGGGGATTTTATATAATTTTTTTTTAAAGGGGTCAGGGTGGCCCAGTGAGCTAAGGCGACAGAGCTTCGTCTGTTTACAAATCAGTCGGAGCGCTGATCAGCCTGGTTCGAATCCGGGCCGAACACCAATGTTTGACCAAAAATCAATCAAGTGTTGTAATACCTGGCTTGTCGTCAGACAATTCACCTCTGAAAGCAAGTTTATGTGAATCCTTTCTCTGGAGCAAGACTATCTAAGACTCTCTAACTTTATCCGTGATTATCTGGGCGCATTGTGGGGTCGGCTCCTGCCCCACTTGTGAGAACCAAAAATGGTTAAACACAATAAAACCCACATATAATTTTTTAAATAGCGTTCTCAAATCACCCCGACAGTTGGGGTAACTTGAGAATAGTGCTTTTTTGCGGCATTTCCGAATTAATATCGCACGAGGGGTACTTGAGAGGTGACCCCAAATTTTTAAAAAATTAAAAAAAAAAACAAAAAAAAAAACAAGGCTCTCATCACGGCTGGGGGAGTGACACCCTTCTGCACAGGCTCGGTGAGACACACGGAGTACTGTGGAGGTGGTAACGGTGAGAGCTCTTCCTGTGTGGGCCAAGGGCTGTAGTTCCGACAAATCTTCAAGTCCTGCGGAAGCCATCAGGCTCTCAGCTCTTGCTGCAAAAGACTGCTGGGTAATGAGACGCTGGCTCGCCGGAGTGTAGCCCTGCCAGAAAGGGTCCGGGCTTCTCATCACTCGTTCATACAGGGATAAGGTTGCTGCTTCCCTACGAACACCCAAGGGCTCAACGCCAGCTTGAAGTTCCATGGCCACGATCGGTGTGGAGTTTGGCCCTCCAGTGATCACCCTGAGCGCCTTATTCTGAACGATATCCAGCTTCTTCAATACATTTGGTGACGCGGTAATGGCCAGCTCTCCCCCGTACTCCATGGCTGGGCGCACATATGTCTTATAGGCAAGTGACAGCACGTCTTGTGAGGCCCACCCACTTGACACCAGCCAATCGCCGAAGTAGGCCTTGCTCGTCGCTCTCCCTGCTCACTCAGCTTATCTATATGTTTGGACCATGAGAGTTTATTGTCAAGCACCACCCCTAGATAAGTGCTAGAGTCCGTAAGAAAGACTGGGTTGTTATCATACTTAAGGGAGACGGCATGAGGCCTCGTGGAGAGAGAGAACAATTGACTCTGAGACTTGGAAGGGCTAACTATCATCTCATTTCTTAAGCTCCAATCCTGCAGTCTCTGGAGAACACCATTCATGCACGTCTCAAGTGCTTCAACGTTGCTGCTCGTGGCCCAGAATACCAAGTCATCGGCGTACAGGAGTGCCTTAACACCAGGTGTCTCGTCGATCATCTGTAAAACGTCGTTTATCATGATGTTAAAAAGACAGGGGCTAAGGACGGAGCCCTGTGGAAGCCCCTGCCTGTATGCACGCCATGCCTGACTCGTATGAATCTCTGGGACAGAAAAGAAGTTATTGCGGTGTATAACCTGCCACCCACACCCATTTCAGATGTCTTCTCCAGCAAGCGCTGACGCCAGACTCGATCGAACGCGGAGGTAAAAAACGTGAGAAAAGGAGTTGCAGGCTCATAAAAGCACGCAGCTCTCCAAATTTAGCACTTATGGCGGGACGTGCGGGGGTTGGCTGGCCGAAGCCAAGAAGAAACTTACAGCTCGAATCGTGCAACCGTTTATTCTTCAATTAAGTACACAACAATTACATACAAATTCAACTAAACAGATACTATCAACCATGGGCGTACGCAGCTCTTCCTTTAGGGGGGGGCTAAAAAATATTGCAGGTAGACATGCTGCCAACAAGGGTACCTAGTTAAATTAAAATTTAAAAAGCTGCAAATTTTACACAAGGGTTTATTATTCTTTGATAATAAACTTGTACGAAAATTAATTCTCTGTCTTGAAAAAAAGAGTTAACAAAAATTATTACTACTTACCTTTTTTTTCAAAATCTTTTGTTTTTACATTTTTTTTTTTTTTTTTTTACTCGGAAAATATTAAATATTTTTTATAAAGAGATCAATTTTTGATCTCTTGGTATCCTTCAAAAATCCGATTTCTAGCCCCATGAAAGTCCTATAGATCCCCACAGTGAAATCGGATCGTTCCGGGACCAACAAAACTGGATTCTACGTCCAAAAATACTTCGAAAACGACACCTAACTCGATCCCACAGCCAAAAGCCTTCAAAAACCCCTCTCGTAGCCCCATTTCAGCCCCACAGCGCCCCACGGGTTTGGGCTGAATACCTTGCGGATACAACTAGATGGAAACCACGTATGTTGTCAAACAAGTTTGCACGACGCACGGTGGTGCAAAACGGCCATATTTGGGGGGGAAAACTCTGAAAACCCCATACATATAGTATTCGTAAATTTGACGCTGATCACGAATATACCCCATGACCCTGTACCTAAAATGGATTCTGAGCCTTTTTTTCCCCAAAATACCTTTAAAAAACACGTTTTCAGTACATTTTCCAGTGTGCGAGCCAAGTAAGGATTCTCCCGAAGTTTGTACATAAAGAAAAGTTGTAGAGCAATAATTTTGGCGTCGATTGAACACAGTAAAATTGAAAATTACTACAAAAATGAGGAGGTCGAAGATGATTTCGATCGAACACTCCTATGATTTCTGATGGACCCCGTAACATTGGTGAATTCCATTGAACACCCTAGAATTGAAATTTTTCTACTTGAAGACGGAAAATTGCTGAGCCAGATTAGTTATTTTCATGACTTTGTAAGGTAAAACAATGTGGCCTTTTAAATAAAATTTTGTTTCGAAGGTTCGAGCCAGAAATATCTCGCTGTAACTTATTATTTTTTATCCACTGCAATGACCCTAAATTACTTTCTTGTAGCTGAGTAAAAACTGAACAAATTCGATGTCTAACGAATTTTTTCCCGTGCAAAATGAGTCGGCTACGATTCTCCGTAAATAGGTCTAATACTGCTCCCGTCAACTCACAATTTTCCAAAATCGAGAAAGGTACCTATACTGCCCGAGTCAGGTCTACAGTACGAGTCAAGTTGATGACTTTTTGATCCGAAAACTATTCATATCAACCCTCCAACTAATACTGAATGGAATATAATGATTTTGAAAGGATTTAAAAATATTTTTTGATTTTTTTTTTTCACCTGTGGACCACTGTGCGGCAGCGGTTCCATTTCGTTTTTGCAATCTAGACCTCTTGAAACGAATGATGTCAAATTTTGAGGCCGATCCGAATTTTCGACCCCCGTCGCGATTACATAGGTATATTATTCCAAGAATAACAAACCAAAATGATCGTAACTTTGCATGTAGGTATTTGGAGTGTGGAGTATGGTGTGATAGGCACCCTATATCGTAAATAATATTGCGTACACCGCTTGAGTACCTAATAATACAAAATAACATACAAATCATTTTTACAAAATCAAGTGTTGTAGTTCACTTTTTTCCCCTCTTAATATAAAACCTTTACATAAGATTTTACTTTACTTTACTTTACTTTACTTAAAATGTACACAACATGCCTACCCAGCAATGTCAAGTTGATTTTTTTCACTTTAAATTTACAACATGAGCCGCCTCGGTTTCTCTGCGAATTTTTCAACCACTACTTCCTCTTTTTCTTTATTTTTATCTGAAAGTGTATATATATTTTTCGTTTGTCTAGGGGGGGGCCCGGGCCCCCCCTAGCCCCCCCTTGCGTACGCCTATGCTATCAACTATAATGAAACAGCGTCTTAACATTCAACAATCAACTGGAATAACACGTCCTACATCACTAAAATGATTATCAATCACAATTATGATTTTGTGTACACACGGTCCAAATGTTTAAGCCTATTGCACTTAAAAATTCACGAAAATAGTATTTATTTCAGTTATTTATTATGCACATAGGCACTACATATATTATAGTATACACTTTATAGTTTCGGCTCAGAAACTCAACCTATGAATAACCTCAGCAGGTTACCGGAAGGACATTCATAACCTGAGGGGTGACGCTAGCGTGAAGTAGAAAAACTTAGCGATTATTTCAAAATCTACGAAGAAAGCAGAGTGAAAAACTATAAACTTGCTACAACACATTAATATATATTTTTTCAAAGTGATTATCCATTGAATTCTCATTCATTCCAAAGGCTCCGAAGTCACGGCCGAGTTCACATTGAACACATCAACAGCATAACGCAATGAAACGGATTTTTTTTTTTTAACGAGTTGGCACAATAAATAGTTGACGCACATTAAAAGTACGATTTAAATAGCAGCAAGTGGGACGATCGCGTTGAGAAGAGCTGCAACTTTCAACGTTTGTTGAATCTGATGGCACTATTGTCAGTAACTGGGGAGTTTGGGAAATGCGTTGGGAAAACAGTCGGAGTATCCTGCGCGTCCGCACTAGTCCAGTCAAAGTGTAGCGCAAAATAAGGCAGACTTGAAAAAAAAAAAAAGGTGATTGGAGTTCTTATTCTGTTTCAACACAAAATGTGTTTTTATGGAGATTATTTGGTTTGATGGCGTCTCACGGAGGTTCAAAACGCTATTCTATGAGCCCAAAAAAGGGAAAAATCAAAATGCTTCAGGGGGCAACCTTAATTAGGGTAAAGTCGTGTACCTTGGGACGTTTGTACCTCGGGACAGTAACGATATCGATATGAAGGAAAGAGGAAAAAAATCGATTAAGGTCGCTAGTAGCAGGCAAATAGTTTGGCAACACTGGGGCTTGAGCGCAACTCCCGCTACTATGCACTGTCAGTCTGATAACAGTTTGTTTACTTCGTGCTACTGACGAAAAAATAATGCCCAACAGTTGAAACGTCGATTGTAGAGAAGGTAAGTAGAATATTTCAATAATTTTGGTTGCATTACGTTCCCCGAGGTTTGTTCTGAAGTGCCTAACGTTTGCGAGATGTTTCCATCATTCTTCAAGTCACCAACACAAATTTCCTAAAAAGTTGCCATTCTTGTACCTCGGGACATTCCGTTTCCTGTACCTTGGGACACGATTTTTTGGTGAATAATGAGATAATCCTCGAATATTATCATTTTTTTCAGTTTTTTTTTTTTTTTTTTTTTTTTTAGATGCCACGCTCAGCAACCGGGTTAAGAGAAAACCGGTCGACGGAGAGAGAAGACTTTCAAGTCGACTTCTCACAATTTAATGTCAAATAATGACACAACGTTGGCACAACTGCTGTGATAAAGTAAACATCGTTGGGAATTGCTCTGCAGAAAAACCAAGTGGTCTTAAGTGAATCTTCATCGAAACTGCTTACTTTGGTCGCTACGGTGAATTACAGTGCTCCGGTCACCATCTGAACACATTGAAACTTCGCCGGGTAGTTGATTTCGGGTAATTCTCGACGTTGGAAAAACTTCGCGGAGCTGCTGCCATTTTAGTTTCAAGGGCGCGATAAGGTAATCTGTGTACGCCGAGTCGAAGATTGGTGGAGGGTCTGGTTCCAGCTACTTGTGGCTAACGCGTTTCTAACACATACACCTTCAAGTGGAACGACACAGGAAGGCGAAGGGCCTGTGGCTGCTACTGCCGAATCCGGGACAATAAATATCATGTTAATAACATCAGTGTAATGCTGGTGATGACCAACGTGATAACGTTCGACAGCCGCTGATTAGAATTTGTTGAACGGCCCGCAGCGATAAATCCCAAAACGCCGAGTGCGAATTGGATGAATTTTTCAACTCCACCTGGAAAACGAACTCGGGCATCTTCCGAGTCAGGATCGTCCTCAGAGAAAAGACCGCAAAAGAAGATGAATAAAGACGAGCTGACTCGGACCATAGCGCAGGCGGTTAGGGACGTAATAACCAGCCAACAACTCGTGTCGAAATTGGACATTTCCGCGACTATAACAGATCTTGGATTAGCGAAGAAAACTGATCTCGATGGGTTCACTGAGAGGATTGACAGATTGCTGGAGGAAAACCGTACAATCAAGAAAGAATTGGTGGACATCAAGAGCCAGAATAGGGAACTGCGCAGGCAGGTAGAAAATATGGACCGGAGGATGCGCCAGGACAAACTATCAATAGTAGGGTTTAATATCTCCAATAATGATCAGGCAGCCCGTGAGGTCTCGTCATTTCTATCATCCCTTATCGACGGAAACGAGGTAAAGGTATCGAACGTGTTTGCACCCCCCAACGTCATGGTCGGCGGAAAGCCACTTGTGGTGGTGCGAGTAGATAATGAAACTGTGATCCCGCGCATCCTTAGGGCCTCATCAAGTCTGGCGGGCACTGGCACTAAGATTTCCCGCGATATGTCGGCGGCTGCCCGAAAGAGAGCAAACAGAATGCTTCGGCTAAGATATGAAATAAATAAAAAAACCGGGAAAAAAGGCATTTGCAACTACGACACGTTGGTCTTAGAAGGGAAGCGTTTTGAGTGGGAAGAGGGCGAGCTCCTCTGCGGCAGCGAGGACGGGGTGGCCGTTCTGAAGGCGATGACGGACATAGACTTCGGACCAGTCGTCGAATCGATCGTCTCCTTCAAGCCCTCCAGGAAGGCATGACGCCAGAAAAACACAATCTTCGAAGACGCAGGTGACAACACGGAACGGAACTTGAAAATTCTGAGTTACAACGTCAGCGGCCTAGCCACTTGTTGCAAAAATGTAGGATTTATACAATTCGTCAGAACTTATGATATATTTTTCTTACTCGAAACGCATATTGAGTTACCGATTGATTCTAATCTCGTTTCCAATAAACAAATCGTGAAATATTTGGAATGTTTTTCGGGTTATAGCTTAACCTCTGTTCCCGCAAAGAAAGTAGCAAGGTTTGGAAGAGCAAGTAGAGGTATCATCATCGGGGTCAAGAAAACAATGACTAAGGAATTTAATTTGGATTGCGAGGTCGTGTCTTCCGATGACCTCTTAACAATCAGGCTGAGATCGCAGATGGCGGAGGGGTGGAAACTGGCAATATTCCCTACATATATAAGAGGCGAAGACTGGATGTCAGATTTCGATAGGTTAAAGCAGCTCATAGATAATAATGGGGACTACGCTATACTCGTGTTGGGGGATTTGAATGCGAGAATAGGAAATGGACAAACCCTGGCGGAGGAAATGGTCGATGAGCTGTGTGTTAAGGCCCTGAGAAGTAGTAAGGACGAAATAATAAACACACCAGGTAAGAAGCTTCTCGAACTATGTGATGAAAATGGCCTAATAATCCTTAACGGCAGATCACTATCGGACCCCGACGGCGAGTATACCTTTTTGAGCCACCTTGGAGCCAGCGTGATAGATTATGGATGTGTGACATCCTACATGCTCTATTACCAGGTGGACTTAGAGGTAATGAAACAACATTTCTCCGACCATCTTCCATTGTCAATTACAATGGAGGTCCCAGGCATCGCGGGCCAGGCGCCACAGAACGATCACGTTGAAATACCAAGTCGTTTGAAGTGGGCCCAGGAAGATGTCCAACGATACAAGCAAAGGTTGCTTGAGGCCATCTCTCCATCACTCGGCGGGATTGCCGCCATTGAGGATGTTGTGTCGATTATTAGAGGAGCAGCGCGATCTGGGCATAGACACCCCGTCTCTAAAGCTAGATCCCAGGGAGGTCTACAATGGTTTGACAACGAGTGTAAAAAAGCTAGAGGTCAACTTCTGAAATTGTTAAGCCTGTTCCGCAAAATGAACGACGACCTGGTTCGGAAAACCTATTCAAGAAGGAGAGCAGAATTCAAATCTTTGCTACGTAGTAAGGAACAACACTTCATGATGGGGATATGTGAAGATCTTCGCAAAATCACCAACCCGAAAGAATTCTGGGAAAGAATGAATTTACTTAGGAAAAGAAAGTCACCCTCCTGTTCAGGTATGAATTTGAAAGAACTTCAGATCCACTTTCAGACGTTGCTGAACCCCCAGGACATTTCCCCCCCATCTGCATTTCTCCTTCCGCATACGTCTGTGCCACAACTAGATGCCCCATTTGCACTGAGCGAGCTCCAGCAAACATTAAAAGGACTTAAAAATGGAAAATCCCCAGGACTCGATGGGATCCCATACGAGTTCATTAAGAATGCTCCTGTGGAATTTCTTAAAGTGATCCTGAATTGTTTTAATAAGATTTTTACAGATGAGGTGACCCCAGAGTGCTTCGGTAAGTCGTTGATATGGCCCTTGAAAAAGAAACTTCATCTCGATGGTGTTGACAACACGAGGGGCATTGCTCTAATAAACTGCCTGGAAAAACTCCTGATGGCGCTTGTGATGAACCGAGTGACAGGCTGGGTGGAGAGTAAGGGACTTCTCCATGAGGGGCAGGCCGGATTTAGACGAGGTTATTCGACTAGCGACAATATATTTGTCCTCCTGTCCCTGGCGAAATTAGCGACGTCGAAGAGGGGCGGTAAACTGTATAGTTTCTATATCGATCTGAAGGCGGCTTTCGACCGGATTGATAGAGTGTCGCTGTACGGGAAGCTGTCACTGCTCGGGGTGTCCACCAAGGTGATCCGTTTCCTCCAGGCCCTATACTCGGGCTCTATGGCCGCCGTGTATCTCGATGGAGCTGTGTCTGACTGGTTTGCGACGCACATGGGACTGAGACAGGGATGCCCGGGTAGTCCTCAGCTTTTCAGCCTCTTTCTGAACGATGTGTGGGACGACCTGGGTGGTGGGGTGGTCTTACGTGAGGGGAAGATAAGATTGCTGGCTTTTGCGGATGATCTGGTTTGCCTCGCGACCGACCCAATGGCTCTGCAACTGATGATAAATGACATCAGTAACTATTGTAAAAAGTGGAACCTAATCATAAATCTGAACAAGTCTAAGACTATGATTTTTTCCAATGGAGGAAGGAGGGCCCGCAATGAAGCCTGGACACTGGATGGGAAGCCGATCGAGCGGGTAAAGAGTTACAAATACCTAGGTCTGACGATCTCGCAATCCCTTTCACTCGAGCCTCATTTTAGAGAAAAGTTGTTGTCCTCGAACTGTGCCATCAACAGCATGTCAACAATAGTTGACAATAAGTTGGTCCCCATGAACTGTAAGTGGAAGCTCTTTGATGGTGCTGTAAAAACGATTGCCACCTATGGAGCGCAGGTATTTGCGAGTAAAGCGTATGAAACGCTTGAGAAGTGCCAATACGCATTCATAAAACGTCTGTTCGGATTACCTTTCAATACACCAAGGTATGAGTTGCTTCTGGAGACTGGTCGTCAGTCGCTTTTCATGCAAACGCTGGGCATACACGTGAAATATGTTCTCCATGCCCTGAGCGCCCCCGAAACCCGCTATATCCGCTGGGTGGCGAACGAGGTCCTTTCAAAAAGGGTGTACTGGGCGGCAGAGTGGACTCGTTTGGCGGCGCGAGTGGGACTGCCCCTGGACATGACAGACGGCGTGCGGTCCCTTCGGGGCCGATGGGTCGCGCTGCGTGAGGAGCTCCAAAAAGCAGAGAGACTTGAGCTTCTGGATCGGGCCGGCTCGTCTGAATACCATCCCCATTTTCGCGAGGTGCTCAACCTTGATGCCCTGCCGGACTACAACCTATGTAGGGATGCGAGGAATGCCAGATGGACCTTTAAGGCCAGGTGCGGCTTAATACACCTGAACTTCCGCCGGGGCCGTGAAGACCACGCTCAGCGCTGTTCGCTATGCAATTTGGGAACGAGGGAAGACGCCGTCCACTTCATCGGTGTGTGCCCTGTCCTGGCTGGGATCCGGAGGAGGTGGTTTGGCAGCGCTAGAATGTCCAGAGAGGAGACGTTGGCTGCACTGAGGGCCCCGGACTTCCAGGCAATTGGGAACTACTGCTCCGAGGCTTGGCGGTACCGATGGTTATTGGTACAGGAATTCAATTATTAACAAACAATCAAATCGAATTAATAAATATGTAATCTCATAATATTCCTAATATTAATCTCTAATATTCATAATATTATTCGAGAATTTATTTTATTCCACTATTTGATGCAAGAATGTTGTGATATTATTTTTTAAGCATGACTTTCTTCAAGGCCGGAGCCATGGCATTTTCTTTCAGAAGCTAATAATTTTTTTCCCCCCTTTTCTCGACAAGCCAACCAGGCCGATGGCACTATGCTAAGGCTTTTATCGAGGTCCCATGTATTCTCAACATGTATGTATTTTATTTTCTTATCCACAAGCTGTTTATATTTATATTGTATATGTAGATTAAAAAAAAAAAAAAAAAAAAAAAAAAAAAAAAAAAAAAAAAAAAAAAAAAAAAAGCAATAAAGACCTCTTTCATTCATTCATTCATTCATTCATTCATAATGACACAACGATTTTATTACTTTTAAGACTGAGGATTAATTAATGTATACAAAATACACAATTTGAAAGCTTCGTTAGATTTTTTTCTTCAAATTTACCATTCTGTCCCCAGGTACGACCCTGTCCCAAGGTACAGAGCTGGATGTCCCAGGGTACACGACTGGTGACGTGACCACGTACCTCGGGACAAAAAATTGATTTTGAAAAATCAATTTTAAAAATATTTTGAGTATTGTGAAAAATCTGAAATAAATCGTGAAGCTTGGGCAATGGACTAGGATACAAGGAAAATAGTCAGGGTTCCCATTTGTCTTTTCAGGACTTCACAGGAAGCCAAAAACAAAAACTGTCCCGAGGTACACGACTTTCCCCTACCTGTACATACGGTGGCCAGATTTTGTTCTTCAAAAAAGTAGTTCATTTGTAGCGTGCCGAAATAAGGTAAACGTTGAAGGTAAAGGAAGAAAGGAAAGGAACTCTCACTCTTGTGTTAAACAGCGTTCCCAAAACGCCAGCCCGGTATTGGACCGGTGGGGGGATTGCGACAGAAGCGCGACCCCTTCGAGATGTGAACTTTGAAGGTGTTTCAAAAACTGAACCAGAAGATGGCGCGTAATTGCAACGGAGGTCGAAAATTCTGATCGGCCTTAAAATTTGACATACGTTTCAAGAGGTCTAGATTCCAAAAACGAAATGTCCGTCCGCCGTCCGGGCCGTTTTGGGCAGTAGGAATTTTTTTTGAAATTCGGAAATTTAGACAAAACACTCGATTTACCCTCTAGTTGTGCTCGCAAGGTTTTCGGCCCGATCGCCCAACCCCGAGGGGCGCTATGGGGCTAAAAAGAAGATACGGGAGGGTTTTTTGACGGTTTTTGGCTATCTGGTCGAGTTGTGTCGTTTTCGAAGTATTTTTGGACGTAGAATCCATTTTTGGTGGTCCTAGAACGATTCGATTTCACCGTAGGGATCTATAGGGCTTTCATGGGGCACCAAATGGGATATTTGCGAAAAATGTGGGAAAATTCCAGTTTTTGTCATTCTGTTAACACTTTTTATCAGCTATAGGTATGACAGTAAGGCCTAGAGAAATTCGTTAGGCACTGAATCTTGTAACGAATGTTTTTTTTTGTTGTTTTTTTTTAAATTTGTTTATTTTTAAAAAGCTCTGATATTCAACTTTGGAATCACAATCGATAGTGTACCTTCGTCCAGATTCGAGAGTTTGACCCCCTGGGCACCGCGTCCTGGGCGATTGCAAAAAACGCCAACGTAATCCCTCGATAGGGGTGAGTCGCTCGTAAGGAGTTGTGTGTAAAAAAAAAAAAAAAAAAAAAAAAAAAACCTGGAGGCTAGTAGTCCAGGCTGCGAAGGCCAAAAATGGGCTCTCGGTCCGAAATCTGGGTACACAGCTAATTCCTTCAGAAATGTCTTCATTCGAGGTAGCACATGAACATACTAAAGGCCCTGAGCCTGGTGGTGGAGCGGTCGGAAGGGGAGAGATGTAAGGTCCCATTTTTCGGGTTTTCGCTTATAACTCAAAAACGGTGCGTCGCACAGTGGTCCAGAACCTCCGAAAACGTGATCGAAACTCCTAGCGACTTTAATTTTTTTTTTACTTTTGCTTTCAAAATGAGTAGGTCTTATGTTTTTGAGTGCGCAGAATCCAAAAATCATGTTTTTGTTCACTTTTGAGACCCAGAAATGGTCCAAAAATGACATTTTTCGGCTTTTTCGTTGATTACCTGAACTTTTCATGTCAGCCCCAAGTGTATTATTGGTTATCTCAACGTTTTCATTAAAATTAACAAATTACTGAAGTTGAATAAAAAATATTGGAAAAAAATAGAAAAAAATTTCCAAATTTATTATTAAATAATAAATTTTATTAATCGGAAATCCTGAGAAAGTAAAATTTACAGACGAAAAATAAGGTTGGGGGAGGGCACACGAAACCGATGGAAGGGAGCTCCACTTCCGTCTCTGGACATTGATCTTGACGTGGACGAAAAGTATCCCAGGTTTATGAGCAGAGATACGGACTTTGGATCAGAAAAATTGACCTACAGGCCAAGGTAGCAGCTAGCAGCACCTGGAATTGGATCGAAAACTTTCTTTATACCTTTCTCGACAATTTGAGACCAATTTTGGCGCGTACATATTTTTACGATTTTTTCTACCTAATTTCGAAAAATATTCATGCAAATTTTACTTTAAAGATAATTTACTCATCTTCGGATCTACTTGTTGGCTGTGATTAACCAATCAGCAAAGCTCTCCAAATGTTGGAAATAAGAAAAAAAAAGATTACAAATCGCTACATTAACAAAAAAATCGCTAGCATCAGTCTACTTTAAACATTTCGAATTTCCTGCAAAGTTTTCGGGAAAGCCTTGGCAGGCTTGGGTGTTTCAAGAACTGTAGAATAAAGGATAAAATTTTCAAATCTGTAGAAAAATATGAAAAAATTTAGTTTCGATCACGTTTTCGGGGGTTCTGGACCACTGTGCGTCGTAGAACATTGTTTACTCACACATAAATTAAAGCTAATTAAATTCTCTGCAACTTAAGTCCCATGAATTTTGAACGGTTTTTACATGCAAGCGCCAAGCGATCTGCTAATTGGTTGCCTCGTTTTACATCCCCTCCACCCCTCTTAAGAGGATCTTGGCTTTTTTTGTATCCGCCCCGCGTCCTCGAGCAGGGCCTATTGTACCCATTACAGCGTTTTACGCCTTTTTTTCCCCAGTCACAGAACATTTTCCTCACCCATCCAATCCCAGTAACCTCCAGCCCCTCCCGACTCACGGAGACGTACAAATTTTCACCTTTCATCAGTAATTGGGCTATGAAAAGCAAATTGGGCTATCTTTTTAGTTCTGTTCGCGGGAAAAAGTGTCAGGTTGCTATAGCAAATTGCCAAATAAGTATACTTATAGCAATTTTGGATATCAGAAGTGGACATTACTGCATATAAACTCAGGAACGGTTTGTCCGATCTTACTTTTCTTTTTTTAATGAAAGCTGATTAAATTTTATATAAGTAACGGCACATTGCATGACTATTGAAACATCAAAAGCGCCATTAGTATTCGTCGGAAAGGGTGGAAACAAGAAATTTGATCATCTGTGTGTTTTTGAGAAAACTTTCTTCTACCCCTCCCTTATCAAAGCTCAAATCGAAATTTCACACGGAATAGCTGCGACGGGGAATTTAATCAGCTTTCATGAGAAAAAAATTAATTTGGAATCGGACCAATAGTTTCTGAGCTACAACCGAAAACGTTCTGAAAAACGTGCTTCCGCTCGGAGTCAGATTGGGCGTTTCTTATTTTGTTTTAAATTCGTTTCGTACGTACAAATGAATATTCAGAAGCTAAAACATGCATTTTCGGTAAAATTGTACTTGATGAGAAATTTGATGAACTTTGGAACGGCTGTAACTTTGCAGCTATTCGGATAAGGAAAGAAAAAAAAGTGACTAGTGAAAGGAAGGAAATATAATGCTCTTTCCGAAAATGAAATAAAAAAGACCTCAACGAGGCGTAGTTTTCGAGTTATAGGCGGAAAACCGAAAAAGGTCAGACAAAATCGCGGTTTTTCGGACACCCACAATCGAGCACTTTTTTTTTTTTTCTTGTCAGAAAACACGGATTTAGCTTCCCTAGGCATCCCAAAACAACCCCAGAATTTCATCAACTTTCAGATTATGTCCAGGCAAAAGTACCTCACTGCTGGACTAATTCTGGACTACAGTCCTTTCGAGGGAAAAAACAGTACACAGGACAAGCCCAGAAAGAAGATGTCCTTACAAAAGTAGTACGTCTGCTAGCCGACAAGTCTTACACAACGATGGACAAAGGATATTTTCATCTCATCTATAGACTGTAATAATTAGGATTATTGTTGACTGAGTCGAGTGAGATCAAGGTGCGATTTCGTCTAAGATCATGGGGAGCGACAAGCCCAGTATTTTATTTGAATTCCAAAAAACAGACATCCCATATTTCTTTCAGAAAAAAAAAAAATCGTTATCGAAAAGCGATTAGAAGGGGTGTGAGGCCAGGTGGGGTAAGGTTGGGAGTTGGCTTGCTTAGCCCGCAGGGGGTGGCCCTCCAGTAAGACAGAACTCCAAAAACCTATTTTTCTCCGTCTGTTACGGTGGGCACCGTATCACGAGAAAAAAAGTTCCCCAGCGCTTGGAAGAGTAAGCTGGCCACTCTGATGACGGGAGGTGTTAATGAAACCCACAGATAATAAAATCCCATCAGAAGGAAAAAAGTCGATTCATAATAAATTCGCCCGGAAATTCCCACAATGCGTTGAGAAGGAACGAAGGATAAAATTGCAATCAGTGGGTTGAAAGGATCAAGGGTGTCATAACTGGTGCATGGAGGCAGTGGGCGAAAGCCGCTGATAAGGGAATCAGTTTTACTGCTCGTAAAAGAAAAATTGTTGAAAATTTCGAACAAGTCGTAAAGGTGGAGGAAGCCTAGCCGGTAATTTCAACTGCGGTTCTGGGTGAACGCTTCGGCGGTTTCAAGAGTGTGGCGGCGCGGAAATTGGCCGGAGTTGGGGTCAGCGCCAGGAAGCCAGCCCTTGGTCGGAAAGGACCCAGGAGGTTAAGGCACCACGTTGACGATTGGTTGGATCGACAAGAAATAAGGTAAATTTGCACGAAATACGACAGTACGATTACTCAGTTTTGAGTATGGAAGCGTCAAATGGTCGACGAGTAAATTTTGCCTAACTGGGAAAATTATTTCCAGGAAGTCACACAGTGACAAACCCGTCAAGAATTTTCGGAGAGCGGAAGCACACCAGCGGCTGGACAGAACAGCAAGCCAAAGAAAATCGGCATTGCGAGGTAAGGGGGTGTCTGAGACCCTGATTTGGAAGAACAGCGATGGAAATGGAGACGATTGATGTATGATTTTTCGTTTAGGACGGCGGGTTTTGGTACATCGTGCTCTGTTTGAGGCGGCGCGCTCTTCTACTACCAGTGTGCTCCCAGTCATCGAAGTCAAATTCAACGTCGTTCGGTTCTGGTGGCGGTCTACCCGAAAGTCAGATTAGACTGTAAAATTGTTCACCACAGCTGGATTATTGGGTGGTAGCTGTGAGGTTTAGGAGTTCTAAGTTTTTCACAAGATTTTGTGTAGGAAACTCTTTTAGCGGCCCTAGGTGTCTCTAGGTATTATTATTAAACCACGCCACAGGTTTGTGGTGGTGAAATTTGTTCTTTGTGGACTAAACTACAACGAGGTTTTTTTTCTTTTTTTTTTTGTTTTTTTTTTTTCGTGGATTTTGTAATAGCTGGAGTAAGCTTTTCATTGTGTGTAAGCTATTGGAATATAGCGTCATCAAGAAGAGTCTGTGTTGTTACCTTTCCTGTGTGGGGAAACCCCCCCTTCTCCACTAGAGATCTAGTTTAGGGTGAGGCGTTTTTTGTTTGTTTTTATAGCCTTCACAAAGGAAAGCTGCAAACCCCAAAAGGGGTAGGTAGCACGTCATCATTTTCGCTACGCTTTGACTGGGCTAAATGACGTCCACACTGTTTTGTAGTGGACGCCTTGAAAGAGGCCACTAGTGACTCCAAATCACCTTCGACTGAACGGTGAACTGAATCACCTTATTCAGCCTTTCTCTAATCAGGATTGAGATCGAGTCGGATTCAATTCAGCTCCACGGCATAGTGCGGGAATGTTATTCCCAGAGGCTTTTCCACAGTAATAATTACTTGTCTCTAACTAGATCTGGAACCCTTGACGACGCTTACATACATTGGTGCGAGCTAATAAGCAAAAACACCAAAAGCCCAGTTATTTCGAGGTATAAAATGACAAGCAACGAAAGTTATATCGAGGTGAGGTGTCACATTTGATGAATTAGTGTTACAAGTTGGCAACACAATTGTCGTACCAACACCAGTATTCCTAATCAGAACCTAAACGTAAGAAAATCAACCCAACAAGAACCAGAAAAGAAGCACAAATCGCGCGAGAAACAAAAAAACCAATTCTAACTTCAACAAATAAATGCACTAAATACAGCCGTTTGAAATCAACTTAAATTTCGAACTAAACATCGATATAAAAGCAATTGTTGAATACTGAATTTCCTGAAAGGAGAAACCCGAAGACAGGCGCTGAAGTCAGCAGAGCCGGTTAGTCGAGAAGAAGCGACTGGAGGCGGGACTTCAGGGCGTCCATCTTGCTTTGTTATCCAAGACCGTGATCCTCGAAGAACCCCTGCGGCGTTTCCTCCTGTTCAACAGACAACATGATTGAATAGATTTGGAGTGACAAAAGACACGCTGTTCATTTTTAAATAGTAACATTGACACCACCTCGGAGACAAATAGGGGAAGAGAAAATACGCAGTCGTTTAGGGTTGAGTCATTCCTCATTCTGGTACGCCACAAATTAGCCTGCAAGGAAGCTACTTCCCATGTCACATTGATTTTTATTAAAAAGTCATCAATTCCAAGGAAAGGAAGCTCCACTCTCATAGGCGTACGCAAGAGAGGGGGGGGGGGGGGGGGTGAAAATCCGAGAAAAAAAAAATATATACACTTTCAGATCAAGAGCCATTCACATAGAGCCTTTTTTTAAATTTATTTTGATTAAATACATGCAAAGTTATGTTCATATTTGGTTTAATATTCTTGGAATAATACACTTTTGTAATCGCGACGTGACGACTCCGATCGGCCTCAAAATTTGACATTATCCGTTTCAAGAGGTCTAGATTCCAAAACTGAAACGCCGTCCGGGCCGTTTTGGGCAGTAGGATTTTGTTTTTAAATCTGAAAGTTTGAAGAAATACTCGGTTTATCATCTAGTTGTGCCCGCAAGGTTTTCAGCCCGATCGCCAAAACCCGTGGGGGGCTAAAATGGGGTTACGGGAGGGTTTTTTTTTGTGTGGAGGTTTTCAGCTATGGGGTCGAGTTAGGTGTCGTTTTCGAAGTATTTTTGAACGTAGAACCCATTTTTGGGGGTCCCTGAACGATCAGATTTCACTGAGGGGATCTATAGAGCTTCTATGGGGCTAAAAATGAGATTTTTGAAGGATCCCAAGAGGTCAATTATTTCCCAAGTAAAAAAAATTGAAAAAAATTGAAAAAAATTCCAAATTTTTTTTTTGACAGATTTAATTTTCGTACATGTAAAATTAGCAGCGTTTTTAATTTTAATTCAACAAGCCAAGCTGGCTGCATGCCTATATGCAATATTTTTACCCCCTCCCCAGGAAGACCTGCATACGCCATTGTCCACTCTGCGTTACAAGACGTGCCCAAAAGCTCCCCTCCTTTTCAATAAATACCCACCTCCACTCACTTGGTCAGCTTTGACCGCTATCGAAACCTCTGGGAGTATCCTCGATACTAATACGGGCCAAGGAGTTTGCCTTTACGCCTACAGATCGCGCCTGGTTATACCCATTACAGTCTTACCTTGCACCCTTGCACAGTCTTGCCTTATACCCTTGCTAAATAAATAGGAAAAACAACCGATCCGGGGGGGGGGGGGGGGGCTGACAGGCGCCGGCCAGCTAAATGCGCGCAAATGAGCGCACTGCAGCCCAAATTACTTATTTTTAATGGGAGCCCCTAACTTTAATGTCGGGGTTCAATTCCTGAGCCAATTTTACATCTGATAAGCGAGTTGAGCGCAATTTTCAATGAGCGCAAATCCGCGCAACTCTTCCTATCTTTGTAGTGTACAGCCCGATTGAGTCGGCGTTTCCTCTGTATCCTACCTGGAGATCTAAATTTTAATAGTAAATTCGGAAAGAACGAATTCCGATGATCAGACGAGTTTAATTTGAATGATTTGGGGGTCAATTAGACCTTATACAGGCCAGCCCCTGCGTGGTCTATCAGGTCTGTGCAATTTCCCTTGAAGGGGCGCTTGGCCGGAAAGTTCGGGTATTCCCGGCCTTCTTCGTCCTACCCCACCATCATAGCGCTTGGGGCGGGTGAGGTCTGTGAAGGTCTCCCAACTCGGGGCGATACTTGAGACATTTTCCAACGATTGGCATTTACTTAGGAATTTGCAACACACCACAGGGTCATATAAATCATCACTTGACGTAGTATTCAAATGGGCGAGCGAAGCGAGGCCCCCCTGTCAGAGTGCTAGTGACCGTAATTTCCACTGTACTCAGCGTGTAGTTGGAAGCATTTTTCATTGCACATAGCAGGCTATTAAATTAGAAATTTTCTAATTGAGTCGAGGGAGGAATTTCGGAGAAAAAAAAAAAAAAAATCGTGGCCCCTTTTGGTTTATTATTCTTGGAATAATACACCTTTGTTTTCGCGACGGAGGTCGACGACTCCGATCGGCCTCAAAATTTGACATTATCCGTTTCAAGAGGTCTACATTCAAAATCCGAAATGTCCTTCCGCCGTCCGGGCCGTTTTGGGCAGTAGGAATTTGCAGCGTTTTGCTTAGAGCCTACGGCTGAAATTCAAGAAAAAAAGAACATCTTTATTAACCGGGGGATTGAAACCCATCTTGCACGTTGAAAAAGTAACTGTCCGACTACTAGCGGCCTGACGGTGAGACAAGTGAGGATGCCAAACTAAAGGCCTAACGTACGACAGGTGAGGACGCCGCACAAGTGCCTAACGTTAAGTCAAGTGAGGATACTGAACTAGTGGCCAAACGTACATTTACATGTTACGTAATATATAAAATTGACACTCCCACGTTTCCTCCCGGAATAACGTTTTTGGGCAGTTGGGTCACGGCTAAAGCACGTTTCATCTTTGGTTGCAAATCAGGTTGTCCTAAGGAAAAGAAACGCAGCCGGACAGGTGGTTGGAAAATACTTTATGACCTTAGAAACACCTTATAAACACCAAAAACCTTCTCATCATACGTTAATTATACCAAACACGAACTCAAGCGAGCACAACGGCCCCTGCACCAACGTGAAATGGGAAGTAGATTCCATCGAAGAACACTAAGGTTAAGAAATCATACTGGGTTAGTAACTACACTAATGCATCTACAAAGCTACAAAAATAAAAAGCACGAGTTGCAACATATCAACACCACTGATGAACATGACAAAAGCCAAAGCGTTGGGTGGAATCAGCAACTCAAGCGAATTACAGATAAATTGGCAGAGAAATAGCGTCTGAATTGTGTCATTTGGCACTAAGGGTCTATATGTTGCAACCCATTTACTACACACACAAAAAGTTAGACAAAAAAGGCGTAGTGCGGTAATCACAGTTCATGCGTTCAGCATTCACTTTTTTTAGGGAACACGAGGTTACTAACAATTGTCTGATGAAAGCAAACGTGTAGGCTAATGTGAGGAAAGACAAGGGGTTTTGGTCATGAGAAGTTTATTGTGACATTGGCATGAATATGTCTTATGGCGGGGGGTTCAGGGAAAAGTAACGACGAGAAAGAGGCACAACAGAACAGTGGCGAGCAAGGAACCAAATCAGAGTACTGCATGGACGTTGCCGAAAACTATGCTCTGCGTGTTGTCGCAGGAGGGGCAATCTCCGCAACGATAGCTACTAAGGAGTTGCAGTCCGGCATTGAGCACATAAGGTTCAGTATGCAGTGGCAACGTACAGTCGACTTCAGCGCTGCAATGTAAACTTCTGGCAGTTCCACGGCTTGTTACCCAGAAGTCATTTCTCAACAGAAGAGCAGACCTGGAGATTAAGTATGGCCTCTCCCAAGCCCTTCAAAGTCCGCACCAGTCTCCAAACAGTCGACCGCCACCAACTCAGCTGAGAGCTGTTGCCCTTGAGACGATCCACCTTCGCTACTCTGAAGATGACTGGCTTAGGTTTGACGGATCGGCGGTGGGAGCAAGGCAGAATGTGGGAGCAGGTGAGTTCTCTGCGGTCGAACAGCCTCTGCTGCGGTCGGTCGTCTGGCCAGCAACTTTGATGGTGAGGTTCAAACGATCGTGCTGGCCTCTGGGGTTTCTGAGAGCAGTCATAGTGTGTGACTCAGTGGCCGCCATTATTTGTCTATCCACAAACAGTGAAACAGACTCCTCTGATGTGGTGGAGAGGGAAGGCGTATGGAGCAGCTTCTTGACCAGGGAAAAACGATTGCCATCCATGTAGGCATCTGAGGAAATGAGCAGGCTCCCAGATGCCAGTGACTGACGCCCCTACCAGCTACCGAGCGGCACGAAGAATAATAAGGACTTCTGTGGAGGATAAGGTGTGCAGTGTGCAGTGAAGCATTGGGCTCCATTGCTTGAACCTCTGAACCGCGCACCTTTGCGTCTCTCCCGTCAAGAGTCAGTTGCAGCGTTCAGAACAATAACTGGGCATGATGCTCACCTACACAAAATCGGAACGACGGAAAACCATGTGTGCAGTCTCTGCAACAGTGCGACTCCGATGACGACACCCCAGCTACTTGACTGCCCTCAACTCGAGGACATTAGACGGGACTTTCATCGTGACGAGACCGATTGGTAGAAAACGGAAAAATTATATTGGGCGGCAATAAGCTTAACGGCACAGAAGCAAAAAAAAAAAATAAAAAAATGAAAAAAATAAAAATCAGAGTCCTGCAAAGAGCTGAATCATCGGAGCAATGAGAGAGAAGCTGAACCATCAGAGTAATCATCAAAGAGCTGAATCATCAGAGTAATCATCAAGGAGCTGAATCATCAGAGTAATCACCAAGGAGCTGAATCATCAGAGGAATCATCAGAGTAATCATCAAAGAGCTTAATCATGAGAGTAATCATCAAGGAGCTGAATCATCAGAGTAATCACCAAAGAGCTAAACCATCAGAGTAATCATCAAGGAGCTGAATCATCAGAGTAATCATCAAGGAGCTGAATCACCAGAGTAATCATTAAAGAGCTGAATCATCAGAGTAATCATCAAGGAGCTGAATCATCAGAGTAATCATCAAGGAGCTGAATCACCAGAGTAATCATAAAAGAGCTGAATCACCAGAGTAATCATTAAAGAGCTGAATCATCAGAGTAATCACCAAAGAGCTAAACCATCAGAGTAATCATTAAGTAGCTGAATCATCAGAGTAATCACCAAAGAGCTAAACCATCAGAGTAATCATTAAGTAGCTGAATCATCAGAGTAATCATCAAGGAGCTGAATCATCAGAGTAATCATCAAAGAGCTGAATCATCATAGTAATCATAAAAGAGCTGAATCATCAGAGTAATCATCAAAGAGCTAAACCATCAGAGTAATCATCAAGGATCTGAATCATTAGAGTAATAAGCGAGGAACTCAACCATCAGAGGAGAGAGCGACGGAACAAGCAAAGCACTCCCGTCATACCTCTATCGTTCGTTAGCAGTTCCAAGAGTTGTTACGAAATAATATGTGGTATATAATATATACTATATTACATAGACATATCCATGTATTTATGAATCTACTTGCAGTGTGGATACTCTAATCTCATTATGTTCAGTGTTTACAACAGTAACAAAATCTACAGGGTATCAAAAAATAACTATCGTGGTACAGAGCAAAAAGAAACTATCTATTTGGAATAATAGGATTCATGCCTAATTCATTTTTAATGTCGAGCAGAACTGTGTTATTATTGTACGTGGTGAAGTATTGAGAAAATAAATTGTAGTGGATTGCGAAGGCCAATTGGATTTAAATCGTAGATCCCCCAAAAATATTGATATCACAGATGTCGAACGATGATTACCGCACAAAGCCAAAATTTGAAACGTTTCGACGTACCTTCAACGGGAAAACTTTAGTCGAAGGGGGTAGCAGTGCCATCAACATGTAGACCCTTAATCCTCAAACTAAACACTGGATCAGGTTTAGGATTAATTTTGTTCCGGGGTTCGCCGCAACAATAAACCTTACTCCGACACCGTGGAGCAGTACGGATTACCATGCACTGTCTAGTCATGCGAAAGATAGAGACAATATCATCGGCGTTTCTCACATATAGAACCCATGAGACATAGAATGAAAATGTGATTCGAGTAAATTATAAAATGATGCCTTGTTACATAAATAAGGCACGTTACGACACCCCTCAAGTATCGATACAGTGTTTTTCTGACAGTACACGAGCAAAAGTACCAATTTTGGCTCGAAATTTATCGATACTTTCGAGATCCACTCAACTTAAAAACAATACAATTGATGTAAAATAATGAAATAATAACATCGAATTTGTTTCATTACAGAAAAATTGAAAAAAAAAAAAAAATTGAGGAGATAAAGCAATACTGTAGGAAATCAGTTGTGTTGAGATATTCCGCTGAGTTTCAGAACCACCTGTCGTGGAAAATAGTTTTTTCACGGGGAACTGAACCGATTCGACGACCCTGAGCTAACTTGCCCGAAAAACCTCAAAATAAGGAATGGACGTGCACCCGAATTTCGTGAAATCCTCCTGTTAGAAGTCAAAAAGAGGAAAATACATCATTTTTGTGACCAAAAAGTCTTTCACGTAGTTTATATTCTATTCCAGTGAATAGCCAGCTATAGTATTCGGTGTTCGAAACCCCTGTTTGTTGTTGACAACCTTTATTTATGTCCGAATCTGAGCTTTGCCACCTCGCCAGACGCGAGCTTAACTCAGGAAACGCGAAAAACACGTAATTTTTCGGACTTATTTCAGTTTTTGGGCTGTAACTCGGAATCTAAGCGTTTTTACGACTTGCACACCGTATAACAAATTAAAGTAGAGTTAATTTCCTACAAAATTCATATATAAACTTTTAATGTAGGACCAACCATAACGCCGCTAGCGCGGTTTGAAAAAACCCTATTTTTTGGCTCTCCGCTGAAAAAGTTGAAAACGCAAATCTAATTGGGCGTGGGCGCCCTTTTATCAACTTCTCACGGCTAAATCCGAAATAGGGGGGCCATCACATCACTGACGTTCGGCAATTCGTTCAATATGGTATACTAGGTATACCTTGGTATACTAGGTGTTCATGTAATATTCGGCAAGTATGTCTCCAGCCCATCCCGGTACAAGGCGTTTGTTGCAGCAGCAGCTGCCTTGAGGATTCCGGCGGCAATAAGGCCCCCTCAGGCAGCAGTGAGCCCTGAGGGGAACGACAGGTGGTCGAGTTTTGACTCTCAATAGTCGCCACCCAGGGGTTGCTTGGGTCACACCCCGTAGTAAGGGTGGTTGAGCAGTGGCTCCCTGGGTATTGCTAACCTCGTCACTCCCTCTCATCACCATTTCCCCTTCCCTTCCGTCTCCTGTCGTGGCGTCCCTAAATGTGGGCGCCTGCTTCATCTGTTCGGGGCTCCATCTCATCCCTACCTTTTCCAGTGGCGCTTTCGTACCTCAAAAGCTGACATGAAGTTGGAGGGACCGGCACATTCGTAAATCACCCCCAAAAACACATCCATTCCTTATTGTCAAACTGTTTTCGGGTTTTTCGCTCATAACTTCTAAACTAAGCGGTTTTCGCCCAAAAGACCTATTTTCAAAATTGTAGAGCATTACATTGACAACAATTTTGAGAATATTAACATTTCTCCTAAATCGAATATTAATCGAGATACAACTGATCACAGACGACCAAATAGCGAGCGAGAGTCACCATGTTGAATTGTAATAAGAAAATTCAATTGGGAAAACTATTTATTTTACATATAAAATATACACACCAAGTGCAATCAATACATTGTCTTTTTAAAAGCCAAACAAAAATAAACCCTTTGTTACAAAATAAAACCATCTTGAATTAGTCCACCAATAAGATCAGTATAACTAGAAGATTACAAGGACTGGCAAGAGATTTATCACTACGTAAATGATAACCTAGAAGCTACCCGAATAAAATTACTGGCAAGAACCGAAGGAAGAAAACAATGGAAGACCTAATGTGGCAAAAGTAACTTCACGATTGAGAAATCCGTACTGCAAAGAATCAGTACAGTAAACATTTGAAATTTCTATTAAGAAGTGGGATTTTCAAATGAAAAACATGGAAAATAGCCCGTTCGAACTAGGGATGTTCGATACTTCCAAATCGATAATTTTGAAAAAAATGTCGAAAAGTATTTCAAAGTAACGATAGTTTTGAAAAATATCGAAAGTATCGATAGTTTGGAAAATATCGAATAGTATCGATAGTTTTGAAAAATATCGAAAAGAAACTACTAGGTTACTGGGGCTACTACTGAGGTTTGAAACTACTATCAATAAGTATCAATAGAAATAATAAATTTCGAAAACTGTCGATAGCATTGAAAAATATCGAAAAGTCCCGATTTGTAGAACGGATTCATTTTTAAAAAGGCGAATTTTCGTGAGGGTCATAAACTTCATTATCATTATTGTTTTGTTCGTGATGGTGTCCTCATTGTGTGGTGATTCATGAGATATGGAGATTAATACACGAAATTGTCCTACTAAGGAACCTTGTAGCGTTAGGTCGCCGTTAACTCACGCGAATAAATAAGGGTTCATAAGAAGTTAAAGAAAAAAGTATCGATCAGACTAGTCAAATAGTTACGGCAACTTTTTTTTTTAAGATGATACATGCCGCTGTTACTGAAAAGTATCGACACGTATAAAAATTTACTTTTTTTTACATCCCTAATTCGAACACAAAAGATACCAATGGAACTCGACTAGGTTGGAAATCATCAGGCATGATGAGAAGTCACAGAGAAGATCCTAAGAAGCAAACATCTACGTTTCAACGAAAAAAAAAAAAAAAAAAATTCTCGCTATTTTGATTGCAAACACAAGTCAATTAGAATATAATTACGCTTGTTAGAACCATAAAAATTGTATTACAAAATATCATCTTATTCAAGACGTATGCTAGTACCAATAGTCATCAGAAATGGGTGATGATGTCAAGTTTCAAACTGTTATTCGATATTTGGTATCGATATGACGGTTACCGATATGAGATATTGATTTCAAGCCATATTGATCATCAACGGACCTGCTCGGAGCGAGATGGGGTACGGTGGGGGGGGGGGGGGGGGAGTGCAGCAGGAGGTGGGCTGAAGTCCTACTATATCAGAGCTGTATCACGAGGAGGAGGAGGAGAAACACCTTTTTCCAGGACACTACCCATAATTGTAAAATTAAAAACTAAAATGAACTTAAAAACTTTAAAAAAACGCTGCAAATTTTACACAAGGGTTTATTATTCTTTGATATAGGTTACTTGTGCAGAAATTTAATTCTGTGTTAATAAAAAAATTTAAAAAAAAAATTTTTTTAATTTTTTTTTTTTAAAGATTTTCTTGATTTTGTTTTTCAAAAAATGTTTTTTTCAAATTTTGTTTTGTTTTTTACTTGAAAAATATTTGACCTCCTGGGATCTTTCAAAAACCCCATTTGTAGCCCCATGAAAGCCCTATAGATCGCAACAGTGAAATCGGATCGCTGCGGGACCCCGAAAAATGGATTCTACGTCCAAAAATACTTCGAAAACGACACCTGACTCGATCCCATAGCCGAAAGCCTTCAAAAACCCCCTTCTGTAGCCCCATTTTAGCCCCATAGCGCCCCACGGGTTTGGGCGATCGGGCTGAAAACCTTGCGGGCACAACTAGATGGTAAACCGAGTATTTTGTCAAAATTTCTGATTTTTAAAAAATTCCTACTGCCCAAAACGGCCTGGACGGCGGACGGACATTTCGGTTTTGGAATCTAGACCACTTGAAACGGATAATGTCAAATTTTGACGCCGATCGGAATCGTCGACCCCCGTCGCGAAAACATAGGTGTATAATTCCAAGAATAATAAACCAAAACTCAGCTCGGCAGAGTACGAGAGTAGTCTGGAATCAGAAACCACCAAACAGGCGGCTCCATGTGGCGTATCCGAGTGTCTAAAGGGGTAAGGAACAGCTCTCAGTTTCCAATGCACAGGTAGCGCGAGGAAGCACTTCCATCTTCCTAACGCTGATGTGCAGCGCTAAGCCCACAACACACTTAAAAAGCCATCATTAGCTCGGGTTCGTTAAGGCGGTTTGAGAAATAGGAAACTGCGCGCAAGGTGTTTTTTGGCGTAGACCCCAAGTACGGAAGCCTTCTGGGGAGTCCCGAATGGCCTTGTTGACTTCGAGGTACAATTCCTAATTACCTAATACACATCTTATTACCGCGTCTTTTTGGGGGGTAACTGCGAGGGGGGGGGGGTGGACACAACCCATCCACCCCTTCAACCAGTCTGGGTGGGGGACTGATACTTCCCCCCTCCCATCCTTAGCCAACATTCTCAGCGAACGAAGGCATGTTTTGACAGGTCCACGGGGCCACCCTGTCTCCTTCGTTGCAGGGGCAAAACAAATTTGGTAAATTAATACTAGTTCACTCATGCCCCTCAGCATAACGCCAAAAATAAAATAGTGCAATATAAAAGGCTTTGTCGGTACAGAAACTACTTTGTGAGGCTTCTTAGTTGGTGGAGCCAACAAGTTGGAATTGATTACACTTCAATATCAAACCTCCTTCCTTCTCGAGCACGTTTTTTCGTAACCTTCAAGTGATTGTGGCATCTAGCGGCAATCCCTTGAACTATTTCCAAAGGATCCACTTGTGGTCAAATTACGATATCTAACTTCTGGACTGCATAACTTCCCTAAAACTAGACCAAATTCGTTACGGTCAGTCTCAAATTGAAGCTTACAATGTAAAGATGTTTAGATCATTTAGTAGAGATCCTTCTTTGAAGTGAACCAACCCCAAACCTCACGGAAGGTGAAACTTTCATCTCAGTTTCTGTTGAAACAGGACCCCAAAATCGTAGAAAAGATGTTGTACATCTCTCACTAACTTAAATTTAGAAAACAAATTGAGAAAAATCCGTTCAGAAATAATTGAGTTGTGGGCTCAATGGGCCAAGGAAGTAGGTCAGAGAAATGGAAAAATTCGGCCGAACATAGTTGAACTAATAATGAACAAAGTACTCAGTACAGTTAGCACTGATAAATTAGGTGTCTGAGCAGATGAAATCACTAGTGAATATTTGGCGTTTTGAATTTTCCCGCGGTGACACTTTAACTAATCCGCCAGAGTGCACTCGCACAAAACGTAGAAAGAGTACAAAAAAAATCTTTTTCATTTTTGGTTGTTATGTTGGTGAACATGAATATGGTCTGTCCCGTCAAGCTAGCGTCAGAACAAATCCGAACGATTATTTTCCTAGCGATTTCACCTTTTTCTGATCTCGTGAATCTCTCTGAGTTCGTGCTTTTAGTTCATTGGATGACCACCAGAGAGCACTTATTGAAAGTGCCACTCTTCCCTCCAGATTCAAAGTTGAAATTTTCGAAAGTGTCCTAGAAATTTGTATTACACCGTAGGAGCCCAAAACTCACTGCTATGGCTTCAAATTATGAATTTCTTTCAGAAAAAAGTATCAATCGACATTCGGTTCCCGGGCCCATTGATTTCATATGGCAGAAAGCAAAATGGCGGATCGTCCAACCTGCTCTTAAGATGATCAGCCAATCAGAACGCAGAACCCACACGCTATAAAACCAGGGCTGGAAATATCCTTCCATTCGGTTCCCCCAAACCGTTCCAAATCCCGAAAAGTGTGAAAAACTGAAATTTTCAAGATAAAAGTTCCGAATGAGAACGAAATTATTAAGTTCTGAAAAATACTGTTCCAAGTGGGAACGGAATTTGAAGGAACAATATTTCATCGTTTGGGCGAAGAACGTCGAAAACGTTATTTTTTCGTTCCAAATAGAAACGTTCTTGACCCAAACGATAATTGTAATTTTTATGCCCACAATATATGATACATTCAGGGTACCTATTTTACGCCCAAAACGGAGACTGATCTGATCTAGAACGGAAAATTTCGTTCACCGCCAGAATTGTTCCCGCCAAGAGCGAAAAATTACATTTTGGCCTAAATCTAACTTTTTGGGAGCAGAATTCACTGGGAGTTGATAAATAAAGTTCCCATCTCGAACGTTTATTTAGGGAGCTTTTATTTGTTCAGGAACTTTATTTCGAGGCTTGCAGTAAACCCTGTTTGGCAGGTTCCATTTTTTTAAATGATCAATACGCTTAGACATTTCTCGAATCGGTACATCGTCGTTTCAAATTTCTCAATATCGATATCCGCCCTATCAATACTTTTGTGTTCGATAGCCCATCCCTAATAGTTATGTAAATTAGGAGAACAATATTTTGGTTGTCTATTATAGGAACCAGACGACTACAGACACACTATGAATACAGCTAGAAAATAGAAAAATAATGGTTGTATTTTTTTTTGGCATAAATTCAAAGAATTGACAACAAATTTTGTTTACATTCATGGTAAGGAATCAACTCCTCGGTTTTGAGCGCTAGACCTTCAAAATCAACACGTTTGAAGCGAAAAAATCCGAGCAGAAGCGGTGGTTGGAATAGGCCATGTGTCAAGTGCAACGCGGTAGGATCAACAGGTTGTCAATCAGGTACATTAAGGTAAATAAATATCACCCCCCACCTTTTGTATAAAAATAAACGCGATAGCGGTCTGGCCTTTTGGAACTTTGGCGCATGCGCAGTTGTGCTCCGAGAGAGAACGTCGTCTTCCAGGAATCAGGATTTCAAGCCTGGATGCCCAACAGTGTTTGGAATTGGTCGTGACAGTTTTTTTTTCTTTTCTTTTTCTTTTCAGAACTGATTCTTACTGCCTCCTCTAATCGTGAAATGTCGCTATAAAAGTGGAGGGTAGATTTTGATTCCTGGAACCGTACGGTTCGATTCCAATCGGCCAGAACTCGCTCTGCGAACTCACCTAATGCCAGACTGAAATAGGGTGCTTGTTTTTGGACCATGATTTACCAGGTAGCAGACCTGCCAATACTAAAGTAAGACTCTTTATCGCAGAATAATTTGACCCATAAATTCATACTTCATCTCGAACAGATGAGCGGAAATTAAACTTTTAGAAGGAACAAACGGAAAGGTTTTCTTGTACATGAATAAAGTTGTGCGCAAAATCACACCTTGGAGGGTTGTGCTAGCAACATTCCCCCTACTGTTACCTGCTTGTTATCCAAAATTACGAAAGATAGTTCAGAAACTATTTATGTTGACCATTCGCCAATTATCGACTTTTGAGGGTCATCCCAAAAGTAAGTTTTCCTATTTTCTTTTGAAAACTAACGTGCGGATGGTCTCAAGTTTTTTGCTAGGATGTAGTGGTAGCCCTGTAAATGTTTGAGGTGTGATGGGTAGGGATGGGAAATCGGTAAGTATCGATTTTTTTAATCGATTCAGAATCGGATGCCCGACTTGTTACTTATGGGATGACCCTCGTACTATTCAGCAAAAACTAACCTCCCACTCCAAGGCGACCAACAGGCGACACTAGCACCCCCATACACTACGTTGTATTACATAGAAAAAAAGATCACAAAATGGCACCGACACGCTACGAAGGTCCCGCAATGTTTTTCCCGAACGGTCCAAATGTACTACGAAAACACTATCAACTGTGACGACGTGATTTGGTGCTGAGAGGGTGTGCGTGCAAACTGGCAGGCAATACTAATGCAACGAGGGTCGGGTGAAGCGGTTTAGAGCAACCCTATCTCGCGGAGGGCGCCCTCTACGGCCTCGTCCTAGAAACAAAATACAAATCCTCTCCTTCGTGGTGGTCGATATTGCAAAAAGCAGGCTCAAATACACGTGAAATTTCACACAAGTCTTCATCGTCGACTATAATACTTATTGGGTAATGAACACAAAGGCATAAAACGTTATTCATTCTCATTGAGTCGTGAAGTCAGTGGAGGAGTCTTCATGCTGGTCATGCGTAGTCCACATGCGACCCATGCTTAGAGACGGCGGAAGTTTCAACCCCTTCGTCGAAATTTAGTCAACATTCACGTCAATGGTTTCACCCAGAAGGAAATTCGAGAGGAGGAATATATTTCTCTGCCAGTTATCATAGGGCGTAAAAGGTTCCTAAAGCGCGTCCAGCGGCAAGCGGCACAGCTGTAACCACAAACAGGGACTATCCTTAGCACCTATTGGTCGGACTTTCACATTTCGCTCGCTGTTTGATAGCCACTGCACTCCCGGCGCTGCCAACTCGTATGGAAGTGATGTGTTGCGCGCTAACGGGCGATCCATCCCTGCCGTCGAAAAAACGACCCATACCTATACACTTTTTGGGAATCCATCCCTGGAGAAAGTCTCTCTTGTATCAATTCATCCCCAGCTAGGCATCAAATCTGGACAGCTTGGGCCATCTTGGAAAGCCTTGGAATCCTTTATCCAGCTTGGCACCAACATTGCAAGCCTTGAACAGGCCTGGAAAGCTTGGAACTGTAGGCGCGAATCGGGGAGTGTTATGGTATTGGGACTGCAGTGGCCTCGATCTGCTGGGAAGTTGCCCCCCCCCCCCCCCTACTTTGCTTTAGGTAATTCGGTTCAATCCAGACTGAGCTGTTGCAGGTTGGAAACGGCACGATTTCGTTTGGCTTTCAGCAAGGCAGCAAGGATGAACGATGCTTCTGCACGAGTAGGGCATTGCTGCTCGGCCTAAGTCGAATCTTGCTAGGAGGCTGCTAAGAAGCCCTAGGGGCTTTCACCAGGCCCCCTGGCAGGAAACAGGGAGTGCCACCAGGCGAGCGAACTTGGCTACCATGGTAGCAGGTGCACCTGGCTTCACCACCTGCCACCCTAAATGAGCAGGTAGGGGAGGCTTTCCATCCTGAGTAGGAGCATCAGTCCAACTGGCCCTTAGGAAGGAACTTTCAAGGCCTGTGAGCATGGAGGAAGGAGAGGAAGTTTCACTTCATAGGGGGTGGTGGGCTACCAGCCAAAGACTGCCGACAGTAACGCAATCTGGGCGCGTATCCTTTGTCACAAGTTTACCAGGTGCCCGCTAGGTAGAGTCCGGCTTTGGTGGAACGGAAGTTCTCACGTGGCTCGCGAATATTTGGGGAATAAAGCCTGCCCCCTCGAAACGGCTTCGGCCAGGCGCCAGATGCTGCTATCCCCCAACCTCCCAGAGTCTTTTGAAGTTCATTTACTTTCCGTAAAAAACGCACAAAAGGCGGGCTGCCCGAAAAATAGCAAAACAACCAGGTGGGTGTAACCTGGCGCGATCTGCGGACGTAAAGGCAAACTCTTTGGCCCTTATTAGTACCGAGGATACTCCAAGAGGTGTCGCTAGCGGTCAAAGCGGGACAACATGGTGGGAGGGGGGGGGGATTTACTGAGGAGGGGAGCTTTTGGGCACGTTTGTAACGTAGAGTGAAGCTTCCTTTCCTTCTTCCAAGGCCTGTGGGTATAACTATTGGGAGCTATCGCTCAACCAGATGTCACCACAACTAGGTACAATGTAAATTGCCGTGGCCTTCAGGGCAGCTGTGGCAAAGACAGCAAACGCCTTTTATCTCGACGGGGAGGAGACATAACTGACATACCATAACATACATGCTTTTCTGAGCCTTCAGTGCCGCCTCACCACGTGCCAGCGCCAGACACCAACAGTCTGGCCGAGATGAGCCAGAAAGTCCTCATGGCCGAGGAGTACGGGGGAGGTCTGTGAGGTATTACACGTCGTCCACAACCGCTGAGCTACAGACCGACAAGAATCACCAGCACATCTTGGAACAGCCTGGCTCGAGAAGTCCCAGACTCAAAGCATTGTCCCAGCACCAGAAAAGGGCGCCCCTCGCAAGTCCTACAGGCAATAACACAGCGGGCCGCCTCCAGCTCAACAGGGAGAACCCGAACTTTCCTGCAGGGCAGCTTCGCCCTGAGCAGTCCTGGAGATCTAAGATCCCTCTGACAGCATACAGGAGGATCCCCAGGAAGAGGCTCACAAGGAGGAGGCTCGATGGTACCCAAGACACGTTATACACCCGTAATGAGATTTGTCGCCTCACAACCCAACAATGAACCCAAACTAGGTTGTCTTTGCCGCTCGACAAGCTGGATCATCCCAATCGGCACAGTGTGGGACACACATCAAATCCGCCACCAAGACCGAACGCCGCGTGGCACAGTATGAACGCTCCAACTCATCTTTGCGTCGCACCGCTTCAAAAAAACATTTGCATCTACACAGCAAGACCGTTTTGTCCTTCAGAGGTTCATTTACTGATAACCAAACATACAGGCCCATAACGGACGATCACATAAGCAACCCTGAAATAATCCTCTCCTCAAAACCTACCTCGTCTAAGGAACGACCGATTCTTCTCCCAGTTCACGGCATGATAGGGATACCACACTCATCCTGAACAAAATGCACACGCCATATAAAAATCCAACCAGAACCCCCACGTTGAACTATCGAGTCAGACAACTTATAAAAATCAACCCAAACCACCCAACCACCTGTTCGTTATGATGTTGCGTCACCCCATTAGTAAATTAAATACCAATCGAAGAAAGAAAGTGAAAATGAAAACTCAACCTCAAAACAGGTAGAAACCATAATTTTATTAGAAAAAGATAAAAGAGAACATGCAATGTGCAAAGTTGTGCGAGCAGAAACAACCATTGGAGCATCTAAACATGCAATTAAAATATAAAGGGGACATTTCAAACACTAAAAAAGTGAATGGACCAACTTCATCGAGTACAAACAACATCTGAATCAGTCAATTTGGTCATCAAAGTGAAGAAGCTGGAACCCCACAACAAAAACTCAAAGAACTTAGAAGTGAAAATTCAAAGTCTCATATTGTTTTGCGGTTTGGCCAACGCAAGTAAAGAAACAGTTACAAGGGATGAGAAAAAAATATTGAACGAGGAAACCCCAAAGAAGAAATGTAAAAGGATAGCATAAACAGACGTGCACGAGTAAATCAAAACTAAAAAAGGAAAAGTCGCACATTTAGAACGCGGACAGTGTCCACTAGACACGCCAACACATAACGACAAAATCTTAATATAATAACCAGCACAACAATAAAAGCTAAAAACATCAGAGTCTACTCTGGCAATGAGCAGTTCTGTACAGTGTGAAAGCACACGACTCGAAATTTTTGATTGCGGTTTTGGCAGTAAAGGCACCGAGATCTTGAAACCCTAAGGGCGTTCAGACTTGAGGGACAATGCGTTAACTAGGGCAAGACTAGCTGAAACGAAGCCCCAAATGATACTAATACTGTGGATGGTTGAGGAGAGTGACAAGAAATGAAAGAGAATTAAGAAGCAATGTTGGCGGGGGTTCAATGAGTATCACGGGACGAACGATAACCGCGTGTTGTTACCCCCAGTGTTATCTACAAGGCGAATTCTAAGTACAAATTTGTACCGATCTTGTTTCTGATGCATCATTAAAGTTTAGGCGAGTTCGCAGAGCAATTCTGGAAGTTTGGAACAGATCAGTGCGTGCGCAGGGCCTATTGGAGCAAGTGGGGGGGCCCCTCAAAGAGCTACTTCAGAGTCGTTCTGCTGGTTTTCCACACTTCCAAATGATTCCACTGATTCCTACTGCCGCCTTCCTCTTCTGCCTCCACCTCCTTTCATCCTCCTGATTCCCACAGCGTCTTGCCTCCTCTGCCTCCTGTTGATTTGCCTCTGCTAGCTTGCATATGATTCACACTGCCTCTGCTTCCTGCTGGCTTGCTTTGTTTGCCTGTAACTGATTCCCACTGCCTCCTCTGCCTCTGCTTGCTTGCTTGCCTGCGCCTGCAGGTCTGCTTGCCTCACAGACTCATTTTGAGCCACTCTGCTGATCAACTTCCTCAACTGATTCTGAGTCATCAGAGCGATTCTGCTGGTTTTTTCAGAACTTCCACAACTGATTCACACTGCCTCTGCCTTTGCTTGCTTTGTTTGCTTTACTAGCTAGCGTCTGATTCACACTGCCTCTGCTTCCTGCTGGTTTGCCTTTGCATCCTCATTGCTTGCTTTGTTTGCCTGAAACTGATTCCCACTGCCTCCTCTGCATCCAGCAGGTTTACTTGCCTCCTCGAGGGGTTTTTCAGAACTTCCACACTGATCCCCACTGCCTCCTCAATCATGAAATGCCACGAAGGCAAATTTCATATCCATCTTTTGGTCAATACGTGGGGAAAAAAACGCCGGTCGCTATGCAGCCAAAGTTCTGGAATTCTAAAGCAGGGGAGAGATTGATTCCTCAAACCCTTCGAGTTCTGATTCTCTAAACGGCCCCAAATTACTCTGCGAACTCACCAAATGCAGCAATGTACCATGTTCAGTCACTTCAAGTAACCAACGTAACGTTAGGTTAAATGTTACATTGTTAAATCATGCTCAACAATTCCCGCCTATCTTTAAAACCAACTTGACAAGGTTAAAATCAAGCAAACTAGCAACTTGTGAACACAAATGGCGTCCCGCAATGAGAAGCTCGTCATTTTGAGCCGGTAAGATGAAAATGAGCCTCACCCGAAAGACAGAGTAGTATCATTTGGTTATACGATTAGGAAGGTAACTAGAAGACAGGTTACGTTTTTTTTTTTTTAGATTAGAGCTCTAAAGGAGTGTCTCCGTAACTAACCTCCTGAAGAAGATCTTGAGCGGCGATGGCTTTGAGGACGTTCTTTTTCGACGTCTCCTGGATCTCTCCTCCCAGCAGAAGTTCGTCCAGTATGAAGTAGGCTTTCTCGAAATTGAAAATTATGTCGAGCTCGCACACCTGGAACATCAAAGTACGTTTTGTCTGGAGAGAAACCGAAATAACCCCCTTACACCTGAAAACGACGCCTTATAACTGAAAAGTGTGGCAATTTCTTGGTTTTTAGCCTCTCATATCTGAAGCATAATCTAGGAACCGTCGCAAAGTAACAAACTTAGGACGCCCCAGAGGGATTAAAACGATTTACAGCTTTTGCCAGCTATTTTTAGGAGCCCTTTTTCTCGCATTGACTTTCCTAGATATAGTAGGCAAGTGAGCTTCGTGACGATACCGCCAATTTCACTACCAACCGGATGCAAATTATTCGAATATTAGTGGTATAGATCTTAGAATGATTTCAAAAATTGACTTGCGTTCAGAGTGACCCGAAGCGGTCGAACAGTAAACTCAGTTGGTTTATAAGCATTTTAGTTCACCATCAGAGGAGTCATCTATCTCCCTTATCTCCCTTATTTGATAAACAACTACTTAATTATGCCAGAGAGTAAAAATGCCAAAGGAACTACTTACGCTTCCAAAATACTTGTCCAGAAGCTCAACGTATCGGTGGATGATCTCCAACGTCAGAAGCTCGTTGTCGTCCTGCTCGATAGCGCAGCAGAAGTATAAACTCGCGTACCTGTGGACAACATGAATCCACAATAAGCATCGATGGAGCTGTTTTTTTGAAATTACACGGAAAACGACACCTTATTTGACCTCCTGGGACCCTTCAAAAATCCTATGTGTAGCCATGAAAGCCCTATAGATCGCAACAGCGAAATCGGATCGTCCCGGGGCCCGAAAATGACACCTCGGTCGATTCCATAGGCGAAAACCTTTAAAAAAAAGCTGAAACTTTATACAATTGTATAATATATATATATATATAACCCTTAAGGGTTTATTATTCTTTGATATAGGTTACTTGTGCATAAATTTAATTCTGTGTCACTGAAAAAAGGTTTGAAAAACGAACGTTTTTTTAATGGATTAAGAACAATTTAATGAGTTTGGTTAGGGAGAGAGAACGACTCCTCTGCTGAATAGTCGTTCTCTCTCCCTAACCAAACTCATTGGATTAGACCTCTGCACCATCGGCAAACAACCACTTTGTAAGAACAATTTTTTGTTTCACATTTTTTTGTTTAAGTCGTAGTGGGTTTTTTCTTTTCTTAGCCCTATAGATCCCCACGGTGATATCTGATCGTTCTGGGACCCCCAAAAATGGATTCTACGTCCAAAAATACATCGAAACTAACTCGATTCCATAGCCGAGAACCTTAAAAAAAAAAAAAAAAAGCTGCAAATTTTACACAAGGTTTTATTATTCTTTGATAGGTGACTTCAAAATCCCATTTGTAGCCCCATGAAAGCCCTATAGATCGCAACAGTGAAATCGGATCGTTCCGGGACCCCCAAAAAATTGATTCTACGTCCAAACATACTTCGAAAACGACACCTAACTCGATCCCATAGCCAAAAACCCCTCCCGTAGCCCCATTTTGGCCCCATAGCGCCCCACGGGTTTGGGCGATCGGGCTGAAAACCTTGCGGGCACAACTAGATGGTAAACCAAGTATTCCAACCAAAAAAAAATTCCTTCGGCCCAGACGGCGGACGTAGGTACATTTCGGTTTTGGAATCTAGACCTCTTGAAAGGGATAATGACATTATGTATCAAATCATTTGACATTGTCAAATTTTGAGGCCGATCGGAGTCGTCGACCTTCGTCGCGAAAACATACGTGTATTATTCCAAGAATAATAAACCAAAAGCCAGATGTATTAATTGTTTAAATACCGAAATGCCTCTATATTCCCCATATTGATATAATATATTTGAGCTCAAATAGCTTACATTTTGTATTGTATCTATTATTTCAATGCTTCAATACTCTTTATATCGATTTATTTGTATTCGATACCCATCTCTATCCCAACATGTTTTTACAGTTGTGTTTCTACTCCGTGGAAAAACTTAACGCTGTTTCACTTCTCAATGCTACACACAAGCATACCAGGGTTAAAATTGTGGCCCTTCTCGATGAAAACATTTCTGTTAATAATTAACAAAATTATTTTGCATTATCTGAGCTGATAATAATATTATCAGATATTTACTTCTTGTGAAATTTTTCGAAAATCCATGAATTTCCTACTCAATGAAAAATGTACTTGAACGTATCACTACTGTATGCTTAATGTTCCAAAAGGCGTTAAATTTGTGTGTGCTGTGTTTGCTGTGTGAAAATAGTAGCAGCTTTTGAGCTATTATCACTAACTAATGCTAAATTTCACAGAAGCTTTCGAATTTCAGCCTACTCCTCGCAAACGCTCATATTCTCAGGTAACGAAAATTTTGACGACTTTTAGCTTTGTAGGTAGGTATCATCTATTCGGTAGGTGACAAACTTGGGAGATCGGACGGACGGTAGATAACATACGAGGGGAGCACCAAAATTGCATCTAACCAATAGTGCGGACGAACATAATATGTTCGTTTTTGAAATTTATACCTCTTGAAACGGATTGTCAAATTTTGAGGCCGATCAGAGTCCTCGACCTTCGTCGCGAATACATAGGTGTACTTATCGACCGTATACCTGCAAAACCTCGTATGTTCCAAACTAAAAATTTTACAGGAGACACAAAAAACTCCATGGAAACGTCCAGACTGATGGAGTGTCAAAATCCTTGTAAGTCCCAAGAGCTCAGTTGAGTGACTTTTGGCGAATATTGTCAGTGACGATTTCTCACTTAAATAACTACTTCAGCACGTCAATTATTATGTGTAACGTATAACTACGTTACTGATGAAAAATGTACAAAACTTACCGATAAAAATAGAAAACATTGGAGAGGCGGCAGAGGCTGAGACAAGTTCTTACAACGTTCTGGAGCCTTTCGGACTTGCAGGTTATTAAAACCGAACACAGGAAAGACATTTCTCAGCGGATCAAAACCAAACTTCGTAGGAACATTCTAGAGCCTTACATTTACCCAGAAAGCTCAAAACCTTACTTTGGGGAAAATCGGACTTACGAGGTTGTGCAGGTATACGGTCGTTATCATTCCACGAATAATAAACCAAAATCACCTTCAAACGTTAAAATACCTTTTGTAAACAATTTTCAAATCCTTCCACTCCAAAAAGCTGCACATTTTGGGTTTCCGAGCGAGGATTGTGGTGATGAGCTCGCGAGTGATCTTCTTCTTCAGCTTGTCAGGATGAGCGATGTACCATTTTTGCAACCGCAATTTGCCCTGACGGCTGAACAGCAGCATGAACTGCATCTGGAAAGGGCAGACAACTTTCAGGTGGTCACCTTTGCGGCTAACTGCACTTCTGCTGGCTTCAGTGTATTATTTTTGGAGGGCCGTAAACTACAGATTGTTAAGCAAAGGCCTCAGATGCCTGTTCATCCAAACTTACACACTGCTTACCAACTGAGGGGTTAGTTCACGCTTGAAGGCCGACCTCACTCACACAATCAAGTTCAAAGCAGTTTAAGCGCCACAAACATCCCAAACTAACTACATACATTACGTGAATGTTAAAAACTCAAGTTGAACGTACCATAATTCGAATCCGAGCTGAAACTCCTCCGAGTAGGGCTGGTGAGCTGGTGATGTGGCTCGACACGCCCTGAGGTTAGATTTACTCAAATCCGCACTTCAACGAATAAACCATAGTCGAGACTACACAAAGCAGTTAATTATAATGCCAGGACCAAATTAATAATATAAGGAACTTGAATACCAATAAGGAATCAGATCAACACATTTGTCGAAGTTTACTCATTCGCACATCAATGGGATAAATTCGTCCAGTGTTGCCGAATTAACAATGATAAAATCAAATTCCCTCGTCGAACGGGGGGAATCCCCCTCAATTGCAAGTGTTTGAGGGGAAATTCCCCGCTAGTGAGCCAGCCGATGAGGTAGGTAGGTAGTTGTCGTACACGTCAAGCTGACAGAGTGGGCGAGCGAAGCGAGGGTTTGCATCCTCTTGTCCCCGATCTAACCCCTGGAAGCTAATTGAATGTACCTTCCTGGGTATCCGAAATTAGTGAAAAATAAAGTTGTCTCCTCGAAGCCCGTCCCTGGCCCTAACAGCATTAAAATTAAATTTTAATGCTGTTAAGGCGTTTAGAATCAAAACCGGACAACTCCAAAATTTCAGAAAATGATTTTTTTTTTTTGGAATTGTCCGCTTTTGAAACTAACCCGACATTTCGGCATACATTGTTTCTCATGGTTTTAGTCCAGTTATGAACCCACACTTTTAAGAGCATAAAAATGTTTGTAAAACACTTGTAAAAAATGTGAAAAAATCATTTTCTGAAATTTTGGAGTTGTCCGGTTTTGATTCTAAACGCCTTAACAGCATTAAAATTTAATTTTAACGGAGAGTCTGGAGACCAACTCGGGTAAGCCCCCCCCCCCCCCCCCAGCACTACCTCGCGTCATTCGTCATCACTTGCCCACATCAATCATCAATAATAACAAAATGGTCAATATGGAAGCCTTCCATTGGCATATCATGTCATAATAATATTATGTAATAGTTGTAGTAAAACCTTTGGTATCAAATTAAGGCTTTATTCATCTCAATAATTAAGATGAATCAATAATTGATTCATCTTAATTCAATCATTATTGAATGAATAATAATTATTATTATTGATGATCACGAGAACGAATCACAGAATGGTGATATTGAGAGTTGAAATACACAACGAACTGTCAACCTATGACACGAAACTGATAACGTGGTGGAGTTGAATCACACCACATTCTCCCTCCTCGTAGAAGAAATGGAGACATCGCCTTTTGGGACGCTATTTTAAAATTATAACTGACCAGCGCTCTGTTTCATTCATGTTTGACATGCACCACCAAAGTAGAATAAAAACACTGCAAATTTTACACTACCAAGGGTTTATTATTATTTGATATAGGTTACTTATGCAGAAATTTAATGCTGTCAATAAAAAAAATTTTCTTGGATTTTTTCAAACATTTTTCGTGTTTTTACTTGGAAAATATTTGGTGGTTTTTCAACTGGGGCAAAAGTGGCCAAAACGCAATCTAACTGGGGAACTTTTCCGCATCTAACTGGGGCAAACGTTATGGCGGTAAAAACGGCATTTAGTGAGAAACATTACGCACCTTAAAATTAAATTAATATAGTGTTGTCAACAAGGGTTGATCCGTCGTGTTTGGGGTTCTGACTAGTTTTCAGGATCCTCGGTCGAGTTATAACGGTTAGCTACAGTCCTTAGGTATTTCTTGAGATCACCATCCTTCTGATATGTAGCCCAGCACTCCAATAAAAACTCGTTATTATCGCGGACCTCTTTTCGTGGCAATCTGATTGCCCCTTTTGAGAAAATTAATGATTATTGCGAAAATTGTAATCATACTATAGGTAATCAGATTATAGTATGATTACAATTTTCGCACCCACCACCAGATTTTGGTGGATTATGTTGGGTAGCGGACATTGACAGCACTTTCTTAACACCTCTTTCGGTACACAGTTTAGCAGAACACGTCCTATTGTAACACCGAAACGACAAACTACCGTCTTTCAACGTACGATGTTCAGTATATTTATGACTATCTACTAACTGCATTTTTTCCACGTTGAGATGGCACATCCATGTCCACAGCACAACAGCTACTGACTGACTAGCAAGTCTGATTCAGCACCAGGCCGGTGCAACGCTGTGTTTTCATGACGAGGTCCATTCCCCAGTTCAGTTTCGAGTTACTGAAGGCTCTTTCCCCACTTAGATTGCGTTTTTAACTCGGACCCCTGAGGACATTTCCCCAGATCGATTACCATCAAATATTTGACCTCCTGGGTTCCTTCAAAAACCCCATTTGTAGCCCCATGAAAGCCCTATTGATCGCAACAGTGAAATCGGATCGTTCTGGGACCCCGAAAAATGGATTCTACTTCCAAAAATACTTTGAAAACGACACCTGACTCGATCCCATAGCCTTCAAAAAACCCCTCCCCTAGCCCCATAGCGCCCCACGGGTTTGGGCGATCGGGCTGAAAACCTTGCGGGCACAACTAGATGGTAAACCGAGTATTTTGTCAAAATTTCAGATTAAAAAAAAAAAATTCCTACTGCCTAAAACGGCCCGGACGGCGGACGGATATTTCGGTTTTGGAATCTAGACCTCTTGAAACGGATAATGTCCAATTTTGAGGCTGATCGGAGTCGTCGACCCCCGTCGCGAAAACATAGACCTACGTAATAAAAATATACTGCATATTATTATTACATAATAATATACAGGATAATAATATACCTACCTACCTGTATATTATTCCAAGAATAATAAACAAAACGCAGCAAATTTTTCACACGGGTTTATTATTATTTGATGTAGGCTACTTGTGCAGAAATTTAATTCAGGCAATGAAAAAATTTTTAAAACTTTTTTGGATTTTTATTTTCCAAGAATTTTTTTTTTTTCAAATTTTTTTTTCAAACTTTTTTGTTTTTGTACTTGAAAAATATTTGACCTCCAGGGATTTTCCAAAAATCCCGTTTGTAGCCCCATGAAAGCCCTATAGATCGCCACAGTGAAATCAGATCGTTTCGGGACGCCAAAAAATGAATTCTACGTCCAAAAATACTCCGAAAACGACACCTAACTCGATCCCATAGCTGAAAGCCTTCAAAAAACCCCTCCCGTCGCCCCATTTTAGCCCCATAGCGCCCCACGGGTTGGGGCGATCGGGCTGAAAACCTTGCGGGCACAACTAGATGGTAAACCGAGTATTTTGTCAAAATTTCAGATTGAAAAAAAAAAAAATTCCTACTGCCCAAAACGGCCCGGACGGCGGACGGACATTTCGGATTTTGAATGTAGACCTCTTGAAACCGATAATGTCAAATTTTGAGGCCGATCGGAGTCGTCAGTCTCCATCGCGATTACATAGGTGTATTATTCCAAGAATAATAAACCAAAATGGGCAACTCCGACCTCTCCAAGGACCTAATTCTACCGTATTGCTCAACATCAACATGAGACCTTTTAAATCAAACCCATCGCTTGAACTTCAGCCCAAGTTTTTCTCCAAGAAGCAATTCAAAGACATTTTTGCTATATTCAGTAATTTTATTAATTCATTGATACAATCCTGCAAGTTACAATATGCCAACAAAAGAGGTAGTATTTCAGAGTATGATGGATAACATTGAACCTTATGAGCAGCGCGTTCAACAAAACACGTCGGAAATGACGGAAAACTTCGTAGTATTAATTTTCGTACGCAATTTCAGTGTATAAAAAAACTAACAAAAAAGCCACTACTGGAATGATTGAAATACAATGAAACAATTAGATCAACTAAATTTAAATAGAATGAACCGACAAAATTCAGTATGGATTGGTTTTTTTTGCGTAATTTCCCTATTAAAACAATTATCACAACGTAGAAATGTCACTGAAAGCATTTTGAACTGAAAACCCATCAAGACACTACCAAACTTCAGGGCAGATACAGAAGCGGAATAAATAATACATCCTTCAAAGACAATGAAGGGTATAGATCGAAAGTAACCGATACACGAGAATATACTCTTAATCGATGAGAAGTTTAATAGGATGTCGGGGTGGGGGGGGGGGGGGGGGGGGACAGATTTCAGTTACTTTCGATCCATAAGGAGGAGTTTCTACGGGCGGTAGTAAAGTGAGGCAAGTTCGTTCTCACCAGTGGCCCAACCCCTAGTGGGAGCGATGAGGACGCAAATATTGATATCGACAAGCGAGAAGTGGTCAGAGGCCAGGTGGAAAAGGTTGGGGTTGCAAGTAGAAGAGGTCTGAGGCCAGGATGTAATGGTTGGCTGGAGCATCATCTTTATTAGAGGAGGATGTGAGGCCAGGTGGAATTGGTGGGGGGTTGGCTGGCTTGGGGTGGCCCCCTAGTCTACAATATTGGAGCTCCAGTCCGAGGAGAATGAGAAGGAGGGAAATCATCTTTATTCTAGTTGGATTTGAGGAAAGGTGGTATAAGATTGGGGGTTGGTTGGCTTTAGCCAGCAGCAGGTAGCCCCCTAATCTACTATAATATAGTAGTTGTTGTAGTTGACTCGGTTGGTATTTTCAATTGATTTAGGTTGATAGACCAGTCCAGTCGTTGGGCGTAAATGTATATTACATTAGCACGTGCGTTCACATTTTTTTCCTTTGCGACGTTTCGGTGCCAATGATGGCCACCCTTGTCAAGCGATTTATGTACCCAAGAAGTGTGATTGGCAGGATACAGTTAACTCCAGAAATCTACCTCGTCGGAGAAACCAGGTCAACGAGGGTTGAAATTGTTGATCCCAAGAAGTGTGATTGGCAGGATACAGTTAACTCCAGAAATCTACCTCGTCGGAGAAACCAGGTCAACGAGGGTTGAAATTGTTGATCCCAAGAAGTGTGATTGGCAGGATACAGTTAACTCCAGAAATCTACCTCGTCGGAGAAACCAGGTCAACGAGGGTTGAAATTGTTGATCCCAAGAAGTGTGATTGGCAGGATACAGTTAACTCCAGAAATCTACCTCGTCGGAGAAACCAGGTCAACGAGGGTTGAAATTGTTGATCCCAAGAAGTGTGATTGGCAGGATACAGTTAACTCCAGAAATCTACCTCGTCGGAGAAACCAGGTCAACGAGGGTTGAAATTGTTGATGATTTTTTGATTCACAAATTCTGAGGCGGATGGACACGCTCTTTTTTTCTGGATCAACAATTTCAACCCTCGTTGACCTGGTTTCTCCGACGAGGTAGATTTCTGGAGTTAACTGTATCCTGCCAATCACACTTCTTGGGATCAACAATTTCAACCCTCGTTGACCTGGTTTCTCCGACGAGGTAGATTTCTGGAGTTAACTGTATCCTGCCAATCACACTTCTTGGGATCAACAATTTCAACCCTCGTTGACCTGGTTTCTCCGACGAGGTAGATTTCTGGAGTTTACTGTATCCTGCCAATCACACTTCTTGGGATCAACAATTTCAACCCTCGTTGACCAGTTTTCTCCGACGAGGTAGATTTCTGGTGTTTACTGTAGCCTGCCAATCACACTTCTTGGGATCAACAATTTCAACCCTCGTTGACCAGTTTTCTCCGACGAGGTTGATTTCTGGAGTTTACTGTATCCTGCCAATCACACTTCTTGGGTACATAAATCGCTTGACAAGGGTGGCCATCATTGGCACCGAAACGTCGCAAAGGAAAAAAATGTGAACGCACGTGCTAATGTAATATACATTTACGCCCAACGACTGGACTGGTCTATCAACCTAAATCATAATATAGTAGCTGGAGCTCCAGCCTGAGGAGAACGAGGAGGAGGAGGAGGAGGAGGATAATCTTTATTCCTGTTGGGTCTGAGGCCAGGTAGAAAAGGTTGGGGTTGCAGGTAGAAGAGGTCTGAGGCCAGGAAAGAATGACAGCAGGGGTTGGCTGACTCCAGCCAGGCAGGCCTCCTAATCTACTATATGGAGCTCCAGCCGGAGGAGAACGACAAAGAGGAGAATCATCTTCATTAGAGGAGGATGTGAGGCCAGGTGGAAAAGGACTGGGTTGCAAGTAGAAGAGGTCTGAGGCCAGGACGGAACAACAGGGGTTGGCTGGCTCCAGCCAGCAAGGGAGGGAGGCCCCCTAGTAGGAGAATGTGAATCATCTTAATTCTAGTTGGGTCTGAGACCAGGTGGAAAAGGTTGGGGTCGCAAGTAGAAGAGGTCTGAGGCCAGGATGGAATGGCAGGGGTTGGCCCCCTAATCTACTATATGGAGCTCTAGCCCGAGGAGAACAAGAAGGGGAATCATCTTCATTGGTGTAGCCAGGGGTTGGTTGTAGTTCACCGGAGGTACCTCATTAAGTCATAATCCTTTACCCTTCTTCACCTTACTACAGACGTTGGCTTACGTAGAGATTATCTCCCAATGATAGCCCCCACACACAGCGAGAACATTGACCCACCTCACACCTGCCCGTTTCTACCCCTCGGAACGACAATCTTCACAAACACGACAGCGTACAGATGGCGGATTTTGTAAAAATATTCTCTATATACAATGACACAATTTATAATTAATATCAACTTTGTACGTCGCAAAGTAAAATCAGAAGACTAGGAATTTTTTTTTTCGAAGTAACCACGTCTCGCCGCTCTTCTAAGAATTAAAAGAAAATTTGTCCAACAACTCGTGTGTCACTTCAAGCTATGAAAACGAGACGTGAAAATGGGCTTTTGACCAGGACAAGTTCGCCCTCAAACGGTCCAGTGCGACTTCAGGTTTCGCCTTATGAGAAAATATGGAAGAGAACGATACGATACCGTATAATTATACTGATTAGGTCCTACGTGCTAAATCTTGAAAACCGTCAATCCACCTTCCGCGATTTAAATATGAAGATGGAAATGTATGTACAAAAGGGTTATGTACAATGAAAGTCATATACAAAAGTACGGAGTGGGTATGTACAAAGTTCGTAGATTAGAAAAATTTGTTAGGTACATAATAACGATTTATGATAAATAAATTTTAAGCTTTGGCTCACGATAATCGATATAAACTAGGTAATTAAAATATGCCTAACGCGATCTGATACCAGCTAATTCATAATAATGGTTACCACAAAAATAGTACGCCTATCATAGCAACTAATCCCTAAGAGTAAGTGATTAGGCAGCCAATTTTCAAAAATAAATTGTCCCTTGAGAAGCAACGACGCCTGATTGACTTTGGTGAATATGAAAGTTTGTTAGGGGGACTGTAAGGTGGGCCAATACAGACAGCACTATGTAAAGTGAGCCAACCCTTTGCGGGCGCGATAAGAACTCGAATAGCGATATTGAAAAGCGAGTAGAAGGGGTCTGAGGCCGTGTGGGAGAGGTCGGGGGTTGGTTAGCATAGCCAGCAGGGGGTGGTCTCCTATTATGTTGGAGCCTCAGCCAGAGGAGGATGAAGAAAGAGAACCATATTTATTCTAAGGTTCTTCTAGCGGTTAGAAAAAATTGAAAAAAATCTCAAAAACTCTTGGCGAGAAAAGGGGGTCCGGCCTGCTCACACCGCCACGAGAATCCCCTTCACACCCGCCGCTCACGTCCCAATCAAAAAGTAGAGGGGCCCCTTCACGTGCGGCTTTTCATTAGTCATGTTATAGTCTGTCTGCAATGACGTTGGGCTCCGATCCTGCTCCCTAGCGGCTGACGCCTGCCCTACGACCAGAACTTGGGAATTAGGAGCGGTGGTAACATTGGCTCCCTTCCAGCTGTTGGCGTCCGTTCGCGTTTGACGACGAAATTTGTTTCGTGTTAGGGCGTAGATTTCGGTCCGGTCGGCGACTTCGGGTACTTTGAAGAAGAGAGACCTTCGTAGGCAAGCCCGTGAGATTGTATTCAACGCCTACAACTATTTGTGTGACCTAAGTGTAGTTGTAAGGAAATTACATTCATTCAATTCTTCCCAACCTCATAGCGATGATATTTCATTTTCGAAATGTAGGTATAGTAAACAGTAAACATCAGTGAAATCGATAGGTTAACCTGCTGAAAAGGCGCTTGGATTGCGGGGAGAAACTACTCCCAGGTGTACCGTTTCAAAGGGATAAAATCCCCCGAAAAATGTCTCAAGTGGGGAAATTCCCCCGTTTTTTGTTTCTCTCGCCAGCCGCTAGGATCGGGGTCGGAGCCCAACGTCATTGCAGACACCTGGAGGATCTAAATGGAGCTAGCGATATTATTATTCAGTCATGTTAGTACTGTGAACTATTTGCTTGACCCAGAGGACACCACTAGGTCTCTGATGTTTGGCCTCTCTTCGAACGCTCATCGATTTTAGGCCTATGATCCGGGAATGACGTTCCATTTCTGGCCCATCAACTTTCTTATTTCTTGTTCGATATCATTAATCCATCTGAAATGTTGCCTACCGTCTTTTATGGCTTTAGTAAATTTTTCTTCAATAGATTATTCAATGTAGCTCAATTTCAGTGCTCAAAAAACGGATTTTTACTCATTGAGGCGAGGAGGGTGTCAATCGAAGCAAGAAAACAACTTCCACCGGCTCAGTTTTGGTCCTGCGGGTGCAAAAGGGTAGCCGCCCGAGAAAGTCTGAGAACACTATAAAATGGCTCCATTTGAACCAAAAAAGGGGTTCAAAAACGGACTTTGGGAAGGATGGAGAGGGCGAGTTGAGTGGCGAGCCACAGTGGTCGAACAGGTGGGGGATTCAAACCGCAGACCCCCAATCCGGAAAAAGGGTTACAATAGAAGGAAAGGAAGCTCCACTCTGCATTACAAGGCAAAAGCTCCCCTCCATTTGCTCCTTTGGGGATTTAACCTGGGCGTTAACGCTTAAACTCTCGGTATCTTGAGTGGTGAAAGTGGGCCTGACTCGTGCAAGTTAGCGAGGTTACTCGAAAAAACTATACATTAACGGAGAGCGATTTGTTGAGTCTGAGGGCAGGTGAGACACGGTCAGGGGATGGCTGGTTTTAGCCAGCACGGTGTGGCCCCCTAGTTTAGTATATTGGAGCTGCAACACGAGGAGAACGAGGAGGAAGAAAATCATCTTCATACTAAGGTACTTCTTCAAGTCAGAAATACCCAACAAGTTGCTCCACGTGGCGTATCTGACCTCCAAAAGTTGCTCAAAACAGGGTTAACATATATTTTGCCTTCGAAATGAATTTCTTCAGTTTCAACCTGAATTTCTTCCAGAAAAGAAAAAAAAACTACGTTGGGTGTGAGGCCAGGTGGGAAAGGTTGGGGGTTGGCTGGCTCCAGCATGGGGTACTAAAGGCGTTCAAGAGCCTTGGCCAAGTTTAACCTTTGTGGCTATTTACGTTCCTGGTTTACGTATGAGATCATCGCCTAATGATGATAACCCCGCAGGTAGCGAGAAATTTGGCCCGCCTTACACCCGCCCTTTTAATAATTTAAAGAAACAGTTAAATAAGCAGTTATTTTAGATGAAACGGTTAAATGGAGCAGTTACATGTAACCGCTTTTTAAATGAGCAGTTCCTCAAAATGAAACAGTTGAGAAAAGTCAATCAGGCTCCTCAGGCGACGAAATAAAAAAACGCCAAGAATAATTTCAATGTACACTGCAGAATAGTGAGGAGACCATAACGGAATCGTGTCATAAAAAAAGACCACTTCAAGCAGAATTGGCAAAATTTTGAGTGACGTAATTCCAAAAAACAAATTAACTCACAAAATTCGAATTATTGCTTAATCCTGGCATTGTTTGATTAATTAATACAACGTATTCCAGTTAATTCAAGTTCACAAATATCATATTGTACCTTAGCCCAAAATTTAAATTGAGCACAATTTCCACAAGCCAAATCGGGAAACTTCAACAGTTGACAATTACAGACAATTTTTCCATCATTTCACTTACAAAAAAAAACCAGCTCAGCTCTATTTGTAACTTGGCACTCTTATCAAGTCTTTCTCATAACAGCAAGCGAATTGGCATTTAACTCCTTAACTAACTTTCAAGGTTGATCCAAATTTCTCCGACAATTTGCGCATTTTGGAGAAAGAAACGTCGATTCACAATGAACTATCCAACGAACGTCACAAAACAATTCCTGTTTTGAGTTGGGAAATTAGCAAACTGGTCAAAAAACGGAAATACTGAAAAACCACACCACATACATAAATACAAAATGCCTTAAAATCACATAACAGCTTCCACATACATAAAATTTTCGTTTTCCGAGCTGAGTTTTTTTTTCCTTACAAGGTTATAATATCGTTGCTGTTATTGCACGTATGCAAAGTATGTACAATCGGATGAGAAATACAACAGGAAGAATTTGTGCGTAGGTTAATCACAAATAAGTAAATAAATATGCACCAAATAAATACGGGGAACATGGCATTTTCGTTACGTCTTTCAAATGCGGAACGTCATTCGGAACAGACAACAGGTAACGGAGTCCAAGTAATAAATCAAAATCGTTTCTGGTTATCAGTTCAGGTAAAATACAGTGCGGCAGAAACAAGTTGTTTTTTTCGTTGATGTGGAAGAGGTCGTCGTGAAATGGGCTCCTTGAATGAAATTCTGGGAAAGTTCATCCTTCAAAAGTGAAAACGGGTGCGGTGGAAAACCCATCTCCAGAGCGTTGGGGAAAATAGGAGAAATTCGGGTGATTATCAGAAAAAAAGAAGCAATTTTGATGAATACGATCCTCAGTCTCTGCATGAACTGCAAAAGTGAGTCTTCCTCTCATTTAGTAGAATTTTCATTGCAAACCTCGGAATTTTCCACATTTATTGATTGAAGAGGAAGATCAAATGAGACGTGAGAAGAAAGTAAATGGGGCTGAAGCTGCTGGTTTCGGAAATGTCAGATCAAAGCGAGCTCCGAGAAAAATTTCCGAAGGAACAGAAAAGAAAATCCAGAGCTACGCGGCAAAATGGGTACTTATCCCAGAGGTCATAAAAAAGCCACATAATGAAATGAAATATGATGATAGGCATGATGATAATATATACTGTCAGGCCTACCTTCCGATTTGTATTTATAAATCATGATATAATGATTTATAAATCCTGATATATTTATATAATTTTGATTTATAAATCACGAAATATAAAAGCGAGCTACCGCCGCAGAGCCACACCGTCCAGGCCCCAAAGGGGACCTTACCGTCCAGGATCTAGTCGCGCGGTGACGAACGTCACGCCTTCAGCTCCGCGTTCCGACCAATCACAGCCCCGACGGCTGGGTATAAAAGAGGGCCGGTCCAAGCCCTCAGAGTCATTCCTTTTTCAATTCTCGTCCAAGACGGCGAAGCTCTGCCAGGCGCTCTGTTGAATTTTACTTGCAAATTTTTCTGTCACCTTAAAATTGTGAAGTGTTAAATTCCCGTTCGCGCATTTTTACACTCTAGCCTGCGATGGTGCGAGAGGTCGGAAGACCATCCCCCATCGTTTGGCTATAAGGACAATTTACACGGCAACCCTTGAATGCGAGAGGCTTTAGACCATCCCTTATTGGGCGACTTAACCATCACTTAACCTTCACTGGTGGTCAAAATTTCACCTCGAGACGTGAGTGGCTGGAGACCATCCCTTCCGAAGAGAATTTTCTCCCGGAACACGAGCGCTTAATAGCCATCTCTCTCGAGACATTTCTGCGTCCAATCCATCCCTTGTTAGGCACACCTAACCGTCACCAACAACGCGAGAGGAAACAGATCATCTCTTGTGGGCAGACACACGCTGTGAAAATTTAGGGCGGTTTCTCGACCACCAAATTGTCACACGCACACACGCACACGACTCACGGGAAATAAAATTGAACTAAATTCAGTGACACGCCAGCATCACTCTCGTCTAGCTTCCCCCACGAACTGGAACCGGCCTACGTTCCCTGTCTCAAGCCTGCTCAGCTCTCCACATCGCAGAAACCCCGACAGAACCTCCGGGACAGATCAAGGAGATCTCTCGTGATAAAATACTTCCAGTTCGCAATCACCACAGCAAGCAACGCCAACCACCTCGACGGTTACGACTTTGGGCCAAATGAAAGGGAAAGGTCGCTGGACGATCAATGACTTAGGGCCACGGTTTATTAATGATATTGGGCCAGAGTTAACAGAAAGGATGAGGGCGTTTGGCGATGATATTGGGCGCATTGTGTTGCGATAAGGCTCTCGGTTGTTCTCACAAAATTCATAGTTTTGAAGACATTTTCCGTTCAATTTTGTTGCAAAATGAGTGAAAGTGACAGTGATTTTGGCTAAATTTTGTGACATTCCAATAATTTTTGCTGACTGTGTTACCCCTGACTGTGATAGCCAATGCGATGGAGGAAATGAAAACTCTAATATTTCGGGAAACCCTCGCCATATAATGTCCCACAGAGCGTGAGTGGAGCAGAAACAGAAGTTTCGAAGAGGAAGAGGGCACGCGTCAGCCAAAAACATGGTCTGAAAATGAGAACAAAGAAAAGCGCCTTAAAGGAGACTCGTACCTTGGATTTAGACGGGCTGATAAAACCTCCACTGCAACAATTTTGCAAGATACCATGAAAGATGCCAAACAAATGGGACCAGCCTGTCAGGGTACAACATGCATCAAGTACCAGAGTAGGTCATGTAGGGATTGATGAAGGACAGAGACAGCGTCCTTCTGATTTTTGGAATCTTGCAGTTGGGGAGAAAAACGAATGTTCATCAATTTTCTGGTGGATCGTCCAAAAGAACGAAAGGTTGGAGTCTCTAGACGGGAAAAAACTTTCGTTTACCATATTGAAGACAAACAGCTCCCGTTTGCAGGCCACTGTTTTTGAACACGTTCGGTTTGAAGTGGTCGACTGTCAAAAGACGGTTAGCCGATTATTCTGTGATTGGAACCCAAAATGGGTGCAGGTCAGCTCCCCGCATTTAAGCGGATTATAGTAAGCTGGTGTTCGACGCCTAATGAGGTCCCCTCCCCTCGCAAGGAGGGCAGCCGGTGTCAACTCCTCGCACAGGGTCCGTGAAGGGCCCCCTTCCCCCCTTTCTGTATCTTCTATCAATGTGGAGGAGTTGCTCCCAATAACAATCACGCAATTAACATCGGCTTGGAGCAACCCCTTCTCACCGGTACCTCGGGCAGGGGGGAGCCCGCGGTCCTGGGTCTGGGGGTCATCCCTGGGTCCTCCCCCCCCCCCCCCGGCTTTCGGGTTGGTCTCGAGGGGGTCGTGGGGCCGCTGGGGAGTGGAGCCCGCGGAAGGTTAAGACCCCGTGTGGTGGAGTCCCCTTCGGGGGACCTGTTGATAGGCCTCTCGGTCTCATAGCAGTCTCCTTTTGTACACAACTGTATCTTCTATCACTCGATTGGTTGCGTCATGTATCTTGTCTCTCACAAGGTCAGTGATATTGCGGAAACTGAACGATGTTAAGCGGTATGGAAATACCGGTGGCGGAAAAGCAGGTGGCGCAAAATTCAAACATTAGGTATAGCATCTGATTATAATCATTACAGATTATAATATAGAAGCAATACAGATATCGGAAAATTTTCGCGGACAGTCTTTGGCCTGCCGTATCTGTCGTTTTTTGAAGTAAAAGCAAGATTTGAAGAAGATTTCGACGTCCCCTCAAATGCAAAACGTGCTCAATTTACCTGACGACAACGTAACTTGACCAGCATGCAACGTTCCCTCCAATGATGTGGGCATTGAGGAGCTCAGCTTCTGGTTGGACAACCAACGCGTGCGCGTCTTTCCGTGCAAGTTCAACAGCCACTACCCGAGCATAATATGCGAATATTATTCTTTTTCGTCGAGATGCTGTTGAACACGCAGGTAGACGCGGTGATCGCGAAAAACAGCCGCGAAAAAAGTGCTCCAAAACGACTTAACGCCATTGACACGTACTGTACTTGTATGTAACATACACGCTCATAAAAAAGCCGCGTTCCTCAACAAACTGGCCTACATACTATGTATCATTATGGTATCCTACATATCATGTATCCTGCCAGGCCACAACGACCGCCCCGCCAGGGTGGAACGATGGGGGTTAGCTGGCGAAAACTCGTGTTGGCCGCCGGGTGGTATGGGACTCGGTCAGGAATCTTAGAAAACGGAGGGTGCCAGGGACCTTTGAAAGGTGGAGAGGTCACTTGCACTTTGACAGGGGGGGCCTTACTTCGCCCAGCTGAACATTTTCTCGGCCAGGGGGCTCGCTTTGCTCGGCCGCCCACATAGGTATATTATTATTGAAGGTGGAGTTTTCAAATTTGATTTCACTAGCCCTTAGACAAGAAGAAAAAGACAGGGGTGGGGGGGCCTTGCTTCTCTCGGCCGATCATTTTATCAGCCAGGGGGGTTGATGTTGAAGGAGCAGTTGACCTTGATGCAGGGTTATGAACGTGTCCATCGATGCTACGCACCCCACTAGGGGAGCGAGCGAAGCGAGCCAGAGAGACTAGGATTATTGAAAGATTTCCTTTTTTGCACTTGTCCTGGTGAAACCAGAATTAGTTAGGGCAAGTGCGTAACAGGGGCATCAGAAGAATATAGGCGCCATTTGACAACACGAATTGTGTGTAGGCCGCATACGACAACACGGAATCGCCCCAGGTAGGCATGTAGGTAAATATAGGCCAAATACAACTACAGTACCTGTAAATAATTAGAAACTCTCGGTACATAGACAATTTTAGGATTTCTAGTTTATTAAGGTTTCCTAGTAGGTATTTTATATAGATGAAATTGTATAGAGACGTAGGATTGTGTGTTAAGGGAGCACCGAGCGCAAAGAAAGAGGCAGTGAAGGAGCGAAAGCAGGCGGAGGATGTACTGTTACAGAACACCTTGCGAAAGTTCTCGGCAGATCGAAGAAGAGCAATTAGTCGAGCAGTAGTGGAACAGTCCAGAGTGAAGTCGTCTGGGGGGCTGTCTGCCATTCCATTGAAGCAGCATAGCTTTGATCTCTCAGCCTGAGAGTTCCGAGATGCTCTTGCAATTCGGTACATACGAACCCCAGTAGATATGCCAAATAAGTGTGATGGCTGTGGTCATACCCCCTTTTCCATCAGGCATGCTCTCTGTTGTAAGACGGGGGGGTTGTTGATCACGCGGCGTCACAATGAAGTAAGAGACGTCCTGGGGGAATTAATGAATACAGCTTGGGGAAATTGCTGCAAAGAGCCAATGATTGTGGCTGCTTCACTACTCATGGTTTGAGAGGGGATCTTGCCTGCCGTGGGGTATGGGAACCACAGAGGGACGCATTATTTGACGTCCGTGTCGTAGACACTGATGCACCCTCTTATGTTTCCCGACCTGTGGCATCAGTTCTCACTTCGGCAGAGGAACAGAAGAAACAGAAGTGTTTACATGCGTGCCAAGATCGCCACTGTTCATTCACCCCACTGGTCAGCACAGTGGATGCACTTTTGGCACCCCAGATGACCCGGTTCGTCGATGTCCTTGGTGAACGGCTGGCAGACAAATGGAAGCGGCACCAGGGGATCGTCAAGGGGTGGCTCAGAGCACGATTAGCGTTCGCCATCGTACGTGCAGCCTCCAGCGTGAGGGGGACTCGGCAGAGATGGCTGATGACCTGCTAGGGTTTGACGACGGGGCGGCGCTGCAGCTGGGGCTCCAAATCCGTTGATTGAACACATGATGATCCCACGGCTCAACACATGATGATCTTCGACTCTCTCTAGACGTAGTTTTCTAAAGTCAGCCTTTTCCTACGTCATCATCTACCCGAAGTCCTTTCCGAAATAAGCTTAGGTGGTGTCTGTAGGAGTGTTAACACTATTTCAAGTTGCACAAATAAACGGTTTTCAAGCAGCGATTAAAAAATGATTTTTTCTCGGCTTTTTTTTTGTGGATTTTTCCAGGATTTGCTGGGGGGGGGGGGGGGGGGGGGGGTAAACCTCTTTCACTCAGTAGAGGGTCACGTTTTAATCCTACTTAATCGAATTAGGCGAGTGGGGATTTCCTGGTCTTCATGTCAGGAAGAGGAGTAACTTTCCCTTTTATAGAGCACGGAACCCGAAATTCCTACCTCTTCAAGGAGCCCATTCATTGTGTAGACCTACAAAGATAGAACAGCAGGCGAATCACAGTCCTGAGACAGTACCGTACCAGTACCCTTCTCTGAACGTTCCGTATAACAAGCCAATTCCACCTTTTCTCATTTATAAAAAATGCCCTGTGATTCACCCGAGCCTGTGATTGGCCTTCGACAACGTGAAGACGCAAGCATGAAGATTGCAGCTTGTGCTTCTATAATAGCAAGATACCAATCGATAGGCCTGAGTCAGGTAATGTTCATTGTTCACTTTCCACATTGTCAATAGCTTTTAGTCGTACTTTTACGTAGATTGGATAAAGAGGGATATCAGGCAAGTTGGAGCATACATTGCATTGAGTGTTACTGTGCAATAGTGGCTAACATCATACTTTCATGGTATTTGAGGCCCAAAACGGAGGAAAACTTCGTTCTCAACCAGAATGGTTTCCGAACGAACGAACAATTACATTTTGGCCTAAATCTAACTTTTTGGAAGCAGAGTTCAATGGGAGTTGATTTAAAGTTCCCATCTTGAACGTTCATTTAGAGAGCTTTTATTTTATCAGGAACTTTATTTCGAGCCCTGCATCCAACTGTGCTCTCCTTACATAATATGTAAGCTACATATTATGTAGCTTATCATCGTCATAAGGGTGAGGTTATTTAGGGGCACTCGAATGAATAGTTATGAGTTCACGTATAAACAAAAGCTCGACTTCCAAGGAAAAATGAACATCACCGCTCAACTGAACCAAAGTGGGTAACTGATGACCCAACTCAGTAGACGTTTTCCTGAACAATCCTGCCTGGTCACGCACAGGATCTCCGAGGGTAACGTCGAAATTCCCTCAGATGAACCGCAATGGGTGGAATTGGCAATGAACAATATCGTGGCTCTCGTAATATCAGCTGGGCCCTCGTAGAGGATCTTACGCCACCGAAGTGTTGGCAGCAGTCTGCTCGTGGTCGACCCACCCTTCCGAATCGTATTCGCTGTCAGAACCCGAATCCGAGTCTGAAATCTCCACCGCGACCCTCCGAGCGAGAATGGAAGCCACGTCGTGAGGAGCGTTCACCCTTTCGCCTTCTTTCAACTCGTCTTTTTCAACTTTCCGCAATTTAATACCTGGAAATAGAAAAAAAAAAAAAAGTTTATTAGCGGCTTGGGGGGTTTTTCGAAGTGGTTTATCAGCCTTGAGAGAATCTTACCATCACGAATAGCTTTGAGCAAATCACTTCGAGGGTCGTAGACAGGTTCCTGCTTCACAACAGGCTTGGATGGCCGGATCAATTGGTGATCACCAGGCGACAGCATTTTCATAGCTGGCGGCACCGACTGCAAAAAAATGTGACGATTAAAATAAGCACGTTGGAAACACATTTATAAAACGTCGGTTTCGTCTCGCGAGTTGAGCCACATTTTCAGCAATTTCAGGGGCTGATTGTGATATGTGGACAGCGAGTTCTCCTCCTTTAAATCCGAAGTGAAACGCGGATTAATTAGTAATGAGCTTAAGCTGGCTTATCGTCTAATCATCAAGGCAATGGGAGGGATGACGAAAACTTGTATTCATAACAATAATGGGCCTAAACATTATATTTTCGAAAAAATGATGCTGAAAATCGGCGCATTGTGGGACAATCAGCGATGAAACCAAGTGCAAAAGAAAGGTAATTAGTCCTAGTTTGAATCTCCATTGGGACATGGATGGTTGCAGGCGGTTGGGACATGGACTTTATTGCGCTAATTGAGCTTTATTGAGCTAATTTTTGAGCACAATTTACCAGGATAACTTACGCCCCGGCTCCCGAAAGGCGAAACCGCACTTCTCGCAAAATTTCCAAGTTCAACCCATAAGGACCCCATTTTCCAATTGAGTGGTGAGGCCCCTGGAGGCCTGCAACCGTCCAATGGAGATTCAAACAAGGACTAATTACCTTTATTTTGCACATGGTTTCCTCCTCGTAGCTCCAAAAACAGGGCGTAGCGAGAATTTATGGGGGAAAAAAACGCTGATTGTCCCACAGTGCGGCGCAGAATCACAAATTACGCACATTTCTGAGTTTTTGCGGGGAATCGGAAATTTTCCCTCTGAATAACCTATTTGGAGAGACATATTAAGGGCTTTTCATGAGGTCTCCGGGAAAATCCTAATGTCAGTTCTGAAAGGAAATTTAATCAGCTTTCGTCGGGGCAATGAAATTTCGATCGGAGAAAATTTCTAGTTAGTGAGACTATTTAATAGTCTCGGAGGGAGAGAAGAAAATGTTCAGAAAACGCTGCAAATTTTACACAAGGGTTTATTAATCTTTGTTATAGGTCCCTTGTGCGAAAATAAGTTCTGCGTCAATTAAAAAGTTTTTGAAAAAAATTGATTTTGAAAATTTATTTTTCAAAATGCCTGTTTTTACTCGGAAAACATTTTACTTCCTGGGATCCTTCAAAAATCCCATTTGCAACCCCATGAAAGCCCTATAGATCGCCGCAGTGAAATCGGATCGTTCCGGGACCCCCAAAAATGGATTCTACGTCCAAAAATACTTCGAAAACGACACCTAACTCGATCCCATAGCCAAAATCCTTCAAAAACCCCTCCCGTAGCCCCATTTTAGCCCCATTGCGCCCCACGGGTTCGGGGGATCGGGCTGAAAACCTTGCGGGCACAACTAGATGGTAAACCGAGTATTTTGTCAACATTTCAGATTTTTTTTTAAATTCCTACATACTGCCCAAACGGCCCGGACGGCGTACGGCGGACGGACATTTCGGATTTAGACCTCTTGAAACGGATAATGTCAAATTTTGAGGCCGATCCGAGTCGTCGACCTCCGTCGCGATTACATAGGCGTATTATTCCAAGAATAACAAACCAAAATCCTTGACTCCTCCACAAATACTTACAGGATTAGGCCGAACGTTGTTGACTTTAGCCGGCGATTTGACGTCCCCATTCGTGAGTTGAGGCGGAGGAGGCGGCGGAGGAGGAGGTGGAGGCGGTGCCACACACGGCGGAGACGGAGGTGGAGGAGGAGGTAACTGTTCCGTCTGCGGAGGGGAAGGTAGATCCACTGGAGGCGGCGGCGGGGGCGGCAGAGTGTCTCGCGCGGACGACACGCTCCGACCCCGCGTCGGCGTGTTGACGGTCGAACTAATCGTAGGCGTACTGTAACGACAGAATCCACCAAACGCGTTACCAACAGTGTAAAGGACACCAGTGTAAACTATTTTTTCAAATGCATACCTAGTTGTCGATGTGTTGGTTGTTGGAGGAGCAGGCGGCGGTACAGAGGGTCTCGGCCTGTTCCGACCAGGGCTGGTGTAAGCCTCAGGGGGAATGCCTTGGCTCTGGTTCATGTTAGCCACAGCCTGCCCGGCAGCCACTGCCGTCTGGTGGTAATGCGACACTTCGTCGTAGGCCGAAGCGTGATGCGCAGCTACAGCGGCGGCTTGGTGGGCGGCCAAAGCGTGGTTCCCAACGCCATAATGATTATTTCTGAAAGGAGAAGGAAACACTTCAATGTCTAACCATCAAAATGTCACATGAAAACCATTTACAAAAACATTGTCACTGTTCCTCATCGCAGTTTATAACGCATGCTGTCTTTACCAAAGTAGATACAAAAATGAAAATTGCCTCTTTTTGTCTATTCTACAACATGAAACAAAATAAACCCAACAGAACGTACTGGTATTGATAAATCTGCTGTACTGAAGAGCTATAGATGGAACCAGCCGGGTAACTTGGTCTCAGCTCAATGCTATTGGGTCTCAGTGGCCTCAAATCTGTTTCATCCTCAACGGTCGGATCTTGGAACATCTGGATGGGAAAGAATATAAAGGTGAAAACTTGATCATGTACAAGCATCAGGAATGAGAAGACGTAAGCGATTGAACCGCACATTTACTTTTAGGGGATGCCCCTCAACGTTGGGGATTGAAAGGACGAGCATGAAGAATGCATAAGAAAATCACCGAAGGTGCCAGACATGCCAGAAATTTAAAATGTATCATGCCCAGATGACTGGTCTTTGAATGTAATGGGAAGGTAGCTAAATTTGTAGCAGACAGTCAATTTTGTTTTAATTGCTAAAACAATTCAGGTTTCTGGGTCTGCCTGCGGCATGTGTTACATGGATATCAATCAATCTGTGGAAACCTCAACCTTCTGGCAGTATCGCCAGCCCGCCAGAGTTGGTTCCGGCGGGAGGAGCGGGACGCTCTGGGCCGCGCGAACCCCTCTTCTCCCGCAAACAACTTCACCATCTCGTTGGAAGACTGAAGTATTTTTACCGCTTATTTGCCATACACCGTTCAATTATTCAGTCATTACACAAAGTCTGATCGCAGTGATTATTCAGGGATCAAACCCGCCCCCTCATTTCATTTGAGGAAGCTGAGTCAGCGGGCCTATTTTAACGGCAACTCGTTTGAAGAAGCCTTCGCTTCGCTCGGCCGACCACTTTCTCAGACAGGGGGCTCGCTTCGCTCGCCAATAGTGATAATACCTAGGTCAAGTGATAGGGTAGGATACAGAGGAAACGCCGACTCAATCAGATAGGGATAGTTGCGCGGATTAGCGCTCATGAGATTTTTAAACGTCAGAATTTTGGCAAAATACTCGGTTGTCCATCTAGTTGTTCCCAAAAACTGACAAGTGAAACTACAAGGCTCTTCCTTGATTACGTTTTTTCATTCGGACAACATTAGTCCTCCTGGGATCCTTCAAAAATCCTATTTGTAGCTCCACGAAAGCCCCATAAATCCCCCCAGTGGAGTCGGATCGTTCCGGTACCACAAAAAATGGATTCTACGTCCAAAAATACTTCGAAAACGACACCTAACTCGATCCCATAGCTAAAATCCGTCAAATACCCTCCCGTAGCCCCATTTTAGCCCCATAGCGCCCCACGGGTTTGGGCGATCGGGCTGAAAACCTTGCGGGCACAACTAGATGGTAAACCGAGTATTTTGTCAAAATTTCAGATTTTTGAAAAAATTCCTACTGCCCAAAACGGCCCGGATGGCGGACGGACATTTCGGTTTTGGAATCTAGACCACTTGAAACGGATAATGTCAAATTTTGATGCCGATCCGAGTCGTCGACCTCCGTCGCGATTACAAAGGTGTATAATTCAAAGAATAGTAAACCAAAAACAGGTAATTCAGGAACTCACAATTTGATGAGGAGCGCGGTAATGGTTAGTTTGCTGCGGCATGATGTACTCGCCGTGATTCACAGCGATTTGTCGTTGACGATCTCTCGTGTTGTGAGGCTGCCTCACCTTCCTCGGGTGACGTCCGTCCGACTTCTGATGACGTTGTTTAGGCTGCAAAGATGACACCGTTAGTCGATTAAGAAGGTAATTATTAAAAGTTTCAATTTGAAAGGTAAACAAGTAAAAAATGAAAAAAAAAAAAAAGTTAGTGGGAGGGAGAATGATTACGATACAAGCAGCTCCCGCAGTGGGTTTGAACCTTTTCAAAGCGCGTCTTTGACATAAGTCCGGCCTACCTTTTTGCCTCTGTCGTGCATCACTCGCTCAGTGTCTTTGATCATCTCCTGCCGCCACAAGTCAAAGAAGTAATCGGGGTCCGTGTAGAACTTCAGACCGTCCTTGCCATCCTCCCTAAAAGACACGGCAACCAATCGGTAAAATCCAAAACTTCAAAATAGCTTAGTTGATTGAATCCTTAAATTAAATAAAATTTTTAAAAAAGTATTTAAAAAAGACCTTTTTTTTTTAAATTTGAAAATTATTACCTACTTAAATATTATAAAGTAATAATATAATAAATTGATAATTTTAAGTTTAAACAATCTATTTTTTTTATTAACCCAATGTGTTAAAATAATAAATTTTCAACATTTAAATTTAAAAAAATTAAAACAATGTTAAAACAGTAAAATAATAATTAGTCTTAATAACATTTATTAAAATTGATTATTATGTTACTATTTCAACTTTGTGTTTTTTTAAATTATTTAATATAATTATTCATCAAGATTAATTGTCATATTAACTTTTTAACATTGCTTAAAATTATAATCCAGAAAAATAATAAAAAATAAAAATTAAATAAACCTCATTCGCATTAATTAAAGTTCTCACCTGTACGGATTGAGTTTATCGAGAGGTGGAGGTTTATCGCAATGTTTGTACACTTCGAGCATAGCGGTTGGCATCGTGTCGCGGGAAACAACTTGCTGATCGAACACCACTGAGCTTTTGAACGCTTTCCGCATGTGGATGTCTTGTAAGGAAACTGCAAAGCAGAAAGAAAATAATGTACAATGAGTAGGTACAACAAGTATTGGGTGAAATGCGAATCAAATGGACTGCCTTACAAATAAAAAGAGAAATTCAGAGAGAATGAGGGAGATGGGAAAAGTAATGCCAATGCTTTTTACGTCGAAAATTGAAATTTTAAAAATCTTTCATCTTTTTACAAAATCAAGCTCAAAAAGGCGTTTTGCACCCAGTCACAATGAATTCATGGACTGTACGATTTTGCGCCATGTAACAAGAGCTCTGAATGCAAGCTCAACTCATATTTCACAAGGGAAACTAGAACCGAAGCAAGTTCGTCACGGCGTAACTACAAAGCGGATTTTAGTCCAGTCCAGGTGGTTTTCCCGTAAAAAAATTAGGGAAGGTTTTTTTTCTCGACAGATTTAAAAGTTTTTTGAGGTGCTGAATCCAAACATGAAGTTTGAGCCTCCTTCGGTAGGCTTCGCATCGAAAAATGCCAAAAAACCTCAACATTTTGGCACTTTTTTTCAGTTATTCGCTCATATACCTGAAACTATACGTTTTTCGGAGATGGTCACTCTGTACAATATTAAAGTAGATAAAATTTCCTTCAAAAAGCAGTGGTCAAAATTGATGTTTGAGCCAGTGGTCTTGAAGATACAGCGTTTTGAAAAGCCGATTATTCAGCTTCTCGACGAAAAGGTCGAAAACGCTCACTTCCACCCCCTGGTACCCTAGTTAACGGAAGTTACAGGTGTAACTACAGGCACAAAATGAGTTCCTAGTTCTTTAATAGGTTTATCATTAATTGTGTTGTGTGTTGTGGGGAAGGCCCTGCAGCGTTGCTGGGATTTCGCACCTGGTGTTGGAAGAAGGTGAATGGAGTACCTGAATATCCCTGCCTAGGGTATAACACGATATGTCGTGATCTGCTGACCTAGGAGGCGGTGTCGAGGCAGAAAAGGGAGACCCAGACTGGCAGGAAGAGTCGTGATAGGCTGGAATGCATTGGTCTCCGGAATGGAGTCCAGGGGAATCTAATATTGAAGTTGAAGGGTCAAAATCAACATTAGTTCGCCCTAGATCCGCAGTTGATACGTGAATCAGAGGGCTGGCTTCCCCAGACAAATTGTCGCCAGGCCCGCTGACACCGTCTTACGAAAATCCGCTCTCCCGGCGACCACAGATGAATCGTCAACAGTGGTTGCCCAGGTAACAGAATTGGGTCCGCTGACCTGGTTCCTCAGACGAAGTGTCGCCAGGGATGCCCAGTCCTCGGTACCAATCGAAAATGCACTGTGTTGTATCATTCTTATAATAATAATAAGAATAAACGGTCAGTTAAAATGATGAAGTCGGCTCTGGCATTTAGCTTTCCTCAATTGCACCGTCGACGGTGTAGCTTCCCGTGTCCTGCGACTGAACCATGAACGGCAGCGGGAGGGCGAATTTACTATAGAGTGCCGTCCATCGGCCACAAATTGTATTTCACGTGAAAGCACACTAAGAAACAACTCATGTCTTCTACTTTTTTGCGTTGGGGGAGGGGAGGGGAGGTAGCAGAGCAGGAACGAAGGAATGTGACGGGTGTCGTTCATAAGCGCCAAGTCGGGTTAATCCCCTTTAATAGCTCCGTTCATAAGCGCCAGGTCTGCTCAGGACACTCATTTGCGGACCGTTCATAAGCGCCAAGTCCTGGTCCGAGGCACATAAGCGCCAGGTGGAGGAAAAAAAAAAAAAAAAAAACGGAGAAAAGGAAAACAGTGAACGAGAGGGCAAATATGGCCAAACATAATATATTATGTCACATTATTATTGTGACATATATGTCACCGAAGCGAAGCTTATCGCCCAGTGTGCCAGCCAGTTGTGAGGCCAGTTAAGGTCCACACATTTCAGCGATATCTGTGAATCCTCGGCCATCAGTGCTCCGTGCCCTTCAATAGCATCAATAATAAATTGTCCATACACCAGAGTAACATGCCGCAAGGAGCACTGATGGCCACGGACTCACTGAAACACTGATATGTGTGGATGGGAAGCACAATTAATAATAATGCTCCGAATAACCCATACAAACAAAGGCGTTCGGTGTTTGGTCGAGGATAGGTTTTTTAGCCAACTCTCTACAGTCCATGCCTATGCCAACCAATGTTATGTGCACCGACTTTCTTCTCCTACCGTCCTTGGTTATTTGATTTTGAATTGGCAGCCCACCAAGGGGCACTTGTGGGCTGACACCCCTGATGCTTTGAAACCCAAGACGACGAATGGGCCGGAAAGTTCTTCTTCTACCATGGACGTTCAGGTGAGTCCTGCAAGGATCTCTTTTCCCTTTCCCCCCTCTTTTTGCGCATGTGGCGCATACGAATCTTACTGCGGCTTATAAACACGAGGCGTTTTCGGTGTGGGGATTAGGGGCTGGAGAAGGAAGTGGCGCTTATGATCGGTCCTCGGATTGGAGATTTTCGGGAGGGTGGCGCTTTCGTATGGTTTTCGACCCCCTCTGGCGCATATGAATGTAACCGAATGTGACTTTTGCACCCAAACGACCCAAAACGAATCCATTCACCCGTCTACGAAATGTGCAACACTTTTGCGTGTTGTTTTAAATGAATAGCTGGCAAAGGATGTTTGTTGGAGAGATTTAAAAACTTTACTTTCATTTTTAAAATATTACATAAAATAAAAATTAATTTACAGTGAGGTAGACTTTTCGTTGCACGTTCAGGTTAATTTTCAACGTTGGGTCGTGTAGGTCGCAAAAGTCATTCTTCGTTCCTGCTCTGCTACCTCCCCACCCCTCCCAACACAACCAAGTAGATGACAGAGTGGTTTCTTACAGTAAATTTAGCGAGCTTTCACGTGAAACACAATTATTATTGATATCATGCATATTAATCGGGTACCAGGGGGTGGAAGTGGGTGTTTTCGACCTTTCTCGACGAAGAGCCGAAGAATCGCTATTTTTCAAAACGCTGTATCTCCAAGACCACTGGCTCAAACATCAATTTTGACCACTGCTTTTAGAAGGATATTTTGTCTACTTTAATTTTGTATGAAGTGGTCATCTCCGAAAAACGTATAGTTTCAGGTATATGAGCGAAAAACTGAAAAAAGTGCCAAAATTTTGAGTTTTTTTTTTTAATGTGAAGCCGACCTCGGAGGAGACAGCAAATGTCATATTTTGATTCAGCACCCCAAAAAACTTACAGATCCGTTGAGAAATAAACTGCCCTAATTTTGTTACGGAAACGGCACTTTTGAACACCGAATGACTGGACTATTTCTGAAAGTAACGAACTTGGACGTGAAAATTGGATATCTATAATAAGCTAGCAATGATGAGCGTCAGGGATTTATAAGGCAAATACCTTTAAAATGTAAAGGCGTGTTCACACAAGTGATTGGCATGATTCAGCCGAGTGTGGAACGAGTGGGCGTCATTTGGGGTGAAGTTTCCCGATTTCAATGTGCCACACGGCTCAAGCTGCCCATCAATCGGTATGATTTGGCTATTGCTGAGCAACAAAGGGTGGTTAACTCTGATTCCATAGGGGGGCGGCTTCATACATTTTTCCAATGTAATAAATTATTACTAATAATATTATATTATATAAATAAATTATATGATGATCTTTTTCACCCGTAACAAATCTCACCCTCAAAACACCGCGTGAAAACGTAGGTAGTCCTCCCACCCGCAACACCTGCGATTATTGAATCGAACTAATTCAGGGGCTGCGCAATGAAGAGACTACTCCACGCACAAAAAGGACGAAATGAGCGATAATAGCAGTGACCCTGAAGTGCCACCAACATCAACGCGTCTCGAATAAACTACATAGCTACGAGGAAACTATAACCGACTCAACGAGTACCACCTCCCACATTAAAATTCAACCTGAATCTACTGTAGTGTGTTACAGTAGCACAAGTGTTTCGATATGTTTACATTTTCAAAAGCATGACGATTCTATGGCTAAATACTATTAATTTTCCTTGAAAAAAAGAAAAAAAGGAAGGGGACGAGAGTGATGACTAGATACTTAATGCATACGTAACTGTTAGTGACGATTCGATACTTTCGATGTTTATCGATATGTTGTTCCAATATTTCTATCGACAACGTAACATTACAATTTCATTTGTGACACTTTAAAAAAGTAACAAACGCTTTTCGATTCTATGTACCAAAGCAAAGACATGGACATTTTTGATTGGGTTTGAACAAGTTTCACATTGTTATTTTCAATTTAAAAGGCCAAAATATTATGGATTTCGCTCAAATAGAAAACTTTTAATACTTCATCACCACCATGGTTTTGAATAAGTTGTTTGATCCTCCATCCTATAGACACCATAGATGTAGATACCAGACCTATAGAACATCTACTTCGATACTATCGACGGCCATCCCTAGTTTCCAGGCCTATTACTAGTATCACTGGTAACATCTACTAGGGAGCCACACCCTGCTGGCTACGCCAGCCAACCCCCGACCGTATCCCACCTGGCCTCAGACCCAACAACTCGCTTTCCCATTTTGTGTATTTTTTTCTTAAAAAATACATATTTTTCAATTCCCTTTCAACCGCTCCAAACCCTGATTTGTGCTCCACGTGTAGCAACTTTTTGGTAGTTTCATATTTTTCTCGTCATCTACTCGCCAAAACTGATTTTTGGTTGTTTTTTTTTTCAAATTTTTTAGAAAAAGTTTAATTTCCCATTTTCCCACTTTAGGAGCTCAGATACGCCACATGGAGCTGCTTTTAGGTGGTTTCAGACTTTTCTCGCACTATAATCGTCAAACTGGACTTCTGGACTGGAATTTAAGATTTTTCCGACATCTGGAAGTGCCTTAGAATAAAAATGAGCATTCTCCTCCTCCTCCTCCTCCCGGTGTTGGAGCTCCAATAATATTATATTATATTATAATAGATTACTGTGAGTTTCGGTTCCTAAAAACTATCGAAAATTTTATTCGATACTATCGGTGGCACGGAGTATCGATGCTTCACGTACGATATAATACATCGTATATACATAATATTATTACATTGGTATCGATATTTCATCCGCAACACTATCAAACATCGTATATTGACTACCGACGACCACCCCTACTGGACACAGCTTTCAGCGACGCCCCCCTCCCCCTCACCCGATAAACTTTCCTCAGCTCCAGCAACTTGAGAATTTTTTTTTTTTTTCTTTTTTCATCGTGTTCGCCATAAAAAGAGGCATATTCATGATGTACGAAAATTTTTTAGAGATCAGCAGCAACGCCGCAACAGCTGGTTTAGGACATAAAAATAATGAAATCCGAACTTTTGACTTTTAAATTCCGCGAAATTGTTTGTGGTCGGTTTAAAAAGAATTTGGCACTCTCATATATGTGTCTCAGGATGTCCTGAGTGGCTGGTAAAAATTTGATTACGATTGGTTCAAAGATACCTAACGTGAAAAGCTTCACTTTGCGCTAAAACTGATGTAGCCTCGGTCCCTTACAAGACGCGAAATACATGTTTAAACCCAATTTAATTTTAAATACCGATATAAAATGTAATATTTTGTGGTCTTGATATTTTTCTTGCGAAATTTTATCGATTTTGAATTATCAGTTCCGATATCGTTTGAATGTGAAATATCGAATCGTCACTAGTACCTACATTGATTTCCAACGGATTTTCGTTTCGCCTCACAACGTAATTACACTTTACGAATAGTTGCAAAAAATGTACATGAAAATTGAAAGAAATTAATCGTCTACAAAACATCACACCAATTGAAAATTTTCACTTCTATCATGCTCGTGATGAATAAGATCTACTCTACTCGTGTACCCAACACATCTTTTTATTTTCTATCTACCGACGTCTACGGATCTTGTGAGCAAACTACAAGTTCTGCCTTGTTGAGATTCGAGTTACGCAACTCCCATCTACGTAAATACCGTGTGGGAAACATTTGTATTTGTGGCACGGAACCGACCCAGTAAAACAGGGCCAGGTTGTATAAGGGGGTTGTGTCGTTCATTTTACCTCATTTTCTAAAAGACAAAAAGGTTAAAACAAAATCACCCCACGAACGTAAGGGGAAATATATGCTAACAAGGGGAACTCCGTTTGCACTAATAATATTTGTAATCGTAGGGATAATGTTCATGAATCAGTCCATAAGAAAACCGAAATGTCTAGCCATTAGGAAATTTGTGAATCATCTATCAAAACATGTATCAGGTAATTTTCATACTTCGTTTACGCTAAGCAGTCGACTAGTACTAGACTAGGTGGTAAGGGAAATAATCAATTGCTATTCATACTTAGTCCAGTTGAATGAGAGGAAAAAATGAAATAACTGGCGAAATCTGGAAATGGTTTTGATCAATTCTATTGCCTAAATGTGGGGAATTTGCACCAACGTGGGAGGCGAGCTTAACTTTTGGTGGCCCAAAAACCGCAATTTTGTTTTACTTCTTTTGTTGCTATTTTTACCCAGAAGGAAGCGTCTGACGGAAAACGTTATAAGCTAAGATGGAGGAAGTGCAAAAACGGGGCAAGTGCGTAAGTGATGTAAAAATGCGACTCAGAACAATTTCCACTGTTTGCAACTATAGGCCCATCAGCTTACTGTGTTTTCGCGCCAAGGTCCTAGAAAAAAATCATGTATGACAGGCTGGTGAGGTGCCTGCACAAGACCAAATCCACAGTCCACAACAACACCGGTTCTTGAGGAACAAATCAACCACAACAGCCATGCTTGACTTAACCAATTTCATTGCTACCAGTATAGACGCAGGTTACACGGTCATGGGATGTTTCATTGACATGGCTAAGGCCTTCGATTCTTCTGTCAATTCTCGACTCCAGTGGTGTTCGGGGACCCTCGCTCGCCTGGTTTGAGTCGTATCTTGAGCGCAGGCCCTGGGTGGTTTCGATCGATGGATTGGGGTCTTCACCTCGATCTTCTTCGCAGGGTGTTCCCCAAGGAAGCTTGCTGGGGCCGTTACTCTTCTTGATCATCATTCCTGCCATGCTCACGGATGACAATACACGTGTTGTTGTGTATGCTGATGACAGCAATTTCTTGGTTAGAAGCAAAACTCTTCAGGATTGTGCCACTTCTTTTCGCAAAAGGTTTTTAGAAGCTAAGGCTTGGTTGAACAGTCGGAAACTCTGATTGAATGAGGGCAAAACGGTCTGTATGCTCTTTGAAGCTCGCCGAAGGCCTGCGCTGATGAATCACATCCTGTTGGGAGAATCAATGGTGCCTTTCAGCGATAGAACGAAGTTCCTGGGGGTGGTGACTGTCGACTGTGCTCTGACATACTGTTTCCATGTCCAAGAACTCTCCAGAACACTGGCAAGCTTGAGTTTTGCTTTTTGGAAACTCCGAGATATCACCACCAAATTGGCCCTGATGGCAACATACCATGGGCTTTATGCCTCTCGAGCCACTTACGGCATCCTGTTTTGGGGAACCAACCCAAATCTCCTTATTGCCCAAAAAGGGTACTCCGGGTGATGCAGGGTTGATCAGCTTTGTCCTCATGCCGGACTGAATTCGTGAAGCAGAACCTGCTTACCATCTATGGTCACTATAGATGTATACGTCCTGGAGGCCCTCATGTTCGGCAGGCGGAACTTGGAATCTTTCGGCCACTTGTCGTTCGATCATAACCACGATACCCGTTTTGGATCTGAGCAATTTCGGGCACCCCGCCACAGGCTCCATTTCTTTGAGCGAGGCTTCACGTCCAGGGTGTCTCTCCATAACCACTACGTGCGCCATTTGCAGAGAACTGTCTGTGACGTTAGAGCATCACTATCTGTCTTCAAACGAAGAGTTAAGAAGTATTTGGTTCGGAGGGAGCTCTATTCAGTGGAGGACTATTTCCAAGATCGTTGATTACCTGTTTTTCTGACGTTTGCTCAACATCTAATCATATCATGTGATACAGCAATAAAGATTTACTTATTCATATGCCTGACCATCACCTAACCGCGAAATGGTGTCACATTGTGCCATTTCACTGCCAAATTCAGTGCTCCGTTTGTATAGTGTTCCATCCTTCAAATCGTTCAGTATTTTCAGGTGTTGCAAAGTTTATCAGTTCAGTAGTGTACTTCACTCCTATAATTGAAATTTAGTGGTATCTTTTCCTATCAGTGAGACGGGCCCCCAATGGTTTATCAATAAGGGACAAGTGCGTGGTGATAAGTTCAAGATTGATACCTCAAATAAAGACTGAATTCAACTTATTAGTGTTTCCAACGAATATTAAAGTGTATTAGTGTTTATTGATGTTTTTAATTTGCGCCCGCATTATCCAGGTACTGACTGAATAATGTAAACTTAATAATTCAGTGAGTTTTCGTCCAATTTTCAATTTTCAAACGCTTTAGGATCATTGAGAGATCGCACAAGCCGTTCCCGAGTTATAGACAGAAATGTGCAAAGAATCATGTTTTATTCACGATGAGCCACTTTTTTGCCGTGCCCGCCCCTCCCTTATCAAACCTCAAATCGAAATTTCACACGGAATAGCTGCGATGGAGAACTTAAATCAGCATTCACGAGAAAAAAATAAATTTGGAATCGGACCAATAGTTTCTGAGCTACAACGAAAACGATCTGAAAAACGTGCTTCCGCTCTCCGCGCGGTGTCAGATTGGACGTTTCTTTACGGCTGTAACTTAGCAGCTATTCGGTTAAAAAAAAAAAACCATGTGACTAGTGAAATTGTCATAAGGTGTCAGGGTACCTTATGTGGGGTTCGGGGGACCGATTGTGGTGTTTAATAGGCTTCGGAAGTCTGGAATACGAAGATTTTGGCTTAGTTAGAAAAAATGGTCAAACTTCAGTACGCTCTAGCGGCCAAACGGAGAAAGCTAGCGAGGCGTTTTTGATCTCATGTTTTTGGAAATTTCATCAGCTTTAATTTCGTATAGAGAAGTTATGTCGCTAGGAAGCATGGTTTCCGAGTTAAAGGCAATAAACCAAAAAATGGACCGAAATTTTATGGTTTTTTGCCATTTTCATGGTGAAGCCATAACCGAATCTAGTAAATAACCAAATTTTCGGATTCAGCACCCCCCAAAAAGTACAGACCCGTCGAGAAAAATTCTTCAGGTATTTTTTCCGTTCCAAACTACCTAATGACTGGACTACCAACAAACGGCTGTATACCAGTTGCGCCCTAATACCCATAAGTATATACCAGTTGCGCTCCAAAGGTGAATTTGCAATCTACAAGTTGCGCCCCGAGTTATGTCTTTTTCAGTATACCAGTTGCGCCCAGGGGGAAAAATGCAAGAAATACTATGTGCTGTACAGCATTCCTTATGGCGCGTTCGAAGTCAGCCACTATAAATTTTCGTTGGAGGGTGAATCCTCGTTCGCTACATTTTTCGACCAACCTGGTAAAGAGTGATGTGTACACGGTTTCGGTTTTGGAACTCGTAATATTCATTCATTCAAGGTCATTGTGACATCGAGCTATGAGTTCTATTCCAATGGTACCTACCTACCGCTATGAGTTCTGATTTTAGGTGCCTGGGGCGCAACTGGTATGTTGAATACGGGCGCAACTGGTACATTTGCAAAGACCAATTGGGGCGCAACTGGTATTACGGCATTAAGGGATTTTCTCAATCTGGGCGCAACTGGTAAACTCCCTAACAAACTGAGCACTTCCTCCGCCTTTCCAAACTGTTATTTTTTTAAGAGAAAATAATTCTGCAACGAATGAGCAGCCTATCAACCCAATCTGGTTAAACCGTCTGGCTGACAATGAAGAGCAAATGTGAGCAATTTTTTCCAAAATGAGTTATGAGCCACGTTCAACGCCCAAATAATCTCAAAACGCATTGTAACTGTTCACGAATCGAGTTGAGCAGATGGTCAGGTTAGGGATTTTTTATATTGGGTCCCTGGCCAGCGAACCCATTTTTAAATTGCTCTAAATTACTTCAGATGACATAAAATTACGACAACTTGATGATTTGTGATGATTTGGGCGATGAAAGTGGCTCTTATCTCACTTTGAACCTATTTTGAAAAAATATCTTTGACGTTCGGTTTCGGCCAGACGACTCAACCGGATTGGGTCGATAGGGGGCTCATTGGACGCAGAATTTTGTCCTCTTGAAAAATGAACATTATAAAGTTTTCTGTCAGACGCTTCCTTTTGGGTAAAAATAGCCTAAAACCAAAAAAAGTCAAACGAAATCGCGGAGTTTGGGCCATCATAATAAGCCCACCTCCAATGGTCCAAAACCACTTCCATCTTTCTTCCAATCATTTCCACTCTGTCAAACGGCCTCATTTTACTGGACTGCGCTAGACATTGACTCGTCTTGGTCGAGGGTTGTTCCTTTCTCAAAACTAAAAATTGCACTAGACTTTGTAAGGTTATCGAAACTTTCCAGGGTCTTCTATCGCCTATCTTTACGTACCCTTCCAAACCTTTTTTCCTCCTCCTTGTGGCAATGAAAGGTAAGAAGATCGAGTTAAACAAACGGTCACACAAATCTGCAGCTAAGGAAATTTGCCGTAAATTTGAAGCAATGCCGCTTAAAAGCTGAAATGATTTCGATGGCAAATGGAGGCAGTTTGATTTTGGTTGAAGTATGAGACCCTGAAAATGTAGATTTTTTATGGATGAGCTAGTGTTGTACTTGATGCAAATTAAGAGGACTGGCCATCAACAAGGCTTGAGAGGTTTTAGGGAAAAAATTTTGTTTCACTTTTAGAAATTGCAGGAACAGTGAATTCAATTCATTTGAATGAATCACTGTACTGCCTATTGCATTATTGAACCATTAACAAGTCACTTGTCGATGAAACGCATTGCAGGAGGAAGCAATTAGAGTACAATGTGGCAATCTTTTCCATTGGGTGACATATTAGGTTTGAATTCTCTCCAACAAGACTCGACGGGCTCTTCCTTTAGAACGCCTCTGACCACTCCTGAATAGTATCAAGTGATGATCTAAGCGTAACGTCATGTTTCAAGTCCGCTTCCGACGTGAAGTGGAGTTGAAATCAATTTACGGAATGAAACAGCGCTCAACCCCCTTATACTCGTATTTACAAGAATTTGCGTTAATAATTGATTGAATTGACTGACTGGGGGCTCCTCGAGGAGAGGAAATGCCAAAAAAGACTATCATGTACAGCAAAACAAGAGCCAACGTGAAATTAATCTCGCCGATCATGCACAATAGGACGTGGAGGGCTGGAAGGGCGTTCAGTGTTCATAATAGGAGGCAGCAGAACCGAGCAACACAATAAGGGTATTCATGGTTAGGTTGAATTGTCGTAAATCAAGATTCGATGAGAGCCAATCGAAAAAAGCGCTGCGATCGCAGTTCATAATGTTGCCTAGTGATCAGGCCTCAAGTCGTGCAGTTCAACTGCCCTGTGAGGAAATTACCTCACTTTCTCTGGCAGTATCGCCAGCCTGCCAGAGTTGGTACCGGCGGGAGGAGCGGGTCGCGCTACGGTCGCAGTGCAGCTGTGCGAACCCCTCTTCTCCCGTAGGTGAGTCAGCCTTCCCGCTGACCAGCCCTCCCTTAGCGTCACTTAGGAAAGCTCAATCAGCGGGAATGATCCCGACGCATGTGTCAGTTGCCCAGGACTCCATTAGCGACACTTCTCTTATGGAAGCGAGGAGATCAGTCCCATGAAAGACTGGGTCAGCTGGGCCACCTTTGGTGACACTTCGTCTAAGGTAGCAGTAGCCGCTGTGAGCGAGCCCAGGGAGAAACAAAACCGGCCACGACATATTGTGTAGAGTACCATCTTCCCATCGGCTCCCCTCCAAAGACTCTTCATCTACACAGTGTCCTGTTATATCAGGTAAGCCTGGAGTATGCGAGCCTTCCTTTTATGTGGCTGGACCTTCCCCCAGGTCAGCAAAACATGATACTTCATGTTATGCCCTGGACGGAAACATTACCAAACTCCCTTCCTCTTCGTCGAAAACAAGCAGCAGCGAAATCATGTATTAACGCCTTTCCGCTCAACACACAACACAAAATTTAGAAACACACATTTCATGTAGGTACACACCCATCACCCACTGTCCCACATGTCCTATCTGCCTTCTTTCCGTCCTGGGGAAGTTGATCGAGCCCCCCCCCCAGGCTTGAAAAATCTGCCGCCCAGGAGCAGTTTGGCTTTAGGCCCGGTCGATCCACCGTGGACGCCATCGATCTACTGCGCCAGATTGTTGACGAAGCCTCGCAGAAGTATGTCAGCGTCTTCCTGGATATCCAGGGTGCGTTTGACAACGGTGGTCGCAAGTCTTGAGGGAGCTAGTGAGAAGAGAATGCTCCTAAAGCTATTTGGCCCTACTCTCCAGCTACCTGCCCGGAGATACCCATGGAGTTGGAGGCTGCCCACCGTTATTGGATCTGGAAGAGGGTGGCATTTTGATTCCGAGTGACTCACGATTCTGAGCAATGGGTTCGAAAATACTGTTGCCAACGTTTCCACTTCCAATCATTGACGCTAACCTTTGGAGCGTCTAAAGTACATCTACGATATTACAGCTGCAGTGAGAAGGGGTCTGAGGCCAGGTGGAATACGGTCGTGGGTGGGCTGGCTAAAGCCAGCAGAGGTGGCCCCCTCTATGCTAATCTCTTCAACATAGGGCAGCTTGCAACCACAGTCTCATGCTATAGCTGATATTCAAAAGTAACAGGCCAGAAACTGACGTGTAATTTCCCCAATTATAGAACCTAAACCGAATGTATCTAGCAAAGTTTGGTCCAACAGAAAAAATTACGAAGACCAAAAGTGCAGTAAATTTCATTCTCTACGCGATTTGTCTCAGTGAAAAACCTCTAAAACTGTGAAAATACTTCGAAAACTACTCCTAACTCGATCTCAAAGCCGAAACCCTTCAAAAAACCCTCCTGTCTCGTAATGGGGACTTCCCCGCAAACCTCCGCCGACTGGCACTGACCAACGATCCTGCCTGTGGTGCACAGACCCAGAGAGCTTGGCGAGGCACGTGCTTCAAAGCTGCCCGGCATTTGAGACAGAACGGGCTGTCCTGGAAGCTGAGCTGTTCCCCGACGGTTTGAGGGAGTAATGGAGTAAGTATAGTCTCCAGCCCTTCCCGCTACAGGGTGTTTGTTGCCTTTGCAGCGGCCGCCCTGACAGTTCCAGCGGCCTTCGCAGGCAACAGTGGGTCCTGAGGGGGACGACAGCTGAACGAGCATTGACTCCCAATAGTCCCCCCCCCCCCCCGGCTCGCTTGGGTCACCCCCCCCCCCCCCCCCATCATAAGGGGCAGTTGAGCAGTTGCTCCCAATCTGTGAAGCGTAAACCCCATCCCTCCCACCGATTATGTGTATCCCAATCCCTTCCGTCTCCTCCTGTTGTGGCGCTCCCTAATGGGGTTTATCACACTGTCTGAAACACACAGCCAGCCGACGAGCGGCCAATGACGTCATTACGTTTGAGGCGCTGTTATCACGACACCCTCTCCCCTCCTCATCTATGAACGCCCAACGACTGGCAAATCGTTGTGTAGTGCGATCTGTCTTCACTCCACGATGGTTTGCCATTCATCGGGCGTTCATAGATGGGGGGGTGTTATGGTAATGGCGGCTTCGCCAAACAACTGATCCGCAAATGTTGTCTTTTCCCTACTCGACGCCAAATTGACCTTTTTCCTCTCACTTGTCGTCCCCGCAAGTTGTCGGGCATCATGTCTTTTGACCTGTGGGGGCCTGCTGATAGCTCTAACGAGCAGTTCTAGCGCACAGTGGGGCCGAACACTCAAATTCCTGGACATGACTCTTACCTACTGCACGAAACGGAGGTCGAACAGACTTGAAATTCGGAAGGTTTACTCGTTAAGGTGTTAGAGTCACAATTTTTAATATTTGATGGGCTGTCCTTGAAGGAAATTTTGCGCTGATTCTGATTATATCACATGTTCCCATACTTAAAATAGTAATTTCTACCAAAAAACGCGTTTTTAGCGTTATAGGTTGCGAATCTTTCTCTTAGAGGGACAACTTTGGGCAAAAAAGTTTCGTTCAATACCGTTAAATCTGTACACTTTTAGGTGAAAAATCAGTCATATCGAAATAGGTCACAGTATTTTGTCATATTGACACCAATAAATGACGGTAATAAGCATTTAATAAAGCTAGTTGCCCTTTCTATGCGTCGTATTACACTTGGTTTCACTATCTGGGGATGGATGATCCATTTTGGCGGTCGTAAGGAACACTCAAATCACGTGCAAAATAAACCTTTCCTGCGTTGTAAGCCTGGACTATGATAGGCTTTGGACCCAACCCGCTCAGAATGTGTTGATTTGAGGCTAAATGAATACAAAAAAGTAGTTTTCGGAGTTTCCGAATGACTTTCATTTTTTAGTCGACCATCTTCCGATTTCCAGGAATTCGGGTGTTCTTCCTCACTGGGCGGCGGACGGACATTTGAAATCTACTTTTCATGAAACGGCGAATATCAAATTTTGAGGCCGATCCACATTTTCGTCCCCCGTCACCAATACATAGGTGTATTACTCCAAGAATAATAAACGACGCAACTAAGGCTCGATGCACTTAGATTAGAACTCTCTCTCGAGAAGGACTTGACTTACAACGATTCGACGAGCGAAGTGGACCGTGAATACCCTTAATGAAAGATTAAGTCTGCTGATTAACACACCCTGTTCAGGTATTGATTTCCCTTCCATCCCTCCATCCTCGTTTATCATGCCATAACTGCACAGCTTATACAAACTAGAACACTCAATATTCTCTGATTCTATATCGTACACGGGATGAGACTCACCTTCTTCCACTGTGCTGTCCAGTTGAGTGACTTTGACGGACAATCTGTCCAGTCGGGCCTGCAAAGAGTTGGCTCTGGCGGCGATCCCGCGGGAGTCTCGGGTGAGTTCGGAGAAAAGATCTTCAGCGTGTCTGCTGAGGGACGACAGCTGACGAACGGCGTTGGCCAGAGTCCCGTTGGTGACGGCTTCGAGCTCATTCTGGAAAGGGATTTCGTCCGGGATGGTCCCCCTGGCGACGTGCACGGGCTCGATTTGACGCTTAGGGAGAGGCATTCTGAAACCAATATCAACGATGAGTCAAATTTCAGAGCAGAACCTCAGTAGGGATGGAAACATACAACAAGCCGCAATGCTAAGCCTTAGGACATGAGTTAACTATGCTTTACGGTAATTTATAGAGCTCGGATTGATAGCAAAATAAAACCACCAAATATGGTCGAAAAACAGCTGTTTCAAACCTCGCGGGCACAACTAGATGGTCAACAGAGTATTTGGTCAAAATTTCACAACTCCTACTGCCCAAAACGGCATTTTGAAATGTATGTATGACACAAGCCTTCTCCTCCGAAACCGTACCTATCACTTGGTGATAGAAATATGGCGATTTTTTACCGGCTCGGCCTCCCAGACTTGTCTGTCTACTTGGGGGGGGGGGGGGGGGGGGGAGATCCCCAAAAAATGCGCGCAAATAGGCACATTTCCGCCCAACTTTCTTATTTTAAATGGAAACCCCTAAATGTATGGCGAATTTGGATTCCCTGGCCAATTTTACGCCCAATAAGCACATTGAGCGATATTTCTGATGCGCGCAATTCCATGCAATTCTTACTGTCTTGGTTTGTTGCAGTTCGATTGAGTCGGCGTTCCCTCTGTGCCCTACCTGGAAATCCCAATTTTAATACTAAATCCCAAAAGTACGAATTCTGACGGTTGACAAATTTTGACGGCGAGTTTAATTTGAACGATTCTTAATCAACATAGGGGGCCTGCCTGCTCTTTGGGTCTGTCAGGTCTGTGCCACGTTCAGACGCCTGTCGGCATGAGTCTTTGACCTTATAGGGGCGCGTGCAAGGTCTATGAGATCTCCCACTGACTCGGGTCGATACATAATGCGCTCAGTCAGTCAGGTGCTGGCTACTTCAGATGTCGGTAAGGTGTTAGTAGGGTGCCGTCCAAGGTTCGTTGGGTGCTCGGGAATTTTATTCTCTCCTCGCTAATTTCGGGTATTTTCAACAACCCAAAAGGCGGGATTAGAATTCCTCTGCCCCCCCCCCCCCCCCCTCCCACTTTCAGAGTGATAGTAATGTCTAATTTTGAGGCCGATTTTTGAAGGATCCCAGGAGGTCAAATATTTTTCGAGTAAAAAACAAAGAACTGAAAAAAATAGAAAAAATTAAAAATAAAAAAAAATTTGGGGGAATTTTTTTTTCATTGACAGAATTAAATTTCTGCACAAGTAACCTATATCAAAGAATAATAACCCCTCGTGTAAAATTTGCAGCGTTTTTGTTTTAGGAAAGTTCTACTGGACTAATCAGCGTCTGTCAATGTTGTGATGACCTAATAATCTAATTTGGCTGTATTTATAACGGGGTAGTCTTTGAACACGAAGACACTATGTGCCACGCCCCCCTTGCTAGTGCAATTTTTTTTTTTTTTTTTTTTTTTTTTTTTTTTTTTTTTGTAGGGAAAAGCCAAGGGTATTCAAATGTCTTAGAAGATGCAGCTATTTCTCATAATATGAGATTATATTATAATAATGCGGATATAATTTGTACAGTGTCATTCGAATAATGGTTAACTTTGAAGTGATTTGCCTTGTAACGCCGCAGGTAACCAATGTAAATCTTATAATTTCATTTTATTCATATTTCCGCCCCTTCAGCTCAACGTGGGACGATAAAGGAAGCCAGGACGGTGCAGGAGGATCGTCATGTGCAATGTGAGTCTGAGACATGACTGCTGGTGACAGGGAGCTCCCCGCGCTCGGGGGCCCCCATCTGGCTTTGAACTTTCAACTGCTGGCCGGCCTTGGAAAGAAGTAGAACCCACTCGACGGAAAAAAACGCAATAGCTCTCACTTGACTAAGCACGCTAAAAAAAAAACTTAGGTTCCAAGATGTTAAATAAAAGAAAACCGTCTTGGCGCGGGAGTGTACGAGTACGTGACCAGCGGAAATTCATCGCCTCTACCAGATGGGTTATTTCTGCAGATGGAAAACTAGCAGCAGTAGAAATTCAATGTAGTCATCTTCCATAAGCAGCCCTGAGCGCAGCATTGGAAGAGGCTGCTAAGTGGCATGCTGACATTTCAATCAACGTATTTCAGCGGGAAATAAGTCCGGGGCGAATTGCCCATTCGGTAAGTTTTCAACGCGCTCCAGTGGGTCACGATCGACCAGTGCATTTTGTAGGAAATTTAATGCTCTTTCAATTCGGGCATTGCAACATTTGTCGTATAACGCATAGCCTCGGAGTTATAAGCAAAAAAAAAAAAAAAGTCAACAATCTAACCTTCAACAAAATTTAATATGTTGTGCGTTTTGAGAAATGCGCAAAAAAATCCAAAATGTTAGCACTTTTTTCAGGTTTTTGCTTATAACTCCGAAACTATGCGTCCTGCGACAAAAGAGAAAAAGCATTAAGTGTAATTTACATATCCTAAAACATTCACTAATCAAAGTTGATTGTGGAATAATAGTTCAGGAGCTATAGCGATCCACCTTACATTAAGCTATAGCGACTTGAAAAGTGAAAGCAACGTGATGGAAACCATCATAGATGATATGTTAGATTCTAACATAATTATGTGATATTATCACATATCAAGTTTGATAGGATATTTCAGTTTTCACGTAGAAAAAAAAAAAAAAAAAACGAAATACGAATCGGACCAACAGTTTCCGAGCTAAAACTGTACCGAAAAACGTGCTGTTGAGGTCGATACACACATTGCAGTGACATCAGTGAATCCTCGGCCATCAGTGCTCCGAGCCCTTCAATTGCATCAATGATAAATCACCCAGATTGTCCACACACCAGCATTACATGCCGCACTGACGGTCGAGGATTCACTGACACACTGAAACGTATGTATCGATCTTTAGTCGTACGTTTTGGTGCGTTTTAGTATCACACGTTACAGCTCTGCAGGCAACTCGTGCGGTAGGCACTTTTCGACCAACTTTGGGCGCCTATCCTGTAGGAAATTTAACGCTCTACAACTGTCATTATGTAACATTTTTCGATAGGACCGGCCGTTTTGAATGTACACCTGTTTGAAGTGCGATAGAGATTTTCGAAAAATATAAAGAATCGCCCTTTTTCAAAACGCTCTAGCTCCTGAACTCTTGCGTCTACAATCAACTTTGACCAGTGAATTCTATAGGAAATTTAACGAGCTTTCACTTTGAAAATAATGACGTTTGCCGTGGGACGCATAGTTTCAGAGTTATAAGCAAAAAACTGAAAACAGGCCCAAGATTATGGAGTTTTTTGCAATCTTTCGAAACACATTGGCAGAATTAGTTGGCTCTCTTCAGATTCGGACTAAGCACCCCAAATGACTCCAACCAATTTATTCTCACGTCCAACTACGCTTTGACTGGGCTCTTACTATTGATGGAGGTAGCGCATGATAATTTTGTAAATTATTCTAGGAATAATACACCTATGTTTTCGCGAAGGAGGTCGACGAATCGGATCGGCCTCAAAATTTGACATTATCCGTTTCAAGAGGTCTACATTCAAATTCCGAAATGTCCATCCGCCGTCCGCCGTCCGGGCCGTTTTGGGCAGTAGAAATTTTTTTTAAAAGCTGAAATTTTGGCAAACTACTTGGTTTACCATCTAGTTGTGCCCGCAAGGTTTTCAGTCCGATCGGGTTGTCCCGCGTTAAAATGGGGCTACGGGAGGGTTTTTTTTGTTAAGGCTTTTAGCTATGGGATCGAGTTAGGTGTGGTTTCGAATTATTTTTGGACGTGGAATCAATTTTTTGGGTTCCCGGAACGATCCTATTTCACTGTGGGGATCTATTATAGGGCTTTCATGGGGCTACAAATGGGGTTTTTGAAGGATCCCAGGAGGTCAAATATTTTTCAAGTAAAAAAACGAAAAAAATCATTTACACAGAATTACTTAAATTTCTGCACAAGAACCTATATAAAAGAACAATAAACCCTAGTGCAAAATGTGCAGCGTTATTTAGTACTACGTGCTCGCTACTGTTACATTTACATATTAATTAAGAGATTCAAGGGCACTTCCTCTGAGTGGTAACTTGATTCCACCCATTGGTGATTCACCCTTTCCAGCGAAACCCTCATGATAAATGTCACGCTAAGATAACAATATCAATTTCCGTACCTATAATAACACCAAGGTCAGATTCACTAGGCGACCCCAGCACATGTTTACATCCACACGTAGGCGGTTGGGGGTGAATCAAGTTCAGTATAAAAGTGAAGAATCTCCCGGGAAAAAGGTGACACACCAGGACTCATGCAGAGAACGCCACACGGTAGGAAATTAAGCGCTTTCAGATGAAGAGGCCGAAAGGAAAAACGGGAAGGGCGGTGTTCTGAAAGGGGGTCGACACTTTCTGGGCTAACAACGGGATTTTTATGTCGTGTTGCAGTTACACGTCCCGCCGACGAATGGAAACAAACGGAGTTTTGAAACCGTCGACAGTTTTTGAAAATAAACACGGTTCACCGAGCAGGAGGCGGAACAACGAAAAGGGCACCGAAGCATCCTCGCCCAGATCTCCAGGAGCGACCAGATGCTCCAAATAATACGAGCTGCCAAACCGATACGATTCACACCATCACAAACGGCGCACAATAACGATTAACAAGAACATCCTCTGGGAACTGATAAACAGGAAAGATTTTTATTGAATTACCTGCATCACAAGAGGGTGAACGGCCGTGAAGGTAGAGGCACTTATCCGAACAAAACGTCTCACTTCGAGGTCATCCAATCCTTGAACAAACAATCTTATCACCGATCACTGGATATATCGAATGAAACTACATTTTGAGAGAAAAACTTGGCAGCGAATTCACGAGAAAAAAAAATTCAGGTCTCGCAATCGGCCTAGAAAATGGCGTCACGAAACTCGTTCCACCGTCATCGTCCCTGCCCTGCAGTGTGGCCCGATTGACGTCCTCGAATATCCCACCAGTTGGACAAAAGTCCCTAACCAGAGTTGCCAACTTGTATTTTACGTTTTTCTGTAGTCACTTGAGAATAATCAGTAGAATGACATTCTACTGATTCTCTTGTCACATTGTGACAAAGACGCTGCAAATTTTACACAACGGCTTACCTATTATTTTTTTATGTAGGTGCGAAAATCAATTCTGTCATTGAGAAAATATTTTTGAAAAATATGAAACAAAAAAAAATCTGCAGGTAGGTGCAATGTTTGGACATATGTGGGACCTCGGAAAATAGATTTTGCGTCTAAAATTACTCAGAAAACGACACCTTATGAAATAAGGTGGGTAGTCCAATTTTAGCCTCCTTTAAAATCCCATTTGTAGCTCCATGAAAGCCCTATAGATCCCCTCAGTGGAATTGGATCGATCTGGTACCACCGAAAATGGATTCTAAAATGGAAAGTGCAAAAACTGGGGTGTGGTTTTATGAAACCACGGTAAAAGTGAAACTTTTTTCCCACTAGTCTCTCCGGCTCGCTTCGCTCGCTCCCCTAGTGGGGTACGTAGCATCGATGGACACGTTTTTTATGTCTAGTCCCCCCCCCACCATTTCCTACTCATTCACCTACCCTTGTATCTCTACCCACGGCTTCATTTTGGCGTTTTCTCAAATTGATTTCTAACGTGGCAACTGATAACAACGAAACAAGCGGCATTGTTTACTGCATCCATTAATAACATCAATAAATATAAAATGGGGACATAATGACAAAGAACAAGTACGAAAGAAATGCGCGATAAATCGAGAGCTTTCCAACGAATGGTGAACGATTTTTGTACGATTATAACTGGCGAAGATGAAGTTCCGTAGCAACGAATCGGTTGTAATCGAAAATCAACGGTAGCGTGACGTTACAAGAAACGACACACAGACCAAAAAATTTGGGACGATGTAATAAAAGTTTCACTTTAAAAATGCTTCGAAAACGACACCCCACTCGATGTGTATCACACGAAAACCTGCAAAAAACCCTCCCATAGCCCCTTTTTAGCCCCACGTGGTTGAGCGATTGTGCTGAAACCCCTGCGGGCACAAATAGATGGTAAACCAAGTATTTTATCAAAATTTCAGATTTAAAAAAATTATCAACAGCCCGAAACGGCTCAGACGGCGAACGAACATTTCTTCATCAGCTTCAACTTCTTTAAATGTATAAAGTTGTGTCACGTGAAAAGGTACAATGTACCTACATTTGAATGTCATTCAAATGTAGGTAAGCCATTTCCAGCCCCACTCAAGTAGGTACGTATTTTTTAGGTAATTTGTATTAATAATTTTTATCAATCTGTAGTGAAATTATTACACATGATACCTACTGTGGGGATTCAGTATAGACCCCACGGTATCTTCCTTAAAATTGGTCGGCAGCCGCTGCATTCATTCGCAGCGCGCTCACGGGGGGGGGGGGGGGGGCAGCAGCTCCCGGCGCCCACGTGCGGGAGGCCGGCGGGATTACGTTCCCGATACCGCGAGCTCCCCATGGTTCACTCGGGCCTCTCGTACATCGGCGCCATCCTTATCCTTATGCTTGTGATCCCCATTCTACCTATAGTAGATTTGGATATCTATCGCACTTTTTTGCTGGGACCGCTTGCCAGGACTCCCCCTCTGAAGACATTTCAGTTGGGGAAGCCGGCTCAGCGGACTCTATTTTAAATTCACGCGGGGTACTTGCCCAGGCCGATCCTACCGACAATTCGCTCGGATCAGCCGGGAAATTTACCCCTCGTCAGGAGCAATCTGATTCTGATGCCACTCCTACTGACACTTCGCTCGGTGTAGCTCAGAAGCTGATTGTCTCAGGTATAGATCTGGGCCGCGGTTCTGATGGAGGCAATTTATTGTCTTCAGATGATCCTGCGACCAGACTCATTTCCGGGAACGAACGCGACCCAATTAGGCTAAATCCGTTTGGTCAAATTGGGGACTGCGAAATTCCCCAAATTGCCCCGACACTATTTACTGGACCAGCTAACCACAACAAATTGTGCATCGCCCCAGATAGATGTGTTTGCGCACTTCCTTCCTCTTCCTCCAACAACACAGGGAGCGAAATCTTGGTTATGCCAGAGGCCTTCTCCCAAACACACAAAACAACTACTAGGGACAATATAACCAATTTAGGTACACAAATTGCTCATGTAGGTACACCTTCCACACCCGGTATGGAGGATCTACCTACACCTACCTACTTCCTGACTGTTGTGTACATTTATTATGTACCTGATAAACATTTTGATGAGAAACTGATCCCATGTTACTTAAAGGTTTCATACATTATTTGTTTCAACTGAGGAAAAAAATAGCACTTAGTAGGCTTTTTAAAGTGTTAGTTCATTTTGGAAAAGGGGTCACTTGCCCACGAATATTTTGGGAGTCTCTGGTTTTTACATCAAGGTTCATAGTAAAGAACATGGTGCTAACGTCCTCCAACTTCAAACGTTGCAAACAAGAGGTTTCATGTTTGCAACTCGTTTAAATAATTTAAAGAAGAAGAAATTCACAAAGTGGTTGTTTGCCGATGGTGCAGAGGTCTAATCCAATGAGTTTGGTTAGGGAGAGAGAACAGAACTGATTGTTGTTCTGAGGGTTCAGAACTGATTGTACGTTCAACCACCTCAAGTCACTCTGTGCTGTAGATGAGTTGCTTAGTTGCTCGAAACCGGTCCCCACGCTATAATTGTTTACCTGAATAAACAATTTAGTATTCAGCAGAGGAGTCGTTCTCTCTCCCTAACCAAACTCAGAAGAAGAAATTATTTCTTGCTTTAATTTCATAGTACGAATATTATTCGTACCCACTTCAAAAACCTCAGATCCCGAGTTGCAGGTCGATATCCGTTGGTTCAGCCCCTAAACTTGTGCTGATAAAATTGGACGACGTCATAAACAGTCAAGTCCAAATAGGATAAACAGTGGAAGGAAATTGAAAACTAATAAAACTTGTTAAAACTGGGGCAAAGGCGAAGAAGGTCGTTTAATATTTCAAGATTTTTTCTTAAAAAAGAAAAAACTCCTTTTTTTTGGGGGGGGGGGGGGGGGGGGGAGATGAATTGAGGAAAAATTTTAAGATTCTAAAAGCAAAATTTATGTTTAAAAAAACGCTGCATATTTTACACAAGGTTTTTTTATTGATATAAATTATCAAAAAATTAAGTTTATAGGTACCTACCACAAACATAAAACGCTGCAAATTTCACCCAACGGTTTACTATTCTATGATATACGTTACTTGTGCAGAAATTTAATTCTGTCAATGAAAAAAATTAAAAAAAAATGTTTTAGATTTTATTTTTCAAAAAATTTTTTTTTTCAAAAATGCTTTAGTTTTTACTCGAAAATATTTAACCTCCTGGGATCCTTCAAAAATCCCAGTGATTTTTTTTTTTTTTACACATTTTTTTTTTCAAAATTCTTTGTTTTTTTTTATTTAAAAAATATTTGACCTCCTGGGATCCATCAAAAATCTCATTTGTAGCCCCTTGAAAGCCCTATAGATCCCCATAGTGAAATCTGATCGTTCCGGGACCCCCAAAAATGGATTCTACGTCCAAAAATACTTCGAAAACGACACCTAACTCGATCCCATAGCTAACAGTCTTTAAAAAAACCCTCCCGTTGCCCCGTTTTAGCCCCATAGCGCCCCACGGGTTTGGGTGATCGGGCTGAAAACCTAGCTGGCACAACTATACACCTACCTATTTCGACAAAATTTCAGATTAAAAAAAAAAATCCTGCTCAAAACGGCTCGGACGGCGGATGGATATTTCATTTTTTAAATCTATAAGTCAAATTTTGTGGCTAGGTAATCCAAATTTTTGACCCCCTACGCGAATACATAAGTAGGTGCATTATTTCAAGAATAATAAACCAAAACGACCAGTCTACTGAAATTCCCTCCATTTTCGGTTGATCGGTAGGAACCCCGAAAGCCGGCAGATATCCTAAAATACCGTAGTTTGCAACAATGTCCCTGACTTCAACCTGAAATCCCCTTCCAATGACTGGAGCATCATTTCACAAAATTCCCTTCATCACAATGCATTGGAACATTCATTACAACACTGCTTCTCGTTCAAATAACACTGCTGCCAACTGCTCATCAGGTAAAATTGGTAGTTGAGAGTAATAAGGATTAACTTAAAGTATTTTACTTATAACTGCTGTGTACAAAACGTAATAATTGTAATTAATTGATGGTTTTTCGAAAATTAATTAACTGTAATTGTCCCTAGAATAGTTTTTGTTCTTCATGGCTTATTCCGGAGTGAGTAGATAAAACAGCAGCAACAAGCCGCATTTCGTGTTTTTGTTGACAGTTTTCCTTCGAAAGATTTTCTACATTTTCATTAGGAACTACACAACTTACCTACCACTTTATAGACCAACTTGCGAGTGACATCATAATGGAAGAAGGCGAACAGGTGATTATGAATTCAAGAATTTGTTAACGTAATTTTTGGTCTTTCGGCGGTCTTGGTAGGTTGGGTGTGAGTCAACTGGCTTGATTTTGGAAAATTTCCAATGATTAAATCATTAAATGATTAGTTTCGCCTAAAGATTAGGTGCCGTATTGTTGCGGATTGGCCGCACAGATCTGGGACCTTCATTGATCGATTGTATGTGCTAAATCATTCCTAAACGACACCTCAGCCGACCGCCTTGGCTGAAACAAAAACCCCCTCGCACAGCCGCTTAAATGTTCGACAGAGCACGACGGCAGGACAGGTCTAAGAGCTACGATTTCGGCCCAAGATTCTACGTCAAAAATCACTTCGAAAACGGCACCTAACTCGACTTCATAGCCAAAATCCCTTCCGCCTTTAAGAAGCCCTTCAGGCCTCACGTATCTGGTTGAGTGCCTGCGAAGGGGATTTTTCACAATGTCAGTAGTCTTGGAGTAAACGCGACGAGGGTTGAAAATTCTTGATGGCCTCAATATTTGTCTCCTGCGTTTCAAGGTGTGAAGACTTCAAAAATGAAATGCCCGTCCGAGCCGTTTTGAGCTCTACAAAATGTTTAAAAATCGGAAATTCAGGCAAAATACTCACTAGACCTTATAGTTGTGCCCGCAAGGTTTTCAGCCCGATCGCCCAAACCCGTGGAGCGCTATGGAGCTAAAACGCTGCAAATTTTACACAAGGGTTTATTATTCTTTGATATAGGTTACTTGTACAGAAATTTAATTCTGTCAATAAAAAAATTTTTTTTTTGGATTTTTATATTTCAAAAAAATTTTTTGAGGCGATTTTTTTTTCAAAAATGTGTTTTTTCAAAAATTCTTTAATTTTTACTCGAAAGATATTTAACTTCTTGGGATCCATCAAAAATCCCATTTTTAGCTCCATGAAAGCCCTATAGATCGCCACAGTGAAATCGGATCGTTCCGGGACCCCAAAAAATGGATTCTACGTCCAAAAATACTTCGAAAACGACACCTGACTCGATCCCATAGCCAAAAGCCTTCAAAAACCACCTTCTGTAGCCCCATTTTAGCCCCAGAGCGCCCCACGGGTTTGGGCGATCGGGCTGAAAACCTTGCGGGCACAACTAGATGGTAAACCGAGTATTTTGTCAAAATTTCAGATTTTTTAAAAAATTCCTACTGCCCAAAACGGCCTGGACGGCGTACGGCGTACGGCGTACGGCGGACGGACATTTCGGATTTTGAATGTAGACCACTTGAAACGGATAATGTCAAATTTTGAGCCCGATCGGAGTCGTCGACCCGCGTCGCGAAAACATAGGTGTATTATTCCAAGAATAATAAACCAAAAGGGGCTACGGGAGGGTTTTTCAAAGGTTTTCGGCTATGAGATCGAGTTAGGTGTCGTTTTCTATTTCGAGAGTATTTTTGGACGTAGAATCCATTTTTTGAGGTCCCACATCTCCATACTTTCATAATAACTCGGAATTCCGTACGAAAAGAACTCCGTCCGCCGTCCGAGCCGTTTTGGGCAGTAGGCTAGGCATTTTCTTTAAAAACCTCAAATTTTGATAAAATAATCGGTTTACCATCTAGTTTCACCCACAAGGTTTTCATCCCGTTGGGCTAAAAAGAGGTTATGGGAGGTGTTTCGTTTTCTTCAAAATATACGGCTATGGGGTCGAGTTAGTTGTCATTTTCGATGTATTTTTTTGACTTAGAATCCATTTTTCGGGGTCCTAAAACGATCCGATTTCTCCGTGAGGATCTATGGGGCTTTCGTGGGGCTACAAATGAAACATTTGATCTCAGGAGGTCAAATAAGGTGTCGTTTTCGAACTATTTTTTGACGTAGAATCCATTTTTGGGGGTCGTAGAACGATCCGATTTCATTCTGGGGATATACGGGGCTTTCGTGGGGCTACGAATGGAGCTTTTGAAGGATGTCATGAGGGCGAATGGAGTGTCGTTTTCCGAGTGATTTCGGGGGTTCCAAATCTGTCCGAACAGTCTAAGGAAAAGTTTATTTTGCAATTTATTTTAATTTTTTATGTTGAAATAATTGTTTATTGACATAAAATTAATTTTTACACAATTCACCTACATCGAAGAATAATAAACTCCTGTGAAAAATTTGCTACGTTTTTCGAATCTACACATCTGTAAGCCATGCACGTTCCTCTAATGAATTTCCGTTCTTGTTTAATTCTTCTAGGCACCCACAGTCACCGTCAAAGAACCTCTTGATCTCATCCGCTTAAGTTTAGACGAGAGGATCTACGTGAAAATGAGGAATGAACGAGAGTTGAAAGGCCGACTTCACGTAAGTTCCCCTCACGAAGATGAGTTATTTACGACTGAGAAGGTTATTTATCGTTTATTATAGTTATTTACCTACTGCATTCTTGCTTCACTATTTAGCATTGATTTACATAATATGTAAATGACAATATTATTGTCAAGCCAACTCGGTGAACGGCTTCAAGCCTCATCGATGGACTTTTCATTAAATGAAAGAACCATGACTGGTTTTGGTTCATTATTCTTGGAATAATACACCTATGTTTTTGCGACGGAGGGCGACTCCGATCGGCCTCAATATTTGACATTATCCGTTTCAAGAGGGCAGGATTCCAAAACCGAAATGTCCGTCCGCCGTCCGGGCCGTTTTGGGCATTAAGAATTTTTAAAAAAACCTGAAATTGTGACAAAATACTCGGTTTACCATCTAGTTGTGCCCACAAGGTTTTCAGCTCGATCGCCCAACCCCGTGGGGCGCTATGGGGCTAAAATGGGTCTACGGAAGGTTTTTTTGAAGGCTTATGGCTATGGGAGCTCTTGGGATCCTTCAAAAATCCATTTGTAACCCATGAAAGCCCAATAGATCGCAACAGTGAAATCGGATCGATTCGGGCCCCCCAAAAATGGATTCTACGTCCAAAAGTACTTCGAAAACGCCACCTAACTCGATTCCATAGCCATAAGCCTTCAAAACCCCCTCCCGTAGCCCCATTTTAGACCCATAGCGCCCCACGGGTTTGGGCGATCGAGCTGAAAACTTTGTGGGCACAACTAGATGGTAAACCGAGTATTTTGACAAAATTTCAGATTTAAAAAAAATTCCTTCTGCCCAAAACGGCCCGGACGGCGGACGGTCATTTCGGTTTTGGAATCTAGACCTCTTGAAACGGATAATTTCAAATTTTGAGGCAGATCGGAGTCGTCGACCTCTGTCGCGAAAACATGGGTGTATTATTTCAAGAATAATAATCCAAAATGTGATGAGTTTGTTAACTTACTTAACCTGATGGCAGTATACTCATCTCAGTAAGAAATCTATTTTTTGTTAATGATTTTTTATTCTTCAAATCCTTACATGTTAATTTAAAGCGCCCATCAACCTCTTGCGGCTCTGGACATAACCAAGTACCAATCAGTTTTATAACCACCTATCAACGAGTGAATCATGGCCAATGCGGCTATCATCGCTGTTTTACCTGTTCTAACTTAAATTTGTTTTCAGAGACGTTTCAGAACTAGTTGCCAATCATAAATAGTCACAGAAAGTTATAGTTGGAAAATTATCCCACAAATCAGTTTTTTATTCCTACTGAAAAGTTGTATTGGGCAAATGTAGAATCTACGTATACAAGAGATGAATCGTCACTTTGGTTCACACACCGCCTATCTATAATAGGCGGTGTGTGAACAAAAGTGACGATTCATCTCTTGTATACGAAGAATCATTAAATATCTTCATTCATTCAGTATTGTTTCTAAAACGTAATCCTTGTTCATGGTTTCCATTACAAACCAAGTTTACTATATAGGTAGGTACTTAGCCCCCCACCCCCACCCCCCACCCTTAGATGACTAAAAATCTGGATCCCCTCCGCTCGAAGGGTTCATCTGCTTACGATTCTTTTGTTTTCTTCCAGGCGTACGACCAACATCTCAATATGGTCTTGGGCGAGGCCGAGGAAACCGTCACCACCATAGAAATAGACGAAGAGACCTATGAAGAGGTGTATAAAACTACCAAACGCAACATCCCGATGTTGTTCGTCCGAGGCGATGGTGTTATTCTCGTTTCCCCGCCGATCCGTGCTGGCGTATAACGTTAATCATAAACCCATTTCAGGTGTACATACTCATCATCAATAAATATCTTACGTATTAGTGTTGGCAGCTTTGTCGCACCCGAGGCCGAAAAACGGGGAAACGAGATCGTCAAACGACGCTAGAAGAGGAGCACGTTTTAGGGAAAAGATAAATAACACGATAGGAGATAATATCTCCTATTATGGTTCTGAGGGCCATCTCTCCAAGCCAAGAGCCTTCTCAAAATTCAGAGTTTGAGCGCCGGCTCTATCAATAATTGAAATGATTTCATCTGCTCTCTATCAATAATTGAAATTATTTCATCAATTTCAAAAGAAGAGAGCAGAAACCAAAAACTAAAATGATGGAGAAAGAACCAGTTACGCTCTAGATCAAATTTTTATTCACCCATGGGAATAACAAAACATATCAAATAACAATAATGAAAAACAAAATAACCACTAATAACAAAAGAAACAAAAACACAAACATCACACAGCAAATGGCGGAAAACCAAAGGAGGGCCATGGGCGCTGTGGACGCGTGGACTAGAGGTGGGCGTTTCTGCTAATTTTCATAGTTCATCAGTTGATCAACAGTCGTCAACGGGAATTAACTCATAACGTAAACTGTTGTAAATTAACATATTGAACTGAGCGTTGATGAAGTTGTGTGCTGATTTTGGATGTCAGTTGATCGCCTCAACTAATATTTAGGCGTAACCGTTTCTGTGTCTTTAACTTTCAAGTAAATGTTGATTGTGCGATCTGTTTGGCCTGGTGGTTGGGTGGGGTGGGGTGGGGAGATCTGAAGAGCCAATCAGATCGCTGATCAGATTTTAGACCCTGTGAACCCAGCTGTTGATCATCAAACATTCCAACCGCCTTGTCCTCAACGGTTAATTTACCATTAACGTTTCCGTGAGTTTAACTTTCTAATGAATGTTTTTTGTTTCTCTTGTTCGTTTCTTGTCAACTGTAAATCTAGAAACTGCTAAAATGTTCGTTCGGTTTTTTCTTTCTTGCTTGGTTAACATGTTAATTTTAACAGTTAACCAATTAGCACCACATCTGTAGCGTGAACTACTCGTCCCTGAACTGTAGGCCTGCTCCGTCTTCCAGTCCGAGACACCAGAACTTCCTACTGGTAGCTCGCAGTCGGGATGCCACTGCCCGGATGATAGCAAATTGCAGCTTCACCCATGCAGCAACTTGCGAAAATGTACGAGCCCACTTTTCAGCCAGAGTCGAGGCGAGCTGTCGATTGAATCGCTAGAATTCTCTCCCCATGGATCCATCACATGCACAAACCAGTGGAGTGAATGGAGCCCTCAATTCTTCAGCAGCGGTGTCGTATTTTGCATGTTTCGTCGACTCAGCATTCCTGGATACCTGGTCCCAGTTGTGGTGGGCATTGGAGGCCGCGTCGGCGTTAACGCGATTGTCAAAAAACGCTAACCTTTCCCTATGCCACACCCCAGGGACCACCAAGCCCGCGATGAGTGCCGGGCTGTCATCCATTGCCTCTCGGAGTACTGGCTCAGTTCTAACCACGTCCCTCAAACAATCATGACCCCTCTTTATCTGCCCCCTTGTTTTACAATTTAGGGCGTGGTTCAGGTTCATGGGTGCCTCGCAGCCATCACGCTTCTCGGGCATGCATCCGTATCGTATTGCAAGGGCATCCCAGAACTGTGAGGCGGAAAGATCACAGTCATCCGCCGCCAAAGGGAAGCGCCTTTCTTCTGCTGAATGATGCATTGCTGGCAAAAGGGTAAAACCGACAGCAGCTCGTCACCTCTAACTGACAGATCAGCCTTCCTCTAGACACGAGTCTCTTTCAGGGATTGGCTGACCCTCGTGGTTGACCAGTTTGAAGCGCGCCTTCTGCTTGATGGCTTGAACCAAGCAGTCGGTAGCCTGTCTTGAGGTGTTGAAAGCTAGGCTGGCGGTTGCCACAGGATCCTCAATGGCCAGACCTCCTAATCTCGCAGGCAGTTCAATCAGCTCTAAAAGATTTGGCGATACTGATGTACAAGTTCATTCCGTATGACGTCTTTAAGTGGGCCAAACTCCGGCCCGCCGTCGCCGATCACTCAATGCATGTAGGCCCATTCACGTTGTAGTGATTTTGTAAAGGCTGTGTGAACGGCTTGGGGGCCCTGTTTTGCTGCTGCAGCTATTTCGTGGGAAATATGTACTATTCCCAAATTCGCCAACCTACTAAACGTTTAATGGTTATCAGTTGTTCAATGGTTGCACTGCTGAATCAAAGGTTGCTGGTTCAATCCCAGCAGCCGCTAGACATCTTCCTAATACTGGCAATCACCTCTCCGAAGGAAATGGCAAACCTCTGAACTTTGCCGTTCGAAACCGGCGTTAAACATTAGGTCCCAGCTACTTCTGAAATAACTGTTCAACACGCTCAACAGAAGTTAGTAGCGAGAGGTTGCATTCGCCGGTTAGCGGGTATGGCACTCGAAGAAGAAGCAAAATTTGCAGCATTTTTCTTTTTGATCTTTCTTTATTGTTAGGTAGGTACTACTATAAAAGGTAATACAACAATGTCCAGCAACTTCACTTCAGTAGAATTATTTCACTTTTGGTGCAATAATCACCCCTATCACCACCCCACTGCCCCCCACCCCTTTCACTGCCTTTGCCCACTGATACACTTCAATGAAGTATGACATACTACTGTTTAGATACATACACTGATACTGCTGTTTAGTGTTTCAGAGCTATGTCCAAGGCCTCACCTGCATTGTGTTAGGTGTTAGGCCAATAATTGGCACAACCAATTATTGGTGTTGTGCGTACTGCACAGATCAATCAATCAATCAATCAAGGCTTTTATTCGCAGAGGCCAATATGACACAGCAAACGTCAAACATGAGTTGGTACAAAAACGTAATTACAAACACGAAACACATCAGGTAGTTGCATGGTACAAAGCAAACAAACAATGGTACATGACAGGTGTGGTGATATGGTTCAGCAAAACAAACTAAAACAACTCAGGACGTAAAATTTAATAGAAACATGACAACAGGTGTGCGGCAAATTACAAGTTGGCACCAAGATAAGGCTTCCCCATCCACGATCCACTCAACTCAAGACATGTCTTGATGTGCACATCGCTCCATGAAATACCGAAAAACTCCAAAGTACCTCCAAAGAGTAGAGTTCGGCTTTGAGAAGATGTGATTTTGGTTTATTATTCTTGGAATAATACACCTATGTTTTCGCGACGGGGGTCGACGACTCCGATCGGGCTCAAAATTTGACATTATCCGTTTCAAGAGGTCTACATTCAAAATCCGAAATGTCCGTCCGCCGTCCAGGCCGTTTTGGGCAGTAGGAATTTAAAAAAAAATCTGAAATTTCGACAAAATACTTGGTTTACCATCTAGTTGTGCCCGCAAGTTTTTCAGTCCGATCGCCCAAACCCGTGGGGCGCTATGGGGCTACGAGAGGTTTTTTTTGAAGGCTTTTAGCTATGGGATCGAGTTAGGTGTCGTTTTCGAAGTATTTTTGGACGTAGAATCCATTTTTTGGGGTCCCGGAACGATCCTATTTCACTGGGGCGATCTTTAGGGCATTCGTGGGGCTAAAAATGGGATTTTTGAAGGATCCCAGGATGTTAAATATTTTTCGAGTAAAAAATACAGAATTTTTGAAAAAACACATTTTTGAACTAAAAAATCCAAAAAAAAATATTTTTTTGAGATAAAAATCCCAAAAAAAATTTTTTTAAATTTTTTTATTGACAGAATTAAATTTCTGCACAAGTAACGTATATCAAAGAATAATAAACCCTTGTGTAAAATTTGCAGCGTTTTATTACGTTATTAAAGGATCTATCGGGGAGCTGTTGTATGTGATTTGGCAGGGCATTGAAAAGACGAGAACCCAGTTGAATTGGGTTATTCCACAAGGCCACACTGAGACGGGTAAATGGAATGGCAAGGTTCCCTCGGGAGCGGGTGTTATGCTCGTGCGCAAACATGTAAAAGCGCCAGTGCTAGGGGAAAAACGTGTAAAAGCGCCACCCTCATTTTCAGCCTCCCCTAACTCCCCTAAGCCACCTCCAGTCAGAATTCCCTAAAACTGTTATTCGTAAAAGCGCCAGCACCTACGCGCTCCAATATAAGTTCCACAAAATTTTTAGAATATATTTATAATATTCTAAAAATGCACCAAGTTTCGGTTCAGCCGGCACAGATGATATTATGTCCAAAAACGCGTCTTCTACATCATTTGGCGGCAAAAAGGCTAGACCAAAGAAAAGTTTCAGGGATCTGCTAACCTCGTTATGCTCGTTATAGTCAGGAGCGAGGCCCAAAGATTGCACTTTCCGAAATAATGCCTGGCCAAAATGTAAAAAACAACACGAAACGACGGCATTCGGGAAAATGCGTTGGAACCCCTGGTGCGCTGCCAGTTCAAAATCAAACAGACACTGAGAGGGGAGCAGTAAAAGTCCATGTTGAGCACATAATTCTACCAGAAATGTCCATAGTGCAGCGTAGCAGTCAGCAGATTTGGGCGGTAGGAAGCTGAATGCTAGTGGGACATAACACTTGTTCGCGAGAGCATGTATGGTGCACAGCTGGCTAAGGTGCTTCGGACACAGGTAAAAAGTTCCATCGGCTAAAAGTACACGTTGTTTGCACATAAACTCGCACTGAGGAGGGACCTGGCGCTTCTACAACTCCCGCGAAATGGCCTCTGAGAGAGGACCTGGCGCTTTTGCATGATCATTAAAAACAGGAAAAAAGGTATTGGCGCTTATCCACGGTAGCCCAGAACAACGGTAACACCAGAAACCATGGGGAGGTTTGACAAGCATGAATTGATTGTGTTCAGTGCCAAAACATAGGAACTGAGAATGGTTAGAATACCCGGACGCACAAAAATGCCCCGACAACTTTCATTCCAAGAGAGACGGGCAATTATCCTGATTACCCGATTCTGGAGCCTGAAGACCCTGATGGCATGACTGGAATTTCCACATGCAATGACACAGTAACTGGCCCTGCTTGCAAAGCATGCATGATATACCGAACGAAGAACTTCATCAGACACAACGCCCCTCAATCTCCTAATCATGTAAATGTAGGACGACAACTTTGGCAAAAGCGCTTCAACGTGCGACAGCAAGAAAGACGGTTGTCAACCATTACTTAAACCCAAGAAGTCAACCGACCCATCCAGACGTCGGCTGAGGCCTAGTTCTAGACTTTGACTATTCTTGTTCAGGACCAGGGAATTAGCTGAGCACCACTTCTCAATAATAGAGGAGTTCCCATGCAAGCTATGGTTCATCTCCTCCCGAGAAGAGCCCCTCGCAACGGTCGATATATCATCGGCAAAAAGGAAGATATCATTAGGATCTGAAAACTGGTCAGCTCACACCAGCTGCATAAGGGATCACTCGGGTGTCTCACCTTTTGCTCCTCGGAGTTGACAGGAGCACTGGAAGTATTTTTGAACGAAGAATCCATTTTTGGGGGTCCCGGATTGATCCGATTTCACTGTGGGGATCCATAGGGCTTTCATTGGGCTACAAATGGGATTTTTGAAGGATCAAATAAGGTGTTGCTTTCCATGTTTATTTGGAGGCAAAATCCATTTTTTTGAGGTCCCACATCACATTGTAGGTAAATAATTTTTTTTTTTTTAATTTTCTTAAAAATATTTTCTGGACGACAGAACTGTTTTTGTCCGAGTAACCTATAAGTGTCAAAGAATAATCTACCCGTGTGTAACATTTGCAAGGTTTTGAAATCTACGCGTCGAGAAACGAATAATATTAAGTAGAGTCAATTGCGCTCCTTGAAATTCCACGTGCTCGTCTCAGGAGGAAATGTGTCCTGCAGGGTGCTGGTTGGCCGGCGGCAGTTGGGGACTTATTGCGGAGCCACTGTTCGGACTTAGTTGCGTTCCTTAACGAGGTGGATTTTGGTGCGATTTGTGGTGGTGTGTAGAAGTGCGGTCAATGCTGTGTCGCGAAGGTCAATTCTGCATATATTTTCTACTATAAATAAGATTTTACATCTGTTAAAAAAAAAGCCTGTAGTCAAGCTGGATATATTAATAAAAAATAAAAAAAAAAAGAGTCAAATTTTGAGACCTTCAAATCAATATTTTCGTCCCTCGTCGCGAATACATGGGTTTATTATTCCAAGAATAATCCCACAGGCCCTCAGAATCATACTGACTGGTCATAATTAAAAATCCTCCTCCGGCTGCAGCTTTAATATATTAGATACAAATTACATAATAATTATTGTAATACCTACCTAACTATTATTGTCATCCGTAAAGTGTTTTGGTGATTATGAAACCGCTAATGTACCGACGAGTAGAATGTTTCCGTCTGTGAGGCGGGCGTGGAGTGTTCCTTCCCCGCAGACACCTGTCGCCCGTCGGCAGACCCGCCGCCCCCGAACCGCCTCCCGCCAGCCCGCCGCCGCCTTTCATCCCACAACAAAACAGTCTGCGTCTGCCCCTTCAACTGTGGACTTCGGTCGGTCTCCAAACCGCCGTACGCCGGTGTTCGCCGTATTCGCGTCTCCCGTTCGGTTTGGCGTATTCCGGTTGTTACAGCTCGGGTCTTCACCGTCAATAGTGTTTTGATTTTAATAATTCATTGTTTGTTTTTCTCCTGATTTTTTGATTGTGTGCATCGAATAAATTTAAATCAGTTCTGTGTGCACTTGTTGATGTCCGCCCTCTGAGGATAGTCATCATCTTCTATATTTCTCTCATCTCTACAGTTCTATCAGGAGTTGCTACAGGTAAGATTAGTTTTTTTTAAGGCCTTGGTGTAAAGTTGATGACGACGTTTCAACAGAAATTATATCTGATAATATCCCTAAGGATAATATCCTATTATAATTATAATTATATTATATTATAATATTATCCTTAGGGATGAGCAATCGGTAAAAAAGTATCGATTTACTAAATCGATTCGGAATCGGCTTCAACGAATCAATTCTCAAAAAATCGTTTCTCTCAAGCATCGATTTTTGCAAAAATCGGGTTTTTAGCGATTTTTTTTTTTTTTTTTTTGGATCAAACTCGATCATAAATAAATTAAATATATCATAAGTAGGTAAATAAACCAATCAATAAGTAGATAGGCGATTGTCAATCTAATAATACTATATTGGATTATATCATCTATATCTATAAAAATGACTGCCAAATCTGTTTGAGGACTCACTACTTAAAAACCAGTGGAGTGTTTGGCACCAAATTGTGTGAGAATGTTTGTGAAGATGGTAGATTTGATGGATGTGTAGATGGTTTTTAAGAAGTTTCTACAAAATCGGTCGAGCCGTTAATGAGATAATGAATTTTCAAAATCTGTTGGTTTGTTTTCGCAGTTTAACCGGCTTTTCATTAAAATACTATTTTTATTGAGTGCACCGAAGCGCACCGGGTCAGCTAGTGGGTAAGAAAAAGTCTGAAAAAATATTCACGCGAACCACAAAACTATTATTTCTGCAGGATGTGGAAGATGACATTTTCATCTTCCACATCCTGCAGAAATAATTGTTTTGAAACGAGCTAACGATTTTTTGAGAATCGATTCTTTGAAACCGATTCAGTCAATTAAAAAAATCACCCCTCATTAAAAATAGGAGAAAGAAAATGTTTCAAGGAGAACAATAATTTTCAAAATTGGCTAAAACCAAATTTTTGGAATCTCTCTACCCGGAAAAATCGGGATAAAAGTATCGATTCTCGATTTTATCGTATTAACAAAAATCGATTAAAAAAATCGGGGTTTTTACAAGAAAGAATCGATTTTTAGAAAAATCGGAAATCGATTGCCTATCCCTAATTATCCTCCTTTCATCGGGACCTTTTTTTTACGAGATGAAAAATCCTTTATGGACTGACAGCGGGGAAGTCCCCGCCCTTCTAATGATGTACTAGGTACCTACCGCTGTATTATTGAAGTAAGTTTTTGTGAGCTGTAATTTTATAAGGAAATTTTGACCTTGTCTTTGCACTCTGTGTTCTTGGCAATAAAAATCTTGAATCTTGAATCCTTCGTGTGGGAATCCTGCTTACATCAGTATACCCACTAAAAAAACACCTCGATTTATTTCAGAAAGCTGCCCCGGAACTACTTATCACTTCTGGGCAGTTCCTTTGGTTGGCCGGGTATGGCCTCTTCTTGTAGTCAGTTTAGGTCCGTGACCCCTGTTTTTGAAAGAGATAGGGATAAGTTTTGGTGGCAGGTTCTTCAGCCTTCCCCTTCCCTATCTCCATCCACCAGGACCTAATGGAATGAACTAAAATGGCAGTGGTCAGAAATATTCAAAAACGTTTTTTTGGGTTTTTTGGCGAGATATTTAAATGTTGGAGGAAACATTGTAAAAGAAAGAATGTGCACATTATGATCTACTTCTAATACAAGGTGTATTAAATACAGGTGTGTTACAATGTTATAAATTTTATACAGGCCGGGTAATTGTAAACAAAATTTCGATGTTTCAACATCAACCTCTCCACTACTTCTTGGGTTAACTCAGAGGGACAAAGTTGCTGGTTCATGTCTACCAGTGATTATCCCTAGATTAACTAAACTCAAAATTTTCACTCTGACGGCATTTTGGGGCGATTGAGAGCCTGTTTACAATTACCCCATAGTGTTTACATTTATCCCCGAATCTATGGGGTAATTGTAAACAGGTATTTATCAGAGGCAGTCAGTTGATTCGTTGCATTTATTTGGAGAGGCAATAATCACTGTCATTAAATGAATAAATGAATGAATAAATGTTATTCTCTTGATAAATGCATGTTTTTACCCCAACAACTGACTGTTTTTCTCCCTACTTTACTCAAGCTATTTTTTCACCCTATTTAAAATCAAATTTAATTTGCCAGGCATCTGAAACAAATAAATGTATGTTCAATACAAAGTGATCATTTATGAAAAACGTTTACTTTGATAGTTCAAAACCAATGGAAACGCATAAAATTCAATTTGTTTACATTTACCCCAAAGAGAAAAATGTATGGGGTAAACAATAATTTTTTATTATTGAGCAAATTGAGCTCATTAGTAATGGCAGCTTCGATCAACGTTATACTCACATCAGATAGCTAACATCATAAATGAACGAAAACAAGTGTTGAATAAGAGTAAAGTAAATTACTTTTACTGGATTTATCCAGCTGAACAGTCACACTACCAACGCGGCAACGTGCCATTTCCAGAAAAAAGAGCCAATATCACAGTTAAAACCCCTTTTTAAAACCCATCCGGATAAAACCCGCAGTATAAAAACTTCATCAGAAGCTCGAAGAACAAGTCAGTGAATAATGGCCTCCCTGGCAGAGTGGCGTTGTGGAAACTGACCCACTCAATCCCGTCGTCCATCAATGTCAAAGGGAACGGATGATTTCTCATTTTTGAACTCAATAATCTGATAGAAAACCGAAGAAGAAAACTCACCCTTGGGGCTGAATAATGACCCCGAATTCCCAGCCAAATGGTGGACTAGATTATCCTCTATTTTCCAAATTTTCTTTTATCGCCCGTGTAGCGTGCTTTGCAAATATCGAGACGTAATGATTTACGTTGTAATGTTTTTGGTTTATTATTCTCAGAATAACCTGTTTTCGTAAACCTGAAAATTCTGATCGCCCTCAAAATTTGGCATTATATATTTCAAGATGTCTAGATTCCAAAATCGAAATGTCCGTCAGCCGGCAGTAGGATTTTAAAAAAAGTGAAATTTTGACAAAATACTTGGTTTACGATCTAGTTGTGCCCGCAAGGTTTTTAGCCCGATCGCCCAAACCCGTGGGGCACTATGGGGCTAAAACAGGGCTACGGGAGGCGGTTTTTCAAGGGTTTTGGCTATGGGATCGAGTTGGGTGTCGTTTTCGAAGTATTTTTGGACTTAGAATCAATTTTTTGGGGTCCCAGAGCGATCCGATTTCACCATGGGGATCTACGGGGCTTTCATGGGGCTCCAAATGGGAATTTTTTAGGATCCAAGGAGGTCAAATAAGATGTTGGAATCCACTTCTATATATAGGGTATACCCTCTGTGGTATTATTCTAATCTATAGATCATACCAAGAATACCTAGTATGCTGGTGTCCCCCAGGGGCCCATCCTCGGGCCTATTCTCTTCTCGTCGTTCATCAACGATCTCCTGTTGGTCCTTACAAGAAGCCAATACCACCTGTATGCAGATGACTCTAAGTTCTATCTGCAGTGCCCGGTGGCAAGGCTTGGGGAGGGGATTTTGGAGGTCAATCGCGAGCTGCTGGTTTCTGGGTGGGCGGCCGACAACGGCATTCAGGTGAACCCTAAAAAGTCCCAGGTCCGCAAAGACGACGCCTGTCCAGCTTGAGGGGACCGCCATATCCTTCTCGTCTTCGGTAAGGAACTTGGGTGTCACTCAGAGCAGTGACCTCTCTTGGCAGCGGCAGGTGGCCCAGATTTGCCGGAGGATGTACAGTACACTGCATGCCAGGGGCGGATAGGCGGTTTTGAACGGCCCGGGCGATTTAATTTGACCGGCCCTACCCCGCCCCCTCCATCGCACACACAGTTACCTATCCAAAGACCTTACTTTTAATACCAGGGTGATTAAATATTTAGGTGAAAGAGAAAAATAACAGCCCCTATATTTTGAAAAAATAAAAGTGGCGCTTGGTATGTGAATTAGTTAGTACCGTTTATGCAAACAAAATAGCGCTTCGAGCTAAGATAATCACAGCTTATCACAAATAAAAAAAGAAGGCTCGCAAGAGGAGCATCTGGCTGGAGCACTGAGTCGAGAGGCTTTGGGCATTTCCGGCCCTCCTCACCTTCGCCCCTCCACCCCTTCTCATGTATGTCCCCCGCTTCTTTCGAATTCTAGGCTCAATCTCAGGCCCGTGGTAAATTTGTTTTTTAACATTTTCATGTCTAGTGCTTGGACGGATGAAGGACCCCGTAAAATCAATTATCAAGGTTAGGTACTCGAAAAATGAGTCCTTATTCGACTTCCTGGCTTCCTTCAAAAGCCCCATGGATCCCAATAGTGAAGTCGGAAGCTTTTAGGAGTCCCGAAAATTGATTTTACGTCCAAAAATAGTTCGAAGACGACACCTAACTCTTCCAAAAACCGGTTTATGCGATCGGGTTGAACACCTTGCGAGTTCAACTAAAAGGAGACCCAAGTATTTTGTCAAAAATTTCAGATTTTCAAATGAATTCCTTCTGCTCAAAACGTCGTGGGCGGTGGACGGACATTTCAGTTTCATCTTGAAACGTAGTAAAGATATAATTACAAATTTTGAGGACGATCAAAATTTTTCACCCCTGTTGCAAATACTAAAGTGTATTATTCCAAGAATATTTAACCAAAACGGGACGCATAACGCTCGCACACAAAATGAATGCTGATGAGGGAGTAGGCACCAAGCAGAAGGCGATGTCAAGGAGGGCCGATAATGACCAAAGCCCCTTGGCTCAGTGCTCCGGCCAGACTCTCCTGCTTGCAAGCCATCAACGTAAGATCCTCCAGATTGTTGTCACTCAGAGTTTGCCTCAGCCTTCTTTTGATGATTTCAATTTTGAAAAACTCCTCTAATACTCGACTTGGGTCGTGGAAAGCGTTACCAAAAGTTTGTTGAAAATCAAAAAAAGTCTTGCATGCGATGAGGCCATGAGGTTGTACTGTTCTAAAATCTTGTTGCACAAATTACGCATTTATTGAACTTGCAAGCCACCCTATGAGGAACAAAGCCAACCAGATTCTTTTATGTCTTGAGTTTTTCTTTTCTAGCTTAGCACTGTAGGAAAACATTTTTCTCCAGCTTCGACCGGCCCCGCAGGACCGTCGGCCCTTCGGGCGACGCCCGATCGCCCGACCTGCCTATCCGCCCCTGCTGCATGCCCTGAAAAAGATGTCATCGTGCACCAGCGAGGGACGGCTCTTGCGAAAACTCATCATACCCCATCTTACGTTCTGTGACTCTTTGATGGATCTATCGCTGGATGCAGACTCAAACAGAAAGCACCAAATGGCGATGAATGCCTGCTGCAGCACCCGGTACGTCTTTCGCCTGATGGCCAGGGGACACGTATCCGCTCGTCGAAACGACATTCTAGCTTGCAGTGTCGCTAGTTTCCTAAAAATGAGGACTCTGATGCAGATATACAAGATCCTCAACTTTGAAACTGGATCCGATTATCTCAAAAATTTATATCGGCTCGGCCGGTGCAAGAGGCTGAAAACAATTTATCAGACTCCTCATGCAGGGGGATATTACGAGTCTCTTAAGGTCGCTGGTGCGAAGTTCTGGAACTCGCTTCCACTGTCTTTGCGGACTCTTCCTTCCTTGGCTCGCTTGGTGGGGGCCATAATATGGATATTATCCGGAATCTTCACTGAATGACCACTTCCTTCTTTCTCATATCTTTTCCTATCTTTTCTCTCTTTTCTCTCCCCTAGTCCTGGTTCCAGGGCCGCCGAGAGAAAAAGCGGGCCCGGGGCAAAAGAGGACATAGGGCCCCCATGTAACCCCTGACCTTTTTTCTGTTTAGGCCAGTCGAAATCGGCACTAAAAATCGCTAAATTCGCAAAACGAGATGTATCTCTGATTTTTTAGTAGGTACGCTGTTAGGACCCATTATAGTAGTGTTTATCCAATTTTGCAACTTCCCAAAAGCTGTGCTTCACGCGTAGCACACGAAAAACCGCGATTTTTTCGTCCTTATTTCAGTTTTTGCTCTATATCTAATAAACTATGCATTGTCCGACGAAAACTACTATATGAGTTTTTAAATAGCAATAAATGTGTGACAATTTAAGCCCAACCGGAGCTTTGTAGGTCAATTAGTTTCAGAGTTATGGAACTTTGAAAATAGGCCATTTTTCCAAAATGTGAACATTTTAGTTGAAGCCTTGAAGACAGCGGAAGCGCGTTTTTCAGAGCGTTTTCAGCTGTAGCTCAAGAACTATTGGTCCGATTCCAAATTTCTTTTTTTCTCGTGAAAGCTAAATAACTTCCCCATCGTAGCTATTCCATGTAAAATTTTGATTTGAGCGTTGATAAGGGAGGGGCGGGCATGGCAAAGAAGTGGCACATTTCGAACCAAACGTGTTTATTTGCACATTTTTGCCTATAACGAGGGAACGGTGATCCGATCTTACTTTTCTTTTTTTGTAGGTGAAAGCTGATTAAATTTTAAAAAGCGTGGGGGCAATGCAATTTCGATCGGAGAAAATTTCTAAAAAAACTATTTAAAAAACTATTTAATAGTCTTGGAGGGAGAGAAGAAAACCTTCCGAAAAACGTGGTCTTAGATGGTCAAATATCTTGTTTTCACACTTTCCGACGAATACGAATGGCACTTTTGTTGTTTCAATAGGCATGCAATGTGCCGTCCCCTGTATAAAATTTAATCACCGCTTTCCCCTTAAAAAAAAAAAAGTAAGATCCGACCAACCTTACCCGCGTTATAGGCAAAAATATGCAAAGGAACACGGTTGTTTCGAAATATGCCACATCTTTGCCGTGCCTGCCCCTCTCTTATCAACGCTCAAATCAAAATTTCACATAGAATAACTGCGATGGGGAATTTATTTAGCTTTCACGAGAAAAAAGATATTTGGAATCAGATCAATAGTTATTGAGCTACAGCGGAAAACGCTCTGAAAACGTGATTCCGCTGTCTTCAAGTCTTCAACTAAAATGTTCACATTTTGGAAAAAATTGGCTATTTTCAAAGTGCCATAACTCTGAAACTAACTGACCTACACAGCTCTGGTTGGGCTTAAATTGTCGCACATTTAATGCTATATAGTAGTTTTCGTCGGACAATGCATAGTTTATTGGATATAGAGCAAAAACGGAAATAAGGCCGCAAAAATCGCGGTTAACACTACCCTAATGGGTCCGAACAACATAGTAAAAAATCAGAGATTCATCTCGTTTTGCGAATTTAGTGTCAAAATTGACTGGCCTAGTTGTGTTTCACAGGGTTATTGTGATTCACATTGCTTGAGTTTTACAAGGCCCAATCGCACGGAAGACTACGTTGCCTGCCAAGTGGCAACTTAGCCATTTTTTCTTTTTTCCTCCTTTTCCCCTTTTTCTTATTTTTCTAGGGCCCGCTGGGGCCCCATGTAAAAGTCCGGGCCCGGGGCAAAATGTCCCCTTTGCCCCCCCCTCTCGGTGGGCCTGCCTGGTTCTCCCTCACCCTCTGCTACACCTAACCACTTCCCCTTCTCCCTTGAGCTGCCTCCTCATGTTTATATGCTTCTATGTTTCTTACCCTGCTGAATCGATATGTTGCGTTAGGTATACATACAATGTATGTCATACATATATCAGTTGTATTCTCAACCTCCTTTGTTAAGATAGGACGCGAGGAAAGATTTTTTTAAATCTTATATCCTGGTAAAATAAATTAATAATAAACCAAATCTAGGGAGGTACGTCATTTTATCGCTTTATCATACTGACACGTTATGAATTGGTCTGGATAAGAGAGATTTTCCCGTTTCCCTCGCCCCGTATTTCCTATAGTTGAAGATATCGATGAGAGGGTTTGTAGTAGACGAGATGTGTACCTACGCTCTTTGGAGGGATCCACTCAACACGGGAGGATCACCGAGGTACAATGTACTATACGGCGCAGGATGGGTCGAGGGTTACCCTCTGAGGGTTTATACGTACGAGCACGGGTTATATGTATGGAGAGAGATGTGGGTCTAGTGGTTCGGTGTCAGCCGTGGAGGTGAAGGCTGAGAGGGATCTCCCTTTTCATTTTCCACCGCTGAAAAGGGCTCTACATGTACTGTCGGACGTTTAGACAACCTTCCTCCCCCCTATTTTTCTTCAAATAACGGACAGCCGGACTGCCTAACCCCACACATCACGAGTCTTTCACCTCTTGAAGCTTCTATCCGATCGCCGTCACTTCCAGTCTCCCCTTCCGTGTCGTTTTTGGTTTATTATTCTTGGAATAATATGTTTTCGCGACGGAGGTCGACGACTCGGATCGGCCTCAAAATTTGACATTATCCGTTTCAAGAGGTCTACATTCTAAATCCGAAATGTCCGGGCCGTTTTGGGCAGTAGGAGTTGTTTTAAAAATCTGAAGTTTTGACAAAATACTTGGTTTACCATCTAGTTGTGCCCGCAAGGTTTTCAGTCCGATCGCCCCTAACCCGTGGGCTCTATGGGGCTAAAATGGGGCTATGGGAAGGGGTTTTTGAAGGGTTTTAGCTATGGGACCGAGTTAGATGTCGTTTTCAAAGTATTTTTGGACGTGGAATCCTTTTTGGGGGTCCCGGAACGATCCGATTTCACTTTGGCGATCTACAGGGCTTTCATGGGGCTAAAAATGGGATTTTTGAAGGATCCCAGGAGGTTAAATATTTTTCGAATAAAAAAATAAAGAATTTTTGAAAAAAAATTTGAAAAAAAAAAAATCCAAAAACCATTTTTTTTAAAAACATGAAAATCCAAAAAAAAATTCTTTAATTTTTTTTTCATTACAGAATCTAATTTCTGCCCAAGTACCTAACCTATATCAATGAATAATAAACCCTTGTGTAAAATTTGCAGCGTTTTTGGAGGATCCCAGGAGGTTAAATATTTTTCGAGTAAAAAAAGAATTTTTGAAAAAAAAATCCCCCAAAAAATTTTTTTTGAAATATATTTCAATATATTTCATTTTTATATATAACAATCGCAAAAAAAAAATTTTTAATTTTTTTCATTGACAGAAGTAAATTTCTTTACAAGTAACCTAGGAATATCAAAGAATTATAAACCTTTGTGTAAAATTGGCAGCGTTTTTTCTTTTCTTTTATATTTGTTTGGACAGATGTGGGACCTGAAAACAGTGGATTTTGCGTCCAAAAATACTCTGAAAACGATGCCTTATTTGACATCCTGTGAGCCTTCCAAGAATCCCATGATAGATCCCCACGGTGAACGGATCGTTCTGGGACCCCCAAAAATGGATTCTACTTCCAAAATTCTTGGGTCAGCAGACCCAAAATTCAGAAAGCATAGTACTTACTGCTACCGGCTTCACAAAATTGAAGAATGAGGCGCAGAAAATAACATCAATATTGTCACCAGAGTTTTATTTCTTTAAATAACAGGTTTGTCAAGACAGTACAACACCTATACAATACGTAACTATTACTAATTTTGATAATTCTGCAGGTAATCAATGGTACATTTTCTGACATGCATTGCCACTGCCTCGAGGCTTCTAATTTGGGTTTGATAGTTATAGCTTGAGCTGCCTCTAGCTCAGCTCAGATTGTCTTTTCGTGGATATGCCTCACGTGTGATTTCAAGGCTTTGGGTGTTCTACCCATGTAGAAGCACAAACCACATGGAAAAGGCCTCTCATCGGTGTGGGTCCTCATGTGGATTTTCAGTTCGCCGGCTACTCTGCACCTGTAGTCGCACGAATTACACGGGTACGGCCTCTCGCCAGTGTGAGTCCTCATGTGCACCTTCAACAGATATTTAATACTACACCGATATGGGCACAATTCGCACTTGAACGGTTTCTCACCAGTGTGGGTCTTCATGTGGCACGATAGGCGGGAACTATCTGCACATTTGTACTCGCAAAATGAGCATGCGTAAGGTTTCTCGTTGGTGTGGGTCCTCATGTGACGCCTGAGAGCAGATTTATGATTAGTTCGGAAGTCACACGAATCGCATTTGAACGGTTTGAGGACTGAGTGGGTCTTCAAATGAGTGTGCAACATAGAATTACTACCACACTTGTAGCCACAGGTGTCACATTCGTACGGTTTCTCCCCAGTGTGGGTCCTCAGATGTCTTGTCATCGAATCAGCTGTCGCACACATATAATCACAAGTGTCACAGACATAAGGTTTTTCTCCTGTGTGCTTCTTCAAGTGTCTTGTGAGGTTACTACCAACGTTTGATCTGTACTCGCAAAAGCCGCAAGCGTAGGGTTTTACGTTTGTGTGAATCTTTCTATGCCTCGACAAATCACTGTTCGCTTTGCATCTGTAGTCACAAGAATCGCACTTGTACGGCTTCTCCCCAGTGTGGATTCTGACGTGCTTTTTCAAGTTGTCATGCACTTTAGTTCTGTACTCACAGTAGGTGCATGCGAATGGTTTTTCGTCGGAGTGGGTGGCCATGTGTTTCTTGAGGTCGCCAGCTGTGGTACTTCTGAAGTCGCAAATGGTGCAAACGTGTGGCTTCTCGCCTGTGTGTCTCATCATGTGCTGCTTCATGGAACTTCGTTGGGAGCACTTGTATGTGCACAGGCTGCATTGAATGTTTTTTTCGCCAGTGTGGGTGACCATGTGCCTCTTCAAGTGGCTACTTGATCGAGTTTTGTAATCACAGGAGGCACACGAGAAGCGTTTGGGTTGACCGTAATGGATAGAAATATGCAATCTCAAGCTGTCCTTTGAACGGGATCTAAATCCACACACTTCACAAACAAATGGCTTTTCGGTATAGTGCGTCCTCATGTGTCTCTTCATTCGGTGATCCTCGCTGCATCTGTAATCGCACATAGTACACTTGATGCGTTTCTCTCCGGTGTGACTCAACATATGCTTTTTCACGCTAGCTAGTGTGGCTCCTTTGTAGTCGCATAATTGACAAGAATACGGCTTCTCGCCAGTGTGAGACTTCCTATGGCGCTGCATGGCTCCTGCAGTGATACATCTGTACTCACAATAATCACACTTTTGCGGCTTCTCCCCTGTGTGGGTCATCATATGACTCGTCAAGTAACCACTCGTATTACACCTGAATTCACACGATGTGCACTGATAAGGCTTCTCACCGGTGTGTATAATCATGTGTTTACTCAATCGACACTTGTGCATAGCTTTATATCCGCAGTGATAACACGTGAACCGCTTCTTGGATGTGTTCGAAGATGCCATTTTCGCTTTGTTCAGCAGCCGGACAGAGATCTGTAAAATGAAAAGAAGTTCTGTTACCATGTAACTATTTATTGTCACACTCAGTAATTAGGAAAGTATGTAGGAACTGAACGTTGAGAGTATTCACTCATACCGTCCTATTAGTGCCAGCAGGGTTCACAGCCCTACCGACGGTGCCAGGCCTCCTATGCAGGGCTTCCCCATCTTTTTGACTTGCGGGCCACTCTTACTCTAGTAGGCATTCATTTCAGCTTTTCGAAGTGCCTATCGTACGAATGGCAGGCAGAGTTGTAAACGAGAGGCTAGCCGGAGCTGGGAGCCTACTTCCTCAAACCTCCGCTCGAGCGCTCATGTCGTTTAATCTGTGGCTCATGTCAGTAGTTTAATCAGATTAAACTACTGACATGAGCCACAGATTAAACGACAGACATTAAACGACATGAGCCACAGATTCTGTGCTCATGTCCCTTCACCTACCACGTCTCGCATTTTTGAAGCTCCTTGGGAAGAACTTGCTCAAGATCTCAGCTTTCCAACGGTTTAATCAAATTGCATTGTATAAAGGATTTTTTTTTTTGTGTGAGGGTGTGTGTGTGTGTGTTTGAGAAAACTGCGTTTGAGTGTAGAAAAAAACAAGCCATCAATTGAATTGAATAGATGAGCGCAACCTTTTTGTTATTACGAGAGAAACTAAGAAACAGTAGGTATCTAGCGACCAAACTATGCCACACAGCACATCAAAAATATCCACGTGATGCTCATTACGTAAACAACTGCACCCTAACGACCGATGCTTAACCGATGAAAACCTTATGCCGATCAGAGGTAACGAACGGCTCAGGCTGCAAAAATCGTTTTGGAGTCGTTGGAATCAGCCTAAAAAGCTCATTCCATAGACCCTTGTACCAACGAAATCGGACAAAAACTTTCGTCCCCCTATTGAGGCCTCCTTAGTTACACATCAGAGATAAACAACTTTCGTCGTGAAGTACCTCCCGAAAACCGATGAAAGGGATGAGGGAGGAAAAATCAAGGTAGCCTATAACCACCCCACGAACTCGCTGATCACAATGAGACCACCCTCATGAAAATCTGTTGAGCCGCTCGGGCGTGATGCTCTGTACACAAACAAACAAACAAAAAACATACATGTCGAGGAGGTGAGCGCACCTTTCCATTTTTTGGAAAAAGGTTGCGCTAAAAACTGAACCAAAGTTTTCTCTACGACAGGGAGATCATGGACGACGAAACATGGTTTTTTGGGATTTGGCCGGCTTTTTTCTTTCCTCCTTCTTTTTTTTCTTAGGTTTTTTCTTCTTCTCTTTGGGCGGTTTGGGTTTCTTCAAGTTTTTTAATTGAACGGCGAGAGACTGTTTTGACTCTTCCACCATGGCTTTGGCCATTGCCGGGGTGATTTCGAACGTGATCCTTTGGTCTTTGTCGTAGGCGACAACTTTGATGCAGGACAAACCAGAATGATTCGTTTTGTGAAGGGTTAAGGCAGATATTCTCGATAAAGATACGGTTTTAGTGCTAGTACCGATCGGTTTTGATGTGAAGATATCATCGTCAGGCGTTTCAGTAAGGTCGTCCAAACCCGTGGGGCTACGGGATGACATTTGAAGGGTTTTGGCTATGCGGGTTCCAGAACTATCCGATTTTGCCGTGGGGAGAACTATCCGTGAATTTTACCGGGATTTTATAGATAAAATCTATGGAGCTTTCATGGGGCTACAAAATTTGTTGCTATATTTAATATATACCTATATGGGATTTTTGAAAGATCCCAGGAGGCCAAATAATTTCCGAGTAATATTGGACGCATTATGTCCGAACGTTATACCTACAGAATTTTTTCAAAAGTATTAAATATTTTGCGAAAATTAATTCTGTCAATAAGAAAATTTTTCTTATTGACACAGAATTAATTTTCGCAAAATTAACCTATAGGTACCAAGGATAATTCGACGAAGAAGAAAGTGCTACATGAGGGGTTTTCTTTCTAAAAAAATAAGTGCTACTTGAAGCGATCCAGGAATACCTATGGATGAAAGCGGTCTCCGATCAAGGGATAAGTGACTTGTCGACTCAGGCAAATCAATGCCACTGCTTTCCGCGCTACTGTTTTACGATACCTACAGAGTTATGAACCGATGGAAAGCTGAGATCTTGAGCAAGTTCTTCCCAAGGAGCTTCAAAAATGCGAGGTGAAGAGACATGAGCGCTCTGGCGGAGGTTTGAGGAAGTAGGCTTCCAGCTCCGGCTAGCCTCTCGTTCCGTTGTCACAACTCACGATACAAAAACGCACCAAAACGTTAAGTGCAAAAAATATCACGTTTTTCGGTACCTACATTCCAATTTCGATTTTCTCAAGTGAAAGCTTATTAAATTTCCTATCTTGAAATGAGACGTTTAGATGAAGGTTTATATCACGTAGAGGCATGAAAATGGGCGTTTTTGGTAACTTTTTTTTCCGCTTTTGGTTTATTACTCTTGGAATAATAATATTATATTATAACTATATAATCCCGACGGAGGTTGAAAATTCAAATCGGCCTCTAAATTTGACTTTATTATTATTCTTTTCAAGATGTTAAGAACCTGAAATGTCGACAAAATACTCGGTTCACCATCTAGTTGTGCCCGAAAGGATTTCAACCAGTGGGGCAGAAATGGGGTCAAGTTAGGTGTTTTTTAAAAGTATTTTTGGACGTAGGATCCGTTTTTGGGGGTCCCAAAACGATCCGATTACACTGTGGGGCTTTCATGGGGCTACTAATGGGATTTTTGAAGGACTTCCTGGCGGAGGTAAAAACATATCCGAGCAATTTTGGAGGCATAAGCCACTTTTCGAGATGTCACATCTGACCAACCAGAAAAAGTTTTTTTTTTTTTTAACCTTTTCAAAAATATTTTCTTTAATGAATTTTTGCAAAATTAACCTATATCAAAGAATAATAAACCCTTTTGTAAAATTTGCAGCGTTTTCTTGTCATTGGGGAATACGAAACTAGAAATTCAAATGTATAGGTTGACAGGAGAAACGACTGTTTGTCGATGTTCCTTTCCATTGAAAGAAATGGTTGAATGATCGTGCGTGTCTAAAAGCGGCAGTTGTCCCTCTCTTCTGATGAGGACAACTGCCTTTTCTCAAATATACTTGGGAACTGCCGTCAACAAAATTTAATGTTAGGCTTCAAAAGACTTCAATAAAATAAAATTAATAAAAAAAATTAATTTAAATTAAAAAATAAAAATAATAAAAATAAAAATTAAGAAGAAGAAATATTTAGAAATAGAAAATGAAATCATGAAGTAAATAATGTGTTAAGTGTTCCATTCTTTTTTGAAACTAAACGCTGTACCTAAGCTTTACACACGGGTTTACTATTCTCTGATATATCAGAGAATATTAACCTATATCTTATTAAGTTGATACTTGTGCCAACATTAATTCTGTCAATAGAAAAATTTGAAAAAAAAAAAAAAAAAAAAAAAATCTGGGCATTGTTTGGACAGATGGGGGATCTCGAAAAATGGAGTATACATCCAAAATTCGAAACATATGAAGGGCACATGGAAAGAACAAGGACAGTCACAAAATTTGCAAAATTAATGCTTCATTTTGAGAAAAGCTGATTTTTAAGTTTGAAACGCTGGGAAAATTATAAATTTTCGTATTTTTCCACTGCTGAAATTTTGTAAGATCCACTGGTATTTCTCGAAATAGATTACGTCAGGATTGGTAGGAATTAAAATTTGTCTATCAATAAAAGTAGTCATTTTCCACAAAAACTCCGAACTTACAGGAACAAGGAAAGTCACAATAGTTTTGTCAAGAAAAATATAATAATTTTTCGTGCATCTTTCGACAAAAACTTGAATAATTATTATCATAGGAGCAAATAAAGTTAAATCATTGTAGGGATACACCCATGGAAGAAGTTCTGTTGTCATGAGTTCGGGTGATGTGGAGTGAACACAGTCTTTAGGTAGGTATACTGGTGAGGCAACTTCTCGTAAAATGGTTGGCTATCTGGGTGGCAAAACCAATCAATCATCACATGACAAAACCATCCCGGAAACGCATAAGAATGCACGGTACACGCAGTAGGTTAGGAAGACGATACCCGTGAATCACAGAAATGTGCAGGAAGGAACTATAGACCAGGTTACATTTTTGTGACTCTCCTTGTTCTTTTCCTGAAACGCTTGGACTATCCTTGTTTCTTCCCTGTCGGTGGGGTTTTCAACTTCGATTTGCACTGGACTATCCCGGTTTTAGCCCTGAGATAGTGTTACCAACAGAAAGTAATCGTCAAAACCAACAGAATGGCCTGAAAAACGAAAAATCGGAATTTTTGGACTATTCTTGTTTTTTCCCTGTACCCTTCATATTTAACCTCCTGGGATCCTTCGAAAATCCCATTCGTAGCCCCATGAAAGCCCTATAGATCGCCACGGTGAAATCGGATCGTTCCGGGACCCGAAAAAATGGATTCTACGTCCAAAAATACTTCGAAAACGACATCCCACTCGTTTTCATAGCCAAAACCCTTCAAAAAACCCCTTCCGTAGCCCCATAGCGTCCCACGGGTTTGGGCGATCGGGCTGAAAACAATGCAGGCACAAGAAGATGGTAATCCGAGTAGGTAGGTATTTTGTCAAAATTTCAGATTAAAAAAAAAAAAAAGAGCATATAGCCTGAAACGGATTCTAGACATCTTGAAACGAATAATGTCAACTTTTGAAGCCGATCTGAATCATCAACCCCCTCCCCTCCCCTCTATCGTCACGATTACATAGGTGTATTATTCCCAGAGTAATAAACCAAAATGGCCGCCCGTTGGAGAATAATGCAATTTATTGAAAATAGATTATGTCAGATATTAACAGCAGAATATGTAGAATATGGCAGTTTTTCCATAATTATTGCTCAAAATGTGAGAGAACTTGGAAGTTTATCTTGATTTCCCAAAACCTGAAGAATGTGCAAATCTTTCCTAAAATAACAAATTCAATTTTACACTTGAGGGGACCAGAAGGAACTGTCTTTAGGCGCATACAAAATTATATTGCACTGTGGCTGTAGACGTACATAATTGGCACGGTATCACACAACTTCTGTACCGTTAATAATAATTATTGAGGTAATAAGAGAGACTCACCTGCTTGAGAAGAACTGCTGCCAGGAGGTACCACTGATGTGTATCGTGTGACTGTATCTTGAGGACTGATGCTACTCTTGGAGGCGTTGGAAGGACGTTAGGAAGTAACATAGGAGGAACCCAACTGTTCAATTTTCTGTGGTTTTGGGGGTAATAAAAACCGATTTAAGGGAGGCCTATACCTGTACGTTCACTCCTGTTTGTCACATAGCGGTCGAGAAAGGCGTAGGTATAAAGCAGAGGCCCTAGTGAGGTCAAATACCTCGAGCAAGGATTTCGCCTGTGTCCGCAGGTATATGGTAAATAACTTGGAAACAAACAGGTAAAACCCACTTGTCTGAAAATATGAAGGCCTCGAACAGATTCGTCACAATAGTTGCTTCCTACTTGGATTATTATGCTCTGACTCACTTTTCCTTCCAAAACTACCCGAGCCGAACTTTTATTTTCATTCGCGGGATTGATGAAATTTTGACGACCCGTGACAAAAATCAAAATTTAATGTCCGTCCGGTCATCGCATTAAAATTGATCGTGGGAGTTAATAAGAGGGGGGTGATAAGTACATTAATGAATGAATGACTAAAGTTTACAACCATGAGGTTGTGTTTACTTGTGTCTGATCGGATGGGTACCTAGTTCTTTATTATAATGGCTATTGTCGGTTAGTAGAGGTTGAGTGCACTGGTTTTGATGTGGGGGAGGGGGAAAATTTAAGGCGGAAATTACAGAATTACATTAATTTGACAAAAAACATTTTGACCGCGACACAACAAGCATAATGCAACCGGCCCACCTCAAAATAGACCACATAACAATATCGTGTAACCCGGCGTTCTGGCGTTCTGGTTGGAGACTGGGACGGAGGAACCTGACATGCGAAAAAAAAAGACGATTTAAGACGAAATAGTCTATTTCCACGATAAAAATATATAAACTTGTAGACGCGTTTCGGTTGATTAGACCATCATCAGTACAATACAGAGTGAGGAAGATGTGAGAATTTACTTATATACAAAAGTGAAATGTGCCTTCTAATGGGCGTGGCATTAGAAAGGTGGCATAAAAGGAGAAAGGTGAAAGGTAATGTGAAAGGCAAATAAGTGAAAGGAAGACTCACAAGAAAATGTCCATTAACGGGGAACGCCTAATTACATCCAGGTCATTAACAGATATTCCTAAATTGTGAATTTTCTGAATTTCCAAAGATTCTAAAGCATCTAATTTTGGACCTTTTTGGCAAACATGAGCTATCCCAATGGCTGGATTATTACTGCCTATCTCATAACTAATTCTATGGTTTTCTTCTGACAAATGTTTTTCAAAAGCTTCCCTACCCCTTCCCAACCTAAGATCATCACTATGTTCTTTCATTCTAATTTTAAATTTTCGGCCGGTTTGTCCTACGTATTGAATCCCACAATCACATTTTAATATATACCACATTTTAATATAGAACTCCTCTCCTAACTTGTCTCCCTAAAATCCATAAAGAAGGAATGCCTATGCGACCAGTTGTATCTTATATAAATGCACCTGCCTATAAATTAGCTAAAAAACTTAATACCATTTTTAAGAATTCTGTTGTTTTTAATCCTAAATTCACCGTTAAAAATTCTTTGGACCTTATAAATAAGATTAAAGATATTCAGGTACCCCGTAATTCAAAATTAGTGTCTTTCGATGTTACTAGTTTATTTACTAACATTCCAGTTCAACAATGTAAAGATGTAATTAACCGATTAATTTTAAATTCTCAACTTGATTTTGTAAGGAAAGATGAGCTATCCCAAATGATGAATTTATGTATAGATCAAAATTATTTTAAATTTAATGGGGATTGTTATACTCAACCAGGGGTAGCTATGGGATCGCCATTGTCTCCGCTATTAGCAGATGTTTATATGAACCATTTTGAAGGGATCATTGAAACAAAATTCAAAAATAATGTTGTTTATTGGTATCGATATGTTGATGATGTTATTGTCCTCTTCAATGGGACTGATAGGCAACTAGCTAATTTCTTTAATCAACTCAATTCTGTAGATCAGCATATTCAGTTTACTAAGGAAGTGGGGGGGGGAATGAGCTGAATTTTCTGGATTTAACTATAAAATTAGAGGGGGGTAAGCATGAATTTACAGTGTTTAGGAAACCAACCTATACGGACGTGGTTATTCATAATAGTTCCAACCATCCAGCATCTCATAAATTTGCGGCCTTTTATAGTATGATTAATAGGGCTTTATCGGTCCCAATGAATCAATTAGCTTTTCGGAAAGAAAAAGAAATAATTTACTCTATAGCGGAGAGTAATGGTTATCCTAGGGTTACAATAGATAGAATTTGGGGAAAGATTAGTAGGAAGAAATTTCAGTTAGCAGTCACAAATTTGGAAAGGGAGGATAAAGAACCAGATAATAGGAAGTGGGTTAGTTTACCGTTTTATGGGAATATAACTCAGAAAGTGGGTCGAATATTAGAAAATAGGGGTTTCAGAGTAGGTTTCTATTCACAAAATTCTACGAAGAAATTATTAGGGAGTGTGAAAGATAAGATTCCCTTAGAGGATAAAGGGGGTGTGTATATATTAAAATGTGATTGTGGGATTCAATACGTAGGACAAACCGGCCGAAAATTTAAAATTAGAATGAAAGAACATAGTGATGATCTTAGGTTGGGAAGGGGTAGGGAAGCTTTTGAAAAACATTTGTCAGAAGAAAACCATAGAATTAGTTATGAGATAGGCAGTAATAATCCAGCCATTGGGATAGCTCATGTTTGCCAAAAAGGTCCAAAATTAGATGCTTTAGAATCTTTGGAAATTCAGAAAATTCACAATTTAGGAATATCTGTTAATGACCTGGATGTAATTAGGCGTTCCCCGTTAATGGACATTTTCTTGTGAGTCTTCCTTTCACTTATTTGCCTTTCACATTACCTTTCACCTTTCTCCTTTTATGCCACCTTTCTAATGCCACGCCCATTAGAAGGCACATTTCACTTTTGTATATAAGTAAATTCTCACATCTTCCTCACTCTGTATTGTACTGATGATGGTCTAATCAACCGAAACGCGTCTACAAGTTTATATATTTTTATCGTGGAAATAGACTATTTCGTCTTAAATCGTCTTTTTTAAGATGGATTCCCACTATCTCGCCGCATCCACCTTACATTATACCTGACATGCGACTGAGCACTATTTCCACCACTCAAGAAGGTTTGTCGCATCCTACACTATAGGTTTTCCCGTGCACCCAGGTTGGCAATAACTGTTTCCTAATGGTCGGTCGTTTATTTTCTTTGTGTAGAGCCCTGAAGATGGCTAAATATAGCCCGAAAGCTTGGCCATAAGACAGACTCATCATTCATACCAACTCCTATAACCCCACAGCACCCAGCCGGCCAGACAAGCCGAGGAGGATAAATACAACATTTTAACCAATCACTTCATTATTGTTTAATGAATTATGATACATGAGGAATAAGTACCTAATTTTATAGTTTAACTAGTCGACGTTATCCTAATTTACAGTGAATTTTCTTATAACAATAATTGTTATATTATTATTGTCGCATTGTCATTTGTCGTATGATTTCAACGCCTGAATGTTCCGTATGCACCTGGTAGTTCATACAAGTCCCTTGTGGATCCTCCGCTGGTGATATCTTAAGGCAGAGGAACTTTTTGCTTTGTAGTCACATGAATCACATGCGTAAGGTCTCTCGCCAGTGTGAGTCCTCATGTGCACCTTCAACATTGACTTAAGACTGCACCTGTACGAGCACGATTCGCACTTGAACGGTTTCTCACCTGTGTGGGTCTTCATGTGGCATGATAAGGAGGAACTATCTGCACATTTGTACTCGCAAAATGAACATGCGAAAGGTTTTTCGTGGGTGTGGGTCCTCTTGTGACGATTGAGATGGGAACTAAAATTGCTTCGGTAGTCACATGAATCGCATCTGAATGGTTTAAGGTCAGAGTGGGATTTCCTGTGATTATACAAAATACCACCAGTACTGCACTTGAAGCCACAGGTGTTGCATTCATACGGTTTCTCCCCAGTGTGGGTCCTCATATGAATTGTCAGAGCACTAGGCGCTGTACACTTATAATCACAACTGCCGCATACATAAGGGTTTTCTCCTGTGTGCGTCCTCAAGTGTCTTGTGAGGTTACTACCACGGTTTGATCTGTACTCGCAAAAGCCGCAAGCGTACGATTTTAGGTTTGCGTGAATCTTTTTATGAATCGATAGATCACTGGTCCCTCTGCATTTGTAGTCACAAGAATCACACTTGTACGGCTTCTCCCCCGTGTGGGTTCTGACGTGCCTTGCCAAGTTATCTTGCCGGTTGGTTCTGAACTCACAGTAGGTGCATGCGAATGGTTTTTCATCGGAGTGGGTGGCCATGTGAGTCTTGAGAGCGCCAGCTGTGGTTGTTCGATGGTCACAAATGGTACACACGTGTGGCTTCTCTCCTGTATGTATCATCATGTGCTGCTTCAAGTAACTTCGTTGAGAGCATTTGTACGTGCAGAGGCTGCATTGAATGTTTCTTTCGCCAGTGTGGGATTTCATGTGCCTCTTCAAGCCTTCTTTCCTGGAGGTTTTGTAGTCGCACAAAGAACATGCAAAACGCTTGGGTAGATCATAATGGACAGACATATGCCTCTTCAAGTTACACTTTAAACGGCATCTAAATGTACACACATCACAAGTAAATGGTTTTTCATCCGAGTGAGTCCTCATGTGATTTTTCATAAGGTATTCTTGGTTGCATGTGAAATCGCACAGGGTGCATTTGATGTGTTTCTCTTGTGTGTGACTCAACATTTGCTTTTTCACGCTAGCTAGTGTGGCTCCTTTGTAGTCACATAGTTCACGGGGATACGGTTTTTCGCCAGTGTGCGACCTCTTATGGATCGTCAGGCAGGATGCAGTGATACATCTGTAATCGCACAAATCACACTCACGCGGCTTCTCACCAGTGTGTATCATTATGTGTTTACGCAGGTGGGACTTGTACTCAGCTTTATATCCGCAGTGATAACACATTAAGCGTTTTTTGGGTTTCTTCGAAGATGCCATATTCGTATTTTTAGTATGTTCAGCAGTCAGGACAGAGATCTGTAAAATTAAAAGAAAAAAAAACTTTTTTTTTTCTTGTACGGCGTGTGGCAGTTGGTTAAATGAGCCTAACTTTTAACCTCAAAGTTAAATTTGTTATTAAATTTAACTCGGCCCATTGTTCGTGAAATTAATAAATGGTGATTAAAGACCTGTGCCGTTCGATCTCCCGCCATTTAAAATGACAAACGTGAGTGACTACGTTTTGGTTTATAAACAAATAAATTTGGTTTATAAATAAATAAATTTATCTACCCATGTAATCGCGACTGAGTATTTTTCCCATAGCTCTCCACTGGAATGGATTTTGTTAACATTTCAATTTTTTTTAGTAGTAAGCTACGAAAGAAAAAAGATTTTCCCTGAATGGGAAAAACATAGGATCATAGATAATATCTATGTCTTATAAGTTTCAAACAGTGATAAATATTTATTTAAACGAGTAAGAAGTAAAATCAAAAACAAACATAAACAAGGAACAAGGCCGCCCGCATTCGTTCGCCCTTCAGCCCGGCGTCTTATGCCCGTCTGGGCGCCGTCATGCTCTGGTGACTCTGCCCGTTCTCAGCAGTCACTGGTCGTCAATGGTCGTCGTTTCCCCAGTGTTCCTCTACAACACCGGCCCCATCTTTAGTGCCAAGTGACCGTAGCCGCCGACGCGTATGCCGGAGTCGGAGGTTCACTGCCCGGATGAGAGCAATCTGGGTCTTTACTTTCACCCAACCCGACATTACGGAATATGGTCGGTCCCATTTCTCTGCCAGGGCGTGGGCCAAGCGCTTCAAGAAGCATCCAAATTCGGCCTGCACAGCCATAGTTTTATTGGTATCGCGCCACAAAAAAACCTCTTACGAAATTTCGCATGACCCCCAGCCCAAAAACATATCCATGTTAAATCTACCTAAAAAGAAAAAAAAATTGAAAAATTTTGAACAAAAAAAAAAAAAAAAAAAAAAATCCACTGTTTTCAGGTCCCACATCTGTCCAAACAAAAATAAAAGAAAAGAAAAAACGCTGCCAATTTTACACAAAGGTTTATAATTCTTTGATATTACTAGGTTAGGTACTTGTAAAGAAATTTACTTCTGTCAATGAAAAAAATTAAAAAATTTTTTTTTTGCGATTTTTATATATAAAAATGAAATATATCAGAATATATTTCAAAAAAAATTTTTTGGGGGAATTTTTTTCAAAAATGTTTTTTTTTTTTCAAAAATTCTTTTTTACTCGAAAAATATTTAACCTCCTGGGATCCTCCAAAAACGCTGCAAATTTTACACAAGGGTTTATTATTCTTTGATATATCCTATATATAGATTGGGTACCTACTTGGGCAGAAATTTAATTCTGTCAATGAAAAAAAATTAAAGAATTTTTTTTTTTTGGATTTTCATATTTTTAAAAAAATTTGGTTTTGGATTGTTTTTATTATTATTATTATTTTTTTTTTTTTTTCAAAAATTCTTTATTTTTTACTCTAAAAATATTTAACCTCCTGGGATCCTTCAAAAATCCCATTTTTAGCCCCATGAAAGCCCTAAACATCGCCCCAGTGAAATCGGATCGTAGTGGGACCCCCAAAAATGGATTCTACGTCCAAAAACCTTCGAAAACGACGCCCAACTCGATCCCATAGCTAAAAGCCTTAAAAAAAAAAAACCTCCCGTAGCCCCATTATAGCCCCGTAGCGCCCCACGGGTTTGGGTGATCGGACTGAAAACCTTGAGGGCACAACTAGATGGTAAACCAAGTATTTTGTCAAAATTTCAGATTTAAAAAAAATCCTACTGCCCAAAACGGCCCGGACGGCGGACGGACATTTCGGATTTAGAATGTAGACCTCTTATCTTGAAACGGATAATGTCAAATTTTGAGGCCGATCCGAGTCGTCGACCTCCGTCGCGAAAACATATTATTCCAAGAATAATAAACCAAAAACGCTGCAAATTTTACACAAGGGTTTATTATTCTGTGATATAGGTTACTTGTACAGACATTTAATTCTGTCAATAAAAAAATTAAAAAAAATTTTTTTTGGATTTTTATTTCAAAAAAATTTTTTTTTTGATTTTTTCGTTCAAAAATGTGTTTTTTCAAAAATTCTTTATTTTTAACTCAAAAAATATTTAACATCCTGGGATCCTTCAAAAATCCAATTTTTAGCCCCATGAAAGCCCTAAAGATCGCCCCAGTGAAATCGGATCGTTCCGGGACCCCAAAAAATGGATTCTACGTCCAAAAATACTTCGAAAACGACACCTAACTCGATCCCATAGCTAAAAGCCTTCAAAACACCCCTCCTGTAGCCCCATTTTAGCCCCATAGCGCCCCACGGGTTTGGGCGATCGGACTGAAAACCTTGCGGGCACAACTAGATGGTAAACCAAGTACTTTGCCAAAATTTCAGATTTTTAAAAAAATTCCTACTGCCCAAAACGGCCTGGACGGCGGACGGCGTACGGCGTACGGCGTACGGCGTACGGCGTACGGCGGACGGCGGACGGCGGACGGACATTTCGGATTTTGAATGTAGACCTCTTGAAACGGATAATGTCAAATTTTGAGGCCGATCGGAGTCGTCGACCCGCGTCGCGAAAACATAGGTGTATTATTCGAAGAATAATAAACCAAAACCCAAATAAAAAATGTTTCTTTTATTTTATTTTTTCATTCACAGAATTAAATTTATGCAAAAGTAACCTATATCAAAGAATAATATACCCTTGTGTAAAATTTGCAGCGTTTTAACGTAGTATCCTATTTTGGGGGTCGGAAAACGATCCGATTTCACTGTGGGGCTTTCATGGGGCTACAGATTGTTTAATCCAGTAACCTTATACATCAGACCTTGCGTCAAATCCGGTAGTTCTAATTTTTTGCTCCCTTGTTTATGATGTTGGCTCAATGAATATTCCGAGTTTGTTGACCTCGAGCGCTGAACGCAACCTTTTCAAAAATCGAAAAAACCGTGAAATTTTCGACTTTACTTCCGTTTTTGGCGATTTTAACCCTGGAGGACTAGTTTTTTGACGATACCTTCGAAATATCTTTTTAAATAAGACTAAATTTGCTACGATTTGAGACCAAAGCCGTCTCTGTAGACCCAATAGTTTTTGAGATACAGCTATTTATATATAAGCTGGATCTATTATATAAAGTTTGAAAACGTTTACCTATTCTGATAGGTAAATGTTTTCAAACTTGTCAATTTTTAGCAATTTTTCTTGTTCTGAATGAATTTTGATCCTGTTTCTTCCAAAAATACCCCCCTCCCCACTATCATATGCCAGTGGATACTGAAGACAAGTTTGAAAAAAAATTACCTATTCTGACAAAATTGACAAGTTTGAAAAAAATTACCTATTCTAAATAGCTGTATCTCAAAAACTATTGGGTCCTCAGAGACGGGTTTGGGCTCAAATGGTAGCAAAATTAGTCTGCTTTAAAAAGGCATTTCGAAGGTATTGTCAAAAAACTAATCCTTCAGGGTTAAAATCGCCAAAAACCGAAGTGAAGTCGAAAATGTAACGGTTTTTTTTCGATTTTTGAAAAGGTTGTCAACATCATAAACAAGTGAGTACAAAATTAAAACTAGGTACTTGATTTGACGCAAGGTACTCCACCTCCAACTTTCAGACGACAAGGTTACTGGATTATGTGCTTTTGAAGGATGTAACGAGGTCAAATGAGGAGTCCTTTTCCGATAGTTTTGAACGCATAGGGATTTTTTGGGGTCCCAAATCTGTCCAAACATTGTACGGAAAAATGTCATTTGTTTTATTATTCTCGGAATAAAAGACCTAGGTACATAATAATATTACAGTACATAATATGTATAATATTATTATGTTATGTATTCGGGTTGGAGATCGAAAATTCTGGTCGGCCTCAAAAATTATTAATGTGAAACTTTTATTACATCGTCCCAAATTTTTTGGTCTGTGTGTCGTTTCTTGTAACGTCACGCTACCTTTGATTTTCGCTTACAACCGATTCGTTGCTACGGAACTTCATCTTCGCCAGTTATAATCGTACAAAAATCGTTCACCATTCGTTGGAAAGCTCTCGATTTATCACGCATTTTTTTCATACTAAGTACGAAAGAAATGCGTGATAAATCGAGAGAACAAGTCTTGTTCTTTGTCATTATGTCCCCATTTTATATTTATTGATGTTATTAATGGATGCAGTAAACAATGCCGCTTGTTTTGTTGTTATCAGTTGCCACGTTAGAAATCAATTTGAGAAAACGCCAAAATGAAGCCGTGGGTAGAGATACAAGGGTAGGTGAATGAGTAGGAAATGGGGGGGACTAGACATAAAAAACGTGTCCATCGATGCTACGTACCCCACTAGGGGAGCGAGCGAAGCGAGCCGGAGAGACTAGTGGGAAAAAAGTTTCACTTTTACCGTGGTTTCATAAAACCACACCCCAGTTTTTTGTTTAAACAATTACCTAGGTATTTTTCATTATCAGATAATGATTCTGATTTAATGTGTACACATCTACATGCGTACATTCCAAATCGCAGCAAATTTAACACAAGGGTTTATTATTCTTCGATATAAGTTAATAGGTGCCTTGTATACTTAGGTATTTTTCAGCGTTGAATCCATTTTCGGGGGTCCCAGGTCGATCCGATATCACCGTGGGGATCTATGGGGGTTTCATGGGGCTACAAATTGTGCTTTTGAAGAATGCCAGCAGGTCGAACGAGGTGTCATTTTCCGATTCATTTTGGACGTATTGGATTTTAATTGATAACTCTTTTCTTGGGGTCCCTCGACTTTCCAAATACTGTTTAATTTTAGGTAGGTAATGAAAAGAAGGGACTCACCTGCCACTAGAGAAGAAACTGCTGCCAGGAAGTACCAACTGCACCAAATGATGTGGCTGTCCTCCGAGGATTGAAAAGAGTGTCGGCCGGTATGCCACCCTCAGCGCTGACCCACATTTCGACGAACTACTTCGTCAGCAGATGATCGCATCTTCCCGCTTAGATTACATAAAACATTTTCCGTACAATGGTTGGACGGAAATGGGACCCCAAAAAAGAGGGGTTAGGGTTACGCGTCAAAAATTACTCGACACCTCATTTGAGCTACTGGGGTCCTTCGAAAATTCAATTTTTAGCCCCATGAATCCCCCCATAGATCCCCACAGCGGAATCAGATCGTTCCGGGACCCCCAAAAGTGGGTTCTAAGACAGAAATTACTTCGAAAACGACACCCAACTCGACCCCATAGCCGAAAACTCCTCTTAGCCCCACAGCGCCCCACGGGATTGAGCGATCGGGCTGAAAACCTTGCTGGCATAACTAGATGGTAAAAAGAGTATTTTGTCAAAATTTCAGATTTAATAAACGCTGCAAATAGTACTCAAGGGTTTATTATTCTTTGATATAGGTTACTTGTGCATAAATTTAATTCGATCAATAAAAAATTTTTGAATATTTTTTTTTATTGTTATTAAAATAAATTTTTTTTTGTTTTTTTAGTTGAAAAATCTTTAACCTCCTGGGATCCTTCAAAAATCCCATTTGTAGCCCCATGAAAGCCCTATAGATCGCAACAGTGAAATAGGATTGTAATGAGTTTGGTTAGGGAGAGAGAACGACTCCTCTGCTGAATACTACTGTATTCAGCAGAGGAGTCGTTCTCTCTCCCTAACCAAACTCATTGGATTAGACCTCTGCACCATCGGCAAACAACCACTTTGAAATAGGATTGTTCCGGGACCCTCGAAAATGGATTCTACGTCCAAAAATACTTCGAAAACGACACCTAACTCGATCCCATAGCCAAAAGCCTTCAAATAACCCTCCCGTAGCCCCATAGCGCCCCACGGGTTGGGGCGATCGGGCTGAAAACCTTGCGGGCACAACTAGATGGTAAACCGAGTATTTTGTCAAAATTTCAGATTTTATAAAAAAATTCCTACTGCCCAAAACGGCCCGGACGGACGGCACACAGTGGGGCAGAACCTCCAATTTCGAGGAAAACATATATTCCTTGATTTTTCTACAGTACTTTTTCGCGCTGAATTGAATACTGCAATAACTTTGACGATAAGATCAACTGGCAAAAAGATACAGCCAATTATTGGATGCAATATCTACGGCATCACAAAATTTTTTACAACAATATTAAACAAGTACCAAATTAAAAAAAAGTGAATTTAGCTTTATAATAAACTTGAGAAAAAAAAAAACAAAAAAAAAAAAAACAATAAATGCAGAAATATTTGATTTAAGTTCAAAATAGAATCTTTACCATCTGATGGTAAAACTATTTGTTTTTAATGAATAGATAGGCAATTATAATAATATTATATTATAGGCAAAACTACAAATAATAACTCCTACATTCAGTCAATGAGTACCTACCTAATTCTTCTGCCTCGTCACATAATTGAATTGATTAATACGTTGATTCACTCACCTTTTATCGCCTCGACCCCTAACCCGAATAGGTACACCAAACTCCTGTTAACGGGCATATTTGAAAACTCACTGCTCCTGAATACGGTGACGAAATTTTCAGAGCATCTTTATTAGGGTCTGTCATTAAATGTTCTTAAATTTTAAGAAAAAAAAAAAAAAGAAGCCAGACCTTAGGATGGCCTAGCTCGATTTGCACGCTCCCCTAAAGTCAAATTCTGCAGAAAACCGTGAATTCGGAGGTGATATTCATCGGAATTCATTTTAAAATTTAATTTTGTATTTTTATAGAATGCTGTTGGTACATAATAATATTATTATTATGTACAATACTATTGAGATCATGTATAATTTACAAAACTACACGATTAAACTGAGTGAGAGGGGATTTTTTAATGTTATACCTATAAAATGCTTAAAATCTCATGTTTCACACCTCATTTAAGTAGGCAGTGAAAACAAATAAATAGTTTTCACTGCCTTAAAATTATTTTAACCGCAAAATGACTATTACACGCTCATTCTACGGTTAAAAACCTTGGAGAAAACCAAAAAAATTCTCTGGTATACACACTTTGCAAATTTGACTTTTTTCCACATCCCCACTGTGCGGCGTACGCGTACCGAACTGTCCGTCCGAACGGACGTACGGCGGACGGACGTTTCGGTTTTGGAATCTAGACCTGTTGAAACGGATAGGTAATGTCAAATTTTGAGGCCGATCGGACTCGTTGACCTCCGTCGCGATTCTAAAGGTATATTATTCCAAGAATAATGAACAAAATTGAAAAAAAAAAAAAAAAAAAAAAAAAACGCTGCAAATTTTACACAAGGGTTTATTATTATTTGATATAGGTTAGTTGCGCAAAAATTATTTCTGAGTCAGAAGAAAAAATGTTAGAAAAAAAATCCAATTTTTTTTTTTCAAAAATTCTTTATTCTTTACTAGAAAAATATTTAACCTCCAGGGCGCCTTCAAAAATCCCATTTTTAGCACCATGAAAGCCCTATAGATCGCAACAGTGAAATCGGATCGCTGCGGGACCCCAAAAAATGGATTCTACGTCCAAAAATACTTCGAAAACGACACCTGACTCGATCCCATAGCCGAAAGCCTTCAAAAAACCCCTCCCGTAGCCCCATTTTAGCCCCCATAGCGCCCCACGGGTTTGGGCGATCAGGCTGAAAACCTTGCGGGCACAACTAGATGGTAAACCGAGTATTTTGTCAAAATTTCAGATTTAAAAAAAAAATTCCTACTGCCCAAAACGGCCTGGACGGCGGACGGACATTTCGGTTTTGGAATCTAGACCACTTGAAACGGATAATGTCAAATTTTGAGGCCGATCGGAGTCGTCGACCCCCGTCGCGAAAACATAGGTGTATTATTCCAAGAATAATAAACCAAAAGCGGATGAATCATCATAAAAACAAACCATTCAATTAATCAATAATCTGATCTTGTCGATCATCAATCATTCACTTCAGAACAAATTCCAATGAACTCCGCTGGAGACGCTACACACCCGAGAAAAATGTATTTGTCTACTAAGGCTTAGTTTTGACTCAAAACGTTTGAGGGAGTTCAAAATAATATCTGAAAACGACTCAAATATGCTGAGTCGTGACAATGAAGAAGTTCCCAAATTCTAGTATTGAGTATGAGCTCGTCCACTGATTCAGTAGCTACTCGTAGTTTGAATCTTTAAAGCATTTCCCCCTTGAACGCCAACTAGGACTTTATCTGTAAAAAATTTAATTAGACACTTCAATGATTTATTTACATAATAATTTAATCAGTTATTATTATATTTGTAACAGTACCCTTACAGTCAAAAATTTAATTTTACAATCAACTTATCCTAAGTAATTTATGATAAAGATTCCATCATTGTCATGGTGTGATCGCTTACAACAACGTGAATGAAGTGTACATCCAATTCCATTTTACAATAACCATCAATAGCGAGGATTTCAAGAACCTTCTTGAGTTCATAGAAGTTCACAGATCCTTTTTGTGGACCATCCGCTGATGTGCTTTTAGTCTGCTGGCTACTATCGCCTTGTAGTCACATGAATCACATGGGTAAGGCCTCTAGTCAGTGTGAGTCCTCATGTGCCGCTTCAATTGGGGTTTTCCACTACACCGGTACGAGCACGATCCGCACTTGAACGGTTTCTCTCCTGTGTGGGTCTTCTTGTGGGATGATAGGCGGGAACTAGTGGGACTTTTATACTCGCAAAATGAGCATGCGTACGGTTTCTCGTTGGTGTGGGTCATCATGTGCAGCTTCAGTAACGGTTTTCCACTACACCGGTACGAGCACGATCCGCACTTGAACGGTTTCTCGCCTGTGTGGGTCTTCATGTGGCATGATAGATGGGAGCTATGTGCACATTTGTATTCGCAAAACGAGCATGCGTAAGGTTTCTCGCCAGTGTGAGTCATCATGTGACCCCTGAGAGCAGATTTATAGTTAGTTCGGAAGCCACATGAATCACATTTGAGTGGCTTGAGGTTTGAATGGGTCTTCCGGTGGTTATTCAGAATAGTATGATTACCGCACTTGAAGCCACAGGTGTCGCATTCATACGGCTTCTCCCCAGTGTGGGTCCTCATATGAATTGTCAGAGCACTAGACGTTGCACACCTATAATCACAACTGCCACATACATAAGGTTTCTCACCTGTGTGGGTCTTCATATGGCGAATTTTGTTGCCAATTGAGGCACATTTGTATTCACAAAACGAGCATGCATAAGGTTTCTCGCCAGTGTGAGTCATCATGTGCACCTTCAATTCTTGTTTGGTAATACACCGGTATGGGCACAATTCACACTTGAACGGTTTCTCGCCTGTGTGGGACTTAATGTGGCGCTTTAGGTTGGTACTTGAAGCACATTTGTATTCACAAAACGAGCATGCGTAAGGTTTCTCGCCAGTGTGAGTCATCATGTGCTGCTTCAGTTGCGGCTTTCCACTACCCCGGTATGGGCACAATTTACACTTGAACGGTTTCTCGCCTGAGTGAGTTTTCATGTGGGATGATAGGTTGGAACTATGTGCACATTTGTACTCGCAAAATGAGCATGCGTAAGGTTTCTCGTTGGTGTGAGTCATCATGTGACTCGCGAGAGCGGATTTGTGATTAGTGCAGAAGTCGCATTGATTACATTTAAACGGTTTAAGGTCAGAGTGGGTCTTTCGGTGACTACTCAGAATATTATTGTTGGCGCACTTGAAGCCACAGATCTCACATTCATACGGCTTCTCCCCGGTGTGGGTCCTCATATGAATCGCCATAGTACTAGAAGTTATACACCTATAATCACAAGTGTCACATACATAAGGTTTTTCTCCTGTGTGCGTCTTCAAATGTCTTGCGAGGTTAGCACTAAGGTTTGATCTGTAATCACAAAAGCCGCAAGCGTAGGGTTTTACGTTTGTGTGAATCTTTCTATGCCTCGACAGATCATCGCTCGTTTTGCATTTGTGGTCACAAGAATCACACTTGTACGGCTTCTCCTCATTGTGGGCTTGGACGTGCCTGTTCAAGCCTCCTAGTCTTTTAGTTTTGAAGTCACAGTAGGTGCATGCGAACAGTTTTGCATCAGAGTGGGAGGCCATGTGAGCCTTGATTTGACCAGCTGTGGTACTTCTGAAGTCGCAAATGGTGCACGCGTGTGGCTTCTCGCCATTGTGTCTCATCATGTGTTCCTTCATGGCACTTGATTCAGAGCACTTGTACGTACAAATAGTGCATTGAATGTTTTTTTCGCCAGTGTGGGTGATCATGTGCCTCTTCAAGTGGCTATTTGATTGAGTTTTGTAATCGCACAAGGCACACGAGAAACGCTTGGGTCGATCGTAATGGATATCAATATGGCGTATTAAGCTTGCCTTAAAACGGGTTCTATAGGTACACACATCACAAGCAAATGGTTTTTCAGTAGAGTGAGTCATCATGTGTTTAGTCAAGGAACTTTTCGTATTACACCTGAATCCACATGAAGTGCACTGATAAGGCTTCTCACCGGTGTGCATAATCATGTGTTTACTCAGTTGAGACTTGTACTTAGCTTTAGATCCGCAGTGATAACACGTAAAGAGCTTCTTGGGTGTTCTCGACGGTGCCATTTTCGTATTGTTGGTTAAATCAGCAGTCTTCAGAGATCTGTAAAAGAAGAAATCCCTATATGTTATTTATTTTCCAAAATTGTTTTTATTGTGCAAGTAACCTAGGTAGGAAAGTATATATACCTATTATAGGTATAATATATATATATAGCTAGGTATAGGTAGAGCTATAACAGCTATATATAAAAAAATAATAAACCCTTGTGTAAAATGTGGACCGTTTTTGAATAATATTCAAAAATATATCATGTTGTACCCCTAGGTGAGGCAAGATTTTCCACAAATTTTCTAACCGATTCGTCGCGTTCTTGCCGCTGCACAGGCAGTCCAAGTCCGCGAAATGGGCAGGTTTTGGTTCACTTCGCCGGCTGCTACCGCACTTATTCCTCCATCAAAAAAAAAAAAAAAAAACGCTGCAAATTTTACACAAGGGTTTATTATTCTTTGATATAGGTTAGTTGCGCAAAAATTATTTTCGAGTCAAAAGAAAAAACGCTGCAAATTTTACACAAGGGTTTATTATTCTTTGATATAGGTTAGTTGCGCCAAAATTATTTCTGTGCCAAAAGAAAAAATTATGGAAAAAAAATTTTTGGATTTTTTTTTTTCAAAAAATTTTTTTTTTTTGGATTCTTTTTTTTCAAAAAATGTTTTTTTTTGATTTTTTTTTCAAAAAAAAATTTTTTTTTTCAAAAATTCTTTATTCTTTACTCGAAAAATATTTAATCCCCTGGGATCCTTCAAAAGTCCCATTTTTAGCCCCATGAAAGCCCTATAGATTGCAACAGTGAAATCGGATCGCTGCGGGACCCCAAAAAATGGATTCTACGTCCAAAAATACTTCGAAAACGACACCTAACTCGATCCCATAGCTAAAATCCTTCAAAAAACCCCTCCCGTAGCCCCATTTTAGCCCCCATAGCGCCCCACGGGTTTGGGCGATCGGGCTGAAAACCTTGCGGGCACAACTAGATGGTAAACCAAGCATTTTGTCGAAATTTCAGATTTTTAAAAAAATTCCTACTGCCCAAAACGGCCTGGACGGCGGACGGACATTTCGGATTTAGAATGTAGACCTCTTGAAACGGATAATGTCAAATTTTGAGGCCGATCGGAGTTGTCGACCCCCGTCGCGAAAACATAGGTGTACTGTTCCAAGAATAATAAACCAAAAAAGCCGCCAGTGTTTTGGAAAGAGAATAACTTCCTCTGTTCTGTGGTGGAACCTTATTTTCAATGAAAATTATATTTCACCTCAAAAAGCGAGTTGGGAATTGAGAATGAGTTTTCTTTCATTTGGGCGTTTTTAATATTTTTAATATTTTGTTTTTTTTGCCTGATTCAAGAAATACACACGTGGAACGTCCAGTTAAAAGGGCATCATGAGACACCAAGTCAGTGTCAGGAAAAAAACGCTGCAAATGTTACACAAGGGTTTATTTTTCTTTGATATGCCTTACTTGTGCAGAAATTTAACTCTGTCAATGAAAAAAATAAAAATAAAAATTTTTTGGAATTTTTATACATATTTAAAAATTTTTTTGTTTCGGAATATTTTTTTCAAAAATTATTTTTTACTCGAAAAATATTTAACCTCCTGGGATCCTTCAAAAATCCCATTTTTAGCCCCATGAAAGCCCTGTAGATCGCCACATTGAAATCAGATCGTTCCGGGACCCCCAAAAATGGATTCTACGTCCAAAAATACTTCGAAAACGACACCTAACTCGATCCCATAGTTAAAACCCTACAAAAACCCCATTTTAGCCCCCATAGCGCCCCACGGGTTTGGGCGATCAGACTGAAAACCTTGCGGGCCCAACAAGATGGTATACCAAGTATTTTGTCAAAATTTGACTTAAAAAAAAAAAAAAAAAAATTCCGACTGCCCAAAACGGCCCGGACGGCGGACGGACATTTCGGATTTAGAATGTAGGGCAAGGGGCTACAAATTAGATTTTTGATGGATCCCAGGAGGTCAAATATTTTTCAAAAAAAAAAAAAAATTTTTGAAAAAAAATTGTGTAAGAAAAAAAAAATTTACTTATTTTAAATTTTTTTCGTTGACAGAGAATTAAATTTTTGCACAAGTAATCTACATCAAAGAATAATTAACCCTTGCGTAAAATGTGCACCTTTTTTCCCTTTTGATGGGCAACCATCGACTCCTACATCTATCGCACCATCATCGGGTCTTCCGTCGTCGAGCACTCACAGCACATTTTGAGCCGCCTGGGGTACCTACACCCCGCACCTCAGCTCATTTTATACCCATTTTGTACACGTAACACAGTTACAGTGGTATTTAGAAATGTAGATAGGTAATAACCAGAAGAAACTCACAATCTTGAGAAGAAGCTGCTGTCAGGAGGTACAACTGAACTGAATGGTGCGAATGTCTTTCGAGGACTGACGCGTCATCACCTTTTCTCTTCTCCAACACCAACCGGTCGACCTCCTTATCTTATCGAGGACACCCGTTCCACAGCTAACTCCCCCACTTCGGACTGGATCCCGCCGCTTTTGGTTTATTATTCTTGGAATAATACACCTATGTTTTCGCGACGCGGGTCGACGACTCCGATCGGCCTGAAAATTTGACATTATCCGTTTCAAGAGGTCTACATTCAAAATCCGAAATGTCCGTCCGCCGTACGCCGTCCGCCGTCCGCCGTCCGCCGTCCGCCGTCCAGGCCGTTTTGGGCAGTAGGAATTTTTTTAAAAATCTGAAATTTCGGCAAAATACTTGGTTTACCATCTAGTTGTGCCCGCAAGGTTTTCAGTCCGATCGCCCAAACCCGTGGGGCGCTATGGGGCTATAATGGGGCTACGGGAGGGTTTTGGTTTATTATTCTTGGAATAATACACCTATGTTTTCGCGACAAGGGTCGACGACTCCGATCGGGCTCAAAATTTGACATTATCCGTTTCAAGTGGTCTACATTCTAAATCCGAAATGTCCGTCCGCCGTACGCCGTACGCCGTACGCCGTACGCCGTCCGCCGTCCAGGCCGTTTTGGGCAGTAGGAGTTTTTTAAAAAATCTGAAATTTCGAGAAAATACTTGGTTTACCATCTAGTTGTGCCCGCAAGGTTTTCAGTCCGATCGCCCAAACCCGTGGGGCGCTATGGGGCTATAATGGGGCTACGGGAGGGGTTTTTTGAAGGCTTTTAGCTATGGGATCGAGTTAGGTGTCGTTTTCGAAGTATTTTTGGACGTAGAATCCATTTTTTGGGGTCCCGGAACGATCCGATTTCACTGGGGCGATGTTTAGGGCATTCGCGGGGCTAAAAATGGGATTTTTGAAGGATCCCAGGATGTTAAATATTTTTCTAGTAAAAAATACCGAGTTTTTGAAAAAAACACATTTTTGAACAAAAAAATCCAAAAAAAAAAATTTTTTTGAGATAAAAATCCAAAAAAAAATTTTTTTTTTAATTTTTTCATTGACAGAATTAAATTTCTGCACAAGTAACGTATATCAAAGAATAATAAACCCTTGTGTAAAATTTGCAGCGTTTTTTGAAGGCTTTTGGGTATGGGATCGACTTAGGTGTCGTTTTCGAAGTATTTTTGGACGTAGAATCCATTTTTTGGGGTCCCGGAACGATCCGATTTCACTGGGGCGATCTTTAGGGCATTCGTGGGGCTAAAAATGGGATTTTTGAAGGATCCCAGGATGTTAAATATTTTTCGAGTAAAAAATACAGAATTTTTGAAAAAAACACATTTTTGAACAAAAAATCCAAAAAAAAAATTTTTTTTGAGATAAAAATCCAAAAAAAATTTTTTTTAAATTTTTTCATTGACAGGATTAAATTTCTGCACAAGTAATGTATATAAAAGAATAATAAACCCTTGTGTAACATTTGCAGCGTTTTGGTTCCCTGCTCTTTTACCGCCTTCTAGTGTTCGCCTCTTTCTAGCAATTCAAGACATGCTAAAAAGGGGCTGCGAAAGGGATTTTGAAGGGTTTTTGCCATGCAGAATCCAAATTTGATACCGGATTTACGATTAGACTTCTTGGCTTGGAAAAGGATTCATTTAATTTGGATAAGGTTTCATTTGATTCAGAAAAGCATTCATGCACGATCTGTAGAGCATGAGTTAGATTTTGGAAGGCTCTTTTTCTCTCGCACGATTGGCAGAGAGCCTAAAATATGTTCAACTCTTCAGGATCTTCAAATCATCGAGAGAATAAATTGCGACGTTCAATTGCATAACTAAGCAACGATGTGTTATATCGATACACACGAAGAAAAGCATAGTCGATGTTTAAGTGAATAATTTTATTTCGTTATAGGAGTGTTCGAGTTAGGCGTCGTTTGCGAAGTACTTTTGGACGTAGAATCCATTTTTGGGGGTCCGGGAACGTATCGATTTCACCGTGGAGATCTATAGGGCTCTCATGGGGCTGGATTTTAGAAGATCCCAGGAGGTCAAATGTTTTCCGAGTAATTTTGGACGCATAAGTAATCCATTTTTTGAGGTCAAAAAAAGATGTTTTATTTTTATATTTTAAAATATATACCTATTAGATATTTTATGTACACAGAATAATACACAAGTAACCTACCTATACCTATCAATGAAAATTAAACCCTAGTGTAGTTCAGGAACGCGTCGTCAAAAGGGGGTGTTAGGTGCACTAAACGAGGTAGAAGCTTTTTTATTTTATCTTGCATGTACTTGCTGTGTAGTACATATTGTAGGGAAGGAGCAGACGCCAAGCTTTCAACCTCCTAACCCTCGGCAAAATTACGTGGGACCGAAAAAACCACGTATTTTTTGCCCTTGTTTCAGTTTTTGCCCTATAACTTGGAGATGACGCGTCCTATCAAAATAACGCCCATTATCAAAATGAAAGAGCGTTAAATTACGCGTCAAATGAGTATCTACAAGTTGAAATTCCATCCAGGAGTATGGGCGTAATCGGAAGTTGAAAAACGACTATTTTTACTAACTCTGAAAAAATTCACATCAGGCGACTTTCATGTCTCTAGCTCTGAAATGAGTCACCAAATGAAAAAAAAAATCCATGGAATGAAAGTTGTAGAGTATGAAAATTTACGTTCCTAGACTACCTAGTAGTCCCATTTTGTTCAATATCAAGCTCATAAATACGGGCGCTTTCCATTGGCTTCTAAAATTATTATTTTAAAAGTGGGTCCATATTCCAAAAATTACTATTGTCAAACTCCCCACCAACATTCTGCACCGGTTTCATCATTTTTACTTTACTCAATTGGTAATTCCTTTCCTATACCTTCAGTATAATATAGGTTATGGTTGTTCTCTGTGATGATAATGTCTAATGTTTTTCTTGTGAGTATAACTGCTCGAAACCGGTCCCTACGCTACTTATTTAAATAAACAATTCAGTTCTCAGCAGAGGAGTCATTTCTCACCCTAACCACCTCACGTCACGTTCATCCTGTAGTACACTGAGGCAAGAATGTTGCTCTATTTAAAGTGTCTTTTCAATGATTACTTTTCCAAAATATGAAGACCCCCCCGCTTTGTTGGTCTTTGGATATGTAACTTTTGAGGTGGGGTGGAGGGCCGGTAAAATTGAATCGGCCGGGCCAGTCAAAACCGCCGATCCGCCCCTGGAAAGTAGGTACAGTATTGATTTACTCACGTAGGTACAATAATTGAATTATTCAACACATAATTACTGTTTAAACAATTATAAAAAACCGTTAAATTAACAATCAGTAAATTGGAATTTCTCTTCGTCTTGTAAGCTCGCGACAGTTTAAATAAATCTAAATAATGCATCCAATTCCATTCTACAATAATCATCAATAGCGAGGAGGTTCAAGCAGCCTTCTTGTGGATCTTCCGCTGGTGCGCTCTTAAGGTCCTGGCTGTTTTCACCTTGAAGTCGCATGAATCACATGCGTACGGTCTCTCGCCAGTGTGAGTCCTCATGTGCCGCTTCAATTGGGGTTTTCCACTACACCGGTATGAGCACGATTCGCACTTGAATGGTTTCTCACCTGTGTGGGTCTTCATATGGTTTGATAGGCGGGAACTATCTCCACATTTGTATTTGCAAAACGAGCATGCGTAAGGTTTCTTGCCAGTGTGAGTCATCATGTGACCCCTGAGAGCAGATTTATAGTTAGTTCGGAAGTCGCATAGATCACATTTAAATGGCCTAAGGTCAGAGTGGGTCTTCAAGTGACTATTGAGACTAGTTTTGTTGCCGCACTTGAAGCCACAGGTCTCACATTCATACGGCTTCTCCCCAGTGTGGGTCCTCATATGAATTTTCAGAGTACTAGACGTTGCACACCTATAATCACAATTGTCACATACGTAAGGTTTTTCTCCAGTGTGTGTCATAATGTGAATTGTGACTCTGCTAAGCACGTTTGATCTGTAGTCACAAAAGCTGCAAGCGTATGGTTTTTCATCGGTGTGAATCTTTCTATGCCTTGACAAATTACTGTAAATACTGCATTGATAATCACAAGCATCACACTTGAACGGCTTCTCCCCCGTGTGGGTTCTGACGTGCACATCCAAGCTCCCTTGATGAGTAGCTCTGTACTCACAGTAGGCGCATACGAAAGGTTTTTCAGCGGAATGGGTGGCCATGTGAGCCTTGAGTTGACCAGCAGTGGCAGTTCTTTTGTCGCAAATGGTGCACACGTGTGGCTTCTCGCCTGTGTGTGTCAACATATGCTGCTTCAAGTTACCTTGGTGAGAGAACTTGTATCTACAGATGGCGCATTGATATTTTTTCTCGCCAGTGTGGGTTAACATGTGACTCTTCAAGCTGCCACTCGTTGTAGTTCTGTAGTCACAAAACGTGCACGTGAAACGCTTGGGTAGATTATGATGGATGGACATAATATGCTTTTTCAAGTTACTCTTTATACGGCATCTGAAGGTACACACGTCACAAGCAAATGGTTTTTCAGTAGAGTGGGTCCTCATGTGTCTATTCATGTGCCCATTGGTATTACATCTGTAATCGCACAGACTACACTTGATGCGTTTTTCACCAGTGTGTCTCAACATATGCTTTTTCACGCTAGCTAGTGTGGCTCCTTTGTAGTCGCATAATTGACAAGAATACGGCTTCTCGCCAGTGTGAGACCTCCTATGGCGCTGCATGGCTCCTGCAGTGATACATCTGTATTCACAATATTCACACTTGTACGGCTTTTCCCCTGTGTGGGTCCCCCTCATATGAATAGTCAAGTAACCACTCGTATTACACCTGAATCCACATGAAGTGCACTGATAAGGCTTCTCACCGGTGTGGGTCATCATGTGTTTACGCAGTCGAGACTTGTACGTAGCTTTATATCCGCAGTGATAACACGTGAAGTGCTTCGAAGATGCCATTCTCGTCTTGTTGGTAAGTTCAGCACCCGGACAGAAATCTGTAAAATGGAAAGAATTTAGAATGTCTTGTAGCTCTTCAAAGTTGCAGTTAAGCTATAGGATAAGTTAAGTAAAGGATCCTAAAGTGTGATCTCAGCTCGGTTCGCCAGTCAAAAAACGTCAATAAAACATGTCAAAAACGCTGCAAATTTTACACAATGGTTTATTATTCTCAGATATAGGTTGCTTGTGCAGAAGGTTTCATTTTTGTGTCAATGAAAAAAAATTCGAGAAAAGAAATTTTTTGGCAAGGGGAGAGCGGGGTTGGTTGGCACTGTGCTTCTAGAATTTTCTCTCGGCGAGTGGGGGAACTGAGGCGACAGTGACGTGACCTCAGGAGAGGTCTCCACCACCCACGAAATCCTTAGCAGGTTCGAGCTCAATGAAGAGGCAGCACGGCGGAAAAACCTTTTTTTTTGACAACGCGAATAAAATTTTTCCATCTTCATTTTTTCTTTCTACGTTACTCTGGTAATGTGATGGGACCACAATCAATGGTTCTCTAGAAAGATTAGGATCTCAGGTTGATATTCCACTAGGAGTTTTCTCGCTTTTGTGGATGAGCATCTTGTCACTGACATTGATTTCCAAAATGGCGTGTGGGGGTTGGTTGGCACTTTCGAAAAGGGGCAAGTTGGCACTAGGTATTAGCCCCATAAACAGTGCCCCTTTTTCCCGTGCGTTCTGTGTACTTAGGTATTTGAATTTTCAAGTGGCACAAACATGCCTGTGTTATCAAGATTGCACATCCTCGGCCAGAGGGGTTTGCTTCAAAACCTTTGCATCATTTCTTGCCGCTCCTTATTTTTTTTTTTTTGGTAGGTAACAAAATGGTCTGCCAACCGGCAAAAGAAAGCAGCCTACTCGCCAAAGAAATCGGCTAACCAATGCACTGCCAACTGACCCCCACCGTGGGGCTGGTTGGCACTGATGACTTGGGGGTTTAAAATGCTCTGTACAAAATTGAAAAATGAAGTAAAAATTAGAAAAATTACAGCAAATTGTATCCATTTATGAAGCATTTGAACAAATTTTTCAGATTTAAAAAATCTCTAATCATCTAATCATCTCTAAAAATCTTAATCATTGATTTAAAAAAAATCAAAAACAAAAATTGGTGCCAACCAACCCCGCTCTCCCCTATTTTTTTCCAATTTTATTTTAAATTTTTACTTGAAAAATATTTGACCTCCTGGGATCCTTCAAAAATCCCATTTTTAGCCCCATGAAAGCCCTATTGATCGCCACAGTGAAATCGGATCGTTCCGGAACCCCCAAAAATGGATTCTACGTCATAAAATACTTCGTAAACGATACCTGACTCGATCCCACAGCTAAATGCCTTCAAAAAAACGCTGCAAATTTTACACAAGGGTTTATTATCCTTAGATATACGTTACTTGTGCAGAAATTTGATTCTGTCAATGAAAAAATTAAAAAAAATTTTTTTTGGATTTTTATCTCAAAAAATTTTTTTTTTGGATTTTTTTGTTCAAAAAGTGTTTTTTTCAAAAATTCTGCATTTTTTACTCGAAAAATATTTAACATCCTGGGATCCTTCAAAAATCCCATTTTTAGCCCCACGAATGCCCTAAACATCGCCCCAGTGAAATCGGATCGTTCCGGGACCCCAAAAAATGGATTCTACGTCCAAAAATACTTCGAAAACGACACCTAACTCGATCCCATAGCTAAAAGCCTTAAAAAAACCCTCCCGTAGCCCCATTATAGCCCCATAGCGCCCCACGGGTTTGGGCGATCGGACTGAAAACCTTGCGGGCACAACTAGATGGTAAACCAAGTATTTTGTCGAAATTTCAGATTTTTAAAAAAATTCCTACTGCCCAAAACGGCCTGGACGGCGGACGGCGTACGGCGGACGTACATTTCGGATTTAGAATGTAGACCTCCTGAAACGGATAATGTCAAATTTTGAGCCCGATCGGAGTCGTCGACCCCCGTCGCGAAAACATAGGTGTATTATTCCAAGAATAATAAACCAAAACGCCTCCCATAGCCCCATATTAGCCCCATAGCGCCCCACGGGTTTGGCCGATCAGACTGAAAACCTAGCGGGCACAACTAGATGGTAAACCAAGTATTTTGTCAAAATTTCTGATTAAAAAAAAAAATCCTACTGCCCAAAACGGCCCGGACGGCGGACGGACATTTCGGTTTTGGAATCTAGACCTCTTGAAACGGAAAATATCTAATTTTGGGGCCGATCCGAGTCGTCGACCTCCGTCGCGAAAACATAGGTGTATTATTCCAAGAATAATAAACCAAAATGTTTGAAAAAAAACCCCCAAATTTTTTTTTATTGACAGAACTAAATGTATGCACAAGTAACATACTTATATCAAAGAATAATAAACCCTTGTGTAAAATTTGCAGCGTTTTCTCTTTCACCTAAGTATTAAGTTCACAAAGGTCATAAATTACCGTAATTAATTAACTGTTTTCTTGTTTCTATTCATTTCTCCAAAATGTGAAGAAACCCATCTTTTGTTGGTCTTTGAATAGGTATGCGGAAAGAACTTTCCCATTTGAGACTCTATAGGAAAATTGGCTTGGATCGCGGATTGCTCCACTAACCGGTGACACAATAAGCGACGTCTAGTGTATTATTATTATTTTGTTTTAATTTTACGTTCTTTGATGGCCAATTGGGACTAGAAGGTTGAATTTTGAGTTCAATCAATGCCAGACTTTAATGTTCTACACCCCCATAGGACCTTTCCCCCTAACGTGCTCCTTTGATTTGATTTCAAAACGTGACTAGTTTAGCTGTTGAAGGGGGAGTGGCATTTTGGATTTAGTTGGTTAGTCCAACGTGTCCAAAATCCAAAATGTCCACCCTCGTTTTCTACTGCATATTTGTTTTTTAGTCATTTTGTGTAATACTGTCTATATGACACACAGTGTCTTAATATAAGTACCGAATATTTTATTTAGGGGAAGGGACAGTATGTATATATATATTTATCAGGAAGTAGTTATTTCTTTTGAAGGTCCACTTAATTCAGTCCATGTATTTGTTGCTTATATACTATGTCTGACATCCTGGGTCTGTTTGTAGCCCTGAAGATGGTATATAAATATACCGAAACGTCGGCCTAGAAGAATCTGCGTAGTTTTTGACTGAACCTCGAGAACCCCAACACCCTTGTTTGCTGGTTAGTTCCAGTCTCTTTTCCTGGACCTGAAATCCAGTGGCATTCTTGAAGGCAAGGCTGGTTTTCGGGATAATTTGTGAATGGGAGGGCTCCCCTTTGTTGCTGACCGCAGGACGTATTTTTAACCCTGGAATGTAATCGTTGTGAATTACATGTAACCTTAGGGTTACATTTCAATGAGGATTTTCTTCTCATACTGAATGAATAGCGTTCATTTCAATGAGGATTTTCTTCTCATACTGAATGAATACTGTTGTATCTCTCAAGAATCTTCTAAACGTCCGGTCGAAGAGTCCGGTATTGGACTTTTTGATAGAACCGTCAGACCAATTCCGTCTATGAAGCAGTGTTTGATGGTAGTCACTCAGGAGTGACCAGGACTGGTCGTAACAACCACGGACTTCTCTTTATCTGCTTTAATGAGAGTATCAGGCCGCCCCCGCGGAGCTTGGATTGAGTGGATTTTACTATTTTGGTTCATTATTTTTGGAATAATACACCTATGTTTTCGCGACAGAGGTCGACGACTCCGATCGGCCTCAAAATTTGACATTATCCGTTTCAAGAGGTCTACATTCAAAATCCGAAATGTCCGTCCGCCGTCCGCCGTACGCCGTCCGGGCCGTTTTGGGCAGTAGGAATTTTTTTAAAAATCTGAAATTTTGGCAAAATACTTGGTTTACCATCTAGTTGTGCCCGCAAGGTTTTCAGTCCGATCGCCCAAACCCGTGGGGCGCGATGGGGCTAAAATGGGGCTACAGGAGGGGTGTTTTGAAGGCTTTTAGCTATGGGATCGAGTTAGGTGTCGTTTTCGAAGTGTTTTTGGACGTTGAATCCATTTTTGGGGGTCCCGGAACGATCCGATTTCACTGTTGCGATCTATAGGGATTTCATGGGGCTACAAATGGGATTTCTGAAGGATCCCAGGAGGTCAAATATTATCCGAGTAAAAAACACAAACTGCTGAAAATTCTAGACAAGGGTTTATTATTCTTTGATATACCTACAAGGTTACTTGTGCAGAAATTTAATTCTGTGTCAATGAAAAAAAATTTGTAAAAAAGTTTCTTTGGATTTTTATTTTTCAAAAAATTTTGTTTTGTTTTTACTTGAAAAATATTTGACCTCCTGGGATCCTTAAATATTCCATTTGTAGCCCCATGAAAGCCCCACAGATCGCAACAGTGAAATCGAATCGTTCCTGGACCCTAAAAAATGGATTCTACGTCCAAAAATACTTCGAAAACGACACCTGACTCGATCCCTTAGCTAAAAGCCTTCAAAAAAACCCCTCCCGAAGAACCCATAGCGCCCCACGGGTTTGGGCGATCGGGCTGAAAACCTTGCGGGAACAACTAGATGGTAAACCGAGTTTTTTTGTCAAAATTTCAGATTAAAAAAAAAAAAAAATCCTATTGCTCAAAACGGCCTGGACGGCACAGTGTGTCCAGAATCGTCAAAAAGCGCTCAAAACTCGATTTTTTGAAGTATTTTTTCCAAACACTTCGGCCTTAAATATGTGTTTTCTTGAGTTTCAGGCCCCCACCGTTGCAACGCGTTGGTTACAGGACGGTGGTTAATAATTAAAGTAGGTACCTACTAGAAATGTACGAAATGCCACGTACCAAAATCGTTCCTGCAATTTTACTTGTTCAGACTGACAAGGCTGACGCATGTTTCTTTTGTTTTAGTAGGATGTTCGAATAGGGTTGCCAACCGTCCTCCCCCGGGGAGGACAGTCCTCCCTTTTGGTCATCTGTCCTCCCGAAACCCTGGACCTCGGGAGGACGCTCAAATGTCCCCCCTTTTGGTTTATTATTCTTGGAATAATACACCTATGTTTTCGCGACGCGGGTCGACGACTCCGATCGGGCTCAAAATTTGACATTATCCGTTTCAAGAGGTCTACATTCAAAATCCGAAATGTCCGTCCGCCGTCCGCCGTACGCCGTCCGCCGTCCGGGCCGTTTTGGGCAGTAGGAATTTTTTTAAAAATCTGAAATTTTGGCAAAATACTTGGTTTACCATCTAGTTGTGCCCGCAAGGTTTTCAGTCCGATCGCCCAAACCCGTGGGGCGCTATGGGGCTAAAATGGGGCTACGGGAGGGGTGTTTTGAAGGCTTTTAGCTATGGGATCGAGTTAGGTGTCGTTTTCGAAGTATTTTTGGACGTAGAATCCATTTTTTGGGGTCCCGGAACGATCCGATTTCACTGTGGCGTTCTATAGGGCTTTCATGGGGCTAAAAATGGGATTTTTGAAGGATCCCAAGAAGTTAAATATTTTTCGAGTAAAAATTAAAGAATTTTTGAAAAAACACATTTTTGAAAAAAAAAAAAACCCCCAAAAAAATTTTTTTTTTGAAATATAAAAATCCAAAAAAAAATTTTTTTAATTTTTTTTATTGACAGAATTAAATGTCTGTACAAGTAACCTATTTCACAGAATAATAAACCCTTGTGTAAAATTTGCAGCGTTTCTGTTTGTGGAATGATGTTTCTTCAACAAACAATATTATCTAGCTTCACTCTCAACGCGCTAAGTACCTACCTACGTAACTAAAAATAGCGTTAACAACTACCCACCTAGCTAAAATAACGTAGACAGTTAAAACAGAACGAGAAGAAATGAGAAGAGGAAGAAGGAGTGATCACATTCCTTATCAACTTTGTATTTTTCTGTCACTTTATCTACCCTCTCTTGTTTGAATACAGGTGATTGTTTGTGATTTGTCTTCACATGGATCGTGATTACTTTGTGAGATTTTTGCTTAGTTTTTGGTGGAGAAGTTGAGGTACAGTTTGTGCTAAAATGGACATGGAAACCGACAGTGATTTTGAGGAAGACCCGAAGTGGTCGAAGGCTCGGACTTCTAAACGTGCATGTTCTTTCAACTTGTTGTGGGAGAAGGATTACCTATGGGCACGGGTAGATAATATCATATTATGGTACCATATTTACCATATTATGGTAAATCCCAAATAAGCGTATTGCTCCTTTTGCAAGAAATCGTTCTTTATAAAATATGGTGGAATGAGCTCTTTGTAACGTCATGCCTCCAAACAAACTCATAATATGAGTAATGCTTATATTATAAGTAATGCTTCTGCCGTCATACAGAATAAATCGTTGGCATGCTTTATGTCCAGACCGACTTTCACTCCTGAAAATGAGAAAATCGTTGCCGCTTTGGTGACAAAATTGTATCTCATGGCGTGTGACACAGTGGTAGCTAGGGGAGGGTTTTTGATCGCTTTTGGCTATGGGATCGAGTTAGGTGTTGTTTTCGAAGTATTTTTGGACGAAGAATCCAGTTTTGGGGGTCCCAGAACGATCCGATTTCACCGTGGGGCTCTATAGGGCTTTGAAGGGGCTACAAATGGGATTTTTGAGGATCCCAGGAGGTCACATATTATTTGCCGAGTAATTTTGGGCATAATATGTCCATAATATGAATTAGGTATATTATAATCCATTTTTCGAGGGTTTTGATTCCCTTTCTTGTTCGTGTTAGTTGATGGAATTTTTCTCGTTTTATATTTTATTTTATATAAATAAAATTCCCTTTTTATGGGAACTTGGAAACTGCCAGACCAGGATACTGTCCGAATTTCTGCCCAGAAACCGATTCGGGGAGTTTGGGGCGTTGGCGAAAAAGTCCCCGAAAGTATGGCCAGGAAACTGTCGGAAAACATAAATCTGGCCACTGTCCGAAAATATTCTGGCAGAATGAAAGACCCCCGTTTCGGCTTTGAAAACTGTCAGAATTTCTGAACCCTCGAGTGGGTCTGTGACGAGCTTCAGGTACCTAAGAGGATTAGTGTTGAGACGGCAGGGGCCCCTAATTGGGTCTCCTTTGTACCTTTTCCTCTGGGGTTTATCCAAGGGCGGTGTCGGTTTTACTCAAAGAAAGCGAAAATTGTTGAGGCTTGAAAACTATTTATTACTGAAATTAATGAAATTATTTGAAAACTGTATTTATCTACGCTCGTTGACCTATCGTGAAGGGGGAGAAACGCAGGCGTGTTGACTCGATAACCGGAAGAGCTTCGATACTTCGAAAACGACTCCCCACTCGATATCACAGCCCAAATCTTCACACACACACACACACAAACAAACAAACAAAAAACGACCCCTAAGCCTCTTTGGCATAAATTGTGAAGAAGTTAATGAACCCTTGAGTAACATTAAATGTTACTCAGATTTTGCAGCGTTTGAAATGTACTGAAAAGGTACGGAGTATCGGCGACTAACTCTGGTCAGTTCAACGGGAGCATCCACGACTAAAATTCTCTCGGACCTTGTCGACTTCCTCTTTTTGGGAGTATTTTTGACAACGACCAAGTGAACGAAATATCAACGTTCTACAGTGTTTCCCGGTTCATACCTACTCATGTTTGACATCGTTGTGAGATCCACACGATAACCTCCCTCTGAGTAAGTCGCCTTTTCGGGATTCGCGTAATATAATAAATTATATAGCTTTTACTGCTCTAATGCTATAATATTTTGTAGGTCTTGAAGAAGAAAATATAATTTTCGAAAGCTCGGCGAAAGAGTGGTGAAATTCGTTTGACCCAAATCCCGATACGACAGACGAGGAAATAATCAACTCTTTAGGAAAATTCTTGCAATTTACCTGTAGAAAGTGTGCAATGAGACTAGAAATAATGTAGCCTAAATTTGTTCATGCGGGCGCACTGTGGGGCAGAACACCCGAATTCCTGGACATCTGAAGATGGTCGAAAATCAACACATTCTGAGCGGGTAGAGAACAAAGCGTAACGTTCTCGAGGTTTAAAACGCAGTGAAGGTGATAATGAGTTCAGAAAATTTTATTTTTCTCGTGGTGTCAGTGTTCCTTACAACCGCCAAAACGGATCATTCAACGCCAGGTGTAATACGAGGCTTAGAAAGGACAACTAGCTTTATTAATTGCGCATTGTCATCATTTCTTGGTGTTTGGGGCAGTTGGTTCCTTAAGCCGTAAAATTTTTTTGTTTTTCTTCTTAAAATAAACTACGTTATATACTGAACGAAATGGTATACTGCACAATCCTTCAACTTCAATTGTAATTATTAAAAATTAGTCCAGAAGGCGCCTGCTTCATACTCTGGTCATCCTTCTTTCTCCCTCTAATCAATGGGGAAAAAAAAAAAAAAAACGCCCAGACAGTTACTTTGTAGGTTTTTGCCTTTCCTGAAAAGTTGCATTTTTCGACGCATTTAACCCACTAGGTTGAGAGCCAGATTTACAGTTTCTTCTTTTGTGATATTATGTACCTATTGTGTATTATTTATTAGTATATTTTTCGTCTACAGGTCTAGCAAGTGACGCTGGAATGCCATTGAAAAGTGTCAAGTTTGCTCCGCTCTTGTAAATCTCAAGATCAATATTTTCAAAACCTGTTTCCACAAACGTGGTTGACTCCCTCCTTGCAGCAAGATCCCTATATGAGAGCAGCAACATCCCAAAACCAATCACCTGTGCTCAGTGCCGTGCCCTTGTAAGTTGCTTCGTTAGGCTATTTTGATTATCCATACCTCCTCCTCCTCCTCCTTTTTATACAGACTTACATAATACATTTTACTAACTTATGACATGTGAACCATGAATACTTTAATTTTAATCAATAAACATTTATTGACGGCGAATGTTTGAATTGGACTTGGTGCAAACCACATTGAACCTCATGATTAATAACATTGACAAGAAAATTTCTTGTCGTGCATTTAATGCATTTAATGCAAATTGCACCTGAAGGTAAACCCAGGAAATATCGGCTTTTTAGAAGGAAATTTTAGGTGGCCGGACCCAATTTCTGCTGGTGTTTGTTGTTATGACTCCAAGTCATAATATGATAAGATCATATTATGATCAAATTTTTCGTGATTCGGAGAAATACCTATTCGATCAGTAGTGAATAGTTCAAATTCTCTTCAGGAAAAAGTTAATATATCAACTTTTTCCTGAAGAGAATTTCTATTCGATACATAGAGGAATGGAGGAGCCGGCCCGGAAAAGGAACAGGCGGGGGGGACCAGAGCCAATGACAAAGCCACATGTCGTTTAATTATACCTCATTATAATGAGGTATTTTTCCGTCCCACCTGTGCCTAAATAGATGGTGCAAATATTACTGGCCTTCTGTTGTTGGCAGTGAACATGGGAGTCCCTCATGACGTAATTACTTACGTTCGCTTTCCGAGGACGAAGGTCCTCGGAAGCAGGTACCTGAAAGGGGTTTACGACTTTCGGTGAGTTTTCAGTTCGGATAGATTCGGGCAGTATCCCCTATTCACATGCGTGTTTTCAGTTTTCTGGCAGAATCCTCGTCCCACCTTTTCGGGGAGTTTTTAGGTTCAGCTTTTCGGACAGATTTGAGACGAGGCACCGATCTCCCCGAATTTCCAGGTAGGGCGATTCGGGCAGTTTCCTGGTCGGGCAGTTTCCTGGGACCCCTTTTTATATCTCAAAATTTTGTTTGTATTTTGAAATTTTTCTTCTAAGTTGTTCGTGTTTGAACGTCCCCTCAAAAGAGGGACAGGACCATTTTGAAAAGTTAAACTTACAATGTAAAATTTATTATCCTACGCTGAACCCATCGATGATATCCAAATTAAGACTTTCGTCACATATGATTGAAGTGCATGTACGACATAATATCATTTTATCATCACATGCGTCATAATATCATAATATTATTATGATTGAAGTGCATGTACGAAATCAATAACTGAATATTTGAATGCAGGCATGCATTTATAAAAATAGTTGCTAGTTTAATACCTGAGTGTACTACCTAAGTCAATACCTACCTAGTTAGGTTTAATACCTCCAAATCTGTATTTTCAAACATACACTTTTTTTGTCTTGTTTGTGTAGTGAAACAGTTAATTTTTTTTATTCCGGCCCTTCATACGTTAGTAAAATTATTTTCATTTGATAATGAATTTGTAAAACTAATACTATATTGCAAATATCAATCTTGGAGTGGATGTCCTCCCTTTTTACACGGTGTCCTCCCCAATTTTTCCCAGCGTCCTCCCGAACAGAATTTTGAAGTTGGCAACCCTATGTTCGAAGGGCAAAAAAAAATATTGTTTTATTTTTCGGATCGTCGTCAAGCTTCTCTCTAAATGTTTCGTAGACATGTATAGAAAGACACCAAACCGAAATTAGCTGCTACAACCTGCAACTTTCGATGTTAGAGCTGACAGAGCATGCTGTTGCCAAAAGGCAATCCGAAAAGGCGGGAAAAGAAACTAGTTGTTGGGAGCGATCTGGTGGTAGTTGGTGAACTAACAACAAAGATGGCGACTCGGCTTTTCGGGAGAAGTTGCGTCAGTTACTGTAAGACTGACTCAGGAGTAGTTTGGTGTCGCGATCGGAGTGACGCAGGGAGACGATGCAGCCTCGCAAGAGTTAAAAAGAGTATGTGCTAAATTGATATCAAAAGGGGGTGATCGGAGTGACACTGGGAGACGATGCGGCCTCGCAAGAGTTAAAAAGGTATGTGCTAAATTGATATCACAAAACAAATGGTTTTGTGATCTAAATGTCGATGAAAGGCCGCGGATACGTGGTGAAAGAAACCATAACTGGTTTATAAATACCGTGAGGTAAAGGGGTAGACTATAAGGGGTGGTCGGAGGTCTACTGGACAGCGGATCCATAAAGGATTCAGGAATAAAATGAATAAAATTGGACCTTCATGGTCACTGAAAGGGATCCGGAATCCAAACTTGGACGAGAATTCGAATGTCACTAACTAAAAGATTGAAAAGAACGTAATAAACCTAGGCTAGTAAACTTGCAATAAATATATGTTATATTACGTGAATTTACTATAAATCTTGGAGATTCATGTGATTTCTCTACACATGCCGTCGCGACTGTGGCCAAGACACCCCCCCCCCCCCCCGCGACCACCCTTCTGAAAATGTTTACAAAGCACATACGACACAATCACTGCATTATCTACAAATGAACCTTGACTTTGTTGCTGATTCGGCAGCATCCAGACTGATCACCGGCCGACGAATGATATTTTCTGCAGTCAAGTCAGTGTCGACCGGGTAAAGCCTCAGTGGCAATCACAACTGGTTTTAGAACTGAACGCTGATGTCGAACTTCTCCTCGCAGCATCCGCTTCAGAAGGTGAGACTGCTGCTGTCGTGTAAAATTCAAGAAAAAGAAGAAATACGGAACATGCTTTGTCTAGTAACGTTGCCAATCAAAATTTCGTGACACATCGCTGTCGACCAAAAAACTGAACAATCCAGGCGTAGATGTACCAGTAGATTGACGACGTCGAAGGAGCGCATTCTGGTCTACGACACGACATCATTATAGCACTACAGCACTAGCATGACTCACCACTACCTTACAAGGAAGTAGTTAATTGTCGGAGCGTCTGGGGAGAGGAATAGTGAGGGCTAACGCGAGCGCCCACTTGACCCGCGGCGTTTAAGCGAACTAACATTATCAAGGAGTCTACAGCAGTGTTGCCATCCACGGATTTTTGGTTTATTATTCTTGGAATAATACACCTATGTTTTCGCGACGCGGGTCGACGACTCCGATCGGCCTCAAAATTTGACATTATCCGTTTCAAGAGGTCTACATTCAAAATCCGAAATGTCCGTCCGCCGTCCGCCGTCCGGGCCGTTTTGGGCAGTAGGAATTTTTTTAAAAATCTGAAATTTTGGCAAAATACTTGGTTTACCATCTAGTTGTGCCCGCAAGGTTTTCAGTCCGATCGCCCAAACCCGTGGGGCGCTATGGGGCTAAAATGGGGCTACAGGAGGGGTGTTTTGAAGGCTTTTAGCTATGGGATCGAGTTAGGTGTCGTTTTCGAAGTATTTTTGGACGTAGAATCCATTTTTGGGGGTCCCGGAACGATCCGATTTCACTGTGGCGTTCTATAGGGCTTTCATGGGGGCTAAAAATGGGATTTTTGAAGGATCCCAAGAAGTTAAATATTTTTCGAGTAAAAATTAAAGAATTTTTGAAAAAACACATTTTTGAAAAAAAATCCCCCCAAAAAATTTTTTTTTGAAATATAAAAATCCAAAAAAAAATTTTTAATTTTTTTTATTGACAGAATTAAATGTCTGTACAAGTAACCTATATCACAGAATAATAAACCCTTGTGTAAAATTTGCAGCGTTTTATCCGTATTTATACAGATTTTTGGGGTCTGCATAGATCATTAAGAATGTATCTGTCGTACGTATTTTGCTCGTACGTATTTTACTCTTTAGGCAACTAAATGGGTAACCCAACACTCAAAACCTGTTGAATATGAATAAGTGTTAAACAATTTATTAACAAGTGTACATTTTTTTTTTTTTTTTTTACAAAATTTTTTTAATGTCTTCTCTCTCGCCTCTAGCCTCACAGACATGGGGGTAGATTTATATTTTTTAAACGCTGCGAATAATAAGTAGGTATATAATATTTTTAAAATCTCTTCTCTTAGTTTTGATAGATTCTGGGCAGACACCCCCCTTAAATTGCTCACAAGGGTTTATTATTCTTTTGTATCAATTGAGAACAAATTACATCAGATGTAAATCTATGACTGTTTTTTTTTCTTTCAAAGGAACTACAATTTCGTAAAATACTTGAACTCTATAGATGAATTCTATGTCTTGAAGTATGTACTCTGAATAAGACACTTTTTACGACCTCCTGACTTCCTTCAAACATTTGAAGCCCCATTGATAGGTACCTACGGTGAGGATGGGTCTGAGACCCAAAAAATGGATTATACTCCCAAAAATTCTCACAAAGCGGCAACTAACCCAACCCCATGGCCAAAACCCTTTAAAAAAATCCCTCCCGTAGCCTCTTTTTATCCCCACACCTTAGAGCGATCGGACTGAAAACGTTGGGGTTACAACTAAATGAGGAACCGAGTATTTTGTCAAACTTTCAAATTAAAAAAAAAAGGAGGGCGGGCGGACATTTCATTTTTGGGACCTACATACCTAATGACATTCATTACATTGTAATAAAACCACCCAGTCACGTAGCACATAACTAGAACTTTTTCGTTAGCATCTAGCATGCTAACTTTAGCTTTGAAGGGTTTTAGCAATCGTTTGCAATCGTTTGCTGGCTCGATTCCCCTCTTCCATTCCTTAATTTTGGCCCATTGGAGAATTCCAGCGTAGATGGTTGGATGCGCACGACATACGTCTTCGAGTCCCTAATGCCTTCGGGCCTAATGCTCGAACATCTCTTCCCATGAATGTAAGTGTCTGATTCGATCGGGTTGCCGCACGTTGAACACAATTGTATCAGTAAAATTGGCGAAATCAAAATCTTGGAATCAAGCACGCTAAAAGCAACAGCATGGGGTGATAAGATGGGTGGAAAGCACAGAGTAAAAACTCTTTGAAAACGTTAGTTCACTTAAACGCCGCGGGTCGAGAGAGCGCTCGCGATAGCCCTCACTATTCCTCTCCCCAGACGCTAGTGTTAATTGTTAGGTTATACAACCAAGTGACAACAAAACAACCGGCATTGTTTACTATATCCATTTATAACATAAATAAATATAAAACTACGACATAAATACCGACAAGTAAGAAAGACATGCGTGATAAATCGAGAGCAATCCAACGAACGGAGAACGATTTTTGTCCGATGAAAACTAAAGAAGTTTGATTCCCTCAGCAACGGCTCCGTTGTAAGCGGAAATCATTAGAAAATTTCGTCACCCATCGGCGTTCCCCGGTCTCGTCACCCGAAAATGTGACACTTTTTTGCCAACTCAGTCGAAGGCTAAAGCATGTTCCATGCTAAAGAAAAAGGAAGGTGGGCGAATAAGACAAAAAAAAATTTTTTCAGCCGAACCACTGACTTTTTTCCTTTGTAAATTTTTGTGTAAGTAGTTTGTGACAAATGGAAAACCCACAATTTTTTTTTAGATCCATAGAATAACCCAGGTAAGAGAGAAAAATCGTGAAATTTTTGGGAGCAGTATTTTTTTTTTTTTTTTTGACGTAGAAGAAAATTTTTGGGGGTCCCAGAACGATCCGATTTCACCGTGGGGCTACTAATGGGGTTATAAAACTGTCAGAAGACCCCGCCAGCCGAAGAGTGGTGATTGACGTTGAAATCACGGGCAAAGACAGGGGGGGGGGGGGACCGCCGGGTATACAACACCCTCTCCCCCTTAACCAATGAACGCTGGACGTCGGGCACCACGTCGTGCAGTGCGAACGGCTCTCACTGCATGACGGATTGCGAGACGTTCATAGATGGGGGGGGGGGGGGGGGTCGTATACCCGGCGGCTCGACCATCCCCCCCCCCCTGCCTTTGCCCGTGATTTCAACGTCAATCGCCACTCGTCGACAGGCTTTTACAGGAGTTTACGACAGTGTGATTACCCCTTAATGGGGCTTTTTAGGGATGTCAGGAAGTCGAATGACGGTGTCGTTTTCCGAGTTATTTTGGACGCATAATCCATTATTTGCGTCCCACATCCGTCCAAAACCGTTTAGTCAGAATCAAGCGTCAAAAATAGGCAATTTTTTCCAACTTGGTTGAAAAATAGGATTTGCTCATGTTTCAACCCCTCAAACCTACGAACGGCAAATTTGCAAATTACAAACGTTATGCAAATGAATTGGCTCAAAATCTATGTTGTAGAGTATGAAAGTACGAACTTTCCAAAACTACAAGAAAACTTTTTTCTATTTTTCCTAATTTGACTGGACTGCTTGGCATCTTTTGGTTTACCTATTATTCATGGAATAATACACCTATGTTTTCGCGACGAGGGTCGACGACTCCGATCGGGCTCAAAATTTCACATTATCCGTTTCAAGAGATCTACATTCTAAATCCGAAATGTCAGTCCGCCGTCCGCCGTTCGCCGTCCAGGCCGTTTTGGGCAGTAGGAATTTTTTTTTAAATAGGAAATTTTGACAAAATACATGGTTTACCATCTAGTTGTGCCAAGGTTGTGACAAGGTTTTCAGTCCGATCGGCCCAACCCGTGGGGCGCTATGGGGCTACGGGAGGGGTTTTTTTGAAGGTTTTTAGCTATGGGATTGTTAGGTGTCGTTTTCGGAGTATTTTTGGACGAAGAATCCAGTTTTTGGGGTCCCGGAACGATCCGATTTCACTGGGACGATCTTCAGGGCTTTCATGGGGCTAAAAATGGGATTTTTGAAGGATCCCAGGATGTTAAATATTTTTCGAGTAAAAAATAAAGAATTTTTGAAAAAGAAACATTAACTTAAATGTTTCAAAAATTTTTTGAAAAAAAATCCAAAAAAAATTTTTTTTTGATAAAAATCCAAAAAAATTTTTTTTTTGATAAAAATCCAAAAAAATTTTTTTTTCAATTTTTTCATTGACAGAATTAAATTTCTGCACAAGTTACGTATATCAAAGAATAATAAACCCTTGTGTAAAATTTGCAGCTTTTTTTTTTATACCCCAGATTCTGGACTGACCCCCTCCCCTAAAGACATATCTATGTCAATAACTAAACCAAAATGTTTGAAAAAAAAAAAAAAAAAAGTAATAATTACTTCAATCCAATTATTGGATCCTGCCCACGAATTGAGGATTCAATGGACACCCCAATTTCTTTGAGGATCAACTTTTTGGATCTACTGTAGATCCAATCAGTAGTCGATAGAATCTATTCTATCTATAAAGGGTATCATCTGATGTTACACATTGACTGCTTATAATCTATCAGATAGATTATAAGCAGTCAATGTGTAACATCAGATGTGTAGATAAGATGTGTAAACATCATGTGTACAACAATAAGATGTGTAAACACAAGGAGCTTAGAAGAAGAAGCAAGAAGTCTTCTTCTAAGCTCCTTGTGTAAACATCATGTGTACAACAATGTGTAACATCAGTGTAGATAAGATTCTTATCTATAGATAAGAGTAATTTGGTTGGCGGACATTATTAGTGGTGGACACAAAGCATGCTCTACCTGTAGTGCTTAGGCAATGTTCGTTATTATAGGTTTATTCTTGGAGCATAAGTGTGAGGCAATTCAAGAAGACTTATAGGATTAGAATTACTTTCTAATAATTTCTTACTCTGATATTTTCTAATCTTCGGGCGTCCCACAATTTTCACGGTCAGATAGTGGTATAAATAACAACGGTAATGTACAGAAGAAACTCACCTTCTACGTGGAAAGAAACTGCTGCCAGAAGCACAACTGATGCGTGTGGTGTGACCACAGAACGTAGAAAGAGTAGAAGCGGGCCGCCCCTCCAAGTAGGGATGTTGAAAAAGTATCGATACTTTTCAAAAAAAGTATCGATACATATCGATACTTTTTGTCCCCGATACATATCGTAGTATCGATACTTTTTTTCCGGTATCGGCGCCGATACTTTTTTTATCCCTCACATTTCATCAGATTCAAAACTTACGGCATAGGTATAGGTAGTTGACAGTACCTCTAACTTGACCAGCAATTGAAGAAAGTTGATGTAGGTACCTACCACCACCTGGAGCTGCACCAGCTCTCATATCAGAAGAATCAGCCGTCCTCGGATCAAGGGCGGACCACCAAAATGTTGGCCCAACCAACCAAGCCAACTCACTCATCACAGTAGAAATTAGTGTGGCCACAGCTACACCAAACGAGGGAACGTTCCCCTTTTTTGCTACCTGTACCTACACCCCCCCCCCCCCCCCCTGGCTTGGAGTAAGGTTTTCAGTCCGATCGTCCAAACCCGTGGGGCGGTATGGGGCTAAAATGGGGCAACTGAAAGTTTTTTTAAAGGCGTTTGGCTATGCATAGCCCATGGGTTCGAGTTGGGTGTCGTTTTTGAAGTATTTTTGGCCCTAGAGTATATTTTTGGGGGTCCCAGAAGGATCCAATTTCACTGTGGGGATGTAAAGGGCTTTTATGCGGCTACAAAAGGGATTTTTGAAGGATCTCAGGAGGTCAAATATTTTCTGAGTAAAAAAAAATTAAAAGAAACACTTTTTTTCAAAAAATTTTTCATTGAGACAGAATTAATTTTTGCACAAGTAACCCATATCAAAGAATAATAAACCCTTGACTAAAAATTTGCAGCGGTTTTTGAAAAGTATCGATACTTCGATACCGATACTTTATTGAAAGTATCGTATCGATACTTTCAGATACTGTCTGGATGTATCGATACGATACTGTATCGATACTTTAGAAGTATCAAACATCCCTACCTCCAAGCGCGGGGAAGCCCTGGCACCTGATACCCCCCCCCCCCCCCTCCAGGAGCCTCCAACCCCTGCAAGTGTCAGCCCGGCTGACTCAGCCGTCTCTTGAGGCCCCTCCAGACTCTCGCGAAGCAGCCCGAGGACGAGAGGGTGGAAATCTCAACCTTTCTCCGTGGTGGAGATGTTTCTCGTCCCGGGCGACAATCAAAATCCCCCGACTTGTGAAAGGGGGTCCATCAGAATCCACCCGTCGGGTCCGCAGGTCAGTTCCGTGGAGTATCAAGATCCCCCCCCCCCCCCCCTAATTATACAGTACAAGACTTTCACAACCTTTCAAAACCTGGATAATCGGAATATTAAAAAACTAAAGGAAATTAACTAATTTTCGCGACGGGGGTCGACGACTCCGATCGGCCTCAAAATTTGACAAAATTTGACATAATCCGTTTCAAGTGGTCTAGATTCCAAAACCAAAATGTCCGTCCGCCGTACGCCGTACGCCGTCCAGGCCGTTTTGGGCAGTAGGAATTTTTTTTAAAATCTGAAATTTTGACAAAATTTTTCGGTTTGCCATCTAGTTGTGCCCGCAAGGTTTTCAGCCCGATCGTCAAAACCCGTGGGGCGCTATGGGGCTAAAATGGGGCTACAGAAGGTGGTTTTTGAAGGCTTTTGGCTATGGAATCGAGTCAGGTGTCGTTTTCGAAGTATTTTTGGACGTAGAATCCATTTTTTGGGGTCCCGCAGCGATCCGATTCCACTGTTGCGATCTATAGGGCTTTCATGGGGCTAAAAATGGGATTTTTGAAGGATCCCAGGGGGTTAAATATTTTTCGAGTAAAGAATAAAGAATTTTTGTAAAAACAATTAAAAAAAAAATCAAAAAATTTTTTTTCCCACATTTTGGTTTATTATTCTTGGAATAATACACCTATGTTTTCGCGACGGGGGTCGACGACTCCGATCGGGCTCAAAATTTGACATTATCCGTTTCAAGTGGTCTACATTCTAAAATTTAATGATGGTTGAGGATGGACTCAAAAAAGTTTATTCATGGATAATTGAGAATAAGCTTTCGCTCAACGTTACCAAAACTAACTTTGTCCCTTTCTGCCTGTCTCCCTCGACACTGCCAGACAAAAATGTGACTCTCCATCTGCACTCTCCTGGCTATGAACATGCAAGCTGTTCCTGCCCAATAGTGGAGAGAAGCGAGAACGCTAAGTACTTGGGAGTTATTTTTGAAAATAATATGAAGTGGGAAACACAGATTTCCAACGTTTGTAAAAGACTGAGAAAGTTAATTTACGTATTCTCATGTCTGAGTAACATACTGAACCGTAAACTGATGAGGTTGATGTACCTTTCGCTGGCGCAATCGCAATTACTTTATGGCTTGCCAGTATGGGCCGGAACATATCCCACGTCATTGCAGCCGATTGTCACCTGCCAGAAGATCCTTCTTCGAGTCGTGACCAAAAGTGGTTATCTGGCGCACACTGACCCGTTGTTCACACAGCTGGGTATCCTCAGGCTGGACAAATTGGTGAAAATGCAAAGCTTGAAGCAAGTGCTGCGTGAAAAGAAGTTTACCCACCCAGAGCATGAGGTCACCACCAGAACGCAAGCTACGGGTCACATGTCGGTTCCATTGTTTCGCACATCAGCTCTCCTGAACTCATATTTATACTCGGGAATCAAAGTCTTTAATAACCTTCCTTTCGAAATTAAAAACCACCTAGTAGCGAACCCGGAAAAACTAAAAACAAAAAGGATGTTGAAGAAGCATTTCTTGGATATGCAAAGTGGTCTTAAAACGGATGAGAATTGATAGCGTGAATGTAGCTTCTAATATAAGATTAAAGTGAACATATTACAGGGAATTTATAGTGAAATTATTGAACTTGAGAAGAAAATCAAAAATGTATATTTCATTAAATTGTAAGGATAAATTTTGGATAATGATTATTTAAAGAAATGGAAAAATGGCTCATTGCGGCTCGTTACCCCTAGCGCGGGCTTGGCTCATTAGGGGAACTAATTTTCAAGTATTGTGTTTTCATTTTGTTTATGTACTTTTTCTGAAAATAAAGAGATAAAAAAAAAAAAATCCGAAATGTCCGTCCGCCGTACGCCGTACGCCGTCCGCCGTCCAGGCCGTTTTGGGCAGTAGGAATTTTTTTAAAAATCTGAAATTTCGGTAAAATACTTGGTTTACCATCTAGTTGTGCCCGCAAGGTTTTCAGTCCGATCGCCCAAACCCGTGGGGCGCTATGGGGCTATAATGGGGCTACGGGAGGGGTTTTTTGAAGGCTTTTAGCTATGGGATCGAGTTAGTTGTCGTTTTCGAAGTATTTTTGGACGTAGAATCCATTTTTTGGGGTCCCGGAACGATCCGATTTCACTGTCGCGATCTATAGGGCTCTCATGGGGCTAAAAATGGGATTTTTGAAGGATCCCAGGATGTTAAATATTTTTCGAGTAAAAAAATACGGAATTTTTGAAAAAAAACACATTTTTGAACAAAAAATCCAAAAAAAAATTTTTTTGAGATAAAAATCCAAAAAAAAAAATTTTTTTTTTAATTTTTTCATTGACAGAATTAAATTTCTGCACAAGTAATGTAGGTATATCAAAGAATAATAAACCCTTGTGTAAAATTTGCAGCGTTTTTTTCATAAATCTAGGTTTTGAAGCGCTATGTGCTGATGTCCAAGGCGCCTAAGCCAGGTTTATCTCATACACATATCTCATAAACATGACATTGTCATCATGAGAGCATTTATGGTGAATGTCCCCGTTGTGAAAGTTTGAACAGTAAAACTCGAGACATTTACGGTGATTTTGCTTAACGTACACGGTTAATGGAGCGAATGGAGCGTGAGGGCCGAGAACCCCGAATATGGGAGCTCCCCGGTAAATCGGACCCCGGTTAATGGGGCTTTTACTGTAATTAAATTCCACATAATTAATTGTATACATATTATGTATACAATTCGTAAATTTGGAGTTTTTGAACGGGGGGGGGGGATTTCGATAACTTTTGACATACCGAGCCGGGGGATTTTGATATTCGGCTGGGGGATTTCGATAACTTTCACTCTCTTCTCATTTTGATGAATCCCCCTCGTCCCATCACGTTAGCAGAGAATTAGGGAAAATTGTCCTACATTCCGCCTTGAAGAAAACGCTGCAAATTTCACACAAGGGTTTAGTATTCTTTGATGTAGGTTACTTGTACAGAAATTTAATTCTGTCAATGGAAAAATTTGGAAAAAACTGTTTTTTGGATTTTTTTTTTTTTTTTTATAAAAAAAAAATTTTGACCTTTTTTTTTCAACAAATTATTTTTTTCAAAAATTCTTTATTTGTTGCTCGAAAAAAATTTAACCTAATTCGATCCCATGGCTAAATGCCTTCAAAAACTCCCTCCCGTAGCCCCATTTTAGCCCCATAACAATGTGTCGTCCGGGCGTAAGTTCAAGGTGAGACTCCGTTGATTACCTGATAGGTAAACATCGTAGTCTCTCCTCTGGTTGGTAGCCGTTCCCACAAATCTTAGCCCCATAGCGCCCCACGGGTTCGGGCGATCGGACTGAAAACCTTGCGGGCACAACTAGATGGTAAACCAAGTATTTTGCCAAAATTTCAGATTTTTAAAAAAATTCCTACTGCCCAAAACGGCCTGGACGGCGGACGGAAATTTCGGATTTAGAATGTAGACCTCTTGAAACGGATAGGTTTGATCCTATTGTCAAAATTTGAGGCCGATCGGAGTCGTCGACCACCGTCGCGAGAACATATGGTAGGTGGGGGCAAAGCCCTGCAATTTCCGGTTTTTCGACCATTGCAACCGATTTGAAGCAGATTTCCTCTAATTTTATGCTTGAATTTTAGGTTGGGCTATTATCTATAACCCCTTGGAAACACAGTCATCTCCTGTCAATAGTACTCTCGGCTAAGCTCTCCTCCCTGGGATTGGAGGCGTCCGGTCGGTGTTTTTGGTGCGCCTCCCCGGGCTCTGCTGAGCATATCCTTAGGGATTGCCCGCAGTTCTCGGCCGAGAGGCTGGTCCTGGAGCGTACTGTCTTCCCCGATGGGGGGCGGACAGATTGGTCCCGCTATGTGGGCACAGCCAGGGCCTTCAAGGCTCTGGCGGAGTTTGCCCACTTCTCGCAGGGGGCGGCCGCCCGGATAAGGCGGCCTGCCGCCCCTAGGCCCGTCGACCTCAGGGTCCCTGAGGCAAATGCTGGCGGCCCTGGACCTGACTAAATAGGTCCAGGGTCAGGGGGAGTCAACAAGGTTCATATCGCGATGGCCAAGTTTGGAGGGTCTTTAGTAGCGGTCCTAGCGGAGAGCACCGAAATTAGAGAGCGAACTGTCCACCCAGTGGGTGTACAGTCTTTTGTAGTTTTTACTCTGTGGTGGCACCCACCCCCCACCCCTGTCTCGTCCAGCCCACGGGCCGGGGTGCTCTTCTCCCCACTTCTACACTTCTAGAAAAATACGTCACATGAATATTTTCGACCGTTCTCAGTCACTGTGTTTGACCGCCATGTGGTCGATTGTTTACGTTTGTTTCGCTATTACTAGCGTTTCACCACTTTTTCAAAAGCCGTTTTCATTGCTATATTTCATAAGTCAGTTTCATTGCTAGTCAGTGTTTTCTGAGCTCTTTTTTCAAAGCAATTGTTATAGATCTACAGTTTTCTCCTCTGCTAGTGTTAAGTTAACACTGGTGTTAGGTTAACACTGTTAACCTCACCGTTCTTTTGGTGTACCATTTATTCTCAAAATAATCGTCAAATTGTTGTCAAAAGTTGTTGTATTACGAAATTATTAGGTAGGTACCTACTTATTATTGTCAATAAAGTTGTCGATAATCAAAAGGTATTTTTCTTATGCCATGTGATATCATGTGGATCGAATTTGTCAATGGTATCAAAATTCGATCCCTTTCCGCTCCCCACCATGAGCTCCAGCCTCCAGCATAGAGTTGAGGCCTCAAGAGGAAGACAAACAATTGATTTTCGAACAATTCTGGGTTTTCCGATTTTTTATAACCAAGTGTTGGAAAATCGGAATTGTTTGAAATTCAATTGTTTGGCATCCACTTGAGGCCTCAACTCTATGCTGGAGGCTGGAGCTCATCGCGGGGAGGGGAAAGGGGTCTTGACGTGGGCAAGGGGGAGAAACACCTAGTGGAACGGGGAGCGAGGAGGGGGGTTTCACGTTGGATGTTGACGGAGCTATCCGCTAGAGGGTGCAACTCCCAAGACCAAACTTTGCCATCGCCTTAACGTAGGAGTTTCTCCTCTGTCTTTACTACCTTACTCTGTGTCCAGGGTGGAGTTTCCCCCTATTTTAGGGGGACCCGGTCGTGGCCTTGGGCCGACATACTGGTGTCCAGCATTTGCCTCCTGTCAATAGTAAAGGAGAAATTGAATATTTAAGAAAAAAAATTTCTGCAGGGCTTTGCCCCATAAAATGGGGCAAACCCCTGCAGTGCAGGGATTTGCCCCAACTAGGTAGAAATGGGTTTTAAAAAAATTCTATTGAACAAAAATGCTCAAATTAAGTTATTTCTTTATTTAAAAATTCCTTATTTCTTCATGATCGAAAAAAAAAAAAAAAACGCTGCAAATTTTACACAAGGGTTTATTATTCTGTGATATAGGTTAGGGTACTTGTACAGACATTTAATTCTGTCAATAAAAAAAAAATTAAAAATTTTTTTTTTGATTTTTATATTTCAAAAAAAATTTTTTGGGGGATTTTTTTTTCAAAAATTCTTTAATTTTTACTCGAAAAATATTTAATTTCTTGGGATCCTTCAAAAATCCCATTTTTAGCCCCATGAAAGCCCTATAGAACGCCACAGTGAAATCGGATCATTCCGGGACCCCCAAAAATGGATTCTACGTCCAAAAATACTTCGAAAACGACACCTAACTCGATCCCATAGCTAAAAGCCTTCAAAACACCCCTCCTGTAGCCCCATTTTAGCCCCATAGCGCCCCACGGGTTTGGGCGATCGGACTGAAAACCTTGCGGGCACAACTAGATGGTAAACCAAGTATTTTGCCAAAATTTCAGATTTAAAAAAAAATTCCTACTGCCCAAAACGGCCCGGACGGCGTACGGCGGACGGCGGACGGACATTTCGGATTTTGAATTTAGACCTCTTGAAACGGATAATGTCAAATTTTGAGGCCGATCGGAGTCGTCGACCCCCGTCGCGAAAACATAGGTGTATTATTCCAAGAATAATAAACCAAAACCCTGAACGGAGGGATAAAATCAAATGACGAGGGGACATGGCACAGTGTCCTCGCGTTCAACCACTCCAGCCAAATACACCGATTAATCGGTCCGATTTACCACCAAACTGGATTATCAGTAATTAGTTTAATCTGTGATTATCGGTCATCAAAACATTGGCGGACATAAGTGACTGTAACAAGAAAATTACATTCGAGCATGGGCCGAATTGATCGCTGATTCAATCATGATGAAACTTATAGGGGACCATCTAGGACTAAATTCACACTACCTATTCCGGAAAATTTCACAGAAATCCGATAAAAGTTGGTGCAGTCATGGCTTTGGCAAGGAATGTGGACTGACAGATGCGCGGACGGACAAACACGGAACCAAATTTGTTCAGCAATCCCTGATCATCAAACCTGGCAATTATTGGCAATTGCTCCCCACTCTTTGGAAGTGATGTGCACCTATTTGATTGACATTAAATTATAAATGATGAAATTTTAAATTTACAGTTCAGCTTTAATGTCATTATTGAATCCACATGTTCCATACAATGCCAAAATACGTGCTGGTAGTGAATGGGGCTTGGACACAGGTTCAACGGATTCTTGATTCAATTCAACTTCGAGAGATCTTTTAGCTATTGACTCTTGTTTCTTTCGAGTGCGATATTCTTTACATCGCTCAGCCGTTGACTTTGGTTTCATCATCTTCTCTTTCTTCATCTGATTGTATTTAAGTAGTTTCTCTTCTTCGGATAATGAAGCGGATGAACTAGAACTCCGACTCGACCGAACTAGACTCCGATCGGCCTCAAAATGTGACATTATCCGTTTCAAGAGGTCTAGATTCCAAAACCGAAATGTCCGTCCGCAGTCGGGGCCGTAGGAATTTTTTTTTTAAATCTGAAATTTTTGACAAAATTTTTCGGTTTGCCATCTAGTTGTGCCCGCAAGGTTTTCAGCCCGATCGTCAAAACCCGTGGGGCGCTATGGGGCTAAAATGGGGCTACGAAGGGCTTTTTTGAAGGCTTTTAGCTATGGGATCGAGTTAGGTGTCGTTTTCGAAGTATTTTTGGACGTAGAATCCATTTTTTGGGGTCCCGGAACGATCCGATTTCCCTGGGGAGAACTTTAGGGCTTTCATGGGGCTAACATTGGGATTTTTGAAGGATCCTAGGAGGTTATATATTTTTTGAGCAAAAAATAAAGAATTTTTGAAGAGAGAGAAAAAAAAAATTACTTAGTAGAAAAAAGAGATGAGCGCACCTTTCCATTTTTTGAGGGAAAGGTAGCGCTAAAAAACCATTTGTTTACTATTGTGCTTATTTTGGGCGGCTTTCATGTTTAACTTGCAGGGGGTGTTGAGGGAGAAAGCCGTTGGTTATGTTGTTGAAATGTTTATTGCATTTGATGAAGTATGCAATACATCTCGAGGCGCCTTTCGCTCTTCCCACAGGGTTTGAGCTCTTCAGGAGGTGATTTGGTACCTACCGACACATGATAAATTTTTGCTTTACGAGGAGGTCCGAAAAGACCAGTCTCACGTCGCACAGGACTTGGTTATTTAACATTAATAATTAACAGAATTAGGTATTGCATACTTCATCAAATGCAATAAACATTTCAACAACATAACCATCGGCTTTCTCCCTCAACACCCCCTGCATTTGTTTACTTTTACCCCATAGGGCAAAATGTATGGGGTAATTGTAAACATGCATTAAATGCGCTGTCATTACTAATGAGCAAATTTTGCTCATCAGTAATGACAGCGTCGATCAAACTGCAACTTACATCAGTTAGCAGTTAAGTACCTACGTGGATTTTAAGCCCACTATTCAGATGCCGGGTGGACTGGGGATAATTCAGGGATGCAAGGCATTTTCACCACCAGCAATTGCAGATCTTGGCAAGTACGCGCATATATGTGCAACATGGGCATATCATAATAATGGCATAGGTACCCATGTTGTGGGCGAGCGAAGCGAGCCCCTCCTCTGTTCCCGATCTCTCTACTAACTTCTGTTGAGCGTGTTCACAAATTATTACAGAAGTAGTAGAGACCTACCTACTACTCCGAAGGGCAAATTTCCGGGGTTTTCTTCGGCAAGATACTCTCGGTGGTTTGCCATTGCCTTCCGAGTGGTGATTATAAATATAAGGAAGATGGAAATTTATGGGGCATTCCACGTCAAAAGTTGAACACAAAAACGCTTCAAATTTTACACATGGGTTTATTCAATAAATAATAAATTTTATTACTCTTTGATGTACCTACGTTACTTGTGCAGAAATTTAAATTTATATTTAATTAATTCTGTCAATGAAAAAAATTAAATTTTTTTTTGGATTTTTATATTTAAAAAAATAGTTTTTTGGATTTTTTCAAAAAATTATTTTTCAACTTTTTTGTTGTTTATTGCTTGAAAAATATTTGACCTCCTGGAATCCATCAAAAATCTAATTTGTAGCCCAATGAAAGCCCTATAGATCGCAACAGTGAAATCGCAGCGATTCGGGACCCCCAAAAAATGGATTCTACGTCCAAAAATACTTCGAAAACGACACCTAACTCGATCCCATAGCCAAAAGCCTTTAAAAAAAAAAAAAAAAACCCTCCCGTAGCGCCCATGGGTTTGCGCGATCGGGCTGAAACCCTTGCGGGCACAAATAGATGGTTCACCGACTATTCTGTCAAAATATCAGAATACCTTGATTAGGTTTCATTAAATCATTTTATGCTGTTCCTGGTTTTGACCCTCGGAAATTTGGCAACCCTGGTAACAATGACTGTTTGTCCACTAAGGCTTAGTTTTGAGGGAGTTCAAAATACCTAGTAACCGAAAGCGGCTAAAATATGCTGAGCCGTGACTAGGAAGAAGTTCCCAAATTCTAGTATTGAGTATGAGTTTGTCGAGTGAAGCTGCTAGCAGTTTGAATCTAACAACCTTTTTCCACTTCGGTGACAACAAGGAACGCCTACAAGAAACTTGCGGGTAAATAGATTAATTAGACTTGATTAGCTTTAATTAAATATAATTATTGTTGTAACATTAGTAATTTTATAGTCAACAACAACGTTATCCTTCAAATTTGCCAAAGTGGCTGGCGACCTTCTGTGGTAATTCTCCATATTGTTTGAATAAGAAAGAACACTACCTTTTAATTACCACTTTATTTTTAAATAAAGTATAAATTCATTTATTTTTAAATAAAGTGGTAATTAAAAGGTACAGTGTTCTTTCTTATTCAAACAACGTTATCCTTATTCACAATATGGATTTCAGCATCGTCACGTGTTGTTCGCTTACGACAGTGTAAATTAAACTAATAATAAATCAAAATCCATTTGCATTAATCATCAATAGCTAGAGTTAAAGAAACTGGTAGTTCATACATCCTTCTTGTGTATCCTCCGCTGGTGCACTTTTAAGGAGCTGATATCTAGCGCCTTGTAATCACATGAATCACATGGATACGGTCTTTCACCTGTGTGGTTCCTCATGTGGCGAATTAGAGAGGAACTATGTGCACATTTATACTTGCAAAACGAGCATGCGTAAGGTTTCTTGCCAGTGTGAGTCCTCATGTGACCCCTGAGAGCAGATTTATAGTTAGTTCGGAAGTTGCATGAATAGCATCTGAATGGTTTAACATCAGAGTGTGTCTTCCGGTGAGTGTTCAAAATAGTATGATTACCGCACTTGAAGCCACAGGTGTCACACTCATACGGCTTCTCCCCAGTGTGGGTCCTCATATGAGTTGTCAGAGTATCAGACGTTGCACACCTGTAATCACAACTGCCGCATACATAAGGTTTTTCTCCTGTGTGCGTCTTCAAGTGTCTTGTGAGGTTACCACTAATGTTTGATCTGTAATCACAGAAGCCGCAAGCGTAGGGTTTTTCGTTGGTGTGAATCATTCTATGTTTCACCAAGTTACTGACAGTTCTGCCTCTGTAGTCACAAGAAGCGCACTTGTACGGCTTCTCCCCCGTGTGGGTTCTGATGTGCCTAGCCAAGCTCTCTTGCCGATTGGTTCTGTGCTCACAGTAGGTGCATGCGAATGGTTTTTCATCGGAGTGGGAGGCCATGTGAGCCTTGAGTTGACCAGCTGTGGTACTTCTGAAGTCGCAAATGATGCACACGTGTGGCTTCTCGCCAGTGTGTCTCATCATATGCTGCTTCATGGCACTACGTTGGGAGCACTTGTACGTGCAGAGGCTGCATTGAATGTTTTTTTCGCGAGTGTGGGTTAACATGTGCTTGTTCAAGTCTCTCTTCCTGGAGGTTTTGTATTCACACGAACTACAAGCAAAACGCTTGGGTAGATCGTAATGGATAGACATATGGCTTCTTATGCTATCCTTTGATCGGGCTTTAAAGTTACACACATCACAAGTAAATGGCTTTTCAGTAGTGTGAGTCCTCATGTGTCTTTTCATGTGCTGACTAATGTTGCATCTGTAATCGCACATGGTACACTTGATGCGTTTCTCTCTGGTGTGACAGAACATATGCTTTTTCACGCTATCTAGTGTGGCTCCTTTGTAGTCGCATAATTGACAAGAATACGGCTTCTCGCCAGTGTGGTACCTCTTATGGACCTGCATGCCTCCTGCAGTGACACATTTGTAGTCACAATAATCACACTTGTGCGGCTTCTCCCCTGTGTGGGTCCTCATATGAACAGTCAAGTAAAAACTCGTATTACACCTGTATTCACATGAAGTGCACTGATAAGGCTTCTCACCGGTGTGGGTCATCATGTGTTTACGCAGTCGAGACTTGTACGTAGCTTTATGTCCGCAGTGATAACACAAGAACCGCTTCTTGGGTGTCTTCGAAGAGGCCATTTTTATATGGCTGGTGAGTTCAGCAGCCGTGCAGGGATCTGCAAAATGAAGAGAAATATACGTAAATGACGTGTAGTTGGAGGATCCTGAATGTTGACCTGAAATGATAAATTTTACTCAGCACGCTACTTCCGTAAAATTGATTATCTTTGGTTCCAGACTAAGTCTAAGAGATTAAATTCCAGCCTGAACCAGCCTAGTTTGTGCCACCGCTCATCCAGGAAGACCAACCGTCCTGTTTTTTAGGCCTCCTTCCTGCCAAGCGTTAGGTGGGTGATTCTCACGAAAGTGGACAATCTGACGTACTCGTCTTCATAGAGCTCAAAAATTGAGATATTTTCACCATTCTAAGTGGATCAGGGGATTTTTTCCTGAACAGAGAAATCGAGGTTATTTGGGGTAAACGTGGAAATGAGATGGCCATAACTAGTAGGATGGTTTAAGAGAGAAAATAATGGAGGGACATTGAGATAAATCGCCAATATTCGCCTTTCATTTGAAGTTCACTCTCCAACAAATTTTTTTTTTTAATTTTTAATTTAAATTTAACTTTAATAATAATTTACTTATTATGGTCGTTTGTATGATTTTTCTCATGATTTGTTTACACCGCCCAAGAATGGTGAGCATGATGAGAAATCGCTCCACCGATTGAGTTTTTTTTTTTTTTTTTTCATGCTGTAGGAGTACTTGTGACGGTCTTGACAAAATTGACTCTCCAAGTTATGGAAAACTTGCCATATTGCTTATGCAACTTCCCAAAGTATCTTTTCATGTGCCATTCTGGAAAGTGGAGATATAATCCAAACTGAAACAACCAGGGGTTTGATGAATCCTTCTGAAAAATATTTTGGCATCTCCGATTGTCCACTTTCGTGAGAATCACTCAGGTGTGTCCTGCTTTCAGTTAACAATACGAAACTAGGGAATTTCACCCTGAATTTTCGTCCGACTGGCTGCTGCCGTCGCGGACGTCGTCAGCCGTCCTTCTCTCAAGGAGGATCGGAACTTGTCTGACGATTGCGCTCATGGCTCCCCATTGCCTCGTCCCCCTGGGTTGGGAGGAGTTCGCCGTCCGATTGAACGCAGAATAATAGGTATATTATACTTGTATCGGCGATCCCGCTCCTCACGCGGTCACCCATCCAAGTACTAACCACGCCCGACGTTGCTTAACTTCGCTGATCGAGGGATACGGTAGTTTACCCGACGCCACATCCTGCTTTCAGTGAAAAAGTCCTGTTTTGTCATAGTTTGCCTATCGGGTGGTAAGCGTGCAAGTACCTACTTCAAACCTATTCCTTCTACTCAAACTCTACTCGTACGAACTTTTGGATGTGAGAAGGACGAAGGGACTCCATATGCAAAACGAATGGATTTTTTGACAAATTGTATACTTGATCACTGAAATATCCTAAAATAATTGTTTGAAAATACTTGTTTCATTTTAAGCATTCATTTTTGGTTTATTATTCTTGGAATAAGTTATACACCTATGTTTTCACGCCGAAGGTCGACGACTCCGATCGGCCTCAAATTTTGACATTATCCGTTTTAAGAGGTCTAGATTCCAAAACCGAAATGTCCATCCGCCGTCCGGGCCGTTTTGGGCAGTAGGAATTTTTTTCCATCTGAAATTTCGACAAAATACTCGGTTTACCATCTAGTTGTGCCTGCAAGGTTTTCAGCCCGATCGCCCAAACCCGTGGGGCGCTATGGGGCTAAAATGGGGCTACGGAAGGCGTTTTTGAAGGTTTTCAGCAATGGGGTCGAGTTAGGTGTCGTTTTCGAAGTATTTTTGAACGTAGAATCTATTTTCGGGGGTCCCGGAACGATCCGATTTCACTGTTGCTATCTACAGGGCTTTCATGGGGCTACAATTGGGATTGTTGATGGATCCCAGGTGGTCAAATCAAAGCGGAAAGTTTTGAAGAAAAAAAAAATATATATCCAAAAAATTTTTTTCCATTGACAGAATTAAATTTCTGCACAATCAACCTATACCTATCAAAGAATAATAACCCCTTGTGTGAATTTTGCAGTGTTAAAATAAAAAATAAAAAAATGAAAAAATAAAAAATGCCATAATTTTTTTTATAGAAAGAATAATAATTATTCTCCAGCTATTATTTTCCAGCTATCATGGTGGGTTCAGGGTCGCTATGAAAATCCTGCTACTGGAGAAAATCTTTCTCACTCAAAATTTTGATCGCCATTGAAGGGCCATTTAATGGAGTGCTCTAAGTGTTCAAATATAATTTTTGGCAGTGAATGTATAAATATTACAAATTAAATTAACGCCATTAAGTAAATGGCCCTTCTATGGCGAATGCAATGCATAAATTTTATGCATGCACTGCCAAATTTTTTTTTTTTTTTTTTTAAAAGCAGGAAATGCCATGTGAGAATGCCATTATTCCCATTGGGTGGAGAGGAGATGGCGAGGAGGGCCAGAAACGCCCAAAGCCCCCCCCCCCCCCCCCCCCCCCCCAAAAATCTCCCTCCTCTTGCGAGCCTTCTTTTTCATCGCTGGTGAGCTGTGATTATGCACATAACTGAAGATATGTGCAAAATTCATGCTAGCTTAGAGCGCTATTTTGTGTGTATAGACGGTACTAACTACCTAATTCACACACCAAGCGCCACTTTTACTTTTTCTAAATATAGGCGCTGCACAGTGGGGCGAAACGGCCTTTTTTAGGAACATGCTGTTCTCCTCCGTTAATACTTATACTAAAATGTTGAACTAGGTCGTTATAGAAGTATTTTTCCGCGCTGAATCGAATGGTGAGGTTTATTTCCCGATAGGAGTCGAAGGAAAGGTGGTAGAGCCTATATTAAATAATTCCTGTATCATGAAATTACTTGCTAACGTTCCGCATGGGAAAACTGGGAGAAAGATCTTAATTTAGACCAGCTGAATTAATTTATTTTATTTATTTATTTGAAAATATGAAATTTGTGTAAAGCATAAAATTCCATTTCTGAAAAAATAAAGAAAATAATATTTAAAATGATTAAACAGCCCAGTGTAAGGCTAATGATTGAAAAAAGACATTTAAAAGACATCGAACTTTTTGCTCAATTTTCTTTTTTGCCCAGTGTTATCCAAAAATACCTTGAAAATGACCACAAATTGTTCGTAAAAAGAGTCTGTTGGGCGAAGCCGCAAATTGCCGCAGGAAATTCCTTCATTGTTTGTTAACTGAACGTGTCAGGAATGCACCCATACCATCAGACTTTTAAGGAAACTTGAGGAAAAAACTTGCGAGCTGATTATCGCTCGAAAACACAGCGCTTTTCGGTAAAAGTGGTATGCCCCGACTACTTAGACGTCCAAAATTTTTTTCCCAACGTCGAGTCCTTCTACAGACTTCAAGGAATGAGGCTATCATGCCTAAAAAAATTTTTTTTAAAAATCCTGGACGGTTCCGGGCTACAATAAAATTGACCGACGCGACGCGTCAAAGCTGCAATTTCACCTCATTTTGTTAGTGATCCTTAAGAACTGGGGTAAGGAAGAAGTTTAAAAAATTGAAACTTCGTCTACAGATACCTAAGTCTACATAATATTCGGAATATAATATATTATCCAGCCCGAAACCGCAGAAGGGGGGGGGGGGGGGGGGCTGGTCAAATTGAATTGCTCGGGCCGGTCAAAAACCACCTATCCGCCCGTGTTCGTTGGATAAATCCATGAATAAGCCCAGTGGTTGGCGGTCTTATAATTTTCCTATAATTTGAGCCCAAATTAGTTCTATGACAATATGGTTACGGGTGATTCCACGAAAACTGGAAATTTTTGATGTCCAAATATGAGTGAAAAATTCTTTCTTTGTTTATAGATTTTTTTGATTAGGCTTACTTTGAAGGTTGTTCAGATGAAGTTTAGCAACGAATTCAATCATACAAGTGCTCCGTTTAGCAAGAATAGAAAATTTTGTAAATTCGTAAGATGAGGGAATGAGGTAGGTATTAGAATGAGGAAAACAAATAAAATGAGACGTCAGATTGATTTTGAATGTATAATAAATTGACTCTAGCGTACATTGCGTTGGTCTACTCAATTAATGAAAAATAGGAAATATATTTAGGTAATATAATAAAATCGTAAGAATGTAGGATCATCCTCATTCTCTCATTCCGAACCTCATTCTCTCATTTACCTATGATTAACGTGAGAGAATGAGAATGAGAGAATGAGGTTTTTGGCTTCAAAATAGGATGCTATTGCACACATTGTTATTACTGAAATTTTCAAAAATCACATGGCACAAGCACTTGGCAACGCTCACTATGTGACTGATAATCAAAATTCTGAAACTTACCGCAACTAGTTTTATGAAAGATGAGAGAATGAGAAATCAAGTGCCGAAAGATAAAATTCTCCCACAAAACAGGACACCGACTGAAGAGGGAGGATATTTTGACAATGACGATTTCTCGACGTGCAGACGCGATGTGTGGAAGTGTTGCTGACCCCATTTTTCCGGTCCTACTAGGGACATGGCGGACACACGACTTTCTCAAAATAATGTGAGAGAATGAGGTGACTACCTCCGTGACAGTCACATGATGTTGTCCTTACTCAACACGGTTCACTGTTAAAATCCGTATTCTCTAAAAAGTTGAAGGTGAAGAGCAGGTGAAAATAACGATACATTGGATTTTGGCGAAAATCTACTTGGTTCATCGTCAGTAGTTGTTGAAGTTGGAAACTCGAGAAAGGGACACGTGAGAGAATGAGGATATCGAACTTCAAATTTGAAATTTCATACCTAAGTTTTCAAGGAAAGGGATGAAACTTGATTCGAATTAAAGCTATCGTCTTCTCCCTTAAGCCCAAAAAATTTTTTTTTGAAAAATCAAATAGGAGAGCCATCGTGTTTGAAAGACCTAAAATTTCCAGTTTTCGTGGAATCACCCTTACATTTAATGAAAGCATTTTTCACAGTCTGAAAAATCAGAAAAAAAAAAAAACGCTGCAAATTTTACTCAAGAGTTTATTATTCATTGATATCGATTCGGTATCCAAAAATTAGGTATATAGGTATCAAAAAATTTTTTTAAATCTACTTAATAATTAGGTAGGTACCTATGTAATGTGAAAAAATATTTATTGATACTTTGGTACCTAAAATATAGGTTATAATATAATTTTTTTTTTAATTTTCTTGTAAAGTTTGCGGACGGATGTGGGACCCCGAAAAATGGATTATCCGTGCAAAATTACCTACTCGACGTAATTTTGGACGTGGTTTTCCGATCGGAAAACGACACTTTTTTTGACCTTCTGACATCCTTCAAAAATCCCATTTGTAGCCCCGGGAGAGCCCCATATAGGATATTATCCTCACAATGAGATTCAACGGTCCCTAATATATGGGATATTATCCTCACAATGAGATTCAATGGTTCTGGACCCCAGAAAATGTATTCGTAAATAATTCTTAATAATTTTAAAAAAAATCGATCTCATGCTTCAAGAGGTCTGATGGTGGTCCTGGGGGGGGGGGGGGGGGGGGTGAGGGGGGTGAATCGGAATCCGAGGTTCGTTTTACCCCTAGACGCAGAGATTCCGCTGTACAGTACCCAAATGTTCAAAAAATTCACTTAATTTCCAACTTCATTATTTTACAACGAGCAGGTGCTTTTCTTACAGGAAATTTATCCTCGGTAAGTGCAATATCATATTTTTGGCGACTGTTCAAAGTTTAAAAAAGAGAATTTCTAAGTTAGGTCTAAACTGGGAATTTGGTGTTTTTTCCGCTTAGGGTTTAAAACTTTAAACAGTCGCCAAAAATCGGCTATTGCACTTACCGAGGTGCGGTTGGTCGCATTCGACGCAGAAATGTACCAAGTATATGGCGAAATTTTGTTGGTTCGGCTAAGTACAGTAGGTGTTGCAGAATTTTCAGAATAGTTAACAAAAGTCTTTAGGATTGATAAAAAAAAAAACCCACGTTTTTTTTGTAGTTTTTCGGCAAAACACGCATGAAGGAAGCTTTTCAGACCCATCAACATAATATATATTATATATTATGTATATGGGCGTGTTGAGCGTTAAATTTCCTGTAAGAAACGCACCTGCTCGTTGTAAAATAATGAAGTTGGAAATTAAGAGTTTTTTTTTAACATTTGGGAACTGTACAGCAGAACCTCTGCGTCTAGGGGCAAAACGGACCTCGGATTCGGATTCAGCACCCTCAAACACCCCCCCAGGACCACTATCAGACCTCTTGAAGCATGGGATCGATTTTTTTGTAGAGCAGTGTAATTCATCTTGAATTATTTAAGTCACAAATTGTTTATCGCCATACTACTTGGGCTGGGAATTAGGAGTATTAGGAAACTGAGTATGTTGGATAATTTGTATTCACGATTACTAGTACCTACCTACTACTTTATAGACCTGAAGAGATAATTTTTTACCTCATAATATAACATATTCGGTATGATAATATTATTATGGTGTTGTATTGTAACATCATAATATGATGTTTTCATTTGGGTGTTCATTTCTGTTACCATTTTTTTAAAGGCTTGTACATTGATATAATAATTATTATACCCTAATATGATAGTATAATTATTATACTATGATAACAATTGATTAAAGCTGATAATTTGGGGATTTCACTGTGGGGATTTATAGGGCTTTCATGGGAATTCAAATGAGATTTTTGAAGGATCCCAAAAGGTCAAATAAGGTGTCGTTTTCCCAGTAATTTTGGACGCATAACTCATTTTTTGAGGTCCCTCGACTGTACCTACGAACATAGTACAGAGAAAAATAGATACCTACTTTTTAATTTTTTTTTTTTTCAAAAAATTATTTAAATATTTAATATTTATTTAATGGCACAGAATTAGTTTTAGCACAAATTTTCTACCTAAAAAATTACAAACCCTTGTGTAAAATTTCCAGCGTTCTTGGTCATTAAATGACCAACGTTAAAATTTTTAAGGTCCCAACCTCCAATTCCTGGATGTTTGGACAGTTAGGAACCATTGCAACACAGTTATAGCTGTTTAAAAATATCGAAACTCACCTACTTGAGAAGAAACTGCTGTGCCAGGAGGTGCGACTGAACTGAATGTTTCTCGAGGACTGACGTGTCAGCAGCAGCCCCTCTTCCCTTCTCCAACACCAACAGGAATGTCCAGCGACCGACGCACAGTGAGAGGAAACAGCCCCGCGAAATTGGCCGAAAATCGAACGTGATTGTTAGCAGGGAACTCATCAGTTTTGGATAGAAATCCACTATCTGTATTACACCGATTTCCATTTTCACAATATAATATAATTATAATCTGGACGGTCTTTCGTTTATTCCTCTCAACCAACAACATGAACTTAGCGAACAAATCAAACCAAAAACTTTTTTGTGGTTTTTAATTACAAAGAAATAGTACACGTTTTTCGTTAATTGTTTCTACGAAAAGGTCGATAGGTACATCAAAAACTGAATTTTTCCTGGTATCCCTGAGGTGTTGCTATTTTTCACTAAATTTCGGCCGGTGTGCCCTAGTAGGCCAGTAAAATAAGGCCGAAAATGGGAAAGAAAACGGATTAATTCGGACCGAAGCGGAAATCGTTTTAATACCTTCTAATGGTCCTAAATACACGGAATCTTAGTTTGCGCCGTCGCAGGTGGTGAGCTTAACTTTTGGCAGCCGAAAAACTGCGACATTTTTGCACTTTTTTCAGTTTTTCGCTTTTAACTCGGAAACTATCCATCCTACAGAAAAAAATATACTTGACAAAATGAAAGAGCATTAAATTTGCTATTCAAAACACTCCATAATCATCAAAATCGGTTCAGCGGTTTAGCCACAATCGTTCGTAAAAGATAGGCCATTTTTACCAACTTTCGTCAAAACCACACGTTGGTCACAGTAAGACCGCTGTAACTTCTAAACAACGGCCCAAATCGAAAAACGTTATAGAATCAGAGTGGTAGAGAATCAAATCTCATGTTAAATTCCTTCTTCGACGGCTCATTTACGTCACGACCAGAAATGTTATGTACATTTTATATCAATCCGAGAATCTGGTAATTTCCTTTAGATCTGGTTGATTAAATCAACCAGATAAATTACATTTTCATTTACTTATTTATGTTATTTATTGTGTATTCATGATTATTTACTTATTTAGATTTTATTTAGTCAGTATTTCATTTTCTTTCATTTAATTTTTACTTCACTTAGTAATTAATAATAGGAAATTAAGGTTCTATAAAAATGAGTCTTCGATAAATTAGAGTTTATTGGTAGTATATAATATATACTACCAATAAACTCTATATTATATTATAATATATAATAGGTATGAACGAAGTTAAGTAGTCAGCCAAACTTGAATCCTGAAAAAAGTCATTTGGGGTTATTTACCTATATTCGAGGTTTTTTTTAAGGTGGCGGAACGTTGTGGGGGTGAATCTCCGAAAAGTGCCATTTTCGGGGTCACATATTTGAACATTGAAAAGCGAGAAATTCCGAACTTTTTTTATGGTAATAAACTTGCATTACCTTGGTGATTATTGTGTATCAATGGCTACGCAGCAACTTTCATCGTTCAGCTGTTTGACAGCCAGATGAATGATTACGACCAGATGAATGAAAAATGAGATTGTAGACGGAATTTAAAAGAGAAATCCAGCGAATTGAAACCATGGTATATAATTTTTTAACGAAAAGTGTCAAAATCTTGAGTAAAGGCAAACTCCAGCGCTGTCATTTACTGGCTTTCTTTTGCTGTGATATTCATTCATCTGGTCATCAAGAATGTTTGTAGGCCAGATGAATGAAGACCAGTGGAATGAAATTTTTTACAATAAATCACTTGTACTAGTAGATAAAGGTAAAACAGAAAAAACAAAGAGCTCATCATAATCTATGCAGGTGTTTCTAAAAAATGGACTTAGAGCGTTCTGATTGATCTACTGGAACACCCAAAACCATGACCAGAAGAATGAATGAGAAAAAAGTCACGCACCTGATCTTTCCCAGAGAAGTTGTTTGGAGGCCTACAAGATGGATAATAGAGAGACCTCATGGTGAGGGATTGAAGCCACGGGCTTCAGTGGTGCCACTTGTAGCATAAGAATGTTCCCACAAGTTGTTGTTTCCCTTCACCAAGCATGAACTTCAGGAGCCAGATGAATGAATTGAAAGCTCGGGACAGGACGATTATCAGCAGTAGTTGCTAACCTTCATTAACTAAATATTCAAAAGACATAAGCTCGTAATCTACAGGCTCATAGGCACTAGTAAAAATATTGGCGGATTTTTTCCTTCTCACGTTTAGGTGGGGTACATGCTGAAAGTTGACTACCTCATGATGGGGACAGGCCAGATGAATGAAAAATTGACCATTCAACCCAGATTTTACCTGTGAAATATTGAACTGAAAAACACCAACTGACACGGAAGAATGGAGCCCGTACCTATAGACACATAGAAAAAAAATTGCTTTCTTATCATGCCCAGAAGTAGAGATATTGTGCCGGGACAAGAAAATGGCACTTTTCGTAGATTCACCCGTTCTATTCATTCAGAATCCACGGATTCTTGGGCAGTAGGTACCTATCGTGCTCTTCTCCGAATACCATGGCCATGGTCGGAATAGTGTCCTGCTCGTCGTCGTCTTCGTCATCAGTTAGTGGAAGCTGAGATGAATTTTCCACTTCGAATGGAGCATTCAAGCACGATTGCCCCTTGCAATTGTAGCATATTGCCGAGCACTTCAGCCCGTGCTTACGGTGCCGAGAGAGTGCCATACTCTCGTTTTGGTTTATTATTCTTGGAATAACACACCTCGGTATGTTTTCGCGACGGAGGTCGACGACTCCGATCGGCCTCAAAATTTGACATTATCCGTTTCAAGAGGTCTAGATTCCAAAACCGAAATGTTGGTCCGCCGTCCGAGCCGTATTGGGCAGTCTCGATTTTTTTTTTTTTTTTTAATCTGAAATTTTGAGAAAATACTCGGTTTACCATCTAGTTGTGCCCGCAAGGTTTTCAGCCCGATCGCCCAAACCCGTGGGGCGTTATGGGGCTAAAATGGGGCTACGGTAGGGGTCGAGTTTAGTGTCGTTTTCGAAGTATTTGTGGACGTAGAATCCATTTTTGGGGTCCTGGAACGATCCGATTTCACTGTTGCGATCTATAGGGCTTTCAAGGGGCTACAAATGGAATTTTTGAAGAATCCCAGGAGGACAAACATTTTTCAAGTAGGTAAGTAAAAACAAAAAATTAAAAAAAAATTTGAAAATAAATAAATAGAAAAAAAAATTCTCTACACTTTTTAGCGCAACCTTTAAATCCTCAAAAATGGAAATGTGTGCTCATCTCTTCGACTTTTTTTTTTTTTTTTTGTGTTTGTGTATCACAGCATCACGCCCGAACGGCTGAACAGATTTTCATGAGAGTGGTCTCATTGTGATCAGCGAGTTCTGGGGTTGGTTAAAGGCTATCAAAATCACCTCCGTCGTCGACGATTCGTCCGGTCCCGACGACATAGTTTGGTCGTTAGATAGCTGTGTCAAGTTACGAATTCTTAGTTACGGTTTTGGTTTCGTAGTAACAGAAAGATAGCGCTCTTCTATTCAATTCAATTGATGGCTTGTTTTTATTGACACAGAATTAAATTTCTGCACAAGTAACCTATATCGTAGAATAATAAACCCTAGTGTAAAATTTGCAGCGTTTTAAAATAATTTTTTATTGAGTTAAAATCAATTCTTGCACAGTTTACCTAGGTAAGTACCCACTTCAACGAATAGTGAACCCTTTAAAAAATTTGCAGCTTTTTTGTTGTTGTTGTTCAGTAAACGAGTATGATATCGTCACGTCCTTACGTAAGTACCTACCAAACTAAGGTAACTGTTACGCTCGTACATTAACAGCAGTAGGCCAGCAATCACTTGCGATGTTTCACACCTATGTGCCACTGTCAGCTACACAAGTTTGAGAAAATGGGGCGCACAAAATGTAATCAATATTGTCACTAAAGAGTTTTATTTCAGACAAATAACGATTAAGTCAGTATACATGTCATACCTAGTCAATGTTCAGGAGGTTACTCAGTAGTACAGTTTCTGAATTCATGGAGTGCATTTTTGCGGAATTATTATTTAATACACTTGTACAACATTTGCCCAAGAACCCCATTGGGTCAAAATTTGCGCTTAGCACTTGATACTACTACTACTACTACTACTTAATAAGTGATAATTTTAAACCATGTAGGTTTACATTATTTGGATAATTATAATTCATAAATTTACGTACAATTCAACTCCTTACCGTTAATGTTTACTGGTTATTTTTGTGTAGTTTACATCAATGTTATGAGTCAATTCGCCGCATCCTTCTTGAAATATGTAATGCATCTAATTTGGGTTTGACAGTACTTCCAACTTGAACCTTCTCCAGCCGAGATTCATTGAGTCTTTTCGTGGATATTCCTCACGTGTGATTTCAAGGCCGCGGCTGTTCTACCCTTGTAGTTGCACGAACCACATGAGAAAGGCCTCTCGCCAGTGTGAGTCCTCATGTGGATTTTCAGTTCGCTTGCTTTCTTCGCCTTGTAGTCGCATGAGTCACATGCGTACGGTCTCTCGCCAGTGTGAGTCCTCCTGTGCAGCTTCAACAGATATTTAATACTACACCGATATGGGCACGATTCGCACTTGAACGGTTTCTCGCCTGTGTGGGTCCTCATGTGGCGAATTAGAGTGGAACCTTGTGCACATTTGTATTCGCAAAACGAACATGCGTAAGGTTTCTTGCCAGTGTGAGTACTCATGTGACCCCTGAGAGCAGATTTATGATTAGTTCGGAAGTCACACGAATCGCATTTGAACGGTTTGAGGGCTGAATGGGTCTTCAAATGAATTTGCAACATAGAATGACTACCACACTTGTAGCCACAGGTCTCACACTCATATGGCTTCTCCCCAGTGTGGGTCCTCATATGAGATGTCAGAGAACCAGAAGTTACACACCTGTAATCACAACTGCCGCATACATAAGGTTTTTCTCCTGTGTGCGTCTTCAAGTGTCTTGTGAGGTTACCACCAACGTTTGATCTGTAATCACAGAAGCCGCAAGCGTAGGGCTTTTCGTTGGTGTGAATCATTCTATGTCTCGCCATGTGGCCGACAGATCTGCCTCTGAAGTCACAAGAATCACACTTGTACGGCTTCTCCCCCGTGTGGGTTCTAATGTGCCTAGCCAAGCTCCCTTGCGTTTTAGTTCTGAACTCACAGTAGGTGCATGCGAATGGTTTTGCATCAGAGTGGGTGGCCATGTGAGCCTTGAGTTGACCAGCTCTGATAAATCTGGTGTCACAAATAGTGCACGCGTGTGGTCTCTCACCCGTGTGTTTCAACATATGATGCTTCAAATTACTTCTTTCGATGCATTTGTACGAGCAGAGGCTGCAGTGATTGTTTTTCTCGCCAGTGTGTGTTTTCATGTGCCTGTTCAAGGCAGTCTTCCAGGGGGTTTTGTAGTCACACGAAGTGCATGCAAAACGCTTGGGTAGATGGATAGAAATATGGCTTCTTATGCTATCCTTTGAACGGGCTTTAAAGTTACACACATCACAAGTAAATGGCTTTTCAGTTGAGTGAGTCCTCATGTGTTGCTTCATGTCCCCACTAATGTTGCTTCTGTAATCACACATGGTACACTTGATGCGTTTCTCTCCAGTGTGACAGAACGTATGCCTTTTCATGATTGATGATGTGGCTCCTTTGAAGTCACATGATTGACAAGAATACGGCTTCTCCCCTGTGTGGGTCCTCATATGAATAGTCAAGTAACCACTCGTATTACACCTGTACTCACATGAAGTGCACTGATAAGGCTTCTCACCGGTGTGTATCATCATGTGTTTACGCAGTCGAGCCTTGTCTACAGCTTTATGCCTGCAGTGATAACACGAGAACGGCTTCTTGGGTGTCTTCGAAGAGGCCATTTTTATATTGCTGGTCAGTTCAGCACCCGGGCAGGGATCTGAAAAATAAAGAGAAATATACGTAAAAGACTTGTAGGTAGTAGCTATTTAATGTTGCAGTTAAGCCGCTAGTTGGAGGATCCTGAATGTTGACCTGAAATGACAAATTTTACTCAGCACGCTACCCCCGTAAAATTGATTTTCTTTGGTTCCAGACTAAATCTAAGACTAAATTCAAGCCTGAACCAGCCTAGTTTGTGCCACCGCTCTTCCAGGAAGACCAACCTGTTTGACCTGTTTTTAGGGCTCCGTCCTGCCAAACGTAATACCTGTATGTCTTGCTTTCAGCGAGAAAGCCCTGTTTTGTCACTGTTTGCCTATCGGGTGGTAAGCAGGCAAGTACTTACTTCAAACCTATTCCTTCTACTCAAACTCTACTCGTAGGAACGTTTGGATGTGAGAAGGACGTAGGGACTCCATATGCAAAACGTAGGGATTTTTTAGACAAATTGTATAAACACTGAAATTTCAGTGATTTCAGTTTTTTAGGATATAATATATCCTAGGATATAATATATAATATATCCTAAAAATATATAATAAGCGCCCCACGGGTTAGGGCGATCGGGCTGAAAACCTTGCGGGCACAAAGTTGTGCCATCTAGTTCTAGATGGTAGACCGAGTATTTTGTCAACATTTCAGATTAAAAAAAAAAAAAAAAAAAAAAAAAAAATCCTACTGCCCAAAACGGCCGGCTCGGACGGTGGAGGGACATTTCGGTTTTGGAATCTAGAGCTCTTGAAACGGATAACGTCACATTTTGAGGCCGATCTGAATTATCGACCCTCGCCGCGATTACATAGGTGTATTATTCCAAGAATAATAAACCAAAAGCCGGCATTTAGACATCATCACAAATATAGAAAAATCTGTACAATAACCATTTTCGCACATTCCTACATTTCGGGTCAGAGAATTGTTCATCAGGAACGAGGGATAAGTTAGGTAATACTTAATATGTATTATATATTATACTACCTATCCTAACTGGAGGGAACTCTTGTCTCTACGCACAAGCAAAATTGTAGGTATTGCACTGTGGTTGGAATGAAAGGTCTGGCGCAGTATCGCACACCTTCTGTGCCGTTAGTAACTGAGGTAAGTAGTAAGTTTAAGGACACTCACCTGCTTGAGAAGAAACTGCTTTGCCAGGAGGTACAACTGATGTGTGTGGTGTGACTGTATGTTGAGAACTGATGCTACTCTTGCAGGCGTTGCAGAGGCGATAGAAAGTAATCGTATCTAGAAGGAACCCAACTGTTCCTTTTGTTTGGTTTTGGGGGTAATAAAAAGGGCCTGCATGTTCACTTCTGTTTGTCACATAAAGGCGTAGGTATAAAGCAAGGGTCCCCACTGAGGTCAAATACCTCGAGCAAGGATTTCGCCCGTGTCAGCAGGTATATGCCCACTTGTCTGAAGTAGGAAGGCCTCTAACAGATTTCTCACGATAGTTGTTTCCTACTTTTTGCTTCCTACATACTCTTTACATCCCCTGACTCTACTTTCCTTCCAAACTTACATTAACGGAATCATTCGCTTTCGGGATAAAACAAATTTTTGAAGCGTTGATTTTGGGGTTTGGGCAAACCTTGAAAAAATTAAATGGTTCACGGCAAAAAGCGCAGTGGGTTTAGGCAAATGCTCCAGAGAAAAACGCTGCTAATTTTACACAAGGGTTTATTATTCTTCGATATATACATACCTATAGGTAGGTACCTAAACATATAATACATTTATATTATGTTAATTGTGCAACACTGCGTCATTGTGAAAATATTTTCGAAAAAAAAATTTTAATTAAAAAAAATTATTCTATACAATGTTTGGAGAGATGGTTGTAGGAAAAAATTTTCCAGGAAAAAAACTTCCCCATGGGAGAAAATTTCCCCGGAAAATATTTCCGCAAGTAGGGATGCAAATCTATTTTAGATTAAATCGAAAAATCGATTTTTTAAATATATTTGTCCACCACAGGTGTATACACTAAGCTGGCCACCACAGGTGTATACAATCTCAATCTCGGGAGGGGTGTAAATGAAAGTCGACATCGAGTGGTGGTGGTGGGGGGGGGGGGGGGGGGGGTGTTATAACAAAAACGCTGCAAATTTTACACAAGGGTTTATTATTCTTTGATATACGTTACTTGTGCAGAAATTTAATTCTGTCATGAAAAATTTAAAAAAAAAATTTTTTTTTGGATTTTTTTATTCAAAAATGTGTTTTTTCAACAATTCTGTATTTTTTACTCGAAAAATATTTAACATCCTGGGATCCTTCAAAAAACCCGTTTTTAGCCCCATGAAAGCCATAAGGTTCGCCCCAGTGAATTGGATCGTTCCGGGACCTCAAAAAATGGATTCTACGTCCAAAAATACTTCGAAAACGACACCTAACTCGATCCCATAGCTAAAGCCTTTAAAAAAACCCTCCGGTAGACCCATTATAGCCCCATTGCGCCCCACGGGTTTGGGCGATCGGACTGAAAACCTTGCGGGCACAACTAGATGGTAAACCAAGTATTTTGTCAAAATTTCAGATTTTTAAAAACCTACTGCCCAAAACGGCCTGGACGGCGGACGGACATTTCGGATTTAGAATGTAGATCTCTTGAAACGGATAATGTCAAATTTTGAGCCCGATCGGAGTCGTCGACCCCCGTCGCGAAAACATAAGTGTATTATTCCAAGAATAATAAACCAAAAGTACTCGAATTTGGGTGCCTTAAATCCATCGGGAGGGGTGTGTATGAAACACGAAATCGCGTGGGGGGGGGGGGGGGGTATAACGGAAAAGTACCAATCTCACACCTCCAACCAATACGTTCACACCTGAATATCAGTTCAACTGTTCCCAAGTTACCTTGGTAAGCACATCTAGATATTTCATTTTCACCCAGCTTCATGTACCTACCGACTAGTAACAACAACTAACTGTGTAAAACACTAATAGTTATTATTCCTCTCTCATTTTGTATACATATAATTTCAAATTTAACTCTTGTGTAAATTTAATTTCTCAAAATTCAAAAGTAACTTCGATTCATATTCAACAATTCAAATCTTCATAATACTTTTATTAACATTATATTCATACTTACCATTTGTATACATTTAATAATTAAATGACCATGTTAACTGCTAGGTACCTAAGTCATCATTTTTCTTATCTCCACAATTTATACCTCCTAATTTGTTTTCATATTCCAACTCAGTCATTCCTAGTATCAGTAACCTTGTCAAATGGGTCCATTTTTAAAATTACCTCTAACAGTTCTCCATCTCACTGCTCACATAATATAATATATTTATATAGATATATTATAATATATTATTATAATATTATTATAGAGTATTTGTATTAGGTACCTCTAGAACAATCAATCTCTCATTTCAGTAGTAGCATTGCCAAATTGTTTTTTCAGTCGTTTCACTTGGCATCAGTCATGGAGCCAATAATTGGCTTCTGAAATTATTATTTTAAAGCGCTGCAAATTTTACACAAGGGTTTATTATTCTTTGATATACGTTACTTGTGCAGAAATTAAATTCTGTCAATGAAAAAATTAAAAAAAAAAATTTTTTTGGATTTTTATCTAAAAAAAATTTTTTTGGATTTTTTTTGTTCAAAAATGTGTTTTTTCAAAAATTCCGTATTTTTTACTCGAAAAATATTTAACATCCTGGGATCCTTCAAAAATCCCATTTTTAGCCCCATGAAAGCCCTAAAGATCGCCCCAGTGAAATCGGATCGTTCCGGGACCCCAAAAAATGGATTCTACGTCCAAAAATACTTCGAAAACGACACCTAACTCGATCCCATAGCTAAAAGCCTTCAAAAAACCCCTCTCGTAGCCCCATTATAGCCCCATAGCGCCCCACGGGTTTGGGCGATCGGACTGAAAACCATGCGGGCACAACTAGATGGTAAATCAAGTATTTTGTCAAAATTTCAGATTTAAAAAAAAATTCCTACTGCCCAAAACGGCCTGGACGGCGGACGGCGTACGGCGGACGGACATTTCGGATTTAGAATGTAGATCTCTTGAAACGGATAATGTCAAATTTTGAGCCCGATCGGAGTCGTCGACCCCCGTCGCGAAAACATAGGTGTATTATTACAAGAATAATAAACCAAAAGTGGGTCCATATTCCAACCATTACTATTGTCAAACTCCCCACCAACATTCTGCACCGGTTTCATCATTTTGGTTTATTATTCTTGGAATAATACACCTATGTTTTCGCGACGGGGGTCGACGACTCCGATCGGGCTCAAAATTTGACATTATCCGTTTCAAGAGATCTACATTCTAAATCCAAAATGTCCGTCCGCCGTCCGCCCTCCGGGCCGTTTTGGGCAGTACGAATTTTTTAAAAAATCTGAAATTTTGGCAAAATACTTGGTTTACCATCTAGTTGTGCCCGCAAGGTTTTCAGTCCGATCGCCCAAACCCGTGGGGCGCTATGGGGCTAAAATGGGGCTACATGAGGGGTGTTTTGAAGGCTTTTAGCTATGGGATCGAGTTAGGTGTCGTTTTCGAAGTATTTTTGGACGTAGAATCCATTTTTTGGGGTCCCGGAACGATCCGATTTCACTGTGGCGTTCTATAGGGCTTTCATGGGGCTAAAAATGGGATTTTTGAAGGATCCCAAGAAGTTAAATATTTTTCGAGTAAAAATTAAAGAATTTTTGAAAAAACACATTTTTGGAAAAAAAATCCCCTCAAAAAATTTTTTTTGAAATATAAAAATTCAAAAAAATTTTTTTTAAAATTTTTTTTATTGACAGAATTAAATGTCTGTACAAGTAACCTATATCACAGAATAATAAACCCTTGTGTAAAATTTGCAGCGTTTTTACTTTACTCAATTACCTTTCTTATACCTTCAGTATAATATACTGTTATGGTTGTTCTCTGTGATGATAATGTCTAATGTTTTTCTTGTTAGGGCTGTAGATGAGTGTAACTGCTCGAAACCGGTCCCTACGCTACTTATTTAAATAAACAATTCAGTACTCAGCAGAGGAGTCTTTTCTCACCCTAACCACCTCACGTCACGATCATCCTGTAGTACACTGAGGCAACAATGTTGTTCTATTTAAAGTGTCTTAGTTTTTTCAAAAACGCCGATCCGCCCCTGGACAGTAGGTACAGTATTGATTTACTCACGTAGGTACAATAATTGAATTATTCAACACATAATTACAGTTTAAACAATTATTTAAAAAAAAGAAGTTAATTTAACAATCAGTAAATTTGAATTTCTCTTCGTCTTGTACGCTCGCGACAGTGTAAATAAATCTAAATATTTCATCCAATTCCATCCTACAATAATCATCAATAGCGAGAGTTTCAAGGCTTGATTATTACATTTAATGAGTTCCGCGTGCACGATGGAACCTGGTCGTTCAAGCAGCCTTCTTGTGGATATTCCGCTGGTGCGCTCTTAAGGTGCTGATTGCTTTCGCCTTGTAGTCACATGAATCACATGCGTACGGTCTCTCGCCAGTGTGAGTCCTCATGTGCAACTTCAATACTTGTTTGTCAATACACCGGTATGAGCACGATTCGCACTTGAATGGTTTCTCACCTGTGTGAGTCTTCATATGGTTTGATAGGCGGGAACTCTTTCCACATTTGTATTTGCAAAACGAGCATGCGTAAGGCTTCTCATTGGTGTGGGTCCTCATGTGACCCCTGAGAGCGGATTTGTGATTAGTGCAGAAGTCGCATAGATCACATTTAAATGGCCTAAGGTCAGAGTGGGTCATCAGGTGACTATTCAGACTAGTTTTGTTGCCGCACTTGAAGCCACAGGTCTCACATTCATACGGCTTCTCCCCAGTGTGGGTCCTCATATGAATTTTCAGAGTACTAGACGTTGCACACCTATAATCACAATTGTCACATACATAAGGTTTTTCTCCAGTGTGCGTCTTCATGTGAATTGTGAGGCTGCTAAGCATGTTTGATCTGTAGTCACAAAAGCTGCAAGCGTGCGGTTTTTCATCGGTGTGAATCTTTCTATGCCTTGACAAATTACTGTAAATACTGCACTGATAATCACAAGCATCACACTTGAACGGCTTCTCCCCAGTGTGGGTTCTGATGTGCCTAGTCAAGCTCCCTTGTTGAGTAGCTCGGTACTCACAGTAGGTGCATGCGAATGGTTTTTCAGCGGAATGGGTGGCCATATGAGCCTTGAGAACGCCAGCTGTGGTAGTTCTTTTGTCGCAAATGGTGCACACGTGTGGCTTCTCACCTGTGTGTGTCAACATATGCTTCTTCAAGTTACCTTGATGAGAGAACTTGTATCTACAGATGGCGCATTGATATTTTTTCTCACCAGTGTGGGTTAACATGTGACTCTTCAAGCTGCCACTCGTCGTAGTTTTGTAGTCACACAAAGTACATGTGAAACGCTTGGGTAGATTATGATGGATGGCCATAATATGCTTTGTCAAGTTACCCTTTATATTGCATCTGAAGGTACACACGTCACAAGCAAATGGTTTTTCAGTAGAGTGAGTCATCATGTGTCTTTTCATGTGCCCATTGGTATTACATCTGTAATCGCACAGACTACACTTGATGCGTTTTTCACCAGTGTGTCTCAGCATATGTGCTTTCACGCTTGCTAGTGTGGCTCCTTTGAAGTCGCATTGTTCACAAGAATACGGTTTTTCGCCAGTGTGGCACTTCCTATGCCGCTGCAGGTCGCCTGCAGTGATAGATCTGTAGTTGCACAAATCACACTTATGCGGCTTCTCACCTGTGTGGGTCATCATGTGTTTACTCAGTTGAGACTTGTACGTAGCTTTATATCCGCAGTGATAACACGTGAAGTGCTTCGAAGATGCCATTCTCGTCTTGTTGGTAAGTTCAGCACTCGGACAAAAATCTGTAAAATGAAAAGAATTTAGAAGGTCTTGTAGCTCTTCAAAGTTGCTAAAGGATCCTAAAGTCAAATCGCCAGTCAAAAACGACGATAAAACATGTAAAAAAAAAAAAAAAAAAAAAAGGAGCGACAAAACTGTCAGTCGAGACGGTCTGTGGAAACAAATCTACATTTTTGCTTACCTACTTTGAAAAAAAGTCGCCGAGGTTTCGAAAAAAATAAAATAAAATAAATAATAAAATTAAAAAATAACGCAGCAAATGTATACAGTGGTTTATTATTCTTTGATATAGCTTACTTGTGCATAAATTTAATTCTGTCAATAAAAACAGTTTTCGGGGAAAATTGTTCTTTTTGGGTTTTTTTTAAACAAAAATGTTTGAAAAAAAAAAAATCAAAAAAAAAATAATTTTTTTTAAGTAGGTACTTTTGGTTTATTATTCTTGGAATAATACACTTATGTTTTCGCGTCGGAGGTCGATGACTCCGATCGGACTCAAAATTTGACATTATCCGTTTCAAGAGGCCTAGATTCCAAAACCGAAATGTCCGCACGCCGTACGCCGTCCGGGCGGTTTTGGGCAGTAGGAATTTTTTTTAAATCTGAAATTTTGACAAAATACTTGGTTTACCATCTAGTTGTGCCCGCAAGGTTTTCAGCCCGATCGCCCAAACCCGTGGGGCGCTATGGGGCTACGGGAGGGTTTGTTTTAAAGGTTGTTGGCTATGGGATCAAGTCAGGTGTCGTTTTCGAAGTATTTTTGGACGTAGAATCCATTTTTGGGGGTCGCGGAACGATCCGATTTCACTGTGGCGATCTATAGGGCTTTCATGGGGCCCTTTAAAATCGGGATTTTCGAAGGAGCCCAGGATGTTAAATATTTTTCGAGCCAAAAATAAAGAATTTTGAAAATAAAAATTTGTTAAAAAAAAAAAAAAAAAAAAGTTTTTTGAAAAAAAAATCTCAAAAAATATTTTTTCCCAAAATTGTTTCCATTGTCAGAAATAATTCTTGCACAAGTAACCTATATCAAAGAATATAAAACCTTTGTGTAAAATTTGCAGGGTTTTTGGTATATTATTCTTGGACTAGGTAATTACTGTAATGTAATGTCATCGCGACGGAGGTCGACGACTCCGATCGGCCTGAGAATTTGAAATTATCCGTTTCTAGATTCCAAATCTGATATGTCCGTACGCCGTCCGCCGTCCGGGCCGTTTTGTGCAGTAGGATTTTTTTTAATCTGAAATATCGGCAAAATACTTGGTTTACCACCATCCAGTTGTGCCCGCAAGGTTTTAAACCCGATAGCGCGAATTTTGGTTTATTATTCTTGGAATAATACACCTATGTTTTCGCGACGCGGGTCGACGACTCCGATCGGCCTCAAAATTTGACATTATCCGTTTCAAGAGGTCTACATTCAAAATCCGAAATGTCCGTCCGCCGTCCGCCGTACGCCGTCCGCCGTAGGCCGTACGCCGTACGCCGTCCGCCGTCCGGGCCGTTTTGGGTAGTAGGAATTTTTTAAAAAATCTGAAATTTTGGCAAAATACTTGGTTTACCATCTAGTTGTGCCCGCAAGGTTTTCAGTCCGATCGCCCAAACCCGTGGGGCGCTATGGGGCTAAAATGGGGCTACAGGAGGGGTGTTTTGAAGGCTTTTAGCTATGGGATCGAGTTAGGTGTCGTTTTCGAAGTATTTTTGGACGTAGAATCCATTTTTGGGGGTCCCGGACCGATCCGATTTCACTGTGGCGTTCTATAGGGCTTTCATGGGGCTAAAAATGGGATTTTTGAAGGATCCCAAGAAGTTCAATATTTTTCGAGTAAAATTTAAAGAATTTTTGAAAAAACACATTTTTGAAAAAAAAAATCCCCCCAAAAAATTTTTTTTGAAATATAAAAATCCAAAAAAAAAAATTTTTTAATTTTTTTTATTGACAGAATTAAATGTCTATTCAAGTAACCTATATCACAGAATAATAAACCCTTGTGTAAAATTTGCAGCGTTTTTTCAAAAATGTTTCGTTTTTTTACTTGAAAAATGAGAAGCCATTCATTACACATGTTTCAAGTATGTGTTTACAAGAATGTGAAGCCATTCATTAGCGATTCCTTTAATAGCAGATGCCAATTAGATTTAATTGATATGCAGTCACAGTCTGATGGACATACTATGCAGGTACTTGAAAAATATTTGACCTCCTGGGATCTTTAAAAATCCCATTTACAGCCCCATGAAAGCCCTATAGATCGCAACGGAGAAATCGGATCGTTCCGGGACCGCAAAAAATGAATACTATAGCCAAAAGCCTTACAAAAAAATAAATAAATAAAAAAATTAAAAAAACTCCTCCCACAGCCCCATTATAGCACCATGGCGCCCCACGGGTTTGGGAGATCGGGCTGAAAACTCTGCGAGCACAGCTAGTAGATGGTAAACCGAGTATTTTGTCAACATTTCAGATCAAAAATAAAAAAATAAAAAAATAAAATAAAAAAATAAAATCCTACTGCCCAACAGGCCTTGACACGGCGTACGGACATTTCGGTTTTGGAATCTAGAAAAGAGTTATGTGTCGATTTTGAAGTATTTTTGGACGTAGAATCCATTCTTTGAGGTCTCAGAACGATACGATATCACTGTTGCGATCTATAGGGTTTTCAAGGGGCTGCACATGGGATTTTTGAAGGACCCCAGGAGGTCAAATATTTATCAAGCAGGTAGGTAATAAACAAAAAACGCTGCAAATGTCACACAAGGATTTATTATTCTTTGATATCGGTTAATTGGGCAGAAATCTAATTCTGTGTCAATGAATGAAATTTTTCGATTCTTACTTTTCAAAAAAAAAAAAAAAAAAAAAGGGATTCATTTTTCAAATTAATTTTTTTTTTTTACTTGAAAAATATTTATCCTCCTGGGACCCTTCAAAAATCCCATTTTTTGCCCCATGAAAGCCATCCCATGCATGGGATTTAATTGGATCGTTCCGGGACCCCAAAAAAATAGATTCTACGTCCAAAAATACTTCGAAAACGACACCTGACTTGATCCCATAGCCAAAAACCTTTTTCAAAAAGCCTCCCGTAGCCCCATTTTAGCCCCATAGCGCTCCACGGGTTTGTGCGATCTGGCTGAAAACCTTGAGGTCACAACTAGATGGTAAACCGAGTATTTTGTAAAAATTTCATATTCCTACTGCCCTAAACGGCCCGGACGGCGGATGGACATATTGGTTTTGGAATCTAGACCTCTTGAAACGGATAATGTCAAATTTTGAGGCCAATCGGAGTCGTCGACCTCCGTCGCGAAAACATAATACTATTATGTTACCTATGTACCTAGGCGTACCTAGTATTCCAGGAATAATGAACCAAAATTTTTTTTCTTTGCCACCAATTTAAATTTCTGCACACGTAACCTATATCAAAGAATAATAAACCCCAGTGTAAAATTCGCAGCGTTTTATTTTGGGGTGAGGAGTTTTTTTAACAGTGCTATCCCTCCCCTCTTGGAGGATTGAATCCTCCAAATTTTGTGCGGAGGTAGATTTTGAAATGATAGAAGAAACCGGATCATGCCCACGAATTGAGGATTCAATGGACACCCCAATTTTTTGGAGGATCAAATTTTTCGATTTACTGTAGATCCATTCAGCAATCAATAATAACAATTCTATCTAGAAAATGTGTATCTGATGTTACACATTGACTGAGTAGATAAGAGTGATTTGCTTGGCGGACATTATTAGTGGTGGACATGAAGCTCAATGCTCAATAGGTTTATTCTAGGAGCATAAGTGTGAGGCAATTGAAGAAGAATTGTAGGGTGAGAATTACTTTCGGGCGTCCCACAATTAGTAGGTAGGACTACCTACTTCACGGTCAGATACAGCGGTATAAATAACAACGGTACCTAATGAACAGAAGAAACTCACCTTCTATGTGGAAAGAAACTGCTTTGCCAGGAGGCACAACTGATGCGTGTGACCACAGAGCGTAAAAAGAGTAGAAGCGGCGCCCCTCCAAGCGCGGGAAGCCCTGGCTCCTGATCCCCCACTCCAGTAGCCTCCAATCCAACCGGTGCAGGTGTACAATTTGGTGGTAAGGCCTTCTCTTGAGGGCCCTCCAGAGGGTGTTATACCAATGACCCCCATCGAGTCGAAACCAGGGATCTGTTACACTACCTGGATCACTAACCGGCCCCTCCTAACGTAGCCAGCTTTCCGTCCGCCGACCTTTCTCTTCCCCCCCCCCCCACTCTTCACCGGCAAGAAGACGGCACCACGGCACTCCTCAGCTACTGGCTTGCTGAGTGTGTGCACTTCGGCTTATTTGAAACATTTTACAGTGCAATGGTGAAGTCGTGTGACGCTGTGAATTGTACCAAACGGCAGGCTAAAGGTGGAGGACTACCATTTCACAGGTGAGTCAGTAATTTAACATCATTTAATTGATATAACACATATGATAAATGCCTTGCAACGATGCACTTTTCAGTGGTAAATTGATTGTTGTTCATTCGCTGACTGTTATTCATTCCAATTTATTTCAGTTTTCCGAAAGAACCAGATCTTTTGAAAAAATGGATCATATCGATGAAAAGGGACAATTATAAGCCGTCAAAACACTCTCGAATTTGTGGGGACCACTTCACCGAAGACGATTACCAAATTCGACCGAATGCATCGTACAAATTGTTGAAGCAGGGAGCTGTACCATCTGTTTTTGATTTCCCTGCACATTTACAACCACCGCCGAGGAAGAAGAGAAGAACTTTGAAGAGAATTGAGGTATGGTTTATCAAAAATGTTATCTGATTTTCCAAATCTGTCTGTGGCGGGCGCTGCAGGCCGCAATTAGAGGCTTTGAATCAGTAGGTAGGTACTATTTTCAAAACAACGAAACGTTCTTTATATTCACAGCCCATATCAACAGAAGAGATAACACTGCCAAGCAAAGAATCTGACAAAGAAACCGAGAATCCAACATCCCAAGGGACAGAAATTCGTACAAGAAGACCTTCAAAAAGAAAAGTAAGTTATAGTAGGTACCTACCTACCTAGTTTGTTGCTAGTGAGTTTGCTAACCAGGTTCCTCAAGGTCTATTTAAAAAAGGTTGCGCTAAAAACTATTACTAGTACAATAATTCCTCGCAACTACTACTCGTTTAAATTTTTCATACGCATGCTATATAGGTATTCATTTATTTGCTTATAGCGGACACCCTCGCCCAGGAAGCTATCTCTTCGCCGGAAAGTCAAAGTTCTGCAACAGAGACTGAAAAGAAAAGAGAGCAAAATTGAAACCATGAAGAGCCTCATCACCTGTCTCAAGGAAAAACTAAAATCTCCTATTAAGCTAATCGAACCGATGGAATGACTTGCGTCTCAATAGAAACGTTCATTATGAACAAAACTCAATCTTTTTTTGAGCATTCAGTGTTCTGGGAGCATGCTGCGGACCCTTACACTGACACAACCCATATTTTAAGATTAATAAATATGATAGGAAGATTTTTTTTTAAATCGTACGCTTTTACTTGGCCAACAAAAAAAAAAATATTGAAATAAACGCCAAGAAACATGGTTTACGTCAAAGGCTGACGAAACTTATATTGTTTAATAACCAATGAGTAAAAATTCTATCCCCTAAACTCTGTACCTATATATATATAAATTTGTCGTTCATATTAATTTGTAAATAGTTACTTACCTACGTAAATAAACTACTCTGTACTTACCTACCTATTTCATTCTTTCAACGCCTTTCACCTACCTTTTAGTTATACATACAGACGCTCATAATGCACAACAAGATTATTTAAATCGAACAAAATCTCCATATTCTCCACGGTAAGGAGAAATAATTGATTTTTGGAGTGAACTAAACGTGGGGTATATATACGCATATATGCGGCGAGAGGGTTTCTTGTCGGTAAAGGGTGGGGGGCCTTGGTTTCTCGAGTCGGACCGCTTCCGAGCTCACTAGCCGGCGATCCAGTAGGTATAACAGATCCCTGGTCGAAACTGAAAAGGCGGGAAGAAAAAAGTAACTCTCGCGGGTCCACTGACCCCCGCCGACGTGAATGTAAAATGGACACTGACCCTGACTGAGAAAAAAACGACGAACTGATTGGTTGAGTGATTGAATAAAGGACCTGTTATCTCTGTCGACCGGGAAAGTTTGTGCCGTTCTGCAAAGCTCATTTAGTTGAGTGGAAGCTTTGTTCAGAGTCGAAAAAAATGTGTGTCCTCCAAAATCGAAATTTTTACGTTTCAGGGCCTCCTGAGCATATGTGATTCTATGTCCCTCTGTCTATTTATCATACTGTCTGTCCAGGTTTCCTTGTTACAGGCATAACTTCAACAATAGATTCCACAATAATCGGATCAAAATAATTAGGCCAGTCAATCTAACCCGAAAAAACGCTGCAAATTTTACACAAGGGTTTATTATTCTGTGATATAGGTTACTTGTACAGACATTTAATTCTGTCAATAAAAAAAAATTTAAAAAATTTTTTTTTCGATTTTTATATTTCAAAAAAAATTTTTTGGGGGGATTTTTTTTTCAAAAATGTGTTTTTTCAAAAATTCTTTAATTTTTACTCGAAAAATATTTAACTTCTTGGGATCCTTCAAAAATCCCATTTTTAGCCCCATGAGAGCCCTATAGAACGCCACAGTGAAATCGGATCGTTCCGGGACCCCCAAAAATGGATTCTACGTCCAAAAATACTTCGAAAACGACACCTAACTCGATCCCATAGCTAAAAGCCTTCAAAACACCCCTCCTGTAGCCCCATTTTAGCCCCATAGCGCCCCACGGGTTTGGGCGATCGGACTGAAAACCTTGCGGGCACAACTAGATGGTAAACCAAGTATTTTGCCAAAATTTCAGATTTTAAAAAAAATTCCTACTGCCCAAAACGGCCTGGACGGCGGACGGCGTACGGCGGACGGCGGACGGACATTTCGGATTTTGAATGTAGACCTCTTGAAACGGATAATGTCAAATTTTGAGGCCGATCGGAGTCGTCGACCCGCGTCGCGAAAACATAGGTGTATTATTCCAAGAATAATAAACCAAAAGGGCACAACTCGCAAAGTTATATGTAACTGCGGATTTTGGTTTATTATTCTTGGAATAATACACCTATGTTTTCGCGACGCGGGTCGACGACTCCGATCGGCCTCAAAATTTGACATTATCCGTTTCAAGAGGTCTACATTGAAAATCCGAAATGTCCGTCCGCCGTCCGCCGTCCGCCGTCCAGGCCGTTTTAGGCAGTAGGAATTTTTTTAAAAATCTGAAATTTTGGCAAAATACTTGGTTTACCATCTAGTTGTGCCCGCAAGGTTTTCAGTCCGATCGCCCAAACCCGTGGGGCGCTATGGGGCTAAAATGGGGCTACAGGAGGGGTGTTTTGAAGGCTTTTAGCTATGGGATCGAGTTAGGTGTCGTTTTCGAAGTATTTTTGGACGTAGAATCCATTTTTGGGGGTCCCGGAACGATCCGATTCCACTGTGGCGTTCTGTAGGGCTCTCATGGGGCTAAAAATGGGATTTTTGAAGGATCCCAAGAAGTTAAATATTTTTCGAGTAAAAATTAAAGAATTTTTGAAAAAACACATTTTTGAAAAAAAAATCCCCCCAAAAAATTTTTTTTGAAATATAAAAATCCAAAAAAAAATTTTTTAAATTTTTTTATTGACAGAATTAAATGTCTGTACAAGTAACCTATATCACAGAATAATAAACCCTTGTGTAAAATTTGCAGCGTTTTTTATATGTAGTGAAGGTCCTTTTGAGGAGTTCATACATCCCTGGAAACCTTGAGCTTCAATTTGCCCGATTCCATTTTTCCATTTTTTGGTTTATTATTCTTGGAATAATACACCTATGTTTTCGCGACGCGGGTCGACGACTCCGATCGGCCTCAAAATTTGACATTATCCGTTTCAAGAGGTCTACATTCAAAATCCGAAATGTCCGTCCGCCGTCCGCCGTACGCCGTCCGCCGTCCGGGCCGTTTTGGGCAGTAGGAATTTTTTAAAAAATCTGAAATTTTGACAAAATACTTGGTTTACCATCTAGTTGTGCCCGCAAGGTTTTCAGTCCGATCGCCCAAACCCGTGGGGCGCTCTGGGGCTCTAATGGGGCTACGGGAGGGGTTTTTTGAAGGCTTTTAGCTATGGGATCGAGTTAGGTGTCGTTTTCGAAGTATTTTTGGGCGTAGAATCCATTTTTTGGGGTCCCGGAACGATCCGATTTCACTGGGGCGATCTATAGGGCTTTCATGGGGCTAAAAATGGGATTTTTGAAGGATCCCAGGATGTTAAATATTTTTTGAGTAAAAAATACAGAATTTTTGAAAAAACACATTTTTGAACAAAAAATAAAAAAAAAAAAATTTTTTTGAAATAAAAATCAAAAAAAAATTTTTTTTTTTTTTAATTTTTCCATTGACAGAATTTAATTTCTGCACAAGACTTGTTACTTAGTTATAGGTTACTTAGTAACCTATATCAAAGAATAATAAACCCTTGTGTAAAATTTGCAGCGTTTTTCGTCTCGGGCCCCTGGGACTGGCAGGCGAGAAGGCAGACGGATGGTCGAATCCTGTCAGAATTTAACAACACACGAAGTACGTATGTACTAATTGTTGTAACTAGGTAAACCTGTGCTACCTTGCTTCCCTAGTCCTAGCTAGTAATCTTAGCGTGTTTTACAGACTATACCTATTTCCTGATGATGGCGTGTAGCCGAAAGCTTGAACACGAATAAACAGAGAGAAACCACCTGCCGTTTTTGTTGGCGCAAAACCCCGTCGTAATACTTGAAAACCACCGGCCATAAACAATTAGGAATGGAAGTGCTCCCGAATTTCGGGTTAAATCATCCTGTACCGTGTTGTTAGAAGTCAAAAAGGGAAAAATACATCATTTTTGTGACAAAAAGTCTTTCACGTAGTTTACAATCATCTTAAGTAATTTAGGCCGATTCAAAAACCACTGTGAGTGACGTCACCTACAGGTGTTCCGGTTTCCATTCAAAAGACACCAGAGTGCAGGTCGATTGTTTCTTTTATTTTCGATTTTTTCTTGGTGTTTGGCTCTAGTGACACTGGAGTTACGCGAAAATGGCCGTGTTCGCTTTGTTTTGAATGTGATCATGCTTATTTACTCAACTTACTTATGATATAAATTAACTTATTCCAATGAACGATTCTTCAGTTTTTAGTTTTGTAATGGTGGCCAACTTGTCGACCAATAGGAGCTGAACTCGGGTTTCCGCCAAAATTCAAATAACAATTTTTCCATAAATTTTATAAATTCATACGAGCTTGCAGTTTGTGTTTTAATCCCATTTTTAGTATTATTTGGAGGCCTTCTATCGATAAAAAAAAATCCAGAAACGCTTCCATTCCTAATTTAGTATTCAAACCAGCAGAGGAGTCGTTCTCTCTTCCTAACCAACTCATTGGATTAGACCTCTGCACCATCTGAAAACAACCACTTTGTAAGTCGGTATATAATATATACCGACTTACAAAGTGGTTGTTTTCAGATGTGTATGACATATTATGTCATACCTAGTTAATGTTCAGGAGTTTACTCAGTGGTACAGTTTCTGAATTCATGGAGTGCATTTTTGCGGAATTATTATTTAATACACTTGTACAATATTTGCCCAAGAACCCCATTGGGTCAAAATTTGCGCTTAACACTTAATACTACTACTACCTACATAATAAGTGATCATTTTAAACCATGTAGGTTTACATTATTTGGATAATTATAATTCATAAATTTATGTACAATTCAACTCCTTACCGTGAGGAATCATATGTTTACTGGTTATTTTTGTGTAGTTTACATCAATGTTATGAGTCAATTCGCCGCATCCTTCTTAAAATATGTAATGCATCTAATTTGGGTTTGACAGTACTTCCAACTTGAGCCTCCTCCAGCCGAGATTCATTGGGTCTTTTCGTGGATATTCCTCATGTGTGATTTCAAGGCCGCGGCTGTTCTACCCTTGTAGTTGCACGAACCACATGGGAAAGGCCTCTCGCCAGTGTGAGTCCTCATGTGGATTTTCAGTTCGCTTGCTTTCTTCGCCTTGTAGTCGCATGAGTCACATGCGTAGGGTCTCTCGCCAGTGTGAGTCCTCATGTGTAGCTTTAACAGATATTTAATACTACACCAGTACGGGCACGATTCGCACTTGAACGGTTTCTCGCCTGTGTGGGTCCTCATGTGGCGAATTAGAGCGGAACCATGTGCACATTTGTATTCGCAAAACGAGCATGCGTAAGGTTTCTTGCCAGTGTGAGTCCTCATGTGACGCCTGAGAGCAGATTTATGATTAGTTTGGAAGTCACACGAATCGCATTTGAACGGTTTGAGGGCTGAATGGGTCTTCCTGTGAGTGTTCAAAATAGTGTTATTACCGCACTTGAAGCCACAGTTGTCACATTCATACGGTTTCTCTCCAGAGTGGGTCCTCATATGAGTTGTCAGAGAATCAGACGTTGCACACCTGTAATCACAACTGTCACATACATAAGGTTTTTCTCCAGTGTGTGACTTCAAGTGTCTTGTGAGGTTACTACCAACGTTTGATCTGTAATCACAAAAGCCGCAAGCGTAGGGTTTTACGTTTGTGTGAATCTTTCTATGCCTCGACAGATCACTGATCAGTCTGCTTCTGAAGTCACAAGAATCACACTTGTACGGCTTCTCCCCAGTGTGGGTTCTGATGTGCCTAGCCAAGCTCTCTTGCCGATTGGTTCTGTGCTCACAGTAGGTGCATGCAAATGGTTTTGCATCAGAGTGGGTGGCCATGTGAGCCTTGAGTTCGCCAGCTGTGGTAGTTTTCGCGTCACAAATAGTGCATGCGTTTGGCTTCTCGCCTGTGTGTCTCATCATGTGCTGCTTCAAGTAACTTCGTTCGATGCATTTGTACGAGCAGAGGCTGCAGTGAATGTTTTTCTCGCCAGTGTGGGTTTTCATGTGCCTGTTCAAGTCTTCTTTCCTGGAGGTTTTGTAGTCACACGAAGTGCATGCAAAACTCTTGGGTAGATCGTAATGGATAGACGTATGGCTTCTTAAGCTATCCTTTGAACGGGTTTTAAAGGTACACACATCACAAGTAAATGGCTTTTCAGTAGAGTGAGTCCTCATGTGTCGTTTCATGTGCCCCGAGTTGTTGCATCTGTAATCGCACATACTACACTTGATGGGTTTCTCTCCAGTATGTTTGTACTTAATATGCCTTTTCACGCATGCTGATGTGGCTCCTCTGTACTCGCATAATTGACAAGAATAGGGCTTCTCGCCAGTGTGGGACCTCTCATGGCGCTGCATGGCTCCTGCAGTGATACATCTGTAGTCACAATATTCACACTTTTGCGGCTTCTCCTCTGTGTGGGTCATCATATGACGAGTCAAGTAACCTTTCTTATTACACCTGAATCCACACGATGTGCACTGATAAGGCTTCTCACGTGTGTGTATCATCATGTGTTTACTCAGTCGAGACTTGTTCGTAAATTTAGATCCACAGTGATAACACACGAAGCGCTTCTCAGGTGAGTTCGAAGATGCCATTGTCGTATTGTTGTTGAGTTCAACTGCCGGGTAGAGATCTGTAAAATGAAAAGAAGTTATGTAACTATTCATTGTCGCACAGTAATTATTAGGAAAGTAAGTAGAAAGTGAACATTGATAGTACCCAGTACCCGCCCTGCCAGCACGGATCGCAGGCCAGGGGTGATAGATTTTTTTAACGCCCCACGTGCGCCCCTATCTACCTATTTTGCATACCTAAATAGTTCTGTTTAAATTTAGAATAATTTTGCATAAACAAAGCTTAATCTAAATGTTATCATCTTTGTAAACAAAAAATAACAACTAAATCAACAATTAAAATAACAATTTTAAAATAATTTTTCCTTATTTGCACGTTTTTAATGCGCAAATTTGCGCACGATCTGACTTCAGAATCACATTCTGGGGTCTTTACTGAACACATAGAAAGAAAAAACTCATTTTTTCGATTTTCGGATTTCTTTTCACTATTTTCGATCTGTATAGTCGATGAATGAAGATAATATTTTTAATGTCTTCGGATACATGGCCTGAATACAAATCAATCGAGGTTTAATTGCTTAATTAAAATGTGGGGCTCGCCACGGCGAAAAAACTGGAGTGGAGAAAATGCCGATTTTCAACTTTCCGCCCCTTTGCTCACCTCCAGACAGCCAGAAGCGACAATACCAGTATGGTTCAGCTAAAGAATCTTCATTAAACCGATGGGCCAGTTGCGTTTTTTATTTTTCGAATTTCCGCCAACTTTTAGCGTCATCGGCCCCTGTGCGCCGTCCTGGCCGTTTTGGGCAGTAGGATTTTTTTTTTTAAACTGAAATTTTGACAAAATACTTGGTTCACCATCTAGTTGTGCCCGCAAGGTTTTCAGCCCGATCGCCCAAACCCGTGGGGCGCTATGGGGCTACGAGTGGGGTTTTTTGAAGGCTTTTAGCTATGGGATCGAGTTAGGTGTCGTTTTCGAAGTATTTTTGGACGTAGAATCCATTTTCGGGGGTCGCGGAACGATCCGATTTCACTGTGGCGATCTATAGGGCTTTCATGGGGCCCTTTAAAAATGGGATTTTCGAAGGATCCCAGGAGGTTAAATATTTTTAGAGTAAAAAATGAAGAATTTTTGAAAAAACAACTTTTTTGAAGAAAAAATCCAAAAAATGTTTTCTTGAAAAAAAATTCAAAAAATTTTTTCCTAAATTTGTTTATTGACAGAAATAATCATCGTCATCGGCCCCTGTGCGCCGTCCTGGCCGTTTTGGGCAGTAGACATTTTTTTTAAATCTGAAATCTTGTCAATGTACTCGGTTTACCATCTAGTTGTGCCCGCAAGGTTTTCAGACCGATCGCCCAAACCCGTGGGTCTCTATGGGGCTAAAATGGGGCTACGGGAGGAGATTTTTTGAAGGCTTTTGGCTATTGGATCGAGTTAGGTGTCGTTTTCGGCGTATTTTTGGACGTAGAATCCATTTTTTGGGGTCCCGCAACGATCCGATTCTGTGGGGATCTTCGGGTCTCAAATGGGACGTATGAAGGATCATATGAGGTGGCGTTTTCTGAATTTTTCTCCTCCAGCGTGGGGGCTAATGTCAAACACTGCAAATTTTATACAAGGGTTTATTATTCTTTGATATACGTTACCTACTTGTGCAAAAATTAATTCCGTTTTTTTTTTTTTTTTTGATTTGGAAAATTAAAGAATAAGGTAATCAGTACATTGTTTGGACAGATGTGGGACCTCGAAATAAGGATTGTAATCCATTTTTCGAGGTCCCACATCAGATGTTGATTCTGTGTTGTAGGTACAATTTTTTTTTTTTTTTTTTTTCCACCCAGAAAGTGGTATTTGACCACCTGGGATACTTAAAAAGTGTATAGCCCCATGAAAGCCGTTTAGGTAGATCCCCACAGTGAAATCGGATCGTTCTGGGACCCCAAATAATGGATTCTACGTCCAACATACATCGAAAACGACACCTAACTCGACCCCATAGCCAAAAGCCTCCAAATAACCCCTCCCGTAGCCCCATTTCAGCCCCATAGCGCCCCACGGATTTGGGCGATCGGGCAGAAAATCTTGCGGACACAACTAGATGGTAAACCGAGTAGTTTGTCAAAATTGCAGATTAAAAAATATAATAAATCCTATTTCCCTCTTACGATTCGGACGAATATTCTGTATTTTGAACCCCCCCCCCCCCAATAATTTGATGGTTTGCGTAGGTTTTCCAGTATATTTCGGTTCAGAGAATTGTATGTAAGGTAGGTAGGTAATAGGTACATTTACTATCCTAACTGGAGGGAACTCTTTAGGCACAAGTAAGATTTTATTGCACTGTGGTTGGAATGAAAGGTCTGGCGCAGTATCGTTCAACTTCCGTGCCGTTAATAATTGAGGTCATAAGCAAAAGAGACTCACCTGCTTGAGAAGAAACTGCTTTGCCAGGAGGTACAACTGATGTGTGTGGTGTGACTGAATGTTGAGAACTGATGCTACTCGGCAGCGTTGCAGAGGCGATAGAAAGTAATCGTATCCAGAAGGAACCCAACTGTTCCTTTTGTTTGGTTTTGGGGGTAATAAAAAGGGCCTGCACGTTCACTTCTGTTTGTCACATAAAGGCGTAGGTATAAAGCAGGGGCCCCACAGAGGTCAAATAGTGTCAGCAGGTATATGCCCACTTGTCTGAAATAGGAAGGCCTCAAACAGATTTGTCACAATAGTTGTTTCCTACTTTTTGCTTCCTACATACCTACTCTTTATATCCCCTGACTCTACTTTCCTTCCAAACTTACATCATTCGCTTGCGGGATAAAACAAATTTTTGAAGCGTTGATTTTGGGCAAACCTTAAGAAAATTAAATGGTTCATGGCAAAAAGCGCAGTGGGTTTAGGAATTGAATAGAATAGAATATTTTTTATTTGCAAAAGCCAAAAGGCAGTACAAACGTCGAGCGTAAAGGTACTTGACAATAAAATAATACTTTCAGATACATAATACCATAGCAGCTATGAAAATCAGATAAAAATAAAAACCGCACATGAACATATAGAAGCAGGTAAAAGCAAAAACATTACATCAAGGTTGAGGTCTCAGCATACAAAACAAGTAAAGGTGCGAGAGACTCAACAAACAACCCAGTCAATTTCCAGAAATTCCTCCAGGGAGTACAACTCAGCCCTAATAAGTTTGAGTTTCACCACCCTGAGGAAAGACTTTATAGGGAGCCCTCGTACCTCCTGCGGAAGTGTTGAACAGACGAGAGCCCACCAACATTGGGTCACCCTGCTTAGCGGTACTGAGGGGAGTGAAGGGGACGACAAGATCGCCACGGGACCGAGTGTAATGGTCGTGAACTCCAGAAACCTGAGGAAGGCTCGCCAAATTGGTCCTCACAAGGTTCAGGACTGCCAAGACGTACAAACCTGCGATCGTCAACAGGCCCAGACGAGCAAAGGAGCCTCTACAACTTTCGTTCCACGAGAGATTGGCCAAGATTCTTACAGCTCGCTTTTGCAGCCTGAAGATATTGAGTGCATGGCTCGAATTTCCCCAGGCTATGACGCAGTAACTTGCTCTGCTTGCGAAGCAGGCATGGTAAACCGAAAGCAGCACCCCGTCAGACACCACCCCTCTCAACCTTCTTATCATGTAGATTGAGGAAAACAACCTAGGCACAAGCGCCTCGACATGAGACAACCATGACAGACGGTTATCCATCGTCAAGCCCAAGAAATTCACAGCCTGATCCAAACGTCTGCTCAGGCCTACCTCGAGAGTCTGTGTCTTTTTCGAGTTCAAGACCAACGCATTGACGGAGCACCAATTCTCAATCAAAGACGACCCGAATTGCAGATTTTGGTGCAACTCTTCTCGCGAAGAACCCGTGGCCAAGGCAGTGATATCATCAGGCAAATGCTCCAGAGAAAAACGCTGCAAAAGGGTCTAGCCCAGTACGGCAGTCAAATGTCCCCTCTCGCCAAATTTGATTTTGACTTGGGGGATGGATCAAGCTTGAAAAATAAGGCCCGTAGCCAAAATTTCAGCTCCCAAGACCGCTTATAGAGGGCGCTACGATAGAAAACGTGTTTTTCACTGTTTCAACGATTTATGCGAACTATTGGCGTTTTCCGGGTCCGAACCTATTTCATCTAAAAATTGGTCGGAAAATGCATCTGCCCTATTTTTTCAAATTTTTGGCGCCAATTTTGAATGTTTTTAGGCCAATTTAAAACTAAAAATCGATTTTTAAATAGGAAAATTGATAGGTGCCTCTGATTTGAACTCTGCTTCTTGAACGATTTTTAGTGTAGGTACTTTCACCCCCCTTAGTTCAAAATCGGATCAAAGTGGTAGAAAGTACCTAAAAATTGAAAAAACTCTTTTTTTTTTGCCGTTTTTCGGCTCTTAAAAGACTGTTTGTGACATTATATTAACTTTACAAGATCGAGAACTCGCTGGAGATTTTCTAGCAACGGCTTCTATTTTCATTGCTAATAAAGTCTTTATACGACATGATAAGTTTTTTTTTTTCAAGCTCCTTAAACTGTTATATGAAACATTATATTTTATAACAAAATTCTTTGTAATAATTTGATGTAACTTCTCATGAATTTGGGCAACACTGTTTATTTTAAGGAATTGAAACATGGAAATGCTGTACGTTAGCTGCGGGCTTCGCTTCGCACACCTCTTCAATAATTCAATCAAGTGAGTGCTTGTCTAAAAGGCTTGCAGATTACGGAAATGATGGCATTAGCGACCAACTACGAGATGTATAGAAATGTTACCAGTTCCTTATAATCTAGTAAAATTGGAAATTCTAGCAATATGGACTGTAATAATAAGGGAAAGAAAGTGTAAAGTATAAAAGATGATGCAAATGAGTTTCTGCACTAATCGTGATTTTTTTTTTTTTTTTTTTAATAATGAATCCTTTATTAATAATACTGAGTAGAGAGATCTCGCCAAGAGAACCCCAACAAAAACGAAAACAAAAACAAACACCAGAAACAACAACAACGAAACGGCAACCAACAGAAAAAGCCTGGAACAGGGAGCCTGGAGATCCTTCGGTGTTGTTGGAGATGCTCTTGTGTCCATCCGGGCGCCGGTGTTCTGGGAGTTCTTGGTGTTCTTGGTGCCGCCACCGTTATTCGCCGCCGCTCACCTGGACCACACCCGCCCCATCTTCTGTGCCGAGCGTTCGAATCCGCCGGCGCGTGTTCCGGATCCGGAGGCCCACAGCCCCCTGATGAGAGCTAACTGGGTCTTCACCCTGACCCACCCAGAAACCACGGAATACGGCTTATCCCATTTCTCGGCGAGCGCGTGGGCCAGGCGCTTCAGGTAGCAGTCGAACTCTACGTGCATGGCACCATCGCAAGACACAACCAGTGGTGTGAAGGAGCCCCTCAGGTCTTCCGCAGCCGCATCATACTTGGAGTGCTTGGCTCTTGCTGCGTTGTTGGCTGTAATGGCCCAGTCCTGGGAAGAGTAAGAGACGGCATTTATAATGCGGACGTCGAAAAACGCCGGTCTCTCCCTCTCCCAGACTCCACGGGCTTTGAAGTCAGCCACTAAGGCCGGGGATATCCCATCTGCCTCTTGCAGAACTGGCTCTACGGAGACTCCCCCCAGGCACTTTCTGCTAGTTGGGCGCAAGAGTCCCGCAGCTGGTCGTGGCCTCTTTTCATGCAATTCAAGGCGTGGGTCAGCCCGAACGTGATTTTTTATTTCAAGAATACAATTCAAGATTGAATACTGCACAAGTTCTTTTATTATTCCGCGCCATTTACGAATACTCTATGGGTAAAGTAGATTGAAAATATATTCCTTTTGATTCTCTGCATATCATTTAAATTCCTATTAGTTGATGAATGATGTTTTTCGTCGATGACTGAGCTATTCTAGAACTGTGACGTATTCATTAAAATTGTCTCTAAGGGGAAATGAAAAGCGGAAAATAAGTAAATCTCTCTGTCCGATTCTAAATTGGATCCTCATGAATCCATGGCAATTTTCAGAAGTTGGTTTTAATCTTTATTTTTAATTTATTTTTTTAATTATATTTTTTTTTAATTTCAAATGTTGTGTCAGAAAAAAATCCCTTTTGACATTTTCATGTCTTTACTTTGGCACACAACCGAAAAAAGCCTTACCGAAACCCGTGGCAACCCGTATCTTCCCGTGGAAGTGGGGAAAAATATAAAAAAATCCCGTATATCCTCGAGACTTTAAGTAGACCATGATAGCGAGATTTTTTGAACAATCTTTTTATTATTTGAAAAAAAAAAAAAAAAAAACGAAAATGTTTTGTAATTTTTGAGTTTGAGTTGCCTCTTATTTCTTTTATCAAGACGATCAATTGAAAAATCAAGAAGAATTGATTGTTTAAGTAATTAGCTTGAAAAAAATTATCATGTCGTATTTATACGACATGATAATTTTTTTATAAAGACTTTATAAAGACTTTATTGGAAACTAGCTGCTCCGGCTCGCTAGTGGGGTGTATTGCCGCCTGTGGGTGAATTGCCGCTTGTGATTTGTGTAAATCATGGTAGGTACATGTCGACACCTGCACGGCAAAAGGGCCAAACTGCATTTGAAACACTATTTCTAAAACGCTATTGGCTATAGCAAAGCCCATATGGGTGATAACAACACGATTTTTTTTGCAACTAGTCGGAAAATCTATGTAGAATTAATTTCCAATCAGTTTTCAAAGTTTCCGCAATGCGGAAAATAAACTAAAAGTAAAATCTGCAAGACGAAGCAGATTGGCCCTTTAAGCTTGATTTGACCTTGAGAGTCACGAAGATCAAAGGGCCAATCTACCAGTTTGGCCCTTCATATACATTCGCTCTCACATACCTCACAAAAACTTAAAGGGCCAATCTGCTGATTCCATTTCAATTTATAAATTATTTCTCTGTCTGAAATCGTTAATAGTAATCATTTTATTGCTGTAATGGAACAATAGAGGAGTGATGAGCTGTGTAATTGTGGTGAGCCATTACTTTCGGATTCTCCCTCTTTTAGCTGAATTCAAAAGACTAATTTTACTTGTTTGGTAGGAAGACAGAGGGAAGACTCGCAAAAAAACGCTGCAAATTTTACACAGGGTTTATTATTCTTTGATATAGTTTACTCGTACAGAAATTTAATTCTGTCGAAGAAAAAAATGTAAAAAAATTTTGTTGGGGATTTTTTCTTCAATTTTTTTTTTTTTTTTTCAACTATTTTTTATTTTCTACTCGAAAAATATTTAACCTCCTGGGATCCTTCAAAAATCCCATGTTTAGCCCCATGAAAGCCCTGTAGATCGCCACAGTGAAATCGGATCGTTCCGGGACCCCCAAAAATGGATTCTACGTCCAAAAATACCTCGAAATCGATACCTAACTCGATCCCATAGCTAAAAGCCTTCAAAAAACCCCTCCCATAGCCCCATTTTAGCCCCATAGCGCCCCACGGGTTAGGGCGATCGGACTGAAAACCTTGCGGGCACAACTAGATGGTAAACCAAGTATTTTGTCAAAATTTCAGATTTAAAAAAAAAAAAAAATCCTACTGCCCAAAACGCTCCGGACGGCGGACGGACATTTCGGATTTTGAATGTAGACCTCTTGAAACGGATAATGTCAAATTTTGAGGCCGATCGGAGTCGACGAACCCCTTCACGAAAACATAGGTGTATTATTCCAAGAATAATAAACCAAAAACCATTGATGAACTAACCAAATTTGTATTTTTTATCGTAAAATTTCAAAAAACGCAACACTTAGAAAAGAAATGGATCACATCAAGTCTAGTCCCGATAATTACCTGATAATTCATTTTTTATTCAATAACATCCTCTTCATCAGTCTCGATGAGCTCATCACGGACGGAAGGTGCCGTTTTCATCTGGAAATATTCTGCGTGGAAGTGCTCAGGTATTGCTCCTTTGGCACATAAATTTGTCAGATCTCAGTGCTTCAACACTGGGATTGGAAGGTCATTTGCATAGAGCTGTTTAGGTTGATGAGTTTGCGCACTTCTACATATTTTTCCAGTAAAATTCGCAATCGTACCCTGGAACCAACATCCAAGGTCGCAATGAAAAACTGGCTGCACACTATCGAATTGCCTCTTGCCTGCGACGACTCCGATCGGCCTCAAAATTTGACATTATCCGTTTCAAGAGGTCTACATTCAAAATCCGAAATGTCCGTCCGCCGTCCGGGCCGTTTTGGGCAGTAGGAATTTTTTTTTAAATCTGAAATTTTGACAAAATACTTAGTTTACCATCTAGTTGTGCCCGCAAGGTTTTCAGTCCGATCGCCCAAACCCGTGGGGCGCTATGGGGCTAAAATGGGGCTATGGGAGAGGGTTTTTGAAGGCTTTTAGCTATGGGATCGAGTTAGGTATCGTTTTCGAAGTATTTTTGGACGTAGAATCCATTTTCGGGGGTCCCGGAACGATCCGATTTCACTGGGGCGATCTATAGGGCTTTCATGGGGCTAAAAATGGGATTTTGAAGGATCCCAGGAGGTTAAATATTTTTCGAGTAGAAAATAAAAAATAGTTGAAAAAAAAGTTTCTCTATTGACAGAAATAATTTTCGCACAAGTATCCTATATCAAAGAATAATAAACCCTTGTGTAAAATTTGCAGCGGTTTTTTAATGTGCTTCAGCACGAAGTTTTTTTTTTTTTGAACAGGGGCCAATTTCCAGAAGTGATAGGTCACAAGTCATCTGTCTTCTTCAGGGAACTTCGAACAGCACTGTTTTTTGCACTTTGCACCACATCCAGGCTTAACCGCTCTTGCTGGTATAAATTGCCCTTAGTGTATTCCAATCCTTCATTTTTGAACAATTTCCTTGCTTTTGTTTTTTGTCCATGTTGTTATGTCGCTATTCCTCGTCTTTGCAACGCTTTCATGTTTGAAACAGTGACCAAAGAAAGGTCTTGAGCTTGCTATCTTCCCGTGGTTTCTGCAGATTGGCCCTTTGATCAACGTTGGTATTTTCAGATTGGCCCTAAACACGTTTTCAGTTTGGCCCTAAGGAAATTCGACCTTGAGCCGGTTTCAGTTTGGCCCTTTGAACCAAAAATGCAGTTTGGCCCTTTTGCCGTGCAGGTGTCGATGTATTAACATGGTACATTTGTCTTGCATCGTCGTACAATCGTCTCTAGAATCGTTCCACCTATAATATGATATTATCTGAACTACCTACATCACAAATTTCATTTAAATATGTTAATCGCGATTCCTCTTACCCCCACCCCCGTAACTCCCTCCTTTTTGGTCGTAAAAACTCGAAACCCTGAAAAAGCACTGCCACATATTAAATCTGACTTGCGTCACAAATTTCATTGAAATCGGGCTATCCATAACAAAGCCTCCCCCCCCCCAACCGCCACCACGGCACCCCACCCTAAATACAGTTTGATAAAGATGTTAACCACCTCCTAATCGTCAACTTCAGATCAAACAATGTACCTACATTACATATAGACGCTACCTCGCAGAAGGCGAATTTCCAAATGAATCTCCTCTGCTAACTAAAAGCCAAGAATATAATATATTATTGGATATTATCCAAAAATTAGCGGAGATCCACCCTAACTGGACACTCAGGAGTTGAAACTGACACCATGGTTAGGGTTGCCAACCGTCCTCCCCCGGGGAGGACAGTCCTCCCCTTTGGTCATCTGTCCTCCCGAAACCCTGGACCTCGGGAGGACGCTCAAATGTCCCCCCTTTTCTGTTTGTGGAATGATGTTTCTTCAACAAACAATATTATCTAGCTTCACTCTCAACGCGCTAAGTACCTACCTACGTAACTAAAAATAGCGTTAACAACTACCTACCTAGCTAAAATAACGTAGACAGTTAAAACAGAACGAGAAGAAATGAGAAGAGGAAGAAGGAGTGATCACATTCCTTATCAACTTTGTATTTTTCTGTCACTTTATCTACCCTATCTTGTTTGAATACAGGTGATTGTTTGTGATTTGTCTTCACATGGATCGTGATTACTTTGTGAGATTTTTGCTTAGTTTTTGGTGGAGAAGTTGAGGTACAGTTTGTGCTAAAATGGACATGGAAACCGACAGTGATGTTGAGGAAGACCCGAAGTGGTCGAAGGCTCGGACTTCTAAACGTGCGTGTTCTTTCAACTTGTTGTGGGAGAAGGATTACCTATGGGCACGGGTAGATAATATCATATTATGGTACCATATTTACCATATTATGGTAAATCCCAAAAAAGCGTATTGCTCCTTTTGCAAGAAATCGTTCTTTATAAAATATGGTGGAATGAGCTCTTTGTAACGTCATGCCTCCAAACAAACTCATATAAGTAATGCTTCTGCCGTCATACAGAATAAAACGTTGGCATGCTTTATGTCCAGACCGACTTTCACTCCTGAAAATGAGAAAATCGTTGCCGCTTTGGTGACAAAATTGTATCTCATGGCGTGTGACACAGTGGTAGCTAGGGGAGGGATTTGATCGCTTTTGGCTATGGGATCGAGTTAGGTGTTGTTTTCGAAGTATTTTTGGACGAAGAATCCAGTTTTGGGGGTCCCAGAACGATCCGATTTCACCGTGGGGCTCTATAGGGCTTTGAAGGGGCTACAAATATGATTTTTGAGGATCCCAGGAGGTCACATATTATTTGCCGAGTAATTTTGGGCATAATATGGCCATAATATGAATTAGGTATATTATAATCCATTTTTCGAGGGTTTTGATTCCCTTTCTTGTTCGTGTTAGTTGATGGAATTTTTCTCGTTTTATATTTTATTTTATATAAATAAAATTCCCTTTTTATATCTCAAAATTTTGTTTGAATTTTGAAATTTTTCTTCTAAGTTGTTCGTGTTTGAACGTCCCCTCTAAAGAGGGACAGGACCATTTTGAAAAGTTAAACTTACAATGTAAAATTTATTATCCTACGCTGAACCCATCGATGATATCCAAATTAAGACGTTCGTCACATATGATTGAAGTGCATGTACGACAATCAATAACTGAATATTTGAATGCAGGCATGCATTTATAAAAATAGTTGCTAGTTTAATACCTGAGTGTTCTACCTAAGTCAATACCTACCTAGTTAGGTTTAATACCTCCAAATCTGTATTTTCAAACATACACTTTTTTGTCTTGTTTGTGTAGTGAAACAGTTAATTTTTTATTCCGGCCCTTCATACGTTAGTAAAATTATTTTCATTTGATAATGAATTTGTAAAACTAATACTATATTGCAAATATCAATCTTGGAGTGGATGTCCTCCCTTTTTACACGGTGTCCTCCCCAATTTTTCCCAGCGTCCTCCCGAACAGAATTTTGAAGTTGGCAACCCTAGTGTCACACACTAAGTTTCGACGTAAGTTATCCTCTCTCTACGATCTTTCTACTTCAGCTTCTAACCTTGTTGAATCCTTTCTCGTTGGGCGAACGCAGAGTGTTGTAGTTGGGTCTCGCTCATCCGCTCCGCTGCCGTTGCTATCAGGTGTCCCCCAGGGGTCGGTACTGGCGCCTCTGCTTTTCTCACTCTATGTAAATGACCTTTCTTCGTGCCTTCAATATTCCAGACATCATCAGTACGCTGACGACACTCAGATTTACCTTAAGTGCCCCACTAACGAGCTCAATCAGGGGATCGCCCGAGTCAATCTTGATCTTCAGAGAATTTCTGCTTACTCAGTTGCTAATGGTCTAATGTTGAACCCATCTAAAACTCAGACAATAATATTTTCCAAGTCTAAGCTAGCAATTTCGTGTCTCCCACCAATTTCTATTACCAGTTAAGAATCTTGGAGTCTATCTTGAGTACAATTTGTCGTGGTCGGCTCACGTGGGCTTTGCCGGAGAGCCTAAGCTGCACTTCATTCTCTGCGGAAGCTTTCTTTCTTCACACCTATCCATTTAAAGTCTCAGCTTGTAAAATCATTGGTTCTTCCTTTGCTTACTTATGGTGAACTTTTGTTTGTTTTCTCCTTGGATGTGGCTTGTAAGCGGAAGCTGCAGGTCGTGTTCAACAGTTGCACAAGATACGTCAACAACTTGAAACCGAGGGCGCATGTTTCGAGCCATTCCACCGATCTATTGGGTTGCCATTTCTGGCCGTACTTACAGGTGCGATGCCTTTGTCTCATTTTTAAACTGTTGAATCCGGACTCCTTTACCTTGCCTCCCTATTTAAAAACTTTCTTCTCCTATGGGCCCTCTGCTCGTCTTCGCACCGTTAGACTGATTAGAGCCACTTGCCGGTCTTTTAAGGTGTCATTTCGTGTTGCTGGTGGAAACATGTGGAACTCTTTACCTCCGAGGACCAGAGCGCTTCAGTCACTCGAGTCATTGAAGAGGTGCGCGCTGGCACACTTCGAAAGCCTGGCACCCTAACACTGTTTCACTCATTTCAAATTCCTTTCATTCCCTACTTCTCATTTCTACTTCCTTTCATTTCCTCCTCCCTCTTTCCCCCTCTCACTATTCTTTCCTGCTTTTTTTTTTTTTTTCTTCTTCTCTCTTTTGCCTCATCCCTATCATTCGTCCAATGCGAAATTGTATTGTTTATTTATTGAACTTGTTCATTTATTATTTTTTTCCTATTCAATATGTACTTAATTGAAATATTTATTTATTTAACTGTTTTTTTTTTTGAATTTTTGTTGGGATCTATTGCTGATTCATACCTGTGCACCATGAGGGATATTTGTATCCTATGCGCAATAAAGTTATTATTATTATTATTATTATTATTATTATTATACCAAAATCTGTCGACAGGAAGTAACTTTAACGTGAATCAGCGGTACGCTCAGCGCATGCGCGAACGTAATTACCTTGCCACATCCATAACTCCCACAATTTTGATCCGAGGAAGCTATGGGCCATGTCCCACTTGGCAGTGTATTGCTTCCGAGTCTGCGAAGCAGCGGAAGCCTTGTGTTCACTTTCGGGAGCCAAAAAATTGTTGTTGTCCGAATTCAATATTTTCACTCGCATTTTGCGTTTCATAGCCTACTGAACAAATTTGGTTCCGTGTCTGTCGGTCTGTCCGCATTTCCTTGTTGCAGCCATAATTTCCACAATTTTGAATGAATTTAGCTCAAATTTTCAAGGAGGTTGGTTACTCAGTATGTTCACTGTACCTAATTACCACTGGTACAGTTTCTGAATTCATGGAGTGCATTTTTGCGGAATTATTATTTAATACACTTGTACAACATTTGCCAAAGAACCCCATTGGGACAAATACTACTACTACCTACATAATAAGTGATCATTTTAAACCATGCAGGTTTACATTATTCGGATAATTATAATTCATTAATTTATGTACAATTCAACTCCTTACCGTGAGGAATCATATGTTTACTGGTTATTTTTGTGGAGTTTACATCAATGTTATGAGTCAATTCGCAGCATCTTTCTTGAATTGTGTAATGCATCTAATTTGGGTTCGACAGTACTTCCAACTTGAACTTCCTCCAGCCGAGATTCATTGGGTCTTTTCGTGGATATTCCTCACGTGTGATTTCAAGGCTTTGGCTGTGCTACCCTTGTAGTTGCACGAACCACAAGGGAAAGGCCTCTCGCCTGTGTGGGTCTTCATGTGGTATGATAGGGAGGACCGTTGTGCACATTTGTACTTGCAAAACGAGCATGCGTAAGGCCTCTTGCCAGTGTGAGTCCTCATGTGACCCCTGAGAGCAGATTTATAATTAGTTCGGAAGTCGCATGAATCGCATTTGAATGGTTTGAGGGCTGAATGAGTATTCAAATGAGTTTTCAACGAAGAACGATCACCACTCTTGTGGCCACAGGTGTCACACACATATGGCTTCTCCCCAGTGTGGGTCCTCATATGAGATGTCAGAGAACCAGAAGTTGCGCACCTATAATCACAACTGTCACATACATAAGGTTTTTCTCCAGTGTGTGACTTCAAGTGTCTTGTGAGGTTACTACCAACGTTTGATCTGTAATCACAAAAGCCGCAAGCGTAGGGTTTTACGTTTGTGTGAATCTTTCTATGCCTCGCCAGATCACTGCTCCTTCTGCCTCTGTAGTCACAAGAATCACACTTGTACGGCTTCTCCCCAGTGTGGGTTCTGATGTGCCTAGCCAAGCTCTCTTGCCGATTGGTTCTGTGCTCACAGTAGGTGCATGCGAATGGTTTTTCATCGGAGTGGGAGGCCATGTGAGCCTTGAGTTCGCCAGCTGTGGTAGTTTTCGCGTCACAAATAGTGCACGCGTGTGGCTTCTCGCCTGCGTGTCTCATCATGTGCTGCTTCAAGCTACTTCGATCAATGCATTTGTACGAGCAGAGGCTGCAGTGAATGTTTTTCTCGCTAGTGTGGGTTTTCATGTGTTTCGTCAAGTCTCTCTTCCTGGAGGTTTTGTAGTCACACGAAGTGCATGCACAACGCTTGGGTAGATCGTAATGGATAGACGTATGGCTTCTTAAGCTATCCTTTGAACGGGTTTTAAAGGTACACACATCACAAGTAAATGGCTTTTCAGTAGAGTGAGTCCACAAGTGTCTTTTCATGTGGCCATTGTCGTTGCTTCTGTAATCGCACATACTACACTTGATGGATTTCTCTCCAGTATGTTTGTACTTGATATGCGTTTTCACGCATGCTGATGTGGCTCCTCTGTAGTCGCATAATTGACAAGAATACGGCCTATCACCAGTGTGAGACTTCCTATGACGCTGCATGGCGGCTGCAGTGATACATCTGTAGTCACAATATTCACACTTACGCGGCTTCTCCCCTGTGTGTGTCATCATATGACTCGTCAAGTAACCTCTCGTATTACACCTGAATTCACACGATGTGCACTGATAAGGCTTCTCACCTGTGTGTATCAACATGTGTTTACGCAGTCGACACTTATATGCAAATTTGAGTCCACAGTGATAACACACGAAGCGCATCTTGGGTGTCTTCAAAGATGCCACTCTCGTCTCGATGATAAGTTCAGCAGCCAGAGAGAGATCTGTAAAATGAAAAGAAGTTCTGATACCACGTACCTAACTATTCATTGTCGCACTCAGTAATTAGGAAAGTAAGTAGAAAGTGAACATTGATAGTGTTCAGTGCCCGCCCTATCAGTGCCAGCACAGATCGCAGGCCAGGGGTGACAGAACACCCCACGTGCGCCCCTATTTAGTTTGCATAAATAGTTCTGCTTAAATTTAGAATAATTTTGCATAAACAATGCGTACCTAATCTAAATGTTCAGCCGTTTTTATCATTTTTGTCAACAAAAAAATTTTTCGTGCCTAAATATAATATATGGGGCATTCCACGTCAAAGGTTGAACTCAAAAAAATAAAGTTCTTCGAAATCAACCATTTTTGGTTATGTTGTACCCCTAGGTGAGAAAAAATTTCCCAGAAATTTGGAGACCGATTCGTCGCATTTTCGTCGCTCCACAGGCAGTCAAAGTTAGCAAAATAGGCAGGTGTGCCGGCTGCTATCGCCCTTATTCCGCCACCAAAAAAATAACATCGCCAGTGTTTTGGAAAGAGACCTCCTCTTTTCTGTGGTGTAATCGTTTTTTCAATCAAAATTTTACTTCGCTTTTAAAATCGAGTTTGAAAACTTAAAAATAAGTTTTCTCCAATTTGGGCATTTTTAATTTTTTTTATTTTTGGCTTATATTTGACTTAATTTCAAGGTATACACCTGTAGAACATCCATTTAAAAGGGAATCATGGGATGCAAAGTCGTTAAGTGTCAGCAAACGAAAGATATCACTAATATATGAGGAAAAACGCTGCAAATTTTACACAAGGGTTTATTATTCTTTGATATACGTTACTTGTACAGAAATTTAATTCTGTCAATGAAAAAAATTTAAAAAATTTTTTTGGATTTTTATATTTCAAAAAAAAAATTTTTTTGGGGGATTTAAAAAAAAAAGTTTTTTTCAAAAATTATGTATTTTTTACTCGAAAAACATTTAACCTCCTGGGATTCTTCAAAAATCCCATTTTTAGCCCCATGAAAGCCCTATAGATCGCGACAGTGAAATCGGATCGTCTCAGGACCCCCAAAAATGCATTCTACGTCCAAAAATACTTCGAAAACGACACCTAACTCGATCCCATACCCCAAAGCCTTCAAAAAACCCCACCCGTAGCCCCATTATAGCCCCATAGCGCCCCACGGGTTCGGGCGATCGGACTGAAAACCTTGCGGGCACAACTAGATGGTAAACCAAGTATTTTGCCAAAATTTCAGATTTTTAAAAATATTCCTACTGCCCAAAACGGCCTGGACGGCGGACTTCCTATTGCTTTTGGTTTATTATTCTTGGAATAATACACCTATGTTTTCGCGACGGGGGTCGACGACTCCGATTGGCCTCAAAATTTAACATTATCCGTTTCAAGAGGTCTACATTCCAAAACCGAAATGTCCGTCCGCCGTACGCCGTCCGCCGTACGCCGTCCGCCGTCCAGTGATATCTTTTGTTTGCTGACACTTAACGACTTTGCATCCCATGATTCCCTTTTAACTGGATGTTCTACAGGTGTATACCTTGAAATTAAGCAAAAAACAAAAAACAAGAAAAAAAATGCCCATATTGGAGAAAACTTATTTTCAAGTTTTCAAACTCGATTTTAAAAGTGAAGTAAAATTTTGGTTGAAAAAACGATTACACCGCAGAAAAGAGGAGGTTTTTCTCTTTCCAAAACACTGGCGATGTTATTTATTTGGTGGCGGAATAAGGGCGGTAGCAGCCGGCGAAGTGAACCCACACCTGCCTATTTTGCTAACTTTGACTGCCTGTGGAGCGACGAAAATGCGACTAATCGGTCTCCAAATTTCTGGGAAATTTTTACTCACCTAGGGGTACAACATACCCAAAAATATTTTGTTCAATATTATTTAATAATATTAAAAATCATTTTTCCTTATTTGCACGTTTTTAATGCGCAAATTGGCGCACGATCTGACTTCGGAGTCACATTCTGGGGTCTGACACATAGAAAGAAAAAACTCCGTGCACTTTGGTGAACATCGCTACATTTTTTTCGATTTTCTGATTTATTTTCAGTATTTTCGATCTGTAGAGTCGATGCAGGCCAATTTAATGAAGATGATATTAAATATTAAAAAATTTTTAATGTCTTCGGATACATGGCCTGAATACAAATCAATCGAGGATTAATTAAGGCTTAATTAGAATATGGGGCTCGCCACGGCGAAAAAAAAAAAACTGTAACGTGCCGTTAATAATTGAGGTAATAAGTAAAAGAGACTCACCTGATTGATGAGAAACTGCTCCCAGGTCGTACAACTGATGTGTGTGGTGTGACTGTCTGTTGAGAACTGATGCTACTCTTGCGGGCGTTGCAGAGGCGATAGAAGGTAATCGTATCCAGAAGGAACCCAACTGTTCCATCGTTTGATTGGTTTTGGGGGTAATAAAAAGGACGGTCCCTTAAGGACCTGCACGTTCACTTCTGTCTGTCACATAAATGCGTAGGTATAAAGCAGGGGCCCCACAGAGGTCAAATACCTCGAGCAAGGATTTCGCCCGTGTCAGCAGGTATGTGGTAAACCCCACTTGTCTGGAATAGGAAGGCTTCGAACAGATTTGTCAGCAGTAGCAAAACACAAAACATGCCGGTAGTAAGCAAAAAGTAGGGAACAACACTTGTAGTTACTATTGTGACATGATATACATTTTATATCCCCTGACTCTACCTATTTTCCTTCCGAACTTGCATTAACGAAATATAATTATTCACTTTGGGGATAAAACAAAATTTGGTACTTTTCCGTTACGCCCCCCCCCCCCCCCACGCGATTTCGTGTTTCATACACACCCCTCCCGATGGCTTTAAGGCACCCAAGGCCAACCGAAATCGCCTGGGGGGGGGAGGGGGGTATAACGGAAAAGTACCCAAAATTTATAGTTGATTTTGGGCAAACCTTAAAAAAAATAAATGGTTCATGACCAAATCTGCAGTGGGTTTAGGCGTTGGTCTTAATTTTCCCCATGAAAGCCCTATAGATCCCCACGGTGAAATCGGATCGTTCCGGGACCACCAAAAATGGATTCTACGTCCAAAAATACTTCCGTCGCGATTACATGAGTGTACTATTCCAAGAATAATAACGGTGTAAATTTTATACTAGAGATTATTATTCTCACGGTTACTTGTGCAGATATTTAATTCTGTGTCAATGAAAACAAGCCAGCAATTGAATTGAATAGATGAGCGCAACCTTTCTGTTAGGTATTACGATATATTTAATGAGCGAGAGAAACTAAGAAACAGTAGGTACCTATTTAGCGACCAAACTATACCACACAACACATCAAAAATATCCACGTGATGCTCATTACGTAAACAACTGCACCCTAACGACCGATGCGTAAGAAAACCTTATGCCGATCAGAGGTAACGAACGGCTCAGGCTGCAAAAATCGTTTTGGAGTCGTTGGAATCAGCCTGAAAAGCTCATTCCATAGACCCTTGTACCAACGAAATCGGACAAAAACTTTCGTCCCGCTTTTGAGGCCTCCTTAGTTACACATCAGAGATAAACAACTTTCGTCGTGGAGGACCTCCCGAAAACCGATGAAGGGGATGAGGGAGGAAAAATCAAGGTAGCCTATAACCACCCCCTGAACTCGCTGATCACAATGAGACCACCCTCATGAAAATCTGTTGAGCCGCTTGGGCGAGATGCTGTGATACACAAACAAAACCCTGGAAATTCTCCGCTTCACTGAAAAACATTGAATCATGGATATGTTTACCTTAGGTAACTAACATTATTTTAGTTTCTAGTCTCTAGTACCTAATCAACCGCCAAACTTCCTTACAGACCAATCATGTGATTATAGTTTTCGCGATTATGTTGCGTAACGAATTTTGGTGTCGTTATGCAAATTTTAGAATGACCCCCAGCCCAAAAACATCTCCATGTCAAAAAAACAAACATGTCGAAGAGGTGAGCCCACCTTTCCATTTTTGGTTTATTATTCTTGGAATAATACACCTATGTTTTCGCGACGGGGGTCGACGACTCCAATCGGCCTCAAAATTTGACATTATCCGTTTCAAGAGGTCTACTTTCAAAATCCGAAATGTCCGTCCGCCGTTCGACGTTTTGGGCAGTAGGAATTTTTTTTTAAATCTGAAATTTTGACAAAATACTTGGTTTACCATCTAGTTGTGCCCGCAAGGTTTTCAGTCCGATCGCCCAAACCCGTGGGGCGCTATGGGGCTAAAATGGGGCTACGGGAGGGTTTTTTTAAAAGGCTTTTGGCTATGGGATCGAGTTAGGTGTCGTTTTCGAAGTATTTTTGGACGTAGAATCCATTTTTTGGGGTCCCGGAACGATCCGATTTCACTGAGGCGATCTATAGTTCTTTCATGGGGCTAAAAATGGGATTTTTGAAGGATCCCAGGAGGTTAAATATTTTTCGAGTAAAGAATAAAGAATGTTTGAAAAAACAATTTTTTTGAAAAAAAAAAAAAAAAAAAATCCAAAAATTTTTTTTTTCAAAATTATTTTCTTTCGACACAGACATTTTTGCACAAGTAACCTATATCAAAGAATAATAACCCCTCGTGTAAAATTTGCAGCGTTTTGAGGGAAAGGTTGCGCTAAAAATTAAACACTTTTTTTTTATGTAAAAAAAAAAAAAAAAAAAAAAAAAAACGCTGCAAATTTTACACAAGGGTTTATTATTCTTTGATATACGTTACTTGTACAGAAATTTAATTCTATCAATGAAAAAATTTTAAAAAAAAAATTTTTTTTGGATTTTTATTTCAAAAAAAAATTTTTTTGGATTTTTTTGTTCAAAAATGTGTTTTTTTCCAAAATTCCGTATTTTTTACTCGAAAAATATTTAACATCCTGGGATCCTTCAAAAATCCCATTTTTAGCCCCACGAATGCCCTAAACATCGCCCCAGTGAAATCGGATCGTTCCGGGACCCCAAAAAATGGATTCTACGTCCAAAAATACTTCGAAAACGACACCTAACTCGATCCCATAGCTAAAAGCCTTCAAAAAAAACCCTCCCGTAGCCCCATTATAGCCCCATAGCGCCCCACGGGTTTGGGCGATCGGACTGAAAACCTTGCGGGCACAACTAGATGGTAAACCAAGTATTTTGTCGAAATTTCAGATTTTTTAAAAATTTCCTACTGCCCAAAACGGCCTGGACGGCGGACGGCGTACGGCGTACGGCGTACGGCGGACGGACATTTCGGATTTAGAATGTAGACCACTTGAAACGGATAATGTCAAATTTTGAGCCCGATCGGAGTCGTCGACCTCTGTCGCGAAAACATAGGTGTATTATTCCAAGAATAATAAACCAAAATGGGGGGGGGGGGATTTTTTTTTTTTTTTTTCAAAATTTTCTTTTTTTTGGTTTATTATTCTTGGAATAATACACCTATGTTTTCGCGACGGGGGTCGACGACTCCGATCGGGCTCAAAATTTGACATTATCCGTTTCAAGTGGTCTACATTCTAAATCCGAAATGTCCGTCCGCCGTACGCCGTACGCCGTCCGCCGTCCAGGCCGTTTTGGGCAGTAGGAATTTTTTAAAAAATCTGAAATTTCGACAAAATACTTGGTTTACCATCTAGTTGTGCCCGCAAGGTTTTCAGTCCGATCGCCCAAACCCGTGGGGCGCTCTGGGGCTATAATGGGGCTACGGGAGGGGTTTTTTGAAGGCTTTTAGCTATTGGATCGAGTTAGGTGTCGTTTTCGAAGTATTTTTGGACGTAGAATCCATTTTTTGGGGTCCCGGAACGATCCGATTTCACTGTGCCGATCTATAGGGCTCTCATGGGGCTAAAAATGGGATTTTTGAAGGATCCCAGGATGTTAAATATTTTTCGAGTAAAAAATACGGAATTTTTGAAAAAACCACGTTTTTGAACAAAATAATCCAAAAAAAAATTTTTTGAGATAAAAATCCCCAAAAAAAAAATTTTTTTAAAAATTTTTTCGTTGACAGAATTAAATTTCTGCACAAGTAATGTATATCAAAGAATAATAAACCCTTGTGTAAAATTTGCAGCGTTTTTTTTACTTACTACTTGAAAAATATTTGACCTCCTGGGGCCCATCAAAAATCTCATTTGTAGCCCCATGAAAGCCCTATAGATCGCAACAGTGAAATCGGATCGTTCCGAGATCCCCAAAAATGGATTCTACGTCCAAAAATACTTCGAAAACGACACCTAACTCGAACCCATAGCGAAAAGCCTTAAAAAAAAACCCCATCCCATAGCCCCACGGGTTTGGGCGATCGGGCTGAAAGCTTTGCGGGCACAACTAGATGTTAAACCGAGTATTCTGTCAAAATTTCAGATTTAAAAAGTCCCTACTGCCCAAAACTGCCCAGATTACCCATGAAAAGCATAGCTGACTCCAAATCACAGTTGAATATTTGACGTTGTATGATACATTGTATCCAAAATTCTAATGAAGATAAATATAACACATTGTGTCTGTTTATCTGTCCGTCCATTCAAGTCAATGTGCTCTCTGAACATTCTCTACAACTGAAACGAAACGAAACAAGGGAATTTCACCCTGAATTTTCGTCCGACTGGCTGCTGCCGTCGCGAACGTCGTCAGCCGTCCTCTCAAGGAGGATCGGAACTTATCTAACGATTGCGCGCATAGCTCCCCATTGCCTCGTCCCCCTGGGCTGGGAGGAGTTCGCCGTCCGATTGAACGCAGAAAATACTTGTACTTCTCTACAACTGTTATTGCTTGATTTATTTAATTGGAGCAGCAGTATGGGTGATACAGACGACTGAGTCGACGAATTAGGGTTTTTCGCCAAGATGGCAAAAAAAGTCCAACTTTGAAAACCTACTGCGGCGAAAGGGCTACACCGATTTTGCCGTTCTTGGTCTCATTCGACGCGGAACGTCTCTTCAAAAAAGGCACGAGTAAAATTGTCTGAACGGCGCTTAGTTTTTGAGTTATAAAATGAAAAACTGAAAATATTTCAAACATTTCGCGGTGTTTTGTCCGCCAAAAGTTAAGTTCACCTCCTGCAATGGTGCACACTCAGATTCTGAAGCTATGTATCAAAACTATAAAACTTTTTCAAGAACCGATTTCGATCACTTTTCCAAATTTTACTGGACTAAAGAGAAGTACAACGATTTTGGCCAACTCGGGATGACTTTATTTCAGACTTGTAGAACACGAATTAAAAAGAGCCCGTCAACATAATAAACTAATTTGTACATAGCACGTGTTGCTGATTTGTGTATATAAAATTACATACTTGATTTGGGGGAGTATTTACACAGTTAGTATAGTGTGGGCGATCATCGGTTGTTCCTCCGTGTTCTGCGTTGTGGCTCTGACGAGTTTCCTGCTTTTGGGGCGAAGGAGCATTCGATTTGGCGGAGTTTCCTGAGAATCTGCTCGCTGGCGGCGCAGGCGTTGACGTAGGCTGCGATGTCTCGGCGCATGTCGGGCCACCAGAACTTTTCTTCTACTTGTCTGCAGGTGAACTCCTCGTTATAGAGTCCGGGCATGAGGAGGTCGATTGCTCTGGTTCGCAGTTGTGGAGGAAGGATGGGTCTGGGTAGGCGTGTGGTGAGGTCGCAGTAGACGTGAGGGCCGTCTGGGTTCAGCTGGATCCGCCGGACGTGGTCTTTCCCTTCTGCTAATTTCTGAATCTCGGGATGGTTATTTTGTTCGAAGGCGATGAGCTCGTGTGGCAGTGGGGCGTGGTCGACAATTCTGATGTTTTCGGGGACTCTTCGTATGACTTTGCACATGTTCTTTTTCAAACATCCCTCGCTCTCGTCAACAAGCAGGTCAAAATGGTGGAGAAAATCTGCTCCGAGAACGGACGTGACGACATCGCCAATCAGGAAGGTCCACGTGTAAGTTGTTCCGTTCAACACGACGGACTTGGTCATTTCGCCGTAACTTATCTCGGCGGGCACTTCGCTGGTAGGGACGCCGTCGACGACTTCTCGCGATATTACACTCATCGATGCTTCCGTGTCCACCAAGAAGGAGATTTGTGCGGCTTCACAGACGACGAATATTCTGGGCGAGTAAGTTAGCCATTCCCAGGCGGTAACTGGAGGGTATGCTGCATCTGAACTCGTTTCGTCACTCACTTCACTCAGTTGTGATTGGCAGGCAGCCTCCTCCGCTTCACAAGCCACTGATTCAACAGGACCTTCAGCTTCACCTGGTGCTCGATCCATTTTGCCAGACGCACAGACTTGGCACCTATCTAGTTAGTTGTTTCGTCCAAAACACACCAAAAGGATTTACAAGGAAACTGAACAACAGAGAACAGTACTGAATGCACTCCGAAACAAATAAGATCAGTAAACAGTTAACTGATAAACTGAGTAATGTTTTGAGACAGTGTTGCCACAAGAGCTTACGATAACAGTATTATTATCAGTGATGCCAAACAACTTGCGTTGGAATTCCCAACAGGCTATTTAAAAAAACTAAGAAAAGAATATTTTCTCTAAAACGTCCCTACCATGTGCGTAATTTCCCTTCGCGTTAATTTTGATTGTATTAAAATTTAATAATATTAAATTTTAATACAATCAAATCAAATCAATATTATTGATAAATAGTGTCTCGAATTTCGATTTCTTCAGCATCTGAAAAACAACGATGATAATATTGATCATATTGATGAATATCGAATCAATTTTGGTCGGCCTCAAAATTTGACATTATCCGTTTCAAGAAGTCAGCATTCTAAATTCGAAATGTCCGTCCGCCGTCCGGGCTGTTTTGGGCAGTAGGATTTTTTTTTTAAATCTGAAATTTTGACAAAATACTTGATTTACCATCTAGTTGTGCCCGCAAGGTTTTCAGCCCGATCACCCAAACCCGTGGGGCGCTCTGGGGCTGATATAGAGGGGGGTTTTTGAAGGCTTTTAGCTATGGGATCATGTGAAGTATCGTTTTCGAAGTATTTTTGGACGTAGAATCCTTTTTGGGGGTCCCAAAACGATCCAATTTCACTGTGGCGATCTACAGGGCTTTCATGGGGCTAAAAATGGGATTTTCGAAGGATCCCAGGAGGCTAAATATTTTTCAAGTAGGTATACAAATTAAAGAATTCTTGACAAGATAATTTTTTGAAAAAAAAAAAAAAAAAAAAATCAAAAGAAAAAATTTCCAAAATAATTTTTTCCCTCGAATTTTGATATAGGTAGATAGGTAAAAATTATATCAAAGAATAATAAACCCTTGTGTAAAATTTGCAGCGTTTTGATTTCTTTGACGTCTAAAAAACGGCAATAATAATAATAATTATTATATCACTTCAGTAGCTGGTCCGGTATGAGGATTTGTGTTGGTAATTTTAAGTTACATTAGGAACACTTTGTAGTGCTGAGACTCAGTCGGTGAGAAATGGTGAGGGGTGATTGACCAAACCAGTCGTGTTCGTCTCAACTTCTCTTTACTTTCCGCAAGCTTTCGGTGCCATGATGGCCACCCTCATCAGGCGTATACAGTCACCTACACGTAGACATCACATTGTTAATACTCTAATGTGGAAGTAAACTTCCTCTTTGTACTTATTGTATAGACTTACTAGGGTCTTAGGCTGTGACCAACTTATACACAAATTATGTACAGAAAATATTTACAAAATGTACATGCTGACTTACAGAGTAGTGACTTGAGAGGGGTATGGGTCGAAATATCATCATCCAGGGCTATCTTGGTGGTAAATGGTCGGAAACATAGTGGTGCTAGTGGGTGGAAAGGGACCTGTAGAGCATGATGAGATTTGAAGAGAAATTGATGAATTTGTGTCGTTATTTTATGAAATTGATCTGTTATCTTTACTTACAAATTTGATACCTAATTATTATCATAGGATACTAAAATTAAAGCAGTCGAAAAAAAACTTGAAAGAAGCTAACATCGATAAATGGTAAATAAAAAAATAAAAAAATGAACAAACAAGTATACGAAAAAAGGTTCCTTCTAAAATCGAACAATTTTATTAGCCGTGTTTACCTCCGTGTCTGAAAATCCCTACGATTTGTGTAGGGACTCCCTTACGCCTCAAGCGCTCCCAAAATCCCCTATGTGTAGGGAAAAGTCCCTACAACTGGCATCACTGACAATTATAATGATGACTTGCAGTGTTACCACACCGAAATGAGCGTCCGGAGGGAATTTCTGACAGAATAAAGGGGTTTCTCCAAGAGAAAGGGGGAATTATTGGAATTAATTTGATTTTTAAATTATTTTATTAAATTAAATACGTAATTTGTGTATCTGAGTTATGAAAAACACCTTGTATCGCCGGAAGGCTTGTACAATTAAACCTTCTCATTCTCATTCATTCATTCATTCAATTAAATACACAACATATTGAATTTTTTTATGAAGCTATTAAATTTGAATCAATTATGAAATAGTTAATCAATTACTAAACTTCAAAAATTAGGCAATTTTTATTTGGTAGGTAATTTTCATGCAAATCATTGTTTATTATAATAGGTAACAGAAAAGAAATTATAATATAATTTCTTTTCAGTTAATTATTATTATATTCTTTTCAACTAATATTATTAGTTGTTTGGACGGATTTGGGACTTCGAAAAATGGATGATGCGTCAAAAATACTGGGAAAACCAGACCTTATTTGACCTCCTGGTATCCTTGAAAAATCCCATTTACAGCCCCATGAAAGCACTATAGATCGCCACAGTGAAATCGGATCGTTCCGGGACCCCCAAAAATGGATTCTACGTCCAAAAATACTTCACTGAGCTGACGATTGGCCGAAGATTCAACATCTCAAAGCGTGTCGCTTTTGCTCCGAATGGAGAACGACCTAAAGATCACGGATTCAAAATGGATTCTCTGTTGAAAAACTCTTCGAAAACGACACCCCACATGACCCCCATAGCCGAAACCCCCTCCCGAGGCCCCATTATAACCCCATAGCGCCCCACGGATAAGGCAAATGGCCTGAAAACCTTGCGGGAACAACTCGATGGTCGGTAAGTAAACCGAGTCGGTATTGTGTCAAAATTTCAGATTTTTGAACAATAATTGTTCCTACCAGGAATTATTCCTACCTACTTCCCAAAACGGCTCACGAGCCCGGACTTTTGGAATTGGAATGTAGACGTAGGTATTGAATCGGATAACATCAAATTTTGAGGCCGATCAGAATTTTTGATCCCCGGCAGTATGAACTTTTCGACATTTCTGAAATGTCGACAAAATACTCGACTTACCATCTAACTAGATACGAGTAGTGCCCGCACGGGTTTCAGCCCGATGGCAAAATGGGTTTTTTTGACATGTTTGGCTATGGTGTCGAGAGGGGTGACGTTTCGTAACCATCACAGTGACCTTTCTTTTGACAATTTCAGCGTCCTGTCAGGAGGCTTTCTGTAAAACATGAAACGGAACGCGAGAAATTTTCTTTTTTGAGCAGTCCAGCTAACTGGTTTGCTTTTCCTTGAAGCATCGGACCATTGATCGGAACGTTATTTGCTCGCTGTTGAATAAACCACGACAGTAGTGCCTTGTCGAAATCAGGATGCGTGAAATTGCGAATTTTAGTTGCTTAACAACCTGTTCTTTCGATTTCACGATCGCGTAAACCGCTGAACGACTGATTTTAAATTCACTGGCCAAACTGCGCGCAGGTTCACCCGATTCAAACCGGCAAATAACCGGGGAGGTTTTGATGCGTATGCGAGCGCACGCCGGACCCTAGACCGGGAGGTTTTGATTACTCACCTTTCACCCACTCGGGGAGGTTTTGGTGGTCGCCCATTGCATCAATTCGACTCACCTTCCCAGTTTTAACATGGTACATGTTTTTACGGGCGTTCTCTGGATTGGAATGTGAGTACACCCCCCGTAAACCGTCGTGCCTTATAGGCGCCTAAACGGCTGAACGGATTTGAATGGGTTTTTTTTCTAACGATCTCGGGTGAGATTGCCCACAACATAGGCTATATTAAAACCCAGCCCGACGCGCGCAACCCTGCGAAATTTCGAAATTTTGTACTCGCGGTACATGGTTTTTCCTCTCCTCCTCCTAAACGGCTGAACGGATTTGAATGGTTTTTTTTTCTAACGATCTCGGGTGGGATTGCCCACAACATAGGCTATATTAAAACCCAGCCCGACGCGGGCAACCCTGCGAAATTTCGAAATTTAACGTTTTTAATAGGTAATATTATATATATATAAATTGCTCATGCCATTAAAAGTTTTACCTAATTAAAAACGAATGCTCAAAATTTGATTTAATTTTACAAATCGTATCACTGCCCGAAGAGCTGCAATCTCGTCAATATATATATATATATATATATTATTGAAAATCTCGAGAAATTCAAAAATGATGTACGTTCTGAGATAGGTTGAGCGCCCTCAAGGATTTTTTCCGTTTTCCCCTCCTTCAACCCCTTCTCCTTCCCTAAAGAAGGGAAGGAATGGGGATTTCAGCCAATATTGATCCGATTTTGATGAAATTTTTTTCTATTGGTTTGGTGGACCTTTTATGTCTGCTTAGGGGGGGTCGAGCCCCCCTTGAGATGTTGAGCTTTCTGTCTGTGTGTCTGTCGTGACTTATAGGCGCCTTATCGCGAATTTAAATATACCAATCCGAAAAACATGTACCATGTTTCCTTGCTATGATCCTTGATCAAAACTTAGATAATCCGGGGGTCTGGGGGTGTCCCACAGGTAAGTCATAAGACAATCATGTACCATGATCTACACAAATCACAAGCGGCAATACACCCACAGGCGGCAATATTTTAACATGGAACATGTTTTTACGGGCGTTCTCTGTTTTTATGTTGTTTTCTCGAAACTATTGATTCCGGACAGTCCCCCATTTGCATGAACCGATTAGTGTTTCGAATTTTTTATCGTGCAGCGAAACAACAAATAGCGCTAACTTTTGGTTACTACACAAACTAGAGTCATGCCGCTTTTCCTCCGAAGGGAGAACGACCTAAAGAACACCAAGAATGGTCAAACTCGAAATCACGAAATTTTCGGTTGCACTGCACTTTCTCTCAGCGGTTCATTTTATAAATCCGTTGCCGCAGAACCCTACACAGACACCATTTGCCAGATTTGAGGGCTGAAAATAAAAACACCCAAAAGGATTTTATGTGGAAATAGTTTAATAAGACAGTTTAGTATTGAATTAGTTATCAACTCTCAATTATTATTTAATCAATTTTAATTACAATTGTAATAGTAATATTGTAGTCAAATTTATCAACGTTATCTTAATTTACAACAAAATGGCTTTCCTCATCGTCACTGACTTGTTCGCTCACAGCAGTGTAAAGAAATCTGAACAATGCATCCAGTTCCATCTTACAATAATCAACAATAGCTTAGATTTCCACGCTAGAATGGGAATTTCTTTGAATAATACCTACTATAATAATATTATTTTACACAAAGTGTATAGGTGTATACCTGGTAGTTCATACAACCTTCTAGTGGATCTTCCTCTGGTGATCTCTCAAGGCACAGGAACGTTTTGCTTTGTAGTCACATGAATCACATGCGTAGGGTCTCTCGCCAGTGTGAGTCCTCATGTGCACCTTCAACTTTGACTTAAGACTGCACCTGTACGAGCACGATTTGCACTTGAACGGTTTCTCCTGAGTGGAACTTTCTTGAATATGTTTCGTATGCACCGTGGAACCTGCAGTTCATACGAGCTTCTTGTGGATCATCCGTTGGTGCCTTTTCAAAGTGCTGAGATCTCTCGCCTTGTAGTCACATGAATCACATGCGTACGGTCTCTCGCCAGTGTGAGTCCTCTTGTGAATTTTCAAATCGCATGCTACTTTACCCCTGTAGTCGCACGAGTCACACGGGTAGGGTCTCTCGCCAGTGTGAGTCCTCATGTGCACCTTCAACAGTGATTTAACGCTGGACTGGTATGAGCACGATTCGCACTTGAACGGTTTCTCGCCTGTGTGGGTCTTCATATGGTCTGATAGGTGGGCATTTGAGGCACTTTTGTATTCGCAAAAGGGGCATGCGTAAGGTTTCTCGTTGGTGTGGGTCATCTTGTGACCCCTGAGAGAAGATTTGTGATTAGTGCAGAAATCGCATTGATTACATTTGAACGGTTTAAGGTCAGAGTGGGTCTTCAAATGAGTGTGCAGCGTGGAATGACTACGGCACTTGAAGCCACAGGTCTCACACTCATACGGCTTCTCCCCAGTGTGGGTCCTCATATGAGTTGTCAGAGTATCAGACGTTGAACACCTATAATCACAACTGCCACATACATAAGGTTTTTCTCCTGTGTGCTTCTTCAAATGTCTTGTGAGGTTACCACTAATGTTTGATCTGTAAACACAAAAGCCGCAAGCGTATGGTTTTACATTTATGTGAATCTTTCTATGTCTCGATAAACTACTGGCTGTCTTGCATTTGTAGTCACAGGAATCACACTTGTACGGCTCCTTCCCAGTGTGGATTCTGACGTGCCTATTCAAGTTCTCTTGCCGGGTTGCTCGGTAGTCACAGTAGGTGCATGCGAATGGTTTTGCATCAGAGTGGGTGACCATGTGAATCCTTAGTTGACCAGCAGTGGCAGTTCTTTTGTCGCACACAGTACAAGCGTGTGGTTTCTCACCTGAGTGTGTCATCATGTGCTCCTTCATTCTATTCCGGTTGGAGCACTTGTATGTACAGAGGGTGCATTGAATATTTTTTTCGCCAGTGTGGATGAACATGTGTCTCTTCAGGTTGTCACTCGTCGTAGTTCTGTAATCACACGAAGTGCACGAGAAACGCTTGGGCAAATCATAATGGTTAGTAATATGGCGTCTTAAGCTATCCTTTGATCGGGATCTAAATTCACACACGTCACAAGCAAATGGCTTTTCAGCAGAGTGAGTCCTCGTGTGTCTTCCCATGTGGCCATTGTCGTTGCATCTGTAATCGCACATAGTACACTTGATGCGTTTCTCTTTGGCGTGACAGAACATATGCCTTTTCACGCGCGCTGACGTGGCTCCTCTGTAGTCGCATAATTGACAAGAATACGGCTTTTCGCCAGTGTGGGCCCTCCTATGACGCTGCATGGCGGCTGCAGTGATACATCTGTAGTCGCACAAATCACACTTACGCGGCTTCTCCCCAGTGTGGGTCATCATATGACGAGTCAAGGATTCACTCGTATTGCACCTGAATTCACACATTGTGCACTGATAAGGCTTCTCACCGGTGTGTGTAATCATGTGTTTACGCAGTCGAGACTTGTACATAAATTTATATCCACAGTGATAACACGTGAAGCGCATCTTGGGTGTCTTCAAAGATGCCATTTTCGTATTGGTGTTTAGTTCAGCAGCCGGGTAGAGATCTGTAAAATGAAGAGAAATCAACGTAAGAAATATTAAGTGACAGCGTTCAGAATACTTGCCACTTATTCGCCAAGGCCTACAACTTCGAATGAATACAATGCGCTAACTCTGGCAATAAATTATATCTAATCCAAAAATGTACTTTAGTCTAAATGGCCAAAAAAGGAATGTCCTCGAAGCCTGAGGGTCAAATAGGAACTAAACTTCAACTCATGAGTAAGGGAAGACACAAATCAAGTTCTGAAATGATAGAAGCCCCTAAATAATTAGGATATTTTGCCACTGCAAGGCCAATCCCTCATGCGGCAGCATTCAAAATGCTCGCTACAAGTTCTCCAAGGGTCACACCTCCATGTCAATACATTGCTCAAAGTCTGGCAATCAATTACATCCACACGTAGCAAATAAGATATAATCGCACTTGTTGGTATTTTATTAATTCGTAAGATAGGTAGGTCCACCAAAACCAAATGTTCGACAGCCTGTCCCATTAAAGACTTTTTCATCCATTTTCAGGTTTCTTTCGATTCCCCATTATGGGTAGGTATGGAACTCATCGCCTTCTCCCAAAACCATTGCGTTATATATTCGATCCCCCAAACTCAAGCGCCCCCACTCAAGTTTGAAGGTCTTTCTTACATAATATGTAATGTATATAGTATGTAATGTATATTATGTTCCTTCCTCTTTGAGGGTGCTTTCCAACGATGCTTACATCTCAATGGATCTTGAGACGTTTAGCAGGGTGGCGCATTTGGGAAATGTTCCTAACCTTCCTAATTCATGGAATTTGATCCTGCTATGTGTAGCATGACTGCTTTTTCCTGCAATGTTACAGTTTTAGTTACTGCTCTCCTTCCAATGAAATTTATGGAGCCGGCGCTCAAACTATGAATTCTGAGAAGGCTCTCGGCACATTAGGGCTCTCAGAACCTTGTCCGCTATCGCGTTATCCATCATATCCCGACATTGTGAAACGTATAATGACAAATGTTGAAGCCAATTAAATTTTAATGCTTGACCCCCCCCCTCGCAAATAGAAAGGTTTATCATTCCGACGATAATAAATCAAAAGACAAAATATTCACGTGAACCTTTGGTTTGATTACTTTCATAAATTTATGAAACTAAGTTTCCCATTTGGATTATTACTCTTGGAATAACACATCTAAGTAATCGCGGCGGAGGTCAACGACTCCGATCGGCCTCAAAATTTGACATTACCCGATTCAAAAGGTCTACATTCAAAATCCGAAATGGCCGTCCGGGCCGTTTTGGGCAGTAGGATTTTTTTTAAAATCTGAAATGTTGACAAAATACTCGGTTTACCATCTAGTTGTGCCCGCAAGGTTTTCAGCCCGATCGCCCAAACCCGTGGGGCCCTATGGGGCTACGGGAGGGTTTTTTGAAGGGTTTTAGCTATGGGATCGACACAGGTGTCGATTTCGAAAGATTTTTGGACGTAGAATCCATTTTTCGGGGCCCCAAAACGATCCGATTTCTTTGTAGGAACCTATGAGGTTTCCGTGGGGCTACAAATGGGATTTTTGAAGGATCCCAGGAGGACAAATATTTTTCAAGTAAAAAAAACAAAAATTTTTAAATAAAATTTAAAAAAATCAACAAAAATTTAAAAAAAAAAAAACATTTTTATTGACAGAATGAAATGTTTGCACAAGTAACGTATAACAAAGAATAATAAACCCTTGTGTAAAATTTTCAGCGTTTCTATTATTGCCCAAACGGCTTATTGTTCCGAAAATTGTACATAATTTGAACGTTTCAACGTGATATCCAATTTTTTGTACTTATTTTCATATACTTAAAATTCAGAGGCCTCGTTAATGAATGTAGTAATGTAGGTAGTACAGTGTGGTGATTGTCGACGGTGCAGAGGTATAATCCAATGAGGTGGTGAGAAATGACTCCTCTTCTGAGTACTGACTACTCAGCAGAGGAGTCATTTCTCACCCTAACCACATCATGTAGGTAGTAAGCTGAAGACACTCACCTGATTGATAAGGAACTGCTGCCAGGAGGTTCAGCTGATGTGTGTGGTGTGACTGTATGTTGAGAACTGATGCTACTCTTGCAGGCGCTGTAGAGGCGATAGAAAGTAATCGTACCTAGAAGGAACCCAACTGTTCCATTTTCGATAGTTTGGAGGTAATAAAAACCGATTTAAGGGAGGCCTGGACCTGCACGTTCACTTCTGTTTGTCACATAAAGGCGTAGGTATAAAGCAAGGGCCCTTATGAGGTCAAATACCTCGAGAAAGGATTTCGCCTTTGCCAAACAGTTACCTGTACCCCTGGTAAAACCCTTATGGTTTATTATTCTTGGAATAATACACCTTTTCGCAACGGAGGTCGACGACTCCGATCGGCCTCAAAATTTGACATTATCCGTTTCAAGAGGTCTAGATTCCAAAACCGAAATGCTTTTCGGAAAAAATTTTACTAAAATTTAGTAAAAAGTTCCTACTGCCCAAAACGGCCCGGACAGATTTAATCTGAAATTTTGACAAAATACTCGGTTTCCATCTAGTTGTGCCCGCAAGGTTTTCAGCCCGATCGCTAAAATGGGGCTACGGGAGGGGCTTTTGAAAGATCCCAGATAGTCAGATATTTTTCATGTAAAAAAACCAAAAAAATTGAAAAAATTTTTGTTTTTCAAAATTAAATCCAAAAAAACTTTTTTTTTTTCGATTGACACAGAATTATATTTCTGCACAAGTTATGTACATTATTCTTTGATATTACACTATAGTGTAAAATTTTGAGCGTTTTAGTTCTAGACCTGTAGAAAAGGATAATGTCAAATTTTGAGGCCGATCGGAGTCGTCGACCTCCGTCGCGAAAACAGGTGTAGTATTCCAAGAATAATAAGCCAAAATTAAAAAAAAAAAAACGTTCTTTTTCCATTATTTTTTAATTGACGCAGAATTAACTTTTGCACATGTAACCTAGGACCTAGGTTACTTATAATTACTTATTATTGTTGGATTTAAAGATTTTATAGTGTAATATGGAATGTATTTTTTCTTATGGAGTTCCGAGATTGCGCGATTTACTTGATTTTGATACCGTTCAGTTGGGTCATGATCTAACAAGGTGTATGTTAGCGTATCTGAAACTAAATCTTGTATTTTGCTAATATAGTCGGATTTATCAAGAATAATGGTCTGGTTTGTTTTATCAGTCCATAGTGACGACAATGTCGTCACTATGGTCTGTTATGAATTTCTTGGCTTTGTTAAATCTTTTATTTATTTCTAATTTTGAATGGCAGTTTTTGAGTATATTGGCCTCGTTTGTAATTACGTTAACACATTGACCTCTGATGGAGTTCTGATTTGTTTGAGGAACACTGGTTGAAATGAAATATTCGATGTCCCAGATTAATTTATCAATTGGCAGTTCCTTTACATTCGAAATATCTAGACAAAACTTAGGACCTAGTGACAAAAGGCTGGAAACCTCATAGGGAACAGGAAGACTGGAGATGTTAATAAACCAATCGGGGTTGCCAACTATATCAAAAACTTGCTCATCATAGATTTTGTTGAATTTATTAATTTGAACGTCTCTCATAGTGTGATGAGAATTGTTGTAATTGGTCTGAAAATGGGTTTCAATTGAGTTAAAAAGTGGGGCAGGAAGACATTGTGAAGCTTGAGATTTGCAGTTATTAATTTGGGTGGTTAATTGTGATATTTTAATAGCAGCTGATTTTATCTCTAGGTTAAGAACAGTTAATTTGAACCGGCGTATTGAAAATTGAAACGGTCAACATCACCACCAACTATTACTTATTATTCTTTGATATGGCTATATCAAAGAATAATAAAATCTTGTGTAAAATTTGCAGCGTTTTTAAAAAAATTTTTTGTTCATTTATTATAGAATCTATAATACTATTTCATTATCTGATAATGACATACCCTTACAGAAAAGTATCATTGAGACTCTAATAATAAATCATTGGCTTTGAATGATTAATCATTGGTTGGTCAATAATATATCATTGAGTGTCTAATGATATATTATTGAAGTTAATGATTATTTTATGGTAGAATATCATTGAGGCGACTAAATCATTGAGGAGAATCATTGAGTTGTAAGTGATAATCATTGAGCTTTGGCGGTATCATTGAGGAGAATCATTGAGCTGTAAGTGATAATCATTGAGCTTTGGCGGTATCATTGAGGAGAATCATTGAGCTGTAAGTAATAATCATTGAGCTATGGTGGTATCATTAAGGTGGATCATTGGTCATGAGTGATAATTATTGGCCAGGTTTTGGTCTCATTAGTGATTAATCATTAATAATTAATGTTAACTAACTAAATCATCGGCAACTGTTTTAGTAGCTAAACACCTACACGGTATATACTTAACATAGGTTTCACAAAATGTTTAAATATTATTGAAACATTTATTACAGTGCAGTTACACACAATACAATTAGCACACACCATAAAACCAGAGATGAAAAATTTTCCTCGGTATAATTAAATTATTGGCCAGAAAATTTTTCTTGCCGAGCTGGCCAACCGGCCCGCTGTTCCCGCCCTATCGCTCTAGTGATGGGCAAAACGACTGATTTAGGTAATCGAATGCTGAGTGTTCGAATGATTTCGATAATCGAATGATCATCCAAATAAATTCGCACGAAAAATGAGACCTATTCCAATAATTGGAGTTCAGGATCGGCATCGTGAGAAGTTCGTGAATTCGTGTCTTAAGACGCCAGTTTCTCTGTTACCAAAAAATCCAAAATTTGGACCCATAATTTAATTATTCGAATACCTACTTGAAATCTCGCATTCGGACATCCGAACGATTTCAATAATCGAATGCCGCATTCGATTCTGCATTCGAATGTTCCACCACTGCTTGCCTCGTAACGGTTTTCCCTTGTGTTCACTCTACTGTTGCTCTCTGTTACTCTGTGCTGTTGATTCGCCGCGGTAACCTGTGATTAATAATTAATTATTACTTCAACCAGTGGTCATGTTCGATTCCGCGAATCTTTTAAAAGTGAATGAAACGAGTGCATGTTAGTGCAATTTATTAATGAGAACGGAAAGCCCACCGGTGTCGCCTTCCTGGTCTGGGTACTAAGGCCCTGCTCAATAAAGAATGCCAGATATGGTAGCCGAAGTTCGACGCCAGACGAATGAAGAAAATAATGAAGGAAGACCAGGGTTCCTGGGGGCTTAGTGGTGAAAATATTGGCATTTGGAGGTAAGTCCTTTGTTTCGCGCGCCCTTTTCTCATTGCACAACAATATGGTGGCCATCCCTTGCTTACCTATTTCACACACATTGGATAGGGCTCAAAATTTGACTTATACTTACGTTTCAAAGGGTCTAGATTCCAAAACCAAAATGTCGGTCCGTCCGTCCAGGCCGTTTTGGCCAGTAGGAATTTTTTTACAAATTTGTAAATTTGTAGATTTATCTGAAATTTTGACTAAATACTTGGTTTACCATCTAGTTGTGACCGCAAGGTTTTCAGCCCGATCGCCCAAACCCGTGGGGCGCTATGTGGCTAAAATGGGGCCACGGGAGGGGGTTTTTGAAGGCTTTTGGCTATGGGATCGAGTTAGGTGCCGTTTTCGAAGTATTTTTTTGGGTGTAGAATCCATTTTTAGGGGTCCTGGAGCGATCCGATTTCACTGTTGCAATCTAAGGGACATTCATTGGGCTGCAAATTGGGAGGTTAAATATTTTTCGAGTAAAAAAATAAAAAATTTTTGGAAAAACAACTTTTTGAAAAAAAAAAAAATCCAAAAAATTAAAAAAAAGTCCAAAAAAATTTTTTTCCCAAAAATGTTTTTGACAGAAAAATAATTTTTGCACAAGTAAGTACCTATATCAAAGAATAATAAACCTTGGTGTAAAATTTGTAGCGTTTTTTCTCAGCGACTCATTTCACAAATCCATTGCCGCAGAACGCTACGCAGACACCATTCGCCACATTTGGGGGGCAACAAATTGAACACCAACAAGTCGTGTATACACAAGAAATTTATGTGTGAATAGTTTAATATTGAATTAGTTCCACACAACTCCACTCCTAATTATTATTTAGTCAATTATAATTACTATTGTAACAGCAAAAATATAGTCAAATTAATCGACGTTAAACCTGATTCACGATAAATTGGCGTTTCAAATCAATGCATTCATTCAATCAGTAGTAAGGATTTCAAGGTTTTATTGGGACGTAGTTCATACAACGTTCTAGTGGATCTTCCGCTGGTGCTCTCTTAAGGCAGAGGAACGTTTTGCTTTGTAGTCACATGAATCACATGCGTAGGGTCTCTCGCCAGTGTGCGTCCTCATGTGCACCTTCAGCATTGACTTAAGACTGCACCTGTACGAGCACGATTCGCACTTGAACGGTTTCTCGCCTGTGTGGGTCTTCATGTGGCACGATAGGGAGGAACTTTGTGCACATTTGTACTCGCAATACGGGCATGCGTAAGGTTTCTCGTTGGTGTGAGTCCTCTTGTGAATCGTGAGATGGGAACTATATCTAGTTTGGTAGTCACATGAATCACATTTGAATGGTTTATATTCAGAGTGAGTTTTCAGGTGACTATTCAGAATTTTATTATTACCGCACTTGAAGCCACAGGTGTTACATCCATACGGCTTCTCCCCAGTGTGGGTCCTCATATGAATTTTCAGAGTACAAGACGTTGCACACCTATAATCACAACTACCACATACATAAGGTTTTTCTCCTGTGTGAATCTTTCTATGTCTCGCCAAATCACCAGCATTTCTGCCTCTGTAGTCGCAAGAATCACACTTGTACGGCTTCTCCCCAGTGTGGGTTCTGACGTGCCCAGCCAAGCTATCTTGCCTGTTGGTTCTGAACTCACAGTAGGTGCATACGTGTGGTTTCTCGCCTGTGTGTCCCATCATGTGCTGCTTCAAGTTACCTTGGTGAGAACACTTGAATGTACACATCGTGCATTGTAGGGTTTTTTCGCGTGTGTGGATCTTCATGTGCCTCTTTATGTCTACATTCCTGGAGGTTTTGTAGTCACACGAAGTGCACGCAAAACGCTTGGGTAGATGGTAATGGATAGATATATGTTTCCTCAAGTTTCCCTTTAAACGACATCTAAAGCTACACACGTCACAAGCAAATGGCTTTTCAGTAGAGTGAGTCATCATGTGTTTTTTCATGTCCCCATTAATGTTGCATCTGTAATCGCACAGACTACACTTGATGGATTTCTCTCCAGTATGTTTGTACTTGATATGCGTTTTCACGCGATCTAGTGTGGCTCCTTTGTAGTCGCATAATTGACAAGAATACGGCTTCTCGCCAGTGTGAGACCTCTTATGAACCTGCATGGCTCCTGCAGTGATACATCTGTACTCACAATATTCACACTTTTGCGGCTTATCCCCTGTGTGGATCCTCATATGACTCGTCAAGTAACCTCTCGCATTACACCTGAATTCACATGATGTGCACTGATACGGCTTCTCACCTGTGTGTATCATCATGTGTTTACTCAGTCGAGACTTGTACGTAAATTTATATCCACAGTGATAACACGTGAAGCGCTTCTCAGGTGAGTTCGAAGATGCCATTGTCGTGTTGTTGTTTTGTTCAGCAGCCGGGTAGAGATCTGTAAAATGAAGAGAAATCAAAATAAGAAACTCGAAGTCGTAGCTATCTAACGTTGCAGTTCAGTCGTTAGACAAATGATTTTAAGATATGGCCAAAATTGGTAAAAACTTTGAAAAATCATAGCTCCCTTATTATGGAATGTACAGACTCGCGGTTGGTCCCATTCGACGCAGAAACAATCTACCTTCAAAACTTTTGTCGGAAAAAAGTTTTTTAACGGATTTAGGATTTTACGCTTGAAGGTAAAATGTACCAAAAAACGCGACTTTGGTTTTGAAAAATCACGTTTTTCTACTTTTTTTTTGTTTCAAAATCATACATTTCCCGTGGTTTTAGACCCCCCAATTCATATATATAAATTCGGAATCAGCAATAAATTTCTCGTAAGAAGAGTTTTTGTGGTATTTTAGGGCATCTGCTCGTTTAGCTGTGATATTCCAAACGAAAAACGCGGCAAATTTTACACTAGGGTTTATTATTCTTTGATATAGGTAGGTTACTTGTGCAGAACTTTTATTCTGTGTCGATGTTTTTTTGGATTTTTATTTTTCCAAAAATGTTTTTTTGATTTTTTTTTCAAATTTGTTTTTGGTTTATTATTCTTGGAATAATACACCTATGTTTTCGCGACGCGGGTCGACGACTCCGATCGGCCTCAAAATTTTACATTATCCGTTTCAAGAGGTCTACATTCAAAATCCGAAATGTCCGTCCGCCGTACGCCGTCCGCCGTCCGCCGTCCGCCGTCCGGGCCGTTTTGGGCAGTAGGAATTTTTTTAAAAATCTGAAATTTTGGCAAAATACTTGGTTTACCATCTAGTTGTGCCCGCAAGGTTTTCAGTCCGATCGCCCAAACCCGTGGGGCGCTATGGGGCTAAAATGGGGCTACAGGAGGGGTGTTTTGAAGGCTTTTAGCTATGGGATCGAGTTAGGTGTCGTTTTCGAAGTATTTTTGGACGTAGAATCCATTTTTGGGGGTCCCGGAACGATCCGATTTCACTGTGGCGTTCTATAGGGCTTTCATGGGGCTAAAAATGGGATTTTTGAAGGATCCCAAGAAGTTAAATATTTTTCAAGTAAAAATTAAAGAATTTTTGAAAAAACACATTTTTGAAAAAAAATCCCCCCAAAAAATTTTTTTTTAAATATAAAAATCCAAAAAAAAATTATTTTATTTTTTTTATTGACAGAATTAAATGTATGTACAAGTAACCTATATCACAGAATAATAAACCCTTGTGTAAAATTTGCAGCGTTTTTGGTTTTTTACTTGAAAAATATTAAATATTTGAAATTTAATAATTATTTATTATTTTAAATAATAAATATTTTTCAAGTAAAAACATAAAATTTTGACCTCCTGGGATCCATCAAAAATCCCATTTGTAGCCCAATGGAAGCCCTATAGATCGCAACAGAGATCGTTCCGGGACCCCCAAAAATGAATTCAACGTCCAAAAATACTTCGAAAACGACACATAACTCGATCACATAGCCAAAAGCCTTCAAAAACCCCTTCCCGTAGCCCCATAGTGCCTCATGGGTTTGGGCCTGAAAACCTTTCGGGCACAACTAGATGGTAAACCGAGTATTTTGTCAAAATTTTAGATTTGAAAAAAAAAAAATCCTACTGCCCAAAACGGCGCGGGCGGCGTACGGCGGACGGACATTTCGGATTTAGAATGTATACCTCTTGAAACGGATAATGTCAAATTTTGAGGCCGATCCGAGTCGTCGACCCCCGTTGCGAAAACATAGGTGTATAAGTTGTGTGGGCGTTTTTTGCCATTTGTGGAAATTTAGCCCATTTTTGAACGAACATAACTCGGTACCTATTGGGTCAAAAATTACTTTTAAGTAGTGCAAAATGTTCAGAATTTTGTGCTCCACAACGTTAATGGAAGGCCCCTTTTCGATATAAGCGATAGAAAAAAGGTTACAGTCAAAAAACTGAAAAAAGTCCGAAAAGATCGCGGTTTTTTGGCCCCCCTGAACTTACAAGCTTAATCAGTCCGACTTTTTTTGTATAGACCCTCTATATAGTCCCGAACAACCCCCAAAAGTTTCGGAATTTTCCGAACGAAAGGCCTTTTTTTGAGATAATGACTGGACTATAGTTTCGGTTATGGTAGCTCAGGACCTCCTGACAGCACGTGTGAATCCAGGATACCGCACCTCCAATGTAATCGACTCCTCGATGTGGATTCCCTTCCGGCCTCCCACGCATCCCAGTCTGTCTAGACTCCTCTTGTCAGGCTGGGCATAGCTAGAGGACCCATTCTGCTTCGACGTCATCCCCTGGTGCTGCCGATCACGACGCTTCGTGTCAGGCCCCAGATGGAGACGTTCAAGTACTCCCTTCCTGTTCTTCCAAAGACAACGGGGGCGAAATCCTGAATACGACGCCAGAGGATTTCCCCCAACAACACAACACATTAATTAGGGACAAATTAATGTTAGGAACACGGAATCAACACGTAGGTACACACTTCACACCTGGCAGAGTGTGGGATCCTACAATAACAATAAATGAAATCCAAATATGGTTTTGGATTATTATTTGTTGGTTTATTATTCTGAAGCTACCGGCGACTTGGCCTCTCTCCTGAGAGATATTTGCCAAGGAATAGATGACAGTAGACTACCCAGGCTCAATGAGACTTTTGACAGGCTTATCCTTGTGGTGGGTGAAAGGATGGATGAGCTTACTGAAACCTAAAGGGACTTATCGACTCTTGAGAACGCCTATCAATCGTCAAAAGATCTCCAAGGATCTCCAAGGAAGTAGGCTTAGAGAACACTTTAAGAGCGAGGACGCCTGGCAGGAGAAGAACGAGGCTCTTATTGAGGAATTGACGCAGTGGAAGAAGAAATCGAGGATTCTTGAAAGCAGCCTCGTCTCACGCTTGGCTTCGCATTCTGTCTCAGAGGCTGAATGCCAGACGAGCCCCTCAAAATTTAAACATACAGACAGTCAGACGGCCATTCATTTCTTCGGGTGTTTATCTGCAGAGGCTCAAACAGACCATCCCACAGTTCAATCCACTTCCAATCAGACAGATTCACCTGGTCCGACTGGCCACGCTGATGTCACCTAGCCTTCATTCCAGAATTGACAGCTTGGAGAATGACATAATATGTCCCAAGGAGTACAAGTGACAGGAAACGGTGCTCCTCAGGGACAGGAAACGGTGCTGTGCAAGCGCACTGCATGTGCATAGTACATTCTCCGCAGACTCTGGTTCGGCGTTACAGAAGCGGCACACCTCAGTGTCTGATAATCTTATGGAGATGATACCGGAGCCTGCATTGGCCTGTGAATAGGCCCACAAGACTTGCAATTAGTATTCGTATATCACCCTCTCTCCAGCAGAAGCATCTCCCTTGCTGTTGACCTGGAGAATCCAATAAACAACCTCGCTTGCCTTGATTGATGTTTTCGCGACGAAGGTCAACGACTCGGATCGGCCTCAAAATTTGACATTATCCGTTTCAAGAGGTCTACAGTGTCATTCTAAATTCGAAATGTCCGCCAACCGTCCCGGCCGTTTTGGGCAGGAGGAACTTTTTTACAAATCTGAAATGTTGACAAAATACTCGTTTTACCATCTAGTTGTGCCCACAAGGTTTTCAGCCCGATAGCCCAAACCCGTGGGGCGCTATGGGGCTACGGGAGAGGTTTTTTGAAGGCTTTTGGCTATGGGATCGAGTCAGGTGTCGTTTTTGAAGTATTTTTGGACGTAGAATCCATTTTTGGGGGTCCCGGAACGATCCGATTTCTCTGTGGCGATCTACAGGGCTTTCATGGGGCTAAAAATTGAAACTTGTTCAGGAACAATAGGACTATTCACCCAAATAGTTCGACGCCGTACAGCACCAACTGCTTATTTTACCCCATACGACAACGAGTAAATAAAATAATATGTAGGTACATGATAATATTATCATATACCCTCATTTCCATTCAGTCAGGGCTAATTCTTCTCCGTGACTTTCTTTTCCGTCTGTTCGAAGTAGGGGGAGTTTATCTTTTCTGGGAGCTATTATTTATTTTTCCTTCCTAGAACAAATGTTATGGGTAGAGCTCGGAATTTGCATATTTTGCATATCTTTTATTATTCGGTATATCTTTGTATTTGAACGTTTTGAAGGTTTCTGAAGGGTATGCGGTGGTTTAAATTGAAATTTAAATAGCATATTTTTGCATATTTCGGTCATTTTGGAGATTTTTGCATTTTTTGGTCATTTTTGCATATTTTGCAGCATATGTTACCAGTTTTTTTTTGCGTATTCTGGATTTTTTTTAAGTCAGTGCTGGAAGTTGACAATATTCGCCTTTATAAATGCCAACTTTAGTAACATCCCCCATTTGATAACCCACCTGGAGACCAGGGGGATGGATCTCTGCTCTGCCGTAGGTGCTATTTCCGACCTGCTCGAAAAAAACTCCCACTGGCATGGAACAACTGGAAAAGCCGTCAAGTATAAACTGGAGGGGGTCCTATCGAAAAATCCAGGGTGGTCTTCAGTGGTTCAAATCGCGAAAATTCTCAAAGGAGAAGACAGCTCATGGGACTCTCCCTACTCTCCAAAAGAGATTTCCACTTTTAAATTTTTGCCTATTGTATCTTGCGATATACAAATAACTATGTACACTATGTACATTATGTACATGTACACAATGTACAATAACTACAATGTAATAGTATTTGTAATTGTAGGGTATTATAGTAACGTTATAATTAATGCTCCTTAATAGGTAGTAATTAATAAAATGTAATTAATTACATACAAATAGGTATTACTACTATTTTTTTTTTGTTGTAGGGTTAGTAGTAATAGGTACCTAATAATTTTACAAATATACAATTTTTACCTATACAAACAGGTAAAAGTATACTCGAATGTCCATACCCACCACGTCCGTAGCGTGGATTAATCAAAATTTAAATTTCGTTTTCTGGTTTAAAAACGGATTCCGATCTCGGAAAAGTGGTTTAAACTATCCTGCTCCACCATGAGAACAAAAAGAAAAAAGAAAACCCCGATTCTAAACACCTAAGGTTTTTGAAAATCTGGAAGCTCAAAAGCGCACTTTTCCTGAGAATCAGCCATGTAGAGAGATCGTTTTCTGCATTGAAAGAAATTTTAAGTGACAGGAGACACTGTTTTACACCTGATAATTTGGAGCGTGTAATTGTTGTCCAATATATGTAGTTCATCTTTACATTTTATACCTAGTTCGTATAAATGTATAAAAGTAAATAAAAAAATGTATAACTGATTTTCTGAATTGCTTGTTTCCTTTACCTGATGCTTCATAACTTTTTTCTAGGAGAAAAAACGCTGCAAATTTTACACAAGGGTTTATTATTCTGTGATATAGGTTACTTGTACAGACATTTAATTCTGTCAATAAAAAAATTTAAAAAAATGTTTTTTTTTTGATTTTTTGAAAAAAAAAATTTTTTTTGGATTTTTTGTTGTTCAAAAATGTGTTTTTTCCAGAATTCCGTATTTTTTACTCGAAAAATATTTAACATCCTGGGATCCTTCAAAAATCCCATTTTAGCCCCACGAATGCCCTAAACATCGCCCCAGTGAAATCGGATCGTTCCGGGACCCCAAAAAATGGATTCTACGTCCAAAAATACTTCGAAAACGACACCTAACTCGATCCCATAGCTAAAAGCCTTCAAAAAACCCCTCCCGTAGCCCCATTATAGCCCCATAGCGCCCCACGGGTTTGGGCGATCGGACTGAAAACCTTGCGGGCACAACTAGATGGTAAACCAAGTATTTTGTCGAAATTTCAGATTTTTTAAAAAATTCCTACTGCCCAAAACGGCCTGGACGGCGGACGGCGTACGGACATTTCGGATTTTGAATGTAGACCTCTTGAAACGGATAATGTCAAATTTTGAGGCCGATCGGAGTCGTCGACCCGCGTCGCGAAAACATAGGTGTATTATTCCAAGAATAATAAACCAAAAGGGCTAAAAAATGTAATAATATGGAACATCCTTTCTTAAAATACTGAAATTCCAAAGTCGTTTGCAGTTTTAAGGGCAAATGCATATTTTGCATATTTTCCCAGTTTCCGGTGCATATTTTCGGGAAATTTCCGTGCATATTTTCCGAGTTCTAGTTATGGCGTCAAATGCCCCCTTGCAAATAGAAAGGTTCATCTTTTCAAGGATGATAAACCAAAAGTCATGATGTTCACATGAACCTTTGATTATTTGCATAAAGTTTCCCATTTCTAATATTCCCCCAACAGCATATCATTCAGAACATTGTAGTACGTAAATTGAACTTTTCAACGTGAAATCTCACTATTGATGATTAAATGAATCCATCTGAAAGTTCTACACCATCAGGTAGGCCTAATGAATCTTCACATACTATCTAAGGTAATAATGCAAAAGACACTCACCGATTGATAAGAAACTGCTGCCAGGAGGTACAACTGATGTGTGTGGTGTGACTTTATGTTGAGAACTGATGCTACTCTTGCAGGCGTTGTAGAGGCGATAGAAAGTAGGTAATCGTATCTAGAAGGAACCCAACTGTTCCGTTTTCGATAGTTTGGAGGTAAAAATAACCGTAATTGGAGGTAATAAAAACCGATTTAAACAGCCTGGACCTGAACGTTCACTTCTGTGTGTCACATAGCAGACGGGACAGACGTAGGTATAAAGCAGGGGCCCTTCTGGGGTCAAATACCTCGAGAAAGGATTTCGCCTTTGCCAGGTAATGGCACGGTAAAACCCTCTTTTGTGTAAAGTTTTGTGTAGAAGGGAGTTTGAAGGAAATTATATAAGTATTTCAACTCCCCAGTGTGAATGTCTGAAAAAATTAGTTTATTGTGTGAATGATTAGGGATTTCATGGGAGATATTATACTAGGCAACACCGCAGCGCCACGGCCGAACGCGAGCTCCTCTCAGGTAATAATCCGTGGCTGATGGGACCCTCATTATGGTGCAATAGTACTCCTCTTAGCAATCTAAATTTAAAGTCATTAATTATTTCGATCGTTCCATCTCTGTAATCATGATGTTCATTAAAAAACGCTGCAAATTTTACACAAGGGTTTATTATTCTTTGATATAGGTTACTTGTACAGAAATTTAATTCTGTCAATAAAAAATTTAAAAAAACTTCTTTTTTTTTTGGATTTTTATATTCCAAAAAAAATTTTTGGGGGGATTTTTTTTTCAAAAATGTGTTTTTTCAAAAATTCTTTAATTTTTACACGAAAAATATATAACTTCTTGGGATCCTTCAAAAATCCCATTTTTAGCCCCATGAAAGCCCTATAGATCGCCACAGTGAAATCGGATCGTTCCGGGACCCCCAAAAATGGATTCTACGTCCAAAAATACTTCGAAAACGACACCTAACTCGATCCCATAGCTAAAAGCCTTCAAAACACCCCTCCTGTAGCCCCATTTTAGCCCCATAGCGCCCCACGGGTTTGAACGATCGGACTGAAAACCTTGCGGGCACAACTAGATGGTAAACCAAGTATTTTGCCAAAATTTCAGATTTTTAAAAAAAATTCCTACTGCCCAAAACGGCCCGGACGGCGGACGGCGTACGGCGGACGGCGGACGGACATTTCGGATTTTGAATGTAGACCTCTTGAAACGGATGTCAAGTTTTGAGGCCGATCCGAGTCGTCGACCTCCGTCGCGAAAACATAGGTGTATTATTCCAAGAATAATAAACCAAAACGAGCAAAACGAGTGTAAATCCGACAAGTATACGATTATTTTAATTAATAAATATAAATATAGTACCTATTACATACGATTATTTTAATAAATAAATATAGTACCTATTTCAGTTATCAACAACACAGATTTGTTAAAAAAAAAAAAAATAACTTGTATTGGCACATTTATTCTATCAGATAGATTCTATTTCTCGAATGAAACCAACGGTACTTTTCCGTTATACCCCCCCCCCCCCCACCATGCGATTTTGGTTGGTTTTGGGTGCCTTAAAGCCATCGGGAGGGGTGTGTATGAAACACGAAATCGAGTGGGAGGGGGTGGGGGGTGTTATAACGGAAAACGGAAAACTACTCGAATTTGGGTGCCTTGCAGCCATCGGGAGGGGTGTGTAGGAAACACGAAATCGCGTGGGGGGGGGGGGGGGGGGGGGGGGGGTATAACGGAAAAGTACCAAACCAACAACACATCTATTATATTATACGCATGCAATTTTTGAGTTTTCCTTCAATTTTCAACGGGCTGTTGAGCTTGCTGAATTTGCTTGCTTAGGTATCACTGTACCGATCTAATGACATTTATACTCGTTTTTTTTCAGAAAAACGAGCACATTTCGAAATTCACAAAAACAATAGGTTTCGACTTAGTCCAACAAGAACAGTGTAGGGCAAGAGGGGAATATGAAGTGCCTGGTAATGAGAGGAAAATGAGGGGATAAGTGGGACTTGACGTTCACCCCACACCTGTAGTCCCCCACCCCGTCAGCCAATCAAACCCGCAAACTCAGGGTCGCCAACTCAAGAAACCACTTTTCCGTAGATCGTTCACATAAATTCAGTAGATTACACAAAAAGTCGGTAGCTAGACTAGCGATCAAAAATCACTAACAAACGCTGCAAATTTTACCCAAGCGTTTATTATTCTTTGATCCAGGTTCAATGGTTAAGTTTTCAAAGGGAACTTTGCTAGCAACCTGAGCTGCGACTTTTGGTTTATTATTCTTGGAATAATACACCTGTTTTCGCGACGGGGGTCGACGACTCCGATCGGCCTCAAAATTTGACATTATCCGTTTCAAGAGGTCTACATTCAAAATCCGAAATGTCCGTCCGCCGTACGCCGTCCGGGCCGTTTTGGGCAGTAGGAATTTTTAAAAAAATCTGAAATTTTGACAAAATACTCGGTTTACCATCTAGTTGTGCCCGCAAGGTTTTCAGCCCGATCGCCCAAACCCGTGGGGCGATATGGGGCTAAAATGGGGCTACAGAAGGGGGGTTTTTGAAGGCTTTTGGCTATGGTATCGAGTCAGGTGTCGTTTTCGAAGTATTTTTGGACGTAGAATTCATTTTTTGGGGTCCCGCAGCGATCCGATTTCACTGTTGCGATCTATAGAGCTTTCATGGGGCTAAAAACAGGATTTTTGAAGGATCCCAGGAGGTCAAATATTTTTCAAGTAAAAAACAACAAAAAATTTTGAAAACAATTTTTTGAAAAAAAAAATCCAAAATAATTTTTTTTTTTTAAACAAAAATCCACAAAAAAATGTTTAAATTTTTTTCATTGACAAAATTAAATTTCTGCACAAGTAACGTACCTATATCAAAGAATAATAAACCCTTGTGTAAAATTTGGAGCGTTTTTTTTAAAGCATCGACGTGTTTGAAACACATCTCCAACAGAAACATGACTTCGAGTTAAGAGTAGAACGCAAGACCTTCAAGATAGAAGCGGAATGGGCGAACGACTTTGCACAGATTTTGCAACCTATGGTAGGCATTTCGTCCAAAAATTCTCTACATACCTACTAATCTGTCAACTAAACACCTTGAACTTGACAATTTGGCAACGATTGATAAATGATAACGAATACCGATAACAGGGAACGAAGAGTACCTACACACCGCATGACCGCGCCACTGTCGATTTCTGGGTGCAAGGTGGGGGACTACAGGTGTGGGGTGAACGTCAAGTATAAGTGGGTCTGAGTTCGAGTTGCGCGACGTTGCCGCCTAATGGCAGGGAAGGGGTTTGGGGCTCTCAGGTAAAACGTTCTTCCGAAATGGGCACTAGTATTATACTGATTCAGTAGTCTAATATCAGTCATCCTAATCTAACTCACATAATATTATCTCAGCCAAACATCACAATCGAACACTAATCTAATCAAATAAATACCCTAGGACTATTATAGCCTATTATAGTCCTAGGGTATTTATTTGATTAGATTAGTGTTCGATTGTGATGTTTGGCTGAGATATGTGAGTTAGATTAGGATGACTGATATTAGACTACTGAATCAGTAGTCTAATATCAGTCATCTTATTCCATCTCAATATTCGTATCAGATACGAATGAAGAGAAATAGGAGGCAATAGTGCTGGCTAAATATCGATAGTTTGCACTATCGATAGTTTCGATACTATCGAGGAAAACTATCGATAACTATCGATAGTTTTCGATCTCTCTTCCCGTCCCAAAAAGTAGCCAATTTCTTCAATTACTGTAAGTGCTGAAACGACTTTCTGGGTGATTATTGACTTCAACTTTCATACATTGCATAGGTACCAACCTAATTATGAATATATATTTCCCTAATCCAAACTGTATTGGGCAATATAATAATAAAAGGTATCATCTTTCAAAAAATAATATTATTTTCTTTTTATTTGATATGTAGGTATAATTTTTTGTGTACTAAACTTAGGTACACAAAAAATAATTTTACCCCTCTTCCCATGAGCATTTTTGCAACAACCTCCAAAAAAATATTTTCTTCACAAATATAATATACTTATTATATTTTCTTCACAAATATATGTTTGCAAAAATATTCACTTCACATTTATAAAAATGTTCACTTCACAGAAACATTCCTACCTACGCACAGATTCCTTCATTTTCAAAACCTCCTTGAGGACCTCGACGTTATCATGCAGAAATATTTGCATGTTCGCTTTGTCAGCTTTTAAAGCATTTCTTTGTTTGGTAATGGTAAGTCCTGCCGTCGAAAAAAACCTCTCTGACGGCACTGAGGTCGCGGGTATGCACAGGTACTTTTTCGCCAACAACTCCATGGGATGGAATAACTGGATTGTGGCCTCCTGCGCCCAATACTTGATGGGATCATTTTCTTTGGTATTCGAAACCGGGCAGATTTGGAAATAATCTTTCAGAAGCAAAATGGCGTCCACATCCTTGATCCAATATTAAAATTTAATTCAACATCCAATATTAAATTTTGATCTAAGTAAGAGCACAATTTCAGGGGGTAAGAACACATTTCCGAGGTAATTACTTGACCCCGGAGCGATCAATTTTTAAACGTAAAACTATCGATAGGTGTGCTCCAACTATCGATGGTCTATCGATAGTCCTGGACTATCGATAGTATCGATAGACTATCGATATTAAGCCAGCACTAGGAGGCAAGTGTGGGGGGGATCCTACAGTTGGCGAGGCAGCATATCGTTAGGTTAATTTTGAATTTATTCATTTATCTAGCGTTTTATTAATTTCTATTTTGTTGGTTTATAGGGGCTGCCCGGCCCTTCGGGGCACTGGAAAACCCTAAAGAACGGGTACCAGGAGGGCCACTACAGGAAGGGTTGGGCGTGGTGGGTTTTCCCCCGTCTCACTGGTTTTCAATGAATGAGAATTTAATGAAAAGTTTGCAAATATGAGGGAAATGAGTCTGTGATGAGTGTGCGTCATCATATGTATGTTCAAGTTTTCAGTATGGGTCAGTATGTGTGTTCAGGTTTTTATTTTTGTCTACTTGTCGTGCTAGAGTAAGGGAGGGGAGGACAATTTTTAGAAGTACTCAGCTTCCACCAGACAAGCGAGGTCGTAACACGTTTGGGGGTCCCAGAACGATCCAACTTCACTGTTGCGATCTATAGGGCTTTCATGGGGCTACAAATGGGATTTTTGAAGTATCCCAGGAGGTCTAATATTTTTCAAGTAAAAAACAAAAAACGTTCAACACGATTGGAGAGGTTCTAGGGTCCGCGCAAACGGCTTGAAGTCTGAGCAAAAGGCCCCATTTTTGGTTTATTATTCTTGGAATAATACACCTATGTTTTCGCGACGGGGGTAGACGACTCCGATCGGCGTCAAAATTTGACATTATCCGTTTCAAGAGGTCTACATTCAAAATCCGAAATGTCCGTCCGCCGTCCAGGCCGTTTTGGGCAGTAGGAATTTTTTTAAAAATCTGAAATTTTGACAAAATACTTGGTTTACCATCTAGTTGTGCCCGCAAGGTTTTCAGTCCGATCGCTCAAACCCGTGGGGCGCTATGGGGCTGTAATGGGGCTACGGGTGGGGTTTTTTGAAGGCTTTGGGGTATGGGATCGAGTTAGGTGTCGTTTTCGAAGTATTTTTGGACGTAGAATCCATTTTTGGGGGTCCCGGAACGATCCTATTTCACTGTCGCGATCTATAGGGCTTTCATGAGGCTAAAAATGGGATTTTTTGAAGAATCCCAGGAGGTTAAATGTTTTTCGAGTAAAAAATACGTTATTTTTGAAAAAAAAACATTTTTGGAAAAAATCCCCCCAGAAAATTTTTTTTTTTGAAATATAAAAATCCAAAAAAAAAATTTTTAATTTTTTTTTTCATTGACAGAATTAAATTTCTGTACAAGTAACCTATATCAAAGAATAATAAACCCTTGTGTAAAATTTGCAGCGTTTTTGTCTCCCTCTCTGGAATGTTACCTTATCCTCCAGTGTTCGAAGTTCACTTGAGTTTTCACTCAAGAAGCATTTGAACGGATTCCGAGCTAAAATGAATTGGAAGAATTGATAATCAAATCGTGGGAGCGTGTTTGAAGTTGCCATCAAATTTCAGGATCGTTTTTATTTTAATATAAATTTCGTAAAACCGACGAGGAAAGACAGTACCAAGATGGAAATAAAGGATGAGGTACATAATGTTCTAGGAGATAGCTTGCATTCCCACGAAACGTATCGACCACCGCAAGGAGAATCTTCTGAAGCTTTGGATGGACTTATTTACAGAAATCCGACAAACGGGCGTCTAAGAAGGAATCTGACTTCTCGGCTGTCTGAAGCTTTGGACAGATGCAACATTAGCGATCGGAATGCAGTTCACTTCCTAATGGCTGCAGCAGAAGCTTCCAAACGCGACATAGGAGAGCTCATTCTAAACCGTAGTTCATTCCAACGTCGACGGCAAGTAATGAGGAAAAAAGTTCGAACTGAGCGAATTTGATTCCGTTGTTTTACACAAGAACGGTGAATTGCTGCAGGCTGTATCTGGACAAGATTGACAGTGTTGCTACTTTGGTGTCTGCTGAAGGTAAGGAATCGAATCCCTTCTTCAATAGGACAGGATCAAGCCTCAGCCGTTCATGGGAATGAGGAAGAGTGGAGAAGCAAAGATATTAGGCTTATTAATTTAGCACCATGTTTTGATACAACGGCAAGCAACACAAGACGCTAATAATTGGCTTATAATTATTATAAGAATGGTTGGAAGATTGCCAAGCAACTGGCTGTGACGAATGATATTGCCGAAGGAGGCGTTAAATTATTCCATGGAATAATCTGCAGAACCACCAAATATTTTGATAGTCCTGGATTAATTTAGATAATATCATGACCCAAAATGAAGACAAACTTCATTCCTTCAGAATGTGAGCGAACACAGGAAGGTGAACACCAAATTACCTCAAAGAGGTGAACACACACCACATCAAAGCAACCAAATTTGGTCTCTTGGGCACGAGCTTTATATCCAGCATTGTTTTCTCAAAACACTCATTTGATCAACCTCTGGTAATTTTTTCTACACCACCAACGCATCATAAGTCTATTGGCACTGACATTATTGTTATTCACGACGCGGGTTATTAATGTTTTCTTTTTCTCATTTTTGGAGACGTGGGCTAGGAAATGTGTGCTCCGCTAATCGTACATTTCTTGACCGCTTTTGCTCAAACTTCGCCGTTTGCTCGGACCCTAAAACCTTTCAAAATGAGCTGAAATTTTGCACACGTCTTCTTTGTTACCATTGGAACGGAATTGGGGGTTGGGAGCAACGAAATTCATACTTTCAGAAACCACCCCTACAGCTAAGGGCCACCCTAACCTACCTACATTCATACCTTCCTATATTGTCGACTACATAATACTTATGTACACAAATACATATATATCCAAAAATTGAATGAGGGTTCACATTTTCATAAAATTGTGTGTAGAACCCGATTCAGCGATAGAAAAATGTGGGTTTGGATGGATGTTTATGATGGAATTCATCGGATGTTTATGATGGAAACCCAAACTCGGGGATTATTCGTCCACCCTTGGGGAAAAATTGTCCTCCATTCAAAAGATTGCACTGGCTTGAAATTAGCAATGATATTATGACTTGCAACAACGACTCGTCTGGGTCGTTCTTACAAACAAACAAACAAACAAACAAACAAACAAAAAAAAAAAAAAAAAAACAAAAAACTAGAATGTTTGGACTAATGTGAGACCTCGAAAATCGGACCTTGCGTCCAAAATAACTCGGAAGACCACAATGTCGTGTCATGTTATTTATCTTTGAACTCCTGGGATCCTTCAAAAATCCCATTTGTAGCCCCCAAGAAAGCTCCATAGATCTCCTCAGTGAAATCGGATCGTTCTGGGACACCAAAATGTGGATTTTACGTTGAAAAATACTTGGCTGAGAGAGCCTGACGATTGGCCAACATCTGAGTGTCGCTTGTGCTCTGGAATGGAGAACGACCTAAAGAACACCAAGAATGATTAAACTCGAAATTGCGGAATTTTCAGTTGGGCTGCATTTTTTCTCGGCGACTCATTTCATACGTACGCTACACAGACCCCATTTGCCACATTTGGGGGAAGGACATTGAACACCAACAAGAATTTTATGTGTACATTTTTTAATAAGACAGTTTAATATTGAATTAGTTCCATACAACTCAACTCTCAATTATTATTTAATCAATTTTAATTACAATTGTTACAGCAATATTATAGTCAAATTCATCGACGTTAAACTTAATTGACAATAAATTGGCGCTTCTCATCGTCAGGTTGTTCGCTAACGACGATGTAAAGAATGCATCCTTTTCAATCAATAGCAAGGATTTCAAGGTTTTAATGGGACGTAGTTCATACAACGTTCTTGTGGATCTTCCGCTGGTGATCTCTTAAGGTGGAGGAACTTTTTCCTTTGTAGTCGCACGAGTCACACGGGTACGGTCTCTCGCCAGTGTGAGTCCTCATGTGCACCTTCAACATTGTTTTAACAATACAGCGGTACGGGCACAAATCGCACTTGAACGGTTTCTCGCCTGAGTGGGTCTTCATGTGGCACGATAGGCGGGAACTATCTGCACATTTGTATTCGCAAAAGGAGCATGCGTAAGGTTTCTCGTTGGTGTGGGTCCTCATATGACCCCTGAGAGAAGATTTGTGATTAGTGCCGAAGTCGCATTGATTACATTTAAACGGTTTAAGGTCGGAGTGGGTATTTCGGTGATTATTCAGTATAGAAATGCTACTGCACTTGAAGCTACACGTGTCACACTCATACGGCTTCTCCCCAGTGTGGGTCCTCATATGAATTGTCAGAGAATCAGACGTTGCACACATATAATCACAAATGCCACAAACATAAGGTTTTTCTCCTGTGTGTGTCTTCAAGTGTCTTGTAAGGTTACCACTAATGTTTGATCTGTAATCACAAAAGCCGCAAGCGTAGGGTTTTACGTTCATGTGAATCTTTCTATGCCTCGACAGAACACTGGTCGTTTTGCATTTGTAGTCACAAGAATCACACTTGAACGGCTTCTCCCCAGTGTGGGTTCTGACGTGCCTGTTCAAGTTCTCTTGCCGGGTAGCTCTGTACTCACAGTAGGTGCATGCAAACGGTTTTTCATCGGAGTGGGTGGCCATGTGATTCTTGAGTTCACCAGCTGTGGTACTTCTGTAGTCGCAAACAGTACACGAGTGTGGTTTCTCGCCTTTGTGTCTCATCATGTGTTGCTTCAAGTAACCTAGTGTAGAACACTTGAATGTACACAGCGTGCATTGTAATTTTTTATCGACGGTGTGGATTTTCATGTGCCTCTTCATGTCTTCTTTCCTGGAGGTTTTGCAGTCACACGAAGTGCACGCAAAACGCTTGGGTAGACCATAATGGACAAACAAATGGTTTCTTAAGCTTTCTTTAAAACGGGATCGAAAGCCACACACATCACAAGCAAATGGCTTTTCAGTAGAGTGAGTCCTCATGTGTTTTTTCATGTCCCCATTAATGTCGCATCTGTAATCGCACAGACTACACTTGATGGGTTTCTCTCCAGTATGTTTGTACTTAATGTGCCTTTTCACGCAAGCTAGTGTGGCTCCTTTGTAGTCGCATAGCTCACAAGAATACGGCTTCTCGCCAGTGTGGGACCTCTTATGAACCTGGCGGCTGCAATGATACATCTGTAGCCACAATATTCACACTTTTGCGGCTTCTCCCCTGTGTGGGTCCTCCTATGAATCGTCAAGTACCTAATGTCTCCTATTACACCTGAATTCACTCGACGTGCACTGATAAGGCTTCTCACCGGTGTGTATCATCATGTGTTTACTCAGTCGAGACTTGTATGTAAATTTAGATCCACATTGATAACACGTGAAGCGCTTCTCAGGTGAGTTCGAAGATGCCATTGTCGTGTTGTTGTTTTGTTCAGCAGCCAGGTAGAGATCTGTAAAATGAAGAGAATTCAATATAAGAAAAATAAATTTGTAGCTTTCTAATGTTGCAGTTCAGTCGAATTTTGACATCAAATGACAATGGTGGGGATGGGTGCTGATATTCTACTCACAGGTCCCGCAAATGAGAGTTTCAATGCAGCGCTACCTACTAGTGGCAACTTGTGTTGGCAAATTTGATTTTATCAAACGTTATCAATAATTCCCTGTTAAAAACAAATTCCGATTTGAGACTTTCCTGACCTTCAGTATCCAATTGGCCTCAAAATTTGACACTATCCGTTTCAAGAGGTCTACATTCTAAATCCGAAATGTCCATCCGCCTTCCCGCTGTACTGAGCTTCTTAGGTTGTGTCTGAGGCCATTTCTTGCCCATTACAACCTTTCTCGTACCGTCTGCTCGCTTTCTTCCCCAAAGGGAAGTGCGCTTATGTTTCTTCAATCATCTTTGTTCTTCCTCGGTGTTCAGCACTTCCCTAGGGGGAGTACAACGGGCCCTCCTGTCCCCTCTTGCGTCAGCCACACCATTCTGGTGCGCCTGGGATTAACCAACTTGGAGGTGCCAGGTTTTAAAGGAGGTCTTATCATAATAAATTGGCTCGAAATTCTTTGGGACTGGAGTCATCACGGCGGACCTCCCTACTATTCCACCTCTTCTTGTAACTCGTGAGGTTTGGGTCGCTGGTGACTGCGGAATGGAACAGACAGTACCTACTCTTCTACCTCTTCTCGTAACTTGCAGTTTTCGGATCATGGGTGGTTGCTCTCTCCACGTTTGCTACGTTTGCTGGTCTGGTGGAGGGCGAGTAGGTACTTCAAAAAAATTATTTCTATCAATGGAAAAAATTATTGGAAAAAACAATTTTTTTTTCTGATTTTTTTTGATTTTTTCAAAAAAAAAAGTTTTGGATTTTTTTTTCAAATTTTTTTTATTTTTTGCTCGAAAAATATTTAACCTCCTGGGACCCTTCTAAAATCCCATTTTTAGCCCCATGAAAGCCCTATAGTGAATTAGGATCGTTCTGGGACCCTCGAAAATGGATTCCACGTCCGAAAATACTTCGAAGACGACACCTAACTCGATCCCATAGCTAAAAGCCTTCAAAAAACACCTCCTGTAGCCTCATGTTAGCCCCATAGCGCCCCACGGGTTTGGGCGATCGGACTGAAAACCTTGCGGGCACAACTAGATGGTAAACCGAGTATTTTATCAAAATTTCAGATTTTTAAAAAAATTCCTACTGCCCAAAACGGTCCGGACGGCGGACGGACATTTCGGATTTAGAATGTAGACCTCTTGAAACGGATAATGGCAAATTTTGAGGCCGATCCGAGTCGTCGACGTCTGTCGTGAAAACATAGGTGGGTGAATATCCCCAAAAGGGACATTTACGTTTTTGTAACGGTTGGGTTGGCAGCTAGGTGGGTTTCTAATCTCGAAGCCCACCTCATCAAAGTTCACAAATGTAGTAATAGAAGTAAAATTTAAATACATTTTGAGTTCGGGGCAAAAGTTTCCACTTTCTCCAGGGGAGGGAAGTGGAAACTTTTGCCCTTCGGCGTCTGGAAACTTTTACCCCATTTGGGCACATTCTGCTTCAAGTGTGATTGTGACAATTGTAGGCGGGTTAGGGAGATGGGGGTTGTAGCCTTTTGCAGCTGATTTAATGCACAACACGGAAAATATGCCACAAAATCTAACTTACTCTCTCTTAGGGCCGGTTTTTGAAACCATAGTCAAATCACCGCAAACGAGTGGTTTGGTGACCACCGTCAAACGCGATTTTACAGCCGCTATTTTGTCGGCGTTTTTAGAGCCATAGTCAGCGTTCCGACAGCTGACCACGCCGCTAAAATTTTGGCGCCTTGAATATTTTCCCTAGGTGAACTTTTTTCGTCATTGCGGGTTTTGACAACTCATTTGTGAGGAAGGAGTTCACATTTCCCGCTTCTTCTGCCTTCAACATGTCATTATTTTGAGCGTTATTTGAGCGAAAAAAGTAAACAATAAACTTGTCATATCCCGCTACTCACCGGGACCATAAAGTATACATATACAACAACATTGTTTGTGTTGCTGCTCTTACGATTTATCTTCTCTCGATTACACACACGTTTTACATTCTTGGGCACGAAGCCGGCTGAAAAAAGTAAACAATTATCTCCATCTCTTTCTACCACTCCGCACCCTCCGCGCCGCGCCGTCTCGTCAGTCAGTTGTTCCTCGTCAACCAATGAAAGCGGTGGTCACGGCTCCGTAAAAATTTGACCCCAGGGTCCTGCTGTGGTTACCGTTTCGTAAAAATAGCGGCCCATAAAACGGTAACTAAGGTTCAAAAAACGCTTTTTCCGTTTTACAGCCATCAGAGTCGTCTTTTACGGCCTTCAGAGTTAACTATGGTTTCAAAAACCGGCCCTTAGGTTTAAATGTGCGCTGAATAGTTCCAAAAAATAACATCAAACATGCCAAAAACACATATAGATACCTCATTAAATGTGCACTGCTTCAGGAGTAAATTTTACTCCTGAGGCGGTGCACTGTTCCTCTCGAAACTACATAGGTCAACTAATAAGAACTAGAGGAGTGCACTACCTACCTACTTGATTTTTATCGAAACTGTTCCCGGTTTTGGTTTATTATTCTTGGAATAATACACCTATGTTTTCGCGACGGGGGTCGACGACTCCGATCGGCCTCAAAATTTGACATTATCCGTTTCAAGAGGTCTACATTCTAAATCCGAAATGTCCGTCCGCCGTCCGCCGTCCTGGCCGTTTTGGGCAGTAGGAACTTTTTTTTTTAATCTGAAATTTTGACAAAAAAACTTGGTTTACCATCTAGTTGTGCCCGCAAGGTTTTCAGTCCGATCGCCTAAACCCGTGGGGCGCTATGGGGCTATAATGGGGCTACGGGAGGTTTTTTTGAAGGCTTCTAGCTATGGGGTCTTTTTTAAAAATATAAAAATCAAAAAAAAAAATTTTTAATTTTTTTCATTGACAGAATTAAATTGCTGAACAAGTAACGTACCTATAACAAAGAATAATAAACCCTTGTGTAAAATTTGCAGCTTTTTATTTATTTTTTTTTTTTTATTGTATCGTGGTAGCCGGCTTGCATGTTTGCACCTCTAGGTGTTCTGAACACCGTGTTCAGGATGGAAAAGCCGTTTGCAGGGGTGTTCAGGAAGCCGTTTTTTTTTTTGGGCGGTCACCGGCTCTTCCTTCCTGAACTCCTCTGCATTTTTTTATTGACACAGAATTAATTTTTGCACAATTCACCTACATCAAAAGTCAAATAAACCCTTTTGCTCAATTTGCAGCGTTTTGGTTTATTATTCTTGGAATAATACACCTATGTTTTCGCGACGCGGGTCGACGACTCCGATCGGGCTCAAAATTTGACATTATCCGTTTCAAGTGGTCTACATTCAAAATCCGAAATGTCCGTCCGCCGTACGCCGTCCGCCGTCCAGGCCGTTTTGGGCAGTAGGCATTTTTTAAAAAATCTGAAATTTTGACAAAATACTCGGTTTACCATCTAGTTGTGCCCGCAAGGTTTTCAGCCCGATCGCCCAAACCCGTGGGGCGCTCTGGGGCTAAAATGGGGCTACAGAAGGTGGTTTTTGAAGGCTTTTGGCTATGGGATCGAGTCAGGTGTCGTTTTCGAAGTATTTTTGGACGTAGAATCCATTTTTTGGGGTCCCGGAACGATCCGATTTCACTGTGGCGATCTATAGGGCTTTCATGGAGCTAAAAATGGGATTTTTGATGGATCCCAAGAAGTTAAATATCTTTCGAGTAAAAATTAAAGAATTTTTGAAAAAACACATTTTTGAAAAAAAATCGCCTCAAAAAATGTTTTTTGAAATATAAAAATCCAAAAAAAATTTTTTTTTAATTTTTTTTATTGACAGAATTCAATTTCTGTACAAGTAACTTATATCAAAGAATAATAAACCCTTGTGTAAAATTTGCAGCGTTTTTTCATATTTATTGTGACGAATCCTCTTCATCACAGTGTTGTCACTGAATGCTTGACATACCTCATTTTTCGGCTTTGTAAATAGGTTGATAATTAAATAATAAATTTATCATTAGACTGTAAAAAATCGATAAACCCTTTTGCTCAATTTGCAGCGTTTTTTCATATTTATTGTGACGAATCCTCTTCATCACAGTGTTGTCACTGAATGCTTGACATACCTCATTTTTCGGCTTTGTAAATAGGTTGATAATTAAATAATAAATTTATCATTAGACTGTTAAAAATCGATTAAATCAATAAATTTTATTTGCATACAATTCAACTCTTAATTTTAATTTAATCATTATATGTAGATATTTTACAAAATAATCAATGTTAATCTAATTTATAATAAATCGGCTTTTGTCAGCGACACTGTGTTTTGCAGGTCAGCATGTCGCTCAACCATAAAAAGCTCGCTTTTGGGTAATTGGAGATTGTATTTTCCCTCAGCTCGCCTATAGCAGACAGTAGGGTTCGTTGGGTGTTCAATCTTGTTGATAATTTCTTCAGTGGTCAACAGGGAGGCACTCGAGTTTATGCACCATCTTGACCGTGTTCACGTCTCGACGTAGGTTCCGAGGCTCAACACCCAGTTGTACCTAGTTCCTTTGCACTGACCATCTTAGCACTATTTATTAGCCGGCATGGTATTTTTTTGGTCAAATTTGCCTGGGCTAGTAGGCCTTGCAATAATCATCAACAGCTAGGAATTCTATGCCTGAGTGGAACTTTCTTGAATATGTTTCGTATGCACCGTGGAAGCTGCAGTTCATACGACCTTCTTGTGGACCATCCGTTGGTGCCTTTTCAAAGTGCTGAGATCTCTCGCCTTGTAGTCACATAAATCACATGCGTTGGGTCTCTCGCCAGTGTGAGTCCTCTTGTGAATTTTCAAATCGCATGCTACTCTACCCCTGTAGTCGCACGAGTCACACGGGTACGGTCTCTCGCCAGTGTGAGTCCTCATGTGCACCTTCAACATTGTTTTAACAATACAGCGGTACGGGCACAAATCGCACTTGAACGGTTTCTCGCCTGAGTGGGTCTTCATGTGGCACGATAGGCGGGAACTATCTGCACATTTGTACTCGCAAAACGGGCATGCATAAGGTTTCTCGTTGGTGTGGGTCCTCTTGTGAATCGTGAGATGGGAATTATATTTAGTTTGGTAGTCACATGAATCACATTTGAATGGTTTGTATTCAGAGTGAGTCTTCCCGTGGTTTTTCAAAATAGAACGATTGCTGCACTTGAAGCCACAGGTCTCACATTCGTACGGCTTCTCCCCAGTGTGGGTCCTCAGATGAGATGCCATCGAATCAGCTGTTGCACACATATAATCACAACTGCCACAAACATAAGGTTTTTCTCCTGTGTGCTTCATCAAGTGTCTTGTAAGGTTACCAGTAATGTTTGATCTGTAATCACAGAAGCCGCAAGCGTAGGGTTTTACGTTCATGTGAATCTTTCTATGCCTCGTTAGATCACTGGTCGTTTTGCATTTGTAGTCACAAGAATCACACTTGAACGGCTTCTCCCCAGTGTGGGTTAAGACGTGTCGGTTCAAGTTCACTTGCTGATTAGTTTTGTACTCACAGTAGGAGCATACGAAAGGTTTTTCAGCGGAATGGGTGGCCATGTGAGCCTTGAGTTCGCTCATTGTGGTTTTCGGAGCGTCGCAAATGGTGCACACGTGTGGCTTCTCGCCTGTGTGTCTCATCATGTGCGTCTTCAAGTTACGTTGGTGAGAACACTTGAATGTACACAGCGTGCATTGTAATTTTTTATCGACGGTGTGGGTTTTCATGTGCCTCTTCATGTCTTCTTTCCTGGAGGATTTATAGTCACATGAAGTGCATGCAAACTGCTTGGGTAGATCGTAATGGATAGAAATATGCTTCCTCAAGTTTCCCTTTGAACGACATCTAAAGGTACACTCATCACAAGCAAAAGGCTTTTCGCTAGAGTGAGTCCTCATGTGTTTCTTCATGTCCCCACTAATGTTGCATCTGTAATCGCAGATACTACACTTGATGCGTTTCTCTCTGGTGTGACTGAACATATGCCTTTTCACGCATGTTGATGTGGCTCCTTTGTACTCGCAAATTGGACAAGAATGCGGTTTTTCGCCAGTGTGGCACTTCCTATGGCGCTGCAGCGCGTCTGTAGTGATACATCTGTAGTTGCACAAATCACACTTATGCGGCTTCTCCCCTGTGTGGGTCATAATGTGTCTTCGCAGTTGGAACTTGTGCATAGCTTTGTATTTGCAGTGATAACACGTGAACCGCTTCTCAGTTGACTTCGAAGATGGCATTCTCGTTTTGTTGGTCAGTTCAGCAGTCCGGAAGAGATCTGTAAAATGAAGAAAAGGTGGAATGGCGTGTAGCAAGCAAGGATCCCAAATTGTCACCTCAAATGACAAAACTTAATTTTACTCATAACCCATTTACCCCCCCAAAATTGTGCTACCATTTTCCCTTCTTGTTCCATTTAAAATGATAAGCCGTGTGTGAGCTCACACGTTTTTGTTCCCCTATTTTGGGATTCCAGATCAACCTATACAAAGAATTATGTAAGAACTTCAAGTTTATACGTCATTGATACTTCTGATTTTATCTCTCCAAGACATTAAACTCCATAGAAATATCAAATCTTATGCTAAAATTTGAAAGACTTGGACTTGATGGGGTGTCCTTAAGGTGGTTCGTATCTAGGTACCTCTCGAACAGAAGACAGTCTGTACAAATCTAGACGACTAAAGCACTGAAGAAATAATTAGTTATGGAGTAATGCAAGGGCCAGTACTAGGCCCTTTTTATCTGCTTCTGGCAGATTCGTTGCCTTTGCAGGTGACGTAGCCATTTCATTGAAAGGAAACTCATGGGAAGGATTCAGAGGCGGAAAGAATTATGGTGGAAGTAGGTACTGAAATGGTTTCACTTGAATGGTCTAACCCTGAACATAACTAAAACAAAGTAAGTACATAACGTTTTCTATCAGTAAGACTGGTCATCCAAACTTTTCGAAATGCTTTTAGCTATGGGATCGAGTCAGGTGTCGTTTTCGAAGTATTTTTGGACGTAGAATCCATTTTCGGGGGTCCCGGAACGATCCGATTTCACGGTGGCGATCTGTAGGGCTTTCATGGGGCTAAAAATGGAAAATTTGAAGCATCCCAGGAGGTTAAATATTTTTGGAGCAAAAAAATAAAGAAGTTTTGAAGAAAAAAAAATTTTTTCATTAAAAAAAAAAACCAATTTTTTTCTATAATTTTTTCCATTAACACAGGAATAATTTTGGCATAAGTAACCTGTATCAGAGAATAATAAACGCTTGTGTAAAATTTTCAGCGTTTTGTTTTGTTTTTTTACTTGAAAAAACGCTGCAAATTTTACACAAGGGTTTATTATTCTTTGATATAATTTACTTGGGCAGAAATTTATTTCTGTCAATGAAAAAATTTAAAAAATTAAAAAAAATGTTTTTGGGAGTTGTTTTTCAAATTTTTTTTGTTTTTTTACATGAAAAATATTTGACCTCCTGGGATCCTTCAAAAATCCCATTAAAAGCCCCCATAAATCCCCATGAAAGCCCTATAAATCGCAACAGTGAAATCGGATCGTTCCGGGACCCCCAAAAATGGATTCTACGTCCAAAAATACTTCGAAAACGACACCTGACTCGATCCCATAGCCAAAAGCCTTCAAAAAGCCCCTCCTGTAGCCCAAGGGGCTGAAAACCTTGCGGGCACTACTAGATGGTAAACCGACTATTTTGTCAAAATTTCAGATTTAAAAAAAAATTCCTACTGCCCAAAACGGCCCGGACTGCGGACGGACATTTCGGATTTAGAATGTAGACCTCTTAAAATGGATAATTTCACATTTTGAGGCCGATCGGAGTCGTCGACATCCGTCGCAAAACAGGTGCATTATTCCAAGAATAATAAACCAAATTCACAAGCTTAAAATATCGTGGGCTTAGTGCTTACTGTGTAACACTGGACCAGCAAGTGGCAAGAACACATTCAAAACTTGGTGGGGAGAAGTAGAAAATGTTATCATTTCTTCATCATCCTAAGAATTTTTCTATCCGGGGAGGATCTCCGAATATTGTACAATGCGCATGTTTACAATATTCTAATTTATGGCATAATAATTTGAGGTGGTGCTTACAGTAGACTGTGGAGATCGATCCAAAATGAATTACCTCGTCAGTAGTATCGGGATTAGGATCCAACGAAAAATTTCATTCTTTCGCCGAGCTTTCGAAACCCTACATTTTCTTCCTCAGGGCCTGCACAGAACAATTTTGTCACATTAGGGCCGTATATCTTTGAGTAAATAACTGAATAACACAAGGCTACTTTCTCAGAATGAATTTATCGTGTAGATTTTACAACGATGTCAATTGTTTTATGAAACAATGCAGAAACACACTGCAGAAATTATGCTGGTGCTTGCTCAAGCAATTTTCGTTGCATTGAGGTGGCAGAGAACACTGCTCTGCGGATAGCAACCAAATTCGACCAACGCGCAACAATAGAAACTTTATTTATTAAACACCCTAATAGAAACTTTGTGTTTCAAGCTTGATGACCACCTGGGGCAGGGGTTTTGAACCTGTGGTCTCACGTGAGATGTCTTGAAAAAAAAAAAACGCTGCAAATTATACACAAGGGTTTATTATTCCTTGAGATAGGTTACTTGTGCAACAATTATTTCTGTGTCAAAAGGAAATAATTAGGATTTATTTTTTTTTTCAAAAAATTGCTTTTTCAAACATTCTTTATTCTTTACTTGAAAAATATTTAACCTCTTGGGATCCTTCAAAAATCCCATTTTTAACCCCATGAAACCTCTATAGATCGCAACAGTGAAATCGGATCGTTCCGGGACCCCAAAAAATGGATTCTACGTCCAAAATTACTTCGAAAACGACACTTAACTCGATCCCATAGCCAAAACACTTCAAAAAACCCTCCCGTAGCCCCATTTTAGCCCCATAGCGCCCCACGGGTTTGGGCGATTGAGCTGATAACCTTGCGGGCACAACTAGATGGTAAACCGAGTATTTTGTCAAAATTTCAGATTTTTAAAAAAATGAGGGGTCGAGGCTCCGGTGGAGCTCGGACATGTGGGCCTCTAAGGGATAAGTACCAGAATAAAAATCCAAAATAGGTCATTTGAAAAGAAAACCTCATATGTAGCTGCCTACCTAAAATTTAGGTAGGCACCTGGTACTCCATAAAAAATATCTTGCGATCAAAAACTACTCGAAAACGACACCCCACTCGACTCAATACCTTGTTGAAACCCATCAAAAACCCCTTTTGTAGTCCCTTTTTAGCCTCAGAGCTCTACAGGTTTGGGCGAGCGGGCTTAAATTTTAATCGCCCTCAAATATTGGCATCACACGTTTCAGCCCGATCGCTCAAAATCGCCCATTATTCCGAGGATAATAAACCATTGGTTTAAAACCAAACGCTGAAAATTTTACACAAGGGTTTATTATTCTTTGATATAGGTAGGTTACTTGTGCAGAAATTTAATTCTGTCAATGAAAACATTGAAAAAAAATTATTTTTTTACTTACTCGAAAAATATTTAACCTCTTGGGATCCTTCGAAAATCCCATTTGTGGCCCCATGAAAGCCCTATAGATCGCCACAGTGAAATCGGATCGTTCCGGGACCCCCGAAAGTGGAGTCTACGTTCGAACATACTTCGAAAACGACACCTAACTCGATCCCATAGCTAAAACCCTTAAAAAAACCCTCCCGTAGCCCCATAGCGGCCCACGGGTTTGGGCGATCGGGCTGAAAACCTTGCGGGCACAACTAGATGGTAAATCAAGTATTTTGTCGAAATTTCAGATTTTTAAAAAAATTCCTACTGCCCAAAACGGCCTGGACGGCGTACGGCGGACGGACATTTCGGATTTAGATTGTAGAGCTCTTGAAACGGATAATGTCAAATTTTGAGGCCGATCGGAGTCGTCGACCTCCGTCGCGAAAACATAGATGTATTATTCCAAAAATAATAAACCAAAAGTCAAAATGATTATGCGAACCTTTGGTTTGACTATTTTCATAGTTTTCCCTATTTTAATATTCTCCCAACAGCAAACCATTCAGAATATATTGTACATAAATTGAACGTTTCAACGTGACATCCTGTTATTTAGCATTTGCATGAACCTAACTGAAAATTCGACGCCCCCGTTAATGAATGTAGGTAGTAATTTAGGCATCATACCAAAACAGCATAAGCAAAACACTCACCTGCTTGAGAAGAAACTGCTGCCAAGAGGTACAACTGATGTGTGTGGTGTGACTGTCTGTTGAGAACTGATGCTACTCTTGCAAGCGTTGTAGAGGCAATAGAAAGTAATCTTATCGAACCCAACTGTTCTATTTTCGTAGGTTTTGGGGGTAATGAAACCCCCATACCTGTACGTTCACTACTGTTTGTCACATAGCGGACGGGAGAGGCGTAGGTATAAAGCAGGGGCCCTTCTGAGGTCAAATACCTCGAGAAAGGATTTCGCCTGAGTCAGCAGGTAGGTAAACCTCATTTGTCTGAAATAAGAAGGCCTCGAAAAGGGGCGCTTTTCAACTGGGGGGGGGGGGGGGGGGGGAAGACTCAAAAGATAATTTAAGGCGAAAGGGGAGCCTTGGATAGTGTGATTCTCAGATAATAGATCGCAGCACATCTGCTATAAAAGTATTAGCGTTGTAGCTCGCGGAATACCACGTGTATTCCAAATCTGAAAAGTTATCTAAGATCCTTAGGCAAATGCACAACTCGCTAACATGCCCAAAATTTTAAAATTTCAAATGTGAGGAATTTAGAAAATTTATTTTTTGAATGAAAAGAAATTTTGAAATTCTGAACTATACATAGCATGCTCACATTCAATTCATGAATTTAAAAATAAAAATTTCATCAAAATTGAACAATTCTAACCCTGTCTAAAACTGTATTGCGTATGCTGGGGGTTAATTAATTGTTGCGACTTCAGGAGAGGTCGGTCTGACCTACTTAAGGGGGGTCACCCATCTGTGTTATTGTCCTATCTCACGTTTGCCCCAAAATCTTGGAAACCAATACAGATAGGGACTTAATTTTTTTCCCCCGTGTTCTACAACTCCTTGGCCACATTTTGGTCGGTCGAGAGAATTTTAGCTCCTTACCTGAATTTATGGCACGTCATCTCCCAAGACGCCTTTTTCGACCCATGTTTTTTCCCCTTCTCCCGGCACTACCGAACTCCCTAGTGATCTGATCTGATTCTCCTGATTTCTACATATATGTAGTTAATAAAAAGATTTTTTTTGGAAAATGGGCAAAAAAAAATTTTTCAAGTGGGTGACCCCCCTTAAACACTTGAGGTCCCCCAGAAAGGGTGCGATGTATCGCTTGACAGGATCCTAAAAACGGTGGAGGATTTTTACAGTTCCCGCCAGAGAGATGAAATAATACAGCATACCTACAAAATAAAATACGAAATTTTATTTATGCGATTTCCAGTCTATTGGCAACTTATGGATTTTTTGTCCGCCCTTGGGGAAAAAATCTCCGGGAAAATTCGTCCGGGGGAAAATTGTCCGATTATGTACCAATAATACTAGTACCTAAGCCGTAATTTTTCGGGACATGATCCGATTCTCGAGGTGTCCCGTCCGACTTTGCAAGCCTCCCGAAAAAAATGACGAAAGAGTCCATCGAAATTAAATTTTGATCTTTTCAGGATAGAGATTTTCTATCCTGAAACGAAAAGAAGGAAAGTCGGACAAGTTTTGGTTTATTATTCTTGGAATAATCCACCTATGATTTCTCGACGGAGGTCGACGACTCCGATCGGCCTCCAAATTTGACATTATCCGTTTCAAGAGGTCTAGATTCCAAAACCGAAATGACCGTCCGGGCCGTTTTTGGCAGTAGGACGTTTTTTATAAATCCGAAATTTTGACAAAATAGGTACTCAGTTTACATCTAGTTGTGCCAGCAAGGTTTTCAGCCCGATCGCCCAAACCCGTGGAGCAATTTGGGACTAAAATGGGGCTGCGGGAGGGGATTTTTGAAGGCTTGTGGCTATGGGATCGAGTTAGGTGTCGTTTTCGAAATATTTTTGGACCTAGAATCCATTTTTGGGGGTCGCGGAACGATCCGATTTCACTGTTGCGATCTATAGAGCTTTTATGGGGGCTACAAATGAGATTTTTGATGGATCCCAGGAGGTCAAATATTTTCAAGTAAGTAAAAACGAAAAAAAGATGAAACAAATTTTTTGCGAGAAAGAAAAATCAAAAAAAAAATTTTTTAATATAAAAATCAAAAAACAATTTTAATCTTTAATTTTTTTTAGTGCAGCTATCGTTGGACGTGTAAAGAAAATTAAGTAATAATTACGTTATCAATAATTGATAATTATTATTTATGAACGCAGGGAAGACCCCATAATCGGTTTAGACCGTTATCCATTAGCCACAGAGGATGAGTCAGTGGTCAGTCACAATTGCGTGAATCTGACCGTATTATACCTACAGCCCTTTATATATTCGGAATGAACAATCTACCTTAGAGACTTTTGGTCATACTGCGTTTTGCTTTTATGCAAGTTACCTTCTGTGAAAACTTCGTTGAACGTATCTACTACTTTTTCCATGTCGAGCTCTTGCAGACATGCTACCAAGGGCAAGAACGTTCTTCGGCTGAAGGTTGTGACAACTCTTAGCGTTGTTTGACGTTCCTTTGGCTCAGGGTAGGTACCCACTCCGAATAAATACTCGTAATATTTGTGTCCAGCGAACCAGAGAAAACGTTCATAGTGGGTCAAACATTTACTAGAAATTTGGATCCAAATGGCCGTAAATATTCCCAACACCATTTAGGTACCAGTACAACACTATTTTCTGGTACAACTAGCTCATGTTTATGTACACGTTGAAACGCATTTTCTGCGTGAATGGAATGATCGAATAATGCAGGGATCACATTTCAAGTTGCATTCGAGAGCATGGAGGAATAGAGAGGAGAGTTCACTGAATAGGACTTCATGTGCCATAGTCGGCGGTGGCGCTATCCCTACGGAACGTAGTGAACTACTCATAGTACCTTCAAACCCGACTAGAGTGAGCCACTAGTCCTTCTTACGAAGGAAAGCCCCAAATAGGTACCTAACTAAACGGATTTATCTTCCACTGTTGTGCTACTACAATTAAAGGAAAAATTGAAGGCACCATCTCTGAATAACGAATTTCGTTAACCGAAATTGATTGTGTAGTTGTGTTCACTGTGAATGCAAACGGCACGTCGGAATTCGCAGGGCGCCATCTTCTGGTTCAGTTTTGGTAATTTACCACCTTCAAAGTTCACTACGTCTCGTAGGGGTCGCGCTGCAGTCGCAATCTCCCCCGCCGTTCCATCACTGGGTTGGCGTTTTGGGAACGTGGTTTAACACAGAGTGAGCTCTCCTCTCTATTCCTCCATGATTCGATAGTAGGTACCTGAACGATGCGAATGCTCGCAGAGGGTCTCATTGAAGTCGTCCGGGCTACCTGGGGGTAGGGCCCAGCCCCCCTCACACATCGAGGAAATTTCTTCCAATGCACCAATTACCATTGCCAGGAGAATCAATTTTTGATGGCTATAGAGTGAAAAAAGAGAATAAACGATTTTTTCTTTCGCATTTTAAAATGACATTCTATGCTTTGTATATCTTGAAATTTCTAAAAACTCACCAAATTAAAAATGGCAATTTTTAAAATTTGATATAGCAACTTTTTTTAAATTTCGGCATGTTGGCGAAGATTCAAATGACATAAGAATGCTTCTCATTTTTTTTTCAGAATTTTTTTAATGAATAGTTCAGCGGGAATCACGCTAATTTGTTCGCGGATCTTCCCTCTCACTCGCACACTTGTGGTCCCCTTTCGCCTTAACCAGCTCCTGGACACTTCCAATCAGAGCTTGGTGGCTCTTATTCCTGCGAACATGCTCATCCCTCCCCCTGACACCCCCCCCCCCCCCCCCCCCGTGCACTTGACGTTCACCCCACACATGTAGTCCCCCACCTTGCACCCCGAAATCGACAGTGGCGCGGTCATGCGGTGTGTAGGTACTCTTCGTTCCCTGTTATCGGTATTTGTTATCATTTATCAATCGTTGCCAAATTGTCAAGTTCAAGGTGTTTAGTTGACAGATTAGTAGGTATGTAGAGAATTTTTGGACGAAATGCCTACCATAGGTTGCAAAATCTGTGCAAAGTCGTTCGCCCATTCCGCTTCTGTCTTGAAGGTCTTGCGTTCTACTCTTAACTCGAAGTCATGTTTCTGTTGGAGATGTGTTTCAAACACGTCGATGCTTTAAAAAAAACGCTCCAAATTTTACACAAGGGTTTATTATTCTTTGATATACCTAGGTACGTTACTTGTGCAGAAATTTAATTTTGTCAATGAAAAAAATTTAAACATTTTTTTGTGGATTTTTGTTTAAAAAAAAAAATATTAAGTATTTTGGATTTTTTTTTCAAAAAATTGTTTTCAAAATTTTTTGTTGTTTTTTACTTGAAAAATATTTGACCTCCTGGGATCCTTCAAAAATCCTGTTTTTAGCCCCATGAAAGCTCTATAGATCGCAACAGTGAAATCGGATCGCTGCGGGACCCCAAAAAATGAATTCTACGTCCAAAAATGCTTCGAAAACGACACCTGACTCGATACCATAGCCAAAAGCCTTCAAAAACCCCCCTTCTGTAGCCCCATTTTAGCCCCATAGCGCCCCACGGGTTTGGGCGATCGGGCTGAAAACCTTGCGGGCACAACTAGATGGTAAACCGAGTATTTTGTCAAAATTTCAGATTTTTTAAAAAATTCCTACTGCCCAAAACGGCCCGGACGGCGTACGGAGGACGGACATTTCGGATTTTGAATGTAGACCTCTTGAAACGGATAATGTCAAATTTTGAGGCCGATCGGAGTCGTCGACCCCCGTCGCGAAAACAGGTGTATTATTCCAAGTATTAAACCAAAAGTCGCAGCTCAGGTTGCTAGCAAAGTTCCCTTTGAAAACTTAACCATTGAACCTGGATCAAAGAATAATAAACGCTTGTGTAAAATTTGCAGCGTTTGTTAGTGATTTTTGATCGCTAGTCTAGCTACCGACTTTTTGTGTAATCTACTGAATTTATGTGAACGATCTACGGAAAAGTGGTTTCTTGAGTTGGCGACCCTGAGTTTGCGGGTTTGATTGGCTGACGGGGTGGGGGACTACAGGTGTGGGGTGAACGTCAAGTCCCCCGTGCGATTTAAAACTGCGTGGTTTTTGGGCTACTCTGGCGCGCTCAACTGGCGGGTTTGAGTTAGGGATGTCCACACTGAAGAAAAATATCGATATTCGATATATCGATAATTTAAAAAATATCGTTTTACTAGGTCGATATATCGTAGAAAAATATCGATATTCGATATATCGTTTAAAAATATCGATATATCGGATATTAGTCCAAATTTTAAAAAATCCATGCCTTTCACGACTTTTGATTACAAGTAAATAAATTAAGGTTATAAATTCTTAAAAATTTGAAGAAATGGTTTAAATTTGTTTTTAAACAAAACGATTGTTTAAAGATTTGAAGATTAAAGATTTAAAGATTTTTCATTAATTGTTAAGATTTAAAGATTAATCGTTTAAAGATTTTTAAATTTGATTAAAATTGTTTGAAGATTGTTTAAATTTGAAGATTATTTAATAATTTGTAATGAGTAGGTAATTATTTGTAAAATCATAGAGTTTATAATGTGCTGACAAAACATTCTGTACATTGCACTAAAATGAATTGCGTGGATCTGCTCGCCAACATTAATTAAGTACATTATTAACTCTTCACACATGTGATTGTGAACCAATTCGGTAAAGGGATTAGGAAAGGAATAATTCATTTCAATTATTGAAAGCCGAGGTCTATTAAACATAGTATTTGATTAGAAATAGGTACTTACAGTAAAGTTACCTACACGTTCTTTGACCCTATTTCTAGCTGGTGTTCGGATTTATGTCTGGTCTCTCTCAAAAATATCGGTTCCCGATATTTCAAAAATAATATCGATATATCGATATATCGGTGGGAAAAATATCGGCCAAAAATATCGATATATCGGTGGAAAAATATCGATATTTCGATATATCGATATTTTTTGAGCATCCCTAGTTTGAGTCCTCGACAACACTAGTTGTGTTAGCTGATACTCTTGTAATAATTTTTGTTTTATTTTCCAGGTACGTGTCTTGCAATGCAGTATTGGTAAGCTAATTTTGTGCCAGTCTTCGTTCAACACCATAAATTGCATCAAGTGCAGTGAGGTTTTCGACGTATTTTTGGACGTAGAATCCATTTTTGGTTTGTTGCACAAAAAATGCTAATAACGAGAAAACGAAGCGTTTTTCGAAAAAACTCCAAGAGGCATTTTCGATCGGAAATGGGCTCCAGAATCCATGGAATGTTTTTTGGCGACGTTAAATGTAACACCCTGTATAATATACAGGGTATTATCAGGGATATTATCAGATGTATCTGATCATTTATATTATAAAGCTAAAAAACAAGAAATTTGGATGCAAAGTTGAATGGTTGAGAAGCAAAATATCTAGTGGCGGGGCAGTTTTAAAAGTTTTTGCCTCGGAAAATTCTTTAGTACTGCCCCCCAGTTTTTTATTTGATAAAAAACACTACTTATGCGAAATTCAATCGGTTTTCCATTGAAAGCACATTAATCAGTGTGGTTTGACGTTTCAAAATCACTCATTGAATTTAAAAAAGAGTAAGGTTTTGGAGGTGAAATCTCAATTTGAAAGTGGGGGGCCACTACTATAGAACACCCAAACTCAGCTACTAGAGGAACACTATTATAACATCGCCGCTCTGAATGAAGCTATTACGATAAAATTCTTTGTCTTCGCAAGTCTGAAACCGTAATCATTGACTGCAGAAAGGCATTTATCCCGTCTAATCCATTTCTGCTGTAAACCCAATCAAGAAAATCTCGACAGCGGAAAGGCGTTACCTAATTTGTGCTTTTCTGCTGTAACCATTCAAAAATGATTCTATGTTTACCATTTTTAAATCATGTTTTCCAGGTTTCCTGTTGTTCTGAGGTGAAAAAGAACGTCACCAATCGAAAGAGCACGAAAAATTACTATAGGATCCGTCAAACCCAAAAATCGAAAATTTGAAGTTAGTGCCTTTCTGCTGTAAATTTTAAACGCAATATCATAATATATATAATGCTGAAATATATAATATATAATGCTGAAAGCTGCGCAATATATAATGCTGAAAGCTTGGCGAAAGCATTGAAGTTTTCTGTTTGACCCTGCTCCCGATCATTGGACATCATCTTTTCGTGGGTCTCATCGACTCCCCCCTGGTGGTTGAATCTACACACTACTACATTCCGAGCCATTTTGGACAGTAGGATTTTTTTTTAAATCTGAAATTTTGACAAAATACTCGGTTTACCATCTAGTTGTGCCTGCAAGGTTTTCAAACCGATCGCCCGAACCCGTGGGGCGTTATGGGGCCAAAATATAACATACTAGTCTCTCTGGCTCGCTTCGCTCGCTCCCCTAGTGGTGTGCGTAGCATCGATGGACACGTTCATAACCCTGCATCAAGGTCAACTGCTCCTTCAACATCATCCCCCCTGGCTGATAGAATGATCGGCCGAGCGAAGCAAGGCCCCCCCCCACCCCTGTCAAAGTGCTAGTGAAATCAAATTTGAAATAATATAACTACCTATGTGGGCGGCCGAGCAAAGCGAGCCCCCTGGCCGATAAAATGATTAGCTGAGCGAAGTAAGGCCCCCCTGAATTTGAAAATGGTGCTGGAAGGTCGTAGGGGGGGGGGGGGGGGGGGGTAGAGTGATCGTGGCGGGTGGGCGGGGAACTGCAGACGCGAATTAAAACGATCCAATTGTCTTCTCAGCCGTTCTACACAGAAATCCGTATTATGTCCGCTAGCTACGCTCGCTCGTCCCCGCGCGAATTAAAACAATCCAATTGCCTACACAGAAATCCGTTCAGCCGTTTAGGTGCTTATAAGACACGACAGACATAGAAACCTGTGCCTCAAATCACCCGCCTGCAGACCCCGTGCGAATTAAAACGATCCAATTATTGTCTTCTCACCATGAAATCGCCCCCTCCCCCTCGTTTTTTTTTTTGAAATCCGACTTCGGAATCCGATTCGCCATATTTTGGCGCGCATTTGGCCCGCGGATACCATACCCAAAAAACGGCTCCTTACTGGGTATTTTTGAAACCAAAAAAACGTGAAACAAACGCGAGAAAGACGATTTATTTCGACGAATTTCCCGGGCGAATTTCCGATTTACGATTTGACAGACGTCTTCCTCCAGGTCTGATCTATACGGCTCGTATTTTTTCGTAATTTTTTCGACCCCCTAAACGGCCTTTGGCGCGAGTGGAAAGTGAAAAAACTCCGCTCGGGAACACCCTTATTGTATGAATCCTTTGTATCCCGTACCACCCTACCAACCACCGTACCACCAACACGATTTTATATTATTGTATGATTATATAACGTGACCGTTTTTTTGAATTTTCAACCCATTTCCAGGAAAAATGGTAAACAATCAATTCCAAAGATAAGATTTGTAAACAGCGTTATTAAACTGTTTAATTTTGATTTATAATTTAATCAAAGTATACAGTACAGTCTTCATAAGCTTAGTCGACACTTAAAATTAGTTTGAAAATATGTTTACCTGATCCAAAAAAATATCAAATCACGTCAGGTAAATCAACCGATATAATCCAAATTTAAAAAAAAAAAAAATCACAGCAATGTGGTGGAGCAAAGGAATATAAACAACTAATACAATTTAAGCTATAAGTATAAATTATCGATTGCAAGGGGCAGCCTTGAACTTGCACCTACTTTTCGTCGTGAATGTTCCTCTTATGCGCTTTTAAGGTTTGTGCTGTTTTGGCCTTGTAGTCACATGAGTCGCACGCGTACGGTCTTTCGTCAGTGTGGGTCTTCATGTGAGCCCTCAAATCACTCGCTGTTTTGCTCCTGCGGTCGCACGTCGTACACGAATAGGGTTTCTCTCCAGTGTGAGTCCTGAAGTGGACCTTCAACTGGTACCAGGCAATGGACCGGTATGGGCACAATTCGCATTTGAATGGTTTCTCACCTGTGTGGGTCTTCATGTGGCACGATAGGACGGTACTTGTGGAACTTTTGTATTCGCAAAATGGGCATGCGTAAGGTTTCTCGTTGGTGTGGGTCATCATGTGACGCATGAGACCAGATTTGTGATTAGTGCAGTAGTCGCATGAATCGCATTTAAATGGTTTAACGTCCGAGTGGGTCATTCGGTGACTATTCAGAATAGAATTGCTACTGCACTTGAAGCCACAGGTCTCACACTCGTACGGCTTCTCTCCAGTGTGGGTCCTCATATGTCTTTTCAGAGAATCAGACGTTGCACTCCTATAATCACAAATGCCACATACATAAGGTTTTTCTCCTGTGTGTGTCTTCAAGTGTGCAGTGAGGCTACTGCCAATTCTTGATCTGTAATCACAAAATCCGCAAGCGAACGGTTTTACGTTTGTATGGATCTTCTTATGCGTCGATAAACTACTGGCTATCTTGCATTTGTAGTCACATGAATCACACTTGAACGGTTTCTCCTCAGAGTGAGTTCTGACGTGCCTATTCAAGCCCTGTTGTCGATTAGTTTTGAACTCACAGTAGGAGCATGCAAAGGGTTTTTCATTGGAGTGGGTGGCCATGTGACTCCTGAGATCGCCAGCTGTGGTACTTCTGTAGTCGCAAACAGTACACGCGTGTGGCCTCTCGCCTGTGTGTGTCATCATGTGCACCTTCAAGTTACCTCGTTGAAAACACTTGAATGTACATATCGGGCAGTGAAATTTTTTATCGCCTGTGTGGATTTTCATGTGTCTCATCAAGCCTCTCTTCCTGGAGCTTTTGTAGTCACACGAAGTGCATGCAAAATGCTGGGGTAGATCATAGTGGACATACATGTGGTATTTTCAACTACCCTTTGAACGGGTTTTAAAGGTACACACATCACAAGCAAACGGTTTTTCGGTTGAGTGAGTCATCAAGTGTCGTTTCAAATCCCCATTGCTGTTGCATCTGTAATCACAGATAGTGCACTTGATGCGTTTCTCTCTGATATGTTTGTACTTGAAATGTCCTTTCACGCATGTTTTTGTGGCTCCTTTGTAGTCGCATAGCTCACAAGAATACGGTTTTTCCCCCGTGTGGGTCCTTTTATGGCGTTGCAGGGTGAATGCTGCAGTACATTTGTAATCGCACAAATCGCACTTATGCGGCTTCTCCCCTGTGTGCGTCCTCATATGATTAGTCAAGTAACCACTCATATTACTCCTGTAATCACACAAAGTGCACTGATAAGGCTTCTCGTCGATGTGTATCATCATGTGTTCGCGCAGTCGACACTTGTACGTAAATTTATATCCGCAGTGATAGCAAGTGAAGGGCTTCTCATGTGTCTTCAAAGAGGCCATTCTCGTATCGTTGGTCTAGTTCAGCAGCCGGATCTGTAAATTGAAGAAAAGTTTGATTGGCGCGTTGCAAACAGTTGAAGTATCCCAACTTTTAAAATCAAATGACAAATTTCACTTGGCACCCGTCCTACAAAAAAAAAAAAAAAAAAAAAAAAACGCTGCAAATTTTACACAAGGGTTTATTATTCTTTGATATAGGTTACTTGTGCAGAAATTTAATTCTCTCAATGAAAAAATTTAAAAAAAATTGGATTTTTATATTTCCAAAAAATTTTTTTTTGATTTTTTTGTTTCAAAAATGTTTTTTTCAAAAATTCTTTGGTACCGTTGCAATATGCTACCTACCGACCCGCCGCTGCCTACCTCCGCCTAATTGATACCTACCGTAGTGACTCGACCGTTGCAATATGCTACCTACCGACCCGCTGAATGAGCTCGATGAGCTGAAGTAAATAAACATGCATAAGTAAACAAAGTGAACACTGAAGAATAATTCATCAATTATTGATCAATCCCTGTTTCAAGGGAAACGAAAATATCGCCGAGGCCGGTTATTAGCGCGTGATCGTAGACCTGCTCCATAACCTGCTGATGCTGACGAGGACGACAACGATAACGAAGACCACGACGACACGAGCACGGATCGAAATTCCGGATCCCTTATCCAGGGCCCGTGGGTGTTTGGCCTCTGTTGCCGGCATAGTGGACTACTGGAAAGAAGGCTGTTTATTGTTGAAAAGCGCGATCGAGCCACATTGCTTCCCATTATACAACGTGAAGTGGCAGTTGGCAGCACAATCGTCTCAGATCAGTGGCGAGCTTACAGCAACCTGGGCAGCCAAGGCTTCATACACCACACTGTGAACCCCTTCATGACCCCCTTACTGGCGCTCACACTCAGACGATCGAAGGCCTCTGGCGAATAATAAAAAACCGGTATGGAATAAACTGCTGCTGCTATTCAATTTTTCTGGCACGGTAGGTAGCATACCAAAATATTCTTGTGGTAGGTAGCATACTAAAACAGCGGAGGGTCGGTAGGTAGCATATTGAAAGGGTACCAATTCTTTATTTTTTACTCGAAAAATACTTAATCTCCTGGGATCCTTCAAAAATCTCATTTTTAGCCCCATGAAAGCCCTGTAGATCGCCACAGTGAAATCGGATCGTTCCGGGACTCCCAAAAATGGATTCTACGTCCAAAAATACTTCGAAAACGACACCTAACTCGATCCCATAGCTAAAAGCCTTCAAAAATCCCCTCCCGTAGCACCATAGCGCCCCACGGGTTTGGGCGATCGGACTGAAAACCATGTGGGCACAACTAGATGGCAAACCAAGAATTTTGTAAAAATTTCAGATTTTTAAAAAAATTCCTACTGCCCAAAACGGCCCGGACGGCGTACGGCGGACGGACATTTCGGATTTAGAATGTAGACCTCTTGAAACGGATAATGTCAAATTTTGAGGCCGATCGGAGTCGTCGACCCCCTTCGCGAAAACATAGGTCTATTATTTCAAGAATAATTTACCAAAATGAGTTACTAGTGGGACGCCCGTGCTTCGAACGAAGTATCAAATTCCCGTCCATCCGATCTTTGAATAACTTTCAAACGGGTTATCGCACCGAATTCATTTTATACTCGTTGAAGTCAGCGTATAAGCTCTTTCTAACCGACGTAGTTCCGTTCAAGACAGACGCCAAAAGTTGTAAAGCGTGTTGGCGTTTACAACAGTTGTTCACTAGTTACTAGTACAGGCACAGGTCATACAGGTAGGTCTACCAGGCGCGACTCGTGAGGGAGGCAGCGTCCCCCTCGATGCAGAAGGGCGAAAGGGGGGGCTATGTATTACCTACCTAATTAGTTACCTACCTAAAAATGAATCAAAACTCGGCTCGAAAATCTAAGTAAGTTCTTGTAGACCTTACATAGTTCGCGGAACGTCTGAAAAGCCTGTGTTGATAGTGCAATGATAACGGGAGCACTGCCCTTCTTGAGACGATTTTTTTGCATGGACCTTATGGAACAACGAACTAAGTGTGAAGCCAGAAATGTCGAAATGTGGGGCAGTTCTGGGAACTGCCCACACCCTTCCTTCTCAACATTCACCAGATGTTAAATCACCTCCACAATCAGTGTTGGCAGTCTTCGTTCATGGGCAGGGAATTTTCGTTTGTAATGAGGGACTTATTCAGGATCTAATCTGTCTCAAATCATGGAAAAAATAGGGGCTTACTTTTGAAATATTTTGAAAACTTTTTGGTGTTGCTATATTACTTTGTACGGTATGAAATCATAAAATTTCGATCGACCAAGGTTTCTGATTTTTTCAGTTTTCCCACAAAGGTATTTTTTACCAGAAGCAGCTTCTGAGGGGATGGCATCAGGGGTTTAGTGGGCTTCCATGTTTTCTGGGAAGTGTTTTCTGAACTCGGTGATCTGTGTTTGTCTCATTTATAAGTTTTTTATTCGTTCGTTTCATTCGATCGTTTCATCGTTCATTTCATAAAGCATTTGCTGGATAACTCTATTGATTTCATCTTGAGGGAGTTTTCCCGTTTAGGCGTGAGTGATAAGTGTGACATTCGCGACATGGGACGGCCAACCTCACCTTTACCAGGTTTGCAGCGTGTACCCAGGAAATGAAAGGAAACTGGTAATAGTTAATTGGAATTTTTAAACAAACAAATGCATAATGAACTATAGCAAATCTTGATAGTAGGTACTTTTTATCTGTGTTGGGTGCAATAATATTTTCATAAAATATTATCACGAATCCGTGACTGCACCCCCTTGTTCTGCCATCACCAGTCGCGCCTGAGGTCTACCCAGGGCCATGGAGAGAAAATCCGGGCCAGGGGGCAAAATTCATCAGGCCCCTAAAAAATAAAAACCTTACACGAGGCTTTATTATTCTTCGATATACGTTACTTGTGCAGAAATTTAATTTTATGTCAATGAAAAAAAATTTAAAAAAATTTAATTTGTTTTTTATCTTTCAAAAAACTTTTTTTTTTTTTTACTTGAAAAATATTTGACCTCCTGGCATCCATCGAAAATCTCATTTGCAGCCCCATGAAAGCCCTACAGATCGCAACAGTGGAATCGGATCGTTGCAGGACCCCAAAAAATGGATTCTTTGTCCAAAACGCTGCAAATTTTACACAAGGGTTTATTTACGTTACTTGTGCAGAAATTTAATTCTGTCAATGAAAAAATTAAAAAAAATTTTTTTTTTAATTTTTATCTCAAAAAAAATTTTTTTTGAATTTTTTTTTTCAAAAATTCTTTATTTTTTACTCGAAAAATATTTAACATCTTGGGATCCTTCAAAAATCCCATTTTTAGCCCCATGAAAGCCCTAAAGATCGCCCCAGTGAAATCGGATCGTTCCAGGACCCCAAAAAATGGATTCTACGTCCTAAAATACTTCGAAAACGCACCTAACTTGATCCCATAGCTAAAAGCCTTCTAAAAACCCCTCCCGTAGCCCCATAGCACCCCACGGGTTTGGGCGATCGGACTGAAAATCTTGCCGGTACAACTAGATGGTAAACCGAGTATTTTGTCAAAATTTCAGATTTAAAAAAAAATTCCGACTGCTCAAAACGGCGTATGGCGGACCGACAATTCGGTTTTGAAATCTAGACCTCTTGAAATGAATAATGTCAAAATTAATTGGACATCTTTAAGCGTATAATGCAAATTTTGTAGCGGATGAGAATTTTTGACTTCCGTCGCGATTAGATCCTCCGGCTCGCTTTGCTCGGGTTCCGCCCCCTCCCCCCAGCCCACTCCATCCCTCGGTGGGGTGAGATGCATCGATGGACACGTTCAAACCCCTACTCACACAGAAGGCCTCGCTTCGCTTCCGTCCACCGCACGCCACCGCAGAAGGAATTATTTGAAAATCTGCAATTTTGACAAAATACTCGGTTTACCATTTAGTTGTGCTCGCACGGTTTTCAGCCCGATCGCCTCAACCCCTGGGGCGCTACGGGAGGAGTTTTCGAAGGTTTTCGGCTATGGGATCGAGTTAGATGTCGTAATGAATATTGTAATTTAGGCCATAAGCAAGACACTCACCTGCTTGAGAATAAACTGCTTTGCCAGGAGGTACAACTGATGTGTGTGGTGTGACTATATCTTGAGGACTGATGCTACTCGGCGACGTTGAAGAAATCGTAGGTAGGTACACCCTGTTTCATCGTTTGTTTGGTTTTGGGGGTAATGAAAATGGCCTGGACCTGTACGCTCACTCCTGTTTGTCACATAGCGGTCTGGAAAGGCGTAGGTATAAATCAAGCGCCCTACTGAGGTCAAATACCTCGAGAAAGGATTTCGCCTGTCTAGCAGGTATGTGGTAAAACCCACATTTCCAAAAAAAGGAAGGCCTCGAGAAGATTTGTTGCTCCTACTTGGATTTTTTGCCTTGACGCTCTCTTGCGATTAATTTTAAGATCGACCAAATTTTTGAAATCCACAGTTGAATTTTCACTCTCATTATTATAATAATAATATTATGAGAATGAAAATTCCACTGAATTTGATTTCGTTTCACAACGAAATTCGGTTATTCCCTGAACGAATTCGGTTGGGCCGGTGCTCGTAAACGAAAACGGATCCTTCGAAAAAATTAAATCTGTTTTGAAATGTTGTTTGAAAATGTTTCTGAAAAAATAAAAAAAATAAAAAAATAAAAAAATAAAAATGAAATAAAATAGGTAAATTAATTAAAAAATAATTACATTGTACAGATGTGGGACCTCGAAAAAAAGGATTTTGCGTCCAAAAGTATTCGGAATACGACAATTTATTTGCCCTCCTAGGATCCTCGATCAAGGAATCATCAAATCGACTTGAACGATCGTTAAAAACCTTGTATCGAACGGATAATATCCGGAACAAAGGAATATTATGCGGAACAAAATCTTCGGGTACATAAATGCTGGTATGGGACCGTGCGACTCTATTATCATTTAATAATGATTAACATGACGTTTCTATTTGTTTTCTTCACGTCACGAGCGTCACGTCACGGGGGAATGATCTGACTGTAGAACCATTTTGGTCTACCGTCCTGTCGATTGAAGGAAAAAAAGTCCCCGGAAAAAAAGTCCCCCCAAAAAAAGGCGCCGGAAAAAAAATCCCCAGTATTTTCCGATCCCGGAAAAAAAATCCCCGTAGAAGAAATAGCGTTGACTGAATGGAAATGAATAGAAGATGATACTTACTTAAGCATTAAATACACAATAACAAATTTTGTTGTCGTAGGGGGTCAACACTAAGCAGTAGGTGACTGGTGTTTACAATTTACTCGGTCAACGTCTTATGTTGTATTGTCCAAAAGATGAGTGGCTTCTTCTCATTTTTTATCGGAACTGTGTACCTATTCAATGTGTACTTGTGAGAAGATTATTTCTCAGGGTGGCCGCCATCTGGAAAAGTCAGGGAAAACCTGGAAAAGTCAGGGAATGAAAAATTTCAGGAAAAGTCAGGGAAAAGTCAGGGAAATCGGTCACAAGACAGGGAAAAATTTTTGATTAAAAAAAAAAAAAAAAAAAAAAATCAAAAATTGTATTAAAATACGAATTTTGTTTGGTGACAAGTTTGTCCCTCTCTTCCGTCCCGAAAATGATGATAATTTTTGAATTTTGGTGGGAGTGACTTTGCCGGGTTTGTTTTCCCCTCACTCTTCATCCATGTTGCCCGCACAAGTTCAATGAGTTGGCGGAATTCCCGTTACAGATATAATATCCCCATTCACACGATGAAAAGTCCCACTTCATGCACCAATATCCCTCTCTTCATAATGGAATGTTCCACTTCACCCACGAAGTAACCTATCAATCTTTCACTTGGTATTTTGGTTCGAGATCTCTGTCCTTGTAATCATTACTAGTTAATTAAAAATATTTTTTTCTGTTCGGGTACGTAACCGAACCCTGCTTTTATTCGCAGAATCTGGCTTCTCGAAAATTGTTTTTAGCTAGAAAAAATGTAGGGAGAAATTATCGGGAAATCCGTTAAAACTGATGGGGAAGTAGGGAAAATTTTGAGCATATGATGGGGAAATCCGGGTTGGGAGCACCGGCAGGCAGCAGCACTGCAACACTGCCGAGTTGCACCTTGCTCCTGCTTCGTACGTTTATCTGCGTTGTTCCTTTTTCGTTCCACTCGTTCGCTCGTTTCGTATAGGTATTTTTGTTTTATTGTTTTTATATTGCGTCTCCTCCAAGATGGGGAAGAATACCAGATTCGACCGATATTATGCCAATTGGTTGGAGGCTGTCGAAGATAATATTTTTAGTGCGAAGTGTAAGTACTGTCGAACGAAGTTTTCCCTTAGCAACATGGGTGTGAGAGCTCTCACAAGCCACATGGGGGGAAAAAAACATCATGAGGTGATGGCCATCATCGGAAATTTTTGCCCAATGCGCCATTCGGACTATTTTTGTCAAATAAATAGTTTTTAAAACGCAGTTTACTTATCTACTTTCCCTGGGTTTTAATTGTTTGGTGTAAAAATTTATGTATTTTCTAATCAACTTTCAATAACAAAAAAAAAAAAATTCAAGCGAATAAAATTATCAGAATTAATAAAATGTCAGATTAAATTATTATTATTAATAATTAAATTATTAAAATCTCAGATTTTGAATAATTTCGGGTCAGGAAATTAGGTATTTTTGCAGGGAAAAGTCAGGGAATTAATTTTTCCCAGCTTGGCGGCCACCCTGTTTCTGTCAATCAATAAAATTTTGAAAAAAAGAAAATTTCCTAATGTTTTATTTCAAAAAAAAGTTTTTTCAACAATTTTTTTTTTCATTCGGAAATTAGCTGACCTCTTGGCATCCTTCAAAAATCCCGTGTGTAGCCCCATGAAAGCCCTACAGATCGCCACAGTGAAATCGAATCAATCCGGGACCCCCCAAAATGGATTCTACGTCCAAAAATCCTTCGAAAACGACACCTCCCTCGATCCCATAGCCCCATAAAAAAAACCCCTCCCGCAGCCCCATTTTAGCCCCATAGCGCCCCACGGGTTTGAGCGATCGGGCTGCTTCCGGGCACAACTAGATGGTAAACCGAGTATTTTGTCAACATTTCAGATTTAAAAAAAAATTCCTACTGCCCAAAACGGCCCGGACGGGGTACGGCGGACGGACATTTCGTTTTTGGAATCTAGACCTCTTGAAACGAAAAACGCTGCAAATTTTACACAAGGGTTTATTATTCATTGATATAGGTTAGTTGCGCAAAAATTATTTCTGTGTCAAAAGAAAAAATGTTGGAAAAAAACTATTTTTTTTTTTGGATTTTTTTTTCGAAAAAAATTGTTTTTTCGAAAATTCTTTATTCTTAACTCGAAAAATATTTAACCTCCTGGGATCCTTTAAAAATCCCATTTTTAGCCCCATGAAAGCCCTATAGATCGCAACAGTGAAATCGGATCGCTGCGGGACCCCAAAAAATGGATTCTACGTCCAAAAATACTTCGAAAACGACACCTAACTCAACCTCATAGCCGAAAACCTTCAAGAGCCCCTCCCGTAGCCCCATTTGAGCCCCATAGCGCTCCACGGGTTTGGGCGATCGGGCTGAAAACCTTGCGGGCACAACTAGATGGTAGACCGAGTATTTTGTCAAAATTTCAGATTTAAAAAACAATTCCTACTGCCCAAAACGGCCTGGACGGCGGACGTACATTTCGGTTTTGGAATCTAGACCACTTGAAACGGATAATGTCAAATTTTGAGGCCGATCCGAGTCGTCGACCTCCGTCGCGAAAACATAGGTGTATTATTCCAAGAATAATAAACCAAACAAAGAGGTTCCCTAACTTTCTATTGTTTTGTTCAAGATTTTTTCAATTTTTAACATTTTTCTTTTTGGGGATTTTTTTCCGCCCTGCAGGATTTTTTTTCCGGGGACTTTTTTTCCGGGGAGTTTTTTTCCGATTACCGAGTCCGGGGAGTACTTGGGCTGAGAATGGTGGTCATGGTGGTGTTATGTACCACGAAGAACGCACATAGTGCCTATCGTGTCTTTGTGGTTTCTCCTAACGGGCTGCCCCCACCACGTGATTTGGGGCCAGCAAATGAAATTTTACATCAACAAGCAATTAATGTGTTGACAGTTTAATTAGCCAATTCAATATTGATTTGATTACATAGAATACAACACTTAATCGTTACTTAATCCATTAGAATTATTATGGAAACAGCAATTTTATAGTGAAATTAATCTAAGTTTTCCTATTCAATGTGTAAATTTACTTTCCTCATCCTCACTGTTTTGTTCTCTCACAACAATGTAAATTAACATAGATAATACATCCTAGTCAATCATATAATAATCACCTATAGCTAGGATTTTGGAAGGCTTATGGATCATTCGACCTTCTTGTGGATCTTTCCAAGGTGCCTTTTTAAGGTTCATGAATCACATGCGTACGGTCTCTCGCCAGTGTGAGTCCTCATGTGCCTCTTCAACTGCCTGTTTAGAATACATCGGTAAGAGCACGATTCACACTTGAACGGTTTCTCGCCAGTGTGGGTCTTCATGTGGGATGATAGGGAAGAACCTGAGGAAGTTTTGTACTTGCAGATCGAGCATGCGTAAGGTTTCTCGTTGGTGTGGGTCCTCTTGTGAACCATGAGATAACTTCTACATTTAGTTTGGTAGTCACAAGAATCGCATCTGAATGGTTTATAGTCAGAGTGGGTCTTCAGGTGACCATTCAAAATAGTATGATTACCGGCACTTGAAGCCACAGGTGTTGCATTCATACGGCTTCTCCCCAGTGTGGGTCCTCATATGAGTTGTTAGGTTACTAGAAATTGTACACCTGTAATCACAAATGCCACATACATAGGGTTTTTCTCCTGTGTGCTTCTTCATGTGTGTTGAAAGGTAACCACGCTTTGTATCGCCGGAAGGCATTTACAAATAAACCTTATCATTCATCATTCATTGAAGGGTAACCACGGGTGCTTGAACTGTAATCACAAAAGCGGCAAATGTATGGTTTAACGTTTTTGTCAAAATTTTTATGATTCTACAGTTCCCTGCTCGTTCTGCATTTGTAGTCACAAGAATCACACGTGTACGGCTTCTCCCCAGTGTGGATTCTGACGTGCCCAGCCAATCTCTCTTGCCGATTGGCTCTGTACTCACAGTTCTTCATGCGAATGGTTTTACATCGGAGTGAGTCGCCATGTGTCGTTTAAGGATCCCTGAGTCGTTGCATCCGTAATCACAGATACTACACTTGAAGCGTTTCTCTCCAGTGTGACTCCGCATGTGCTTTTTCACGGATGTTGACGTGGCTCCTTTGAACGAGCATAATTGACAAGAATACGGTTTCTCACCCGTGTGGGACCTCTTATGACGCTGCAGGCAGGCTGCAGTGATACATCTGTAGTCGCACAAATCACACTTTCGCGGCTTCTCACCGGTGTGTGTCATTATGTGTGTACGCAGGTGGCACTTGTGCATAGCTTTGTATCCGCAGTGATAACACGTGAACCGCTTCTCAGTTGACTTCGAAGATGGCATTCTCGTCTTGTTGGTCAGTTCAGCAGTCGGGCAGAGACCTTTTCTTCTTTTTTTATGTACTGTTGGTGGGTTCCGCAGCTGGGTGGAGATCTTTAAAATGAGAATAAGTTTGAATGACGTATAGTTTTTAATGTTGCACTTGGGCCTTTAGTTGATGGACCCTTAATTTTGACCTCTGATAACAAATTCTACTCAGCACCCATTCTTCGTAAAATTTATTTAAGTACCAGACATGTTTGTCTCACCATTTGCGTGAACTAAATTTTTCCAATCATTTTAGACTGCTACATTATCTCCTGCCATTTCGGGTTATTATTCCTGGAATAATACACCTATGTAATCGCGAAAGAGGTCGAAAATGCTGATCGGCCTCAAAATTTGACACTATTCGTTTTAAAAGGTCTAGATTCAAAAAACGAAACGTCCGTCCGCCGTTAGAGCAGTTTTGAGGAAAAGGATTTTTTTTTTTTTTTAAATTCTGAATTTTGTCAAAATACGTAGGTAGGTCCTACATAATTTGTTTACCATCTTGCTGTGCCCGCAAGGTTTTCAGCCCGATCGCCCAAATCCGTCGGGCGATATGGGGGTAAAATGGAGCAAAGGGTGAGGATTTTTGAAGGTCCGGTTATGGGGTCGAGTTAGGTATCGTTTTCGAAGTATTTTTGAACGTAGAATCCATTTTCGGGGGTCTCGGAACGATCCGATTTCCCTGTGGGGATTTATAGGGCTTTCATGGGGCTACAAATGGGATTTTTGAAGGATCCCAGGAGGTTAAAGATTTTTTCCAAGTAAGAAAATTAAAAAAAAATTACCCTAAAACAAATTTGTTTTATTGACACAAATTAAATTTTTGCTCAAGTAACCTATAATATATTGATATTATCAAAGAACGATAAACCCTAGTGTAAAATTTGCAGTAGTTTTTTGAGGGGGGGGGGGGGGTGCTGCTTGATGATCCCACGATAAATTGTCCTCCTCAAGTTTCCACATTAGTGATCCTCTTGGTTTAGACGTTGATACTTAATTCTAGTCTTTTTCATGACGTCATTCTACTGCAAGCAAACCATTTTTTCTACCAACATACTAAACTATGGTTGTTATATTCAATTTTCGTAATATTCACATGTTCCACGCACCGATCAATTCGTAAAAGAAATACACAAAAGCTGAGTATATTCAACCAACAATCAATATAACAGCATCTTACAGACAGACATCTGATGTGACTAATTAGATAAGAACGAGGTTGTTGGCGAACTTTATCAGGTGGCGGACACAATGCGGGCTCAACTTGTAGTGCATGGGTAGGTAGTCATGCGTGTAGGAGTCCTGTTTGTCGTGTTGGTTGGGATGTCCCTTATTTTTATGTTTTTCTGAACGCATACCCTCTCATTTTGGTTTATCATTCCTGGAATAATACACCTATATTTTCGCGACGGAAGTCGACGACTCCGATCGGCCTCAAAATTTGACATTATCCGTTTCAAGTGGTCTAGATTCCAAAACCAAGGTTTCCGTCCGCCATCCGGGCCGTTTTGGGCAGTAGGAATTTGTTTAAAAATCTGAAATTTCGAAAAAAAAAAAAAAAAACTTGCAAGTATTATATTGCGGGCACAACCAAGGTTTACCTTCTAGTTGTGCCCGCAAGGTTTTCAGCCCGATCGCCCAAACCCCTGGGGCGCTATGGGGCTATAATGGGGCTACGGGAGGGGTTCTTTAGGGCTTTTGGCTATGGGATCGAGTTAGATGTCGTTTTCGACGTATTTTTGAACATAGAATTCATTTTTTGGGGCCCCGGAACGATCCGATTTCACTGTTGCGATGTATAGGGCTTTCACAGGGCTACAAATGGGATTTTGAAGGAGCCCAGGAGGTCTAATATTGCTTCCGAGTCTGCAAGGCTTGAAGGTTTTCACTTTCAAAATGAAAAAAAAAAAAAAAATTGTTCTCCAAATCAAAATTTTCACTCACGTTTTGCGTTTCAGAGCCTCCTGAACACATTTGGTTCCGTGTCTGTCTGTAGGTGTGGTAGGGAAAAATTTTAATTGGCCTGAAAATGACTTTTTTTTTAATAAAAATTTTATAAATTTAATTTATAAAAGTTTAATTTAATTTCATTTTTCTATAGAAAAAGTCATCCGGAGGTACTTCTCGGCTCCTATTATTTGTCAAATCTGTTAAATCCTGTTTTTGACGTCCATGGACATGCATGTGAAATGCACATCGTGCATGATCCCTCATTATTCCATTGTTCGTGTTATGGTACGTGCCGTTTCATATTTTTCAAAATGTTTGGCTTGCATAGCACTAAGAAAATATTTCTGGTGGGTGACTTCAATAATCAATTCGCAGGTTCCAACTTTCCGTGAAACCGTCAACTCCAGGCAGTACTATTTTATAACTTGAGAGAAGTTATAACTTCTTGAAAACTTGTTAAAACCAATTGGTTTAGTTGCAACTAAACACATGTGCCCGCAGGTTTTCAGCCCGGATTTTTTCCTATTTTTGGAATATTTCGGGAGGAGGTTAAATATTTTTCGAGAAAAAATAAAGAATTTTTGGAGAAAAAAAATCCCCAAAACAAAATTTCTTTTTGAAATATAAAAATTAAAAAAAAATTGTTTAAATTTTTTTCATTGACAGAATCGAATTTCTGTACAAGTAACCTATATAAAAGAATAATAAATCCTTCTGTAAAATGTGCAGCGTTTTTTCTTGTCATTGACAAAGAATTAAATTTTTGCCCAAGTAGCCTGGTTATATCAAAGAATAGTAACCCATGAGGAGCCGGTTTGACCACCCTTCAATCCCCCCCACCGGCCTATCATCCCAGGGGGCTTGCCACCCGGCGAGGCGCCGATTTTTTTTTGATTTTTTTTACATGAACCTCTCTCACCAGATGTGCAAAGTGGTTTCCATAAATTTGGAGCGTTTGTGAAGCTGTCGAAGGAAATCATGACCAAATCTCAACGTTAGTGAAACTAAAATTGCGCAACAGTGAACCAAATTATGAAATACTTTTGAAAAATGCCATTCAGTAAATCACGCATATTACGAGGTCAGATTTTTTCATTTTCATTTCAATGAATCGTCTCCTTGTTGCCACATTTGCCAGCTTTGTAAACAGCTTAATGATTATTAGACAGTTCATATTTGATTTATTTACATACAATTCTACACATTTATTTACAATTCAACATAAATTATCAATCATTTATAATTACCGTTGCAACAGTGATTTTAAGTCAATATAGCCAACGTTTACATACAATTTACATTGAACCCCCGTTTATCATCGTCACTGTTTTGTTGTCACCTTTGCTAATAAATGCATCAAATTCCATCTTACAATAATCATCAATAGCTAGGATTTCATGGCCTGATTGGGACCTTTATGTATATCTTCCGCATGCACTATGAATCCTGGTAGTTCATTCGACCTTGTTGTGGATATTCCGCTGGTGCCTTTTTAAAGTGCCGGAATCTCTCGCCTTGTAGTCGCATGAATCACATGCGTAGGGTCTCTCGCCAGTGTGAGTCCTCATGTGCCGCTTCAACTGTGTCTTAACACTGCACCTGTATGAGCACGATTCGCACTTGAACGGCTTCTCCCCAGTGTGGGTCTTCATATGAGTTGTCAGATTACTAGACGTTATACACCTGTAATCACAACTGCCACATACATGAGGTTTTTCTCCTGTGTGCGTCTTCAAGTGTCTTTTGAGGCAACTGCCGTCGCTTGATCTGTAATCACAAAAGCCGCACTCGTGCGGTTTTACGTTTGTATGGATCTTCCTATGTGTCGATAAATTACTGGCTGTCTTGCATCTGTAGTCACAAGAATCACACTTGTACGGCTTCTCCCCAGTGTGGGTTCTGATGTGCCCAACCAAAGTATCTTGGTGATTAGTTTTGAACTCACAGTAGGTGCATTCAAATGGTTTTTCATTGGAGTGGGTGGCCATGTGATGTCTGAGTGGAGTAGCAGTTACAGTTCTGAAGTCGCAAATAGTGCACGAGTATGGTTTCTCGCCTGTGTGTCTCATCATATGCACCTTCATGCTACCTCGTGCGATGCATTTGTACGTGCAGATGGTGCAATGGACATTTTTTTCGCCCGTGTGGATTTTCATGTGACTCTTCAAATCTTTATTCCTGGAGGTTTTGTAGTCACACGAAGTGCACGCAAAACGCTTGGGTAGGTCATAATGAATAGAAATATGCGACCTCAAGGTATCCTTCCAGCGGGTTCTAAAGGTGCACAATTCACAAGCAAACGGCTTTTCGCTAGAGTGAGTCCTCATGTGTCTCTTCATGTCCCCACTCATGTTGCATCTGAAATCGCACACACTACACTTGATGCGTTTCTCTCCGGTGTGACAGAACATATGCCTTTTCACGCATGTTGATGTGGCTCCCTTGAAGTCGCATTGTTCACAAGAATAGGGCTTTTCGCCAGTGTGGGACCTCTCATGGCGCTGCATGGTTCCTGCAGTGGTACATCTGTAGTCACAATATTCGCACTTATGCGGCTTCTCCCCCGTGTGGGTCCTCATATGACTCGTCAAGTAATAACTCGTATTACACCTGAATTCACATGATGTGCACTGATAAGGCTTCTCACCGGTGTGTATAATCATGTGTTTACGCAGTAGACACTTGTGCACAGCTTTATATCCGCAGTGATAACACGTGAACCGCTTCTTGGATCTGTTCAAAGATGCCATTCTGGTATTGTTGGTTAGTTCAGTAGCCGGACAGAGATCTGTAAAATGAAAAGAAGTTTGAATGTCGTGTTGCTGTTCAATGTTAAAAGGTCCTAAAATGCAATTTGTTAAAACGTCCTAAAACTGAATGTTGACCTCAGTTCAGCCAAAAAACTGAAAGAAAACCCGTCGCCCGCTCTGGGAGTGTGTCACCGCTAGTGAAGTGTTCATTGCACGTATTTTGTATCATGACTGCTGTAAGACACCCACACACCCCCGGATGCTGTAAGTCATCCTGTTGTGCAGGGTGACAGAATCAGTTAGGCGGCGAAAATGGCTTCTACGTCGAATAATAGTCCGAAAACGACACCTAACTCGACCTTATACCCGAAAACCTTCAAACCTCCTCCCGTATACGGCTATAGGCCCACAGGTTAGGGCGATCGGGCTGAAAACCTTGCGAGCACACCTATAGGTCGACAACTTAAGGAATGACACCGTGCAGCGATCCTGGCGGCATCCCGAGAGTGAAATCTACCCCCTTCCTCACGTCCCGCATTTTTCAAAAAATTGGCCTCCTGACCAGGCCGATGGGCTTCTCGAACCCTCTCTCTTTCCATTGTAATTATAGCGCTTCGAAGCGATAATCCTATAATAATACTGTACATCTATTAATTTCTATTAATCTGCCAAACAATGCAGTGACATAGTAAAAAAAAAAAAAAAAATCTATTAATTTCGTGAGGTGCTAATTCTTTCTCAGAAGCCCCTTTTTTCTTCCACACACTTAAATAGGTACCTGCCTATTAAAACCAGGCAATACAATCGTTTCTTTTGTTAATACATCATAATCTTTTTTTTTTTTTTAATTGAATCTTCATGAAGGTAGGTACATAATATGTACCTACATATTATGTAGGATCACTTTTGACCCCTCCTTGTTTACGGTCTGAAATACTCATAATTAGGCACACTCGCCAAGCGGTCAGAGCTCCCAACGTGGTCGATGGGCGGAGAGGCCTGAGGTTTCGAATTACGCGCGCACCTTCCGAGCATAAAGGGGTTACCTGGAAAGGGAAGGCAAACTTCCGGGAACCGGCGCACAGTGCTTTTTTTCGCCAATCTAGCTGGACAAAAGTAAAAAAAAAAAGTTCTTTTCTTCTTCAAAATATCTATTGGAGTCTCTTAATAGATAGTTGGCAAGCTAAGAAACAAAGGAGAAAAAGCTCAGAAGGCACAGAATCGTGTCGTATCATGCATTGTTAGGAGGAGATGAAACCCCACTCATCATCTGGCTAAAGCCGATCTTATTAACATGTTCATTCAACTGCAAGTGATTCACCGGCCGCTTCGCCTAGGGTCTTCCGACAATTTTTCTAGTGAAGTTGTACATTATACGAGTACCAACTCATTGAAAAATTTTGGTTCTATGCAATTTTTGGATTTTACGATATTTTTGAAGTATTTGCGTTTTTTTTTTTAGCGAAAAACGTCGTTAGAGCTAGAGTTATTGGACTGCAACTTCTAAGGTCCCTCGGTTCATCCGAATCATTTTACCACGTTAAACTTGAGTTATTTCTGGATGGAACTGGACCAAATTGAGCTGCAGGAACCTGCAGGTTTACGAGATACAGCGTGAGGTGGTTAGGGTGAGAAATGACTCCTCTGCTGAGTACTCAGCAGAGGAGTCATTTCTCACCCTAACCACCTCATTGGATTAGACCTCTGCACCGTCGGCAAACACCACACTGAGATACAGCGTTTTGAAGTTGAATGTTTTCGCATTTTTGCGTGTTTTGACATGGTGGAAAGTGCTGAAGTACGGGGATAAAAATGTGTGAATGTTTTAATGAATTGATAAGCGTTACGGCTATGAGAAGTAGGTAATAGTAACTTCAAATTGTTCATCGTGTCGCGATGGTCGTGGCTTAGATGGTTTTGGTTGGTCACGACATGACCAACACCATCCAAACCAACAACCATCCAAAAATTCTTTCAATAACATTTAGACTGACAAGTTGTATGAAAAGAGATTGCAGTAAAATAATAACAATTTTTGAGGAATTTTTACCGAAAAATCGTTATTTTATAGCTTATTCAAGCATCTTTGGGGTCTGAGAATGGCTTCAATCGACTCTGGAACCTAGTAATCATATTTACTGCCAAAACACATATTTTCAGCGTTGGAACGAATTTTTTGTCTTGTAATTAGAGTTTTCTCCAGCTAGATTGGCGAAAAAAAGCACTGTGCGGCGATTCCTCCCCGGCCTCCAAAAAGAATGGCGATTCCTCCCCGTCAAAGTGATTACCCTTTCTACCTGTTACTCAATTCCTCCCCCTGTGCAATCCTCCCCTTATTCAATTCCTCCCCGTTACTCAATCCCTCCGGGTGTAGGATAGTTTCAAAGAAAACCACTATGTACTAACGAGTAATTCGTTTATTGTATGTACCGTAACTCATAAAATGTACCAACATGCTCAATTTTTAAGAGTAGGTATGTAAAAAAATTGTTTAAAAATTGTTGAAAACAATGTTGTTCGAAAAATATGTTCAAAAATTGCTATGTTCAAAAATCTTCCCAAATTTTCCACTGACCCTTTTAGCGAATTGGTAAGGGTCGTCGTCGGGAGTTTGACGAGCAATGAGTTGCTGGATCCAATCTTTTTTTGTTTTTTTTTTTGTTCGAGCCTGGGGAGTGTGCTCTTCGGTGTCAAACGTCTTAATGTAGATTTCAGTTTGAAAAGCAATAATTTCCTTTAATTATTAAAGCATGGACGAAATGAAAGATGTTGGGATGAGGGTGACGTGAAGTTTTTTTTTTTAATGAGCATGGAATGACTCACATGCATTTGTAGTCCTGGTCGTGTCACTTGTCTTCGAAGCCCACAAGGTTGGGGGGAATCGAGCCTCTTGCGCAACGTAGATATCGTAGAGGTATTCACTGAGCGGGAGGAATTGACTAACTTCGGCTCAATGATCTGCTTCTCACCGGGAGGAATTGACTAACTTCGGCTCAATGACCTGCTTCTCACCGGGAGGAATCGCCATCTCCCTCGGACCGTTATGTCCATGTAGTTTTACGGGGAGGAATCGCCTGTTGCCCCAAACTTCCCCTCCGAAGGAGGCTCGGTGACTCCCCTAGTTATTCTCTAAGTTGTCGACCTATAGATGATAAAACGAGCATTTTGTCAAAATTTCAGGTTTTTAAAAACATTCCTACTGCCCGAAACGGCCCGGATGGCGGACGGACATTTCGGTTTTAGAATCTAGACCTCTTGTAACGGATATTGTCAAATTTTGAGGCCGATCGGAGTCGTTGACCTCCGTCGCGAAAACATAGGTGTATCAAGAATTCCTAGAAAATAAACCACAAGTGTCAATTTGAACGTGAAAAACTGTATTCGTCTGTGTAAAGCGTTTGGACAGGGTTGGCCCGATGATTCTACGTCCAAAAGCGACACCTCACTTGCCCTTTCAACAGCAAACATTAACCCTTTGACCAAGGCCGTACCCAGGAAAAATTTTCGGGGGGGGGGGGGGGGGGGGGGTTGTGACACCAGGCGGGGTCCGGAGGCCCTACCCAATAAAACTTTAGAAAAAAACGCTGCAAATTTTACACAAGGGTTTATTATTCTTCGATATAGGTTACTTGTACAGACATTTAATTCTGTCGATGAAAAAAAAAAATTAATTTTTTTTTAGATTTTTATATTCCAAAAAAAAAAAAATTTTTTTGGGGGGATTTTTTTTCTTCAAGAATGTGTTTTTTCAAAAATTCTTTATTTTTTTACTCGAAAAATATTTAACCTCCTGGGATCCTTCAAAAATCCCATTTTTAGCCCCATGAAAGAAATAATATTTCTATATTATATATTGCCACAGTGTAATCGGATCGTTCCGGGATCCCCAAAAATGGATTCTACGTCCAAAAATACTCAAAAACGACACCTAAATCGATCCCATAGCTAAAAGCCTTCAGAAAACCCCTCCTGTAGCCCCATTTTAGCCCCATAGCGCCCCACGGGTTTGGGCGATCGGACTGAAAACCTTGCGGGCACAACTAGATGGTAAACCAAGTATTTTGTCAAAATTTCAGGTTTTAAAAAAAATTCCTACTGCCCAAAACGGCCCAGACGGCGTACGGCGGACGGACATTTCGGATTTCGAATGTAGACGGGTCATTCTAAAATTATGGGACTTTTCATGTCACAAAGCCTTCACGCCTATACCGTTCGAGCAAGAATTTTTTTCTTTTTCTGGGGGTTGTAACATTACAGCTTCTACATGAATATTCTCAATTTTGTATCAATAGGTGATCACACATTTAATCAGGATAAGCTGAATACCCCAATTCTCACGAGCTACAACTGTCACAAGGTATAGGTTGTCTACTTCTAAAATTATTTTGAGCCCGTTAAACCCCGTTGTAAACAACAGCAAAAATATTTTAGACTCAGGTTACTTTCCTCTTCAATATTAAGTGAAGTTTGAAGATAAAATCCGTCTCTGGACTGTACTTTCATACCGGTTTTTGTCTGTCACATGGTTTTAATCTCACGACCTACAATTTTTTTAAATCTCCCCCCAAAACCAGGAAAAGTGAAATTTCGCAATGAAATTAGGAGGATCCAACACTGTTACATCATGGCTTCACAAGCACCCACTTGATGATCAGATTAGTCGTGGCCTGTCTGCAGCAAAAATCGGTTAATCCTCAATTTCATGAGCGTGGTTTTATACTTTCTCACAACCTACAACGACCAAATTAATTTATTAATTAGTTTAAATTGACAATTACAGTTAGTTACTATAGATATTGATGTATCATTTGCATGTAAATTTTTCCTGTCCAAAATATCCCCTCTTGTGGACAGCACGCCATGAAAACATGAGAAATCTCACGCCCTACAACCCTCACGCCCTACAAAAGTGGGGAAAGTCGAGATTGTAGGTAGGTTGTGAGAATAATTGTAGGGTGTGAGAAGAAGAATTTTCCGAATGCGATCACACTCGTTTTCATTGTAAATGCTGGCTTTTGAGTCATTATTCTTGGAATCATACACCTATGTAATCGCGACAGAGGTCGAAAATTCAGATCGGCCTCAAAATTTAACATAACACGTTTCAAGATGTCAAGATTTCAAATACGAAATGTCCGCCCGCCGTCCGAGCCGTTTTGGGCAGTAGGATTTTTTTGAACATCAGAAAATTTGACAAAATACTCGGATTACCATCTAGTTGTGCCCGCAAGGTTTTCAGCCCGATCGCCCAAACCCGTGGGGCTCTATGGGGCTAAAAAGGGGCTATGAGAGTTTTTTTTTAGGTTTCTGGCTATGGGGTCGAGTTAGGTGTAGTTTTCGATGTATCTTTAGACGTAGAATCCATTTTCTAGGGTCTCAGAACGATTCGATTTCACCGCGGGGATCTATTGGGTTCTCATGGGGCGACAAATGGGATTTTCGAAGGATCCCAGGAGGTCAAATATTTTTCGAGTAATTTTGGACGCAAAATCCATTTTTCTAGCCCTAGATTGAACAATAATTGTTACAGTATTTTTTAGTACCTAGTAGTAATTATTACAGTTTTTTTTTCTTTTCAAAAATATATATATATTTTGACCGTGTGAGTTAATATTCACACAAGTAACCCATATCAATGAATAATTCTTCTTCTTAACCCTTGTGTAAAATTTGCAGCGTTTTTTTAATGTTCGAAATTGATGTAGATCTTCATCAATTTCGAACATGAAATTGAGTAACTCGAGTTACTCCATATTGTAACTAGACTGTCTCGGAATTAGTTTGTTTGATTCCATATCAGACATAGAACAGATTCTGTTCTAAATGTGCGAGTTCTCCACTTTTTAACGGACAGCCCTATCCCACAGTATCGAAATAAAACAATATTTTACCTTCTGGCAAAGTCGCTTCAATAGTCAATAATTGACTGCAATTATTGCAGTGGAAATCACAACGTGGAATTAAAATGCGATTATTTCACAGAATCTGGACACGGGAAGGGACCTCCTGACGGAGTCGGGGCTGCCTAAAAAGAACGGCAGATCAAATGTTTGCTCTTGTTGGGGACATAGACTACTTTTGTCGCTTTATCAAAGTTATTAGGGATAACGTTAGAAATGTCACCATCAGTCTCCTGGGTCGTTGCTAAATGACTGCTGGAATGGGATCCACTTCAATGTATCCTCCATGGCCTATGAAACCCATCTCAACATGAGCCTAGGTACAGTCGGGACCCACCTCAATGTTTCCCTAGTCGTACGGATAGGTCGTAAAAAACATTAACATGTTATGCCTCCAACCATTCCAGCATTTCAGGCACAAGTGGTTTACAGGAGGCAGAATCCCAGCTTATCCATACTAGGACCAATTGGTCCTTACCGAGCGCGGCGGGTATATTATAGTCACTAAGAATTTCCGAAAATCGATATGCTAGTTTTTTATTGACACTCCTTTGTGATCAACAAGCTCAAAAGGATGTATTTTTCATACTTTTGATATTTTTACACTGTTGAAAATAAAACAGGTTAAAAGAAAGAAAAAAGGATTTGGAGTTTATCTCACAACCTACAAATTATTCTCACGCCCTACAAAATGGTAAAATAGACAAAATATTAAAAATTCAATAGTTCAAAAACTACGAGGTAAAGTGTGGTCCCACTTCAGGGTATTACTGAGGAGACCCTACAGAAACTCTAGGAACCAACAAAATGTTAAAAATCAACTTTTCATTTTCACTTTTTTCGTCACCTCAAAAAGGCCCATAATTTTAGAATGACCCAGACCTCTTGAAACGGATAATGTCAAATTTTGAGGCTGATCGGAGGACTCCGACTTCTTCGACCTCCGTCGCGAAAACATAGGTGTACCTATTATTCCAAGAAAAACCAAAATTGTCAAATAGGTAACCCATTTTTAGGCCATTTTAAGCTTTCATTGACAAAAGTTAGAACGACACTAAGTATATAAAGGGGGTTGTGGCACCAGGCGGGGTCCGGAGGCCCTACCCAATAAAACTTTTTTAAAAATTGTCAAATAACCCATTTTAAGCTTTTATTGACAAAAGTTAGAACGACACTAACATAGTGTCACTAAGTATATAAATAATAACATAAAAATAATTTCCCCTGTTAATTTGGTGACTAGGAAAATAAATAGACAATACAAATAGACTCAACATTGTTTAACATATAAAAACATATTGAACATAGAAAAACAACCTACAGAATATAGTCAGGGATTTGCAAAGTCGAATGGCGGTCATTTTTCGTGCTGCTACCTATCGTAATACATAGCGCCAAACTACATGCTTTACGGCAACTTCCGTAATGGAACGTTTGGGTCTACGCCGTTAGCGGCGGACCGCGTCCATCCACGTACGCGAATGGGTTTGTAAAATTGTAATACATTTTATAAATTATTTACGTATACTTTTAACTAGAAATTGTTTTGTACTCTTCCTTATTTACCTATGAAGATCAATTATAACTTGAGTAAATTTAATTCCTATGTGTTGGGAATGCTTATTTTGGGGAAAATTTCGGGGGGGGGTTCCAACCCCTCTGACCCCCCCCCCCCCCCCCCCCCTGGGTACGGCCCTGCCTCTGACGACCAACGACGAAATATCAATCAAGAAGCAGTGTCCTCCCTGGATCAGAGACGAGTTATCAAGCAAGAAGAAGTGGCCGCCGTGGGCTATAGACGAGGAATCAAGCAAGAAGTGGCCTGCCTGGACCAGAGACAAAATATCACGCGACATTTTGGAAGCGCTTGCAAACACCCTTAAAATAACATTATTATATGGCAAGGCGGGTTCATGCAATGTTCAGTTCCCGCGAAGGCTCTCTCACAGTCGCATCTCATCAAACATGAAACATTTTTGTATCTCGTTTCATCAAACAAATTTTGTATCTCCATAAGATGAGATCGTTTGGTTTACGCACTCCTTTAAAAGTTTCGTCGCTCAAAAAATCGTTCGGAAACGACACCCCACTCGACTCCATAGCCGAAAACCGTCAGTAACGCCTTCAGCAGCTTCGTTTCAGCCCAACAGACCCCCACGGAACGGGCAATCGGAATGAGACCTTTTAGACACTAATTAATCGATAACCGAGTAGGTTTTTTGTCACAATTTGAGGCAACCGCCCAAAACGGCGGACATATCATTATTGAAATATTCACATTATGGCAAATTTGGTGGTCGATCAAATTCTTGAGCACATCGCGAAAAGAAAGGTTTATCATTCCAAGGTGAATAAACCAAAATTCAAAATCCACATGAACCTTTTAGATTGATTATTTTAATAAAGTTATTCTAGGGATGTTGAAAAAGTATCGATACTTAAAAGTATCGATACTTTCCAAAAAAAGTATCGATACATATCGATACTTTTTGTCCCCGATACATATCGTAGTATCGATACTTTTTTTCTGGTATCGGCGCCGATACTTTTTTTATCCCTCACATTTCATCAGATTCAAAACTTACGGCATATATTCCTATATATAGGTAGTTGACAGTACCTCTAACTTGACCAGCAATTGAAGAAAGTTGATGTAGGTAGCTACCACCACCTCCTGGAGCTGCACCAGCTCTCATATCAGAAGAATCAGCCTTCCTCGATCAAGGGCGGACCACCAAAATGTTGGCCCAACCAACCAACCCAACTCACTCATCACAGTAGAAATGAGTGTGGCCACAGCTACACCAAACGAGGGAATGTTCCCCTTTTTTGCTACCTGTACCTACCCCCCGAGGCTTGGAGCAAGGTTTTCAGTCCGATCTTCCAAGCCCATGGGGCGCTATGGGGCTAAAATGGGGCAATTGAAAGTTTTTTTTAAAGGCGTTTGGCTATGGGTTCGAGTTGAGCGTCGTTTTCGAAGTATTTTTGGACGTAGAGTAAATTTTTGGGGGTCACAGAAGGATCCAATTTCACTGTGGGGATGTAAAGGGCTTTCATGGGGCTACAAAAGGGATTTTTGAAGAATCTCAGGAGGTAAAATATTTTCTGAGTAAAAAAAAAAATTAATAGAAAAAACTTTTTTTTAAAAATTTTTCAGAGACAGAATTAATTTTTGCACAAGTAACCCATAACAAAGAATAATAAACCCTTGAATAAAAATTTGCAGGCGTTTTTGAAAAGTATCGATACTTCGATACCGATACTTTATTGAAAGAATCGTATCGATACTTTTAGATACTGTCTGGATGTATCGATACGATACTGTATCGATACTTTAGAAGTATCAAACATCCCTAAGTTATTCCCCCAACGGTATATCATTCAAAACATCGTACATAAATTGGACGTTTCAACGGGATATCAAATTATTTAGTGTTTTCATAATCCCAACTTAAACTTCTACGCCTTCGTTAATGAATGTAGTAGGTAGTTTAGGTAATAAGCAAGACACTCACCTGATTGAGAAGAAACTGCTGCCAGGAGGTACAGCTGATGTGTGTGGTGTGACTGTATGTTGAGAACTGATGCTACTCTTGCAGGTGTTGTAGAGGCGATAGAAAGTCGTACCAACCTAGAAGGAACCCAACTGTTTCATTTTCGATTGTTTGGAGGTAATAAAACCCGATTTAAGGGAGGCCTGGAACCTGTAAGTTCACTTCTGTTTGTCACATAGCAGACGGAACAGGCGTAGGTATAAAGCAGGGGCCCTACTGAGGTCAAACACCTCGAGCAAGGATTTCGGATGAGTCAAGCAGGTATGGGTAAACCCCACTTTTCTTGAATAGGACTTTATTGTTACTATTGGTATTTTTACGCCATGATTCTCTCCCCCTGACGAACCTACCTAAGCGGAAGGTTTGTTTACTCTTTCGAAATCGAAAACATTTTTGACATCCACAGAGTCAAGAGTTTTTATTTCCGTACAAAATTACAGCTCACAAAAACTTACTTCAATAATACAGCGGTAGGTACATCAAGAACAAGCTATTGGATAGTAATAATTCCCAAAGCCTATGCCTAACTAGAGCTCTCTTACATTCTTTATTCTGAGGAAAAATTCATTAAAATCAAAGGGTGCGATGGATTTTAAAAACTTGACAAGTTTTGGCCAAACGTTTGGTGTTGTACATTTCGCTCGCAACTCTTTAGGGATGGCATTGACAAATTTAGTACCCCACGATGCGGGATGATTTCAAGCGTCACTCCCATGCCGTGTTCTGTACCCATGAGTGGAGATATGATACTCGTGTAAGTTGGAGAAAACGTTGCACGTAGCTTCGAGTATGTAAACCGCAGGGATGGTCAAGATGTTTAACCCTCTTATGAAGACTGGCTTACAATCCTGTTGGTACTTCAGCCCAGCGACCACTCGTACGGCGTCGTTGAGTTTGGGGGAATGCCGAAAAAAACGCAATGACTTAGGGTTAAAATGGCGATGCTTTTGGGTTAACTCAACGCTGGGAACGTGATGCGGGAACCGGCGATTCCTCCCCGACCTCCAAAAAGAATGGCGATTCCTCCCCGTCAAAGTGATTGCCCTTTCTACCGGTTACTCAATTCCTCCCCCTGTGCAATCCTCCCCTTATTCAATTCCTCCCCGTTACTCAATTCCTCAGGGTATAGGTCAGATTAAAAGAAAACCACTACGTACAAACGACTAATTCGTTTATTGTAGATATGTACAATGCATAAAATGTACGAACAAAATGTACCTACCAACAATTAAAATGTACCAACATGCTCAATTTGAAGGATGTGTTGAAAAATTGTTCAAAAATCGTTGAAAAAAATGTTGTTTGAAAAATATGTTCAAAAATTGCTGTGTTCAAAAATCCTCCCAAATTTTCCACTCACCCTGAACCTGAAGTAGTAGGATTATTTCATTATTTTTAATTAATTTTTAATTTTGGGCAGTAGGAATTTTTTTAAAAATCTGAAATTTTGACAAAATACTAAGTCTTGGATTACCATCTAGTTGTGCCCGCAAGGTTTTCAGTCCGATCGCCCAAACCCGTGGGGCGCGATCTATAGGGCCCTCATGGGGCCACAAATGGGATTTGGCGGAAAGTTGGAGTTGGCCATTTTCACCAACGTGGACATTTTTCTCGCCGCGGCGGGCCCCACATAGGTATTTAAAGGAAAAAAGAGGAAAACATTTAATTTAAATTTTATTTTTTTATTGAAAAATGATTATAAACAAACATTTACATTTTTTTAATGCTAAAACCATCTTTACCAATCAGTCTGTCACATTGAATGTTTTCCGCCACCTTTTCGTCATCGGCCCTTTCGTGCGGCGGGAGGAATTGACGAACCTCGGCTCAATGACCTGCTTCCCACCGGGAGGAATCGCCATCTCCCTCCGACCGTTATGTCCAACTTTCAGTTTAACATGTCCAACTTTTACGGGGAGGAATCGCCTGTTGCCCACTTGATGACTTTGGGTTACGGAGAAAATGCCGACACGATCGAAAATGCGTGTGATCAGTGATACCTTTTTTTTTTTTTTTTTTTTTTTTTTTTGTAGAATTATCTACAATTTCAGAAATATTTAGATTTTTTTAGAATTTCCTATCTGGAATTTTAAAATTACCTACATAGAATTTTTTTTAGAATTATCTAGCAGTTTAGAATTATTTAACTTTTCGTATGCTGGTATGCTTCAAGTTCACTTCTGCCTGGATTTCTTTCAAAACTTCGATGACTAAATCAATATTTGGTTGCGGGCTATAAAACTGCTTGTTGTAATCGGTGTGGAAAGGCTCCATTAGTTGTCCCCAATGAGCTGTTAGGTGGAGCAGCAGCCCAAATTTGCGGTGGGAAAGCACAGTCCTCTTCTATATGTAATTTGTTAAAACACGTTCACGTGCGTTCACCCAAACACATCGCTGACCCAAACGCAGCGCTCCGCTAACCAACTTTCGCTTTCGATTCCCCCAAACTCATTATCGTCCTCGTACAGCCCTGCGTTGGCATGCGAAAACTGCGACAGCCGACGCGGCATGACCCCAACAGAGGATGGCATAAGTCGCGCGACTCATAAAAGCAGCATGAGATGCTGCTACGACTGCAGTTTTAGGTAGCTTCTCCTGTAACCTACGCAGGAGGAAAACAATAGAATTTAACCTAGATTCAAGGTTCTCACAGTGTTGGTTCCGGTTCAGCTTTGGATCCACCAATACTCCCAGAAATCTAACGCTTTTGGGGTTTTCGACAAAGGATGACAAGTCTCGCAACCCAAAGTAATGAGTCTCAGTTTTCGTCTCATTAACCGAGAGTCCATTTCTAGCGAACCACCCCGATATCTCTTTTTTAGACCCATCGTTTGTCCGAGTCAGTGACGCAAGAGATGCGTTTTTCGTCAGGACAGAAGTGTCGTCCGCAAACAGAAGGGCCTCAAGAGGATGTAGACCTGATGGCAAATCATTTATGAAAATTGGAAAAAGTGTGGGACTCATAACTGAACCACATTTGAAATGTTCACTCTTCAGTACGTTGAAGAAAAACAGAACCCTTGAAGGACACGAAAAACGGTGCCCAGGGGTCTGAGAGCCACTTCAAAATTCAAAGTTCGAAAGCTCGTTCCATCCATTTCGTAAGAAGAAAGCCCTGGCCAAATCCGGCGACCGGCGATTCCCAGTCCAGGGGGCGAGGCCCAAACGGCTGGGTTTTTGGTTTATTACTCTTGGAATAATACACCTGTTTTCGCGAAGGAGGTAGACGACTCCGATCGGCCTCAAAATTTGACGTCCGTTTCAAGAGGTGTAGATTCCAAAATCGAAATGTCCGTCCGTCGTATGCCGTCCCGCTGTGCAGAGCTTCTCAGGTTGTGTCTGAGGCCATTTCTGGCCCATAACGTTTGATACCTTTCTACAGTGTGAACCATGCGGCCACAGTACCTACTCAGCTCACCTTTCCCTTAAGACCCTTCCTAATTGTTTTCACTCAGTTTTCATACGCATAAAACGTTTTTTAGTACAAATTGGGCATGCATTGTTCATTCACCTAACTCTTATCGTCCCCCGGGGTTCTCTAAGTTTCCTCTACTCTACGTTTCCCGGGTGCCCAATGTCACCTCCAGGTGACGGTCTCACTGCGCGATGCCAGGAGGGGGGTAATGTTAAAAACCCATTAGATGATCTATTTAGAGCCTAAATAGCTCGGAAATTATGAAAATTTTCAAATTTTTCATGTGGGGCAACTTTGGGCGCTGGAGGGTTAATTCGGAGTCTTTTTCATGACGTCATTCTACTGCAAGCAAACCATTTTTTCTACCAACATACTAAACTATGGTTGTTATATTCAATTTTCGTAATATTCACCTGTTCCACGCACCGATCAATTCGCAAAAGAAATACACAAAAGCTGAGTAGATTCAACCATCAATCAATAGATCTTACAGACAGATGTGACTGATTAGATAAGAACGAGGTTGTTGGCGAACTTTATCAGGTGGCGGACACAATGCGGGCTCAACTTGTAGTGCCTGGGTAGGTAGTCATGCGTGTAGGAGTCCTGTTAGTCGTGTTGGTTGGGATGTCCCTTATTTTTCTATTTTTCTGAACGCATACGCTCTCATTTTGGTTTATCATTCCTGGAATAATACACCTATATTTTCGCGACGGAAGTCGACGACTCCGATCGGCCTCAAAATTTGACACTATCCGTTTCAAGTGGTCTAGATTCCAAAACCAAAATTTGCGTCCGCCATCCGGTCCGTTTCGGGCAGTAGGAATTTGTTTACAAATCTGAAATGTTGACAAAATACTTGGCTTACCTTCTAGTTGTGCCCGCAAGGTTTTCAGCCCGATCGCCAGAATTAAATTTTTGCACAAGTAGCCTGGTTATATCAAAGAATAGTAACCCCATGAGGAGCCGTCTTGACCACCCTTCAATCCCCCCCCACAACTTTCCTATCGCCCCTGATTGAGGAGCTAATTACCCCTGAGCAGAAAAATGGATATACATTCTCCTGGGAATTGGAGTGAGTCTCTGATGATAGCTATAATTTCGTGGCTAAAGAATCTGTAAACTGGAAAATGATGGGTGTTTGCAAGTAAGTGCCTATCAGGAGGTTTTTCCTGTTTCCATTCTGCACTTCATCACAACTGCTTCCATCAAGTAAATATCAATTTTTGAGACATATGCTTGGAGGTGAATATCCTAACTCCGAATACCCCTGGAATGGTGCGACCATCTTTTTTTAGTTTGGTATCACTAAATAGCTCTTGCTTTAGCCGTTTAATTGACTCTGATATTTCATTGATGCTAAATCGTAGAGCTGCAGCGGCAAATTCGTTTGATTAACTTCGTTAATGCTTATGATTACTCGCTCGATAAACTGTTGAAATTGAAAACAGCAGCATGATAAGAAATTACCGGAAGGGAAACAGCAGATAAAGCAAAATAACGCGGCTAAAACATGTTCCATGTTTCTTGAATTTTAGCCAAAGGCTCTAAGCAGAAAGCATCCGGGGGTCCAGGGGGCGTGCCACCAGCGAGGCGCGGAGCGCCGAGTTTTTTGTTGTTGACATGAACCTCTCTCACCAGATGTGCAAAGTGGTTTCCATAAATTTGGAGCGTTTGTGAAGCTGTCGAAGGAAATCATGACCAAATCTCAACGTTAGTGAAACCAAATTTGAGCAACAGTGAACCAAATTATGAAATACTTTTGAAAAATGCCATTCAGTAAATCACGCATATTATGTGGTCAGATTTTTTTCATTTTCATTTCAATGAATCGTCTCCTTTAGTGTTACCACTGAATGCTACACATTCCCTATTTGCCAGCTTTGTAAACAGTTTAATGATTATTAGACAGTTAATATTTGATTTATTTACATATAATTCTACACATTTATTTACAATTCAACATTTATGTTGAATTTATAAATTATCAATCATTTATAATTATCGTTGAAACAGTGATTTTAAGTCAATATGGCCAACGTTTACATACAATTTACATTAAACCCCCGTTTATCATCGACACTGTTTTGTTGTCACCTTTGCTAATAAATGCTTCAAATTCCATCTTACAATAATCATCAATAGCTAGGATTTCATGGCCTGATTGGGGCCTTTATTTATATCTTCCGCATGCACTATGAATCCTGGTAGTTCATTCGACCTTCTTGTGGATATTCCGCTGGTGCCTTTTTAAAGTGCCGGGATCTCTCGCCTTGTAGTCACATGAATCACATGCGTGCGGCCTCTCGCCAGTGTGAGTCCTCTCGCCAGTGTGAGTCCCCATGTGCCGCTTCAACAGTGATTTAACACTGCACCTGTATGAGCACGATTCGCACTTGAACGGCTTCTCCCCAGTGTGGGTCCTCATATGAGTTGTCAGATTACTAGAAATTGCACACCTGTAATCACAACTGCCACATACATAAGGTTTTTCTCCTGTGTGCGTCCTCAAGTGTCTTTTGAGGCGACTGCCAACGCTTGATCTGTAATCACAAAAGCCGCACGCGTGCGGTTTTACGTTTGTATGGATCTTTTTATGTGCTGATAAAGTACCGGCTGTCTTGGCTTGATAGTCACAAGAATCACACTTGAACGGTTTCTCCCCAGTGTGGGTTCTGATGTGCCCAACCAAAGTATCTTGGTGATTAGTTTTGAACTCGCAGTAGGTGCATTCAAATGGTTTTTCATCGGAGTGGGTGAGCATGTGATGTCTGAGTTTAGTAGCAGTTACTGTTCTTTTGTCGCAAATAGTACACACGTGCGGCTTCTCGCCTGAGTGTCTCATCATGTGCACCTTCATGCTACCTCGTGCGATGCATTTGTACGTGCAGATGGTGCAATGGAAATTTTTTTCGCCCGTGTGGATCATCATGTGCCTCTTTATGTCTACTTTCCTGGAGGTTTTGTAATCGCACGAAGTGCAAGCAAAACGCTTGGGCAGGTCATAATGAATAGAAATATGCGACCTCAAGGTATCCTTCGAGCGGGTTCTAAAGGTGCACAATTCACAAGCAAATGGCTTTTCGCTAGAGTGAGTCCTCATGTGTCTCTTCATGTCCCCACTCTCGTTGCATCTGTAATCGCACACACTACACTTGACGCGTTTCTCTCTGGTGTGACTGAACATATGCCTTTTCACGCGTGCTAGTGTGGCTCCTTTGTAGTCGCATAATTGACAAGAATAGGGCTTTTCGCCAGTGTGAGACTTCCTATGGCCCTGCATGGCTCCTGCAGTGATACATCTGTAGTCACAATATTGGCACTTATGCGGCTTCTCCCCTGTGTGGGTCCTCATATGACTCGTCAAGTAAAAACTCGTATTACACCTGAATTCACATGATGTGCACTGATAAGGCTTCTCACCGGTGTGTATAATCATGTGTTTACGCAGTAGACACTTGTACGAATATTTTAATCCGCAGTGATAACACGTAAAGCGCTTCTTGGATCTGTTCGAAGATGCCATTCTGGTATTGTTGGTTAGTTCAGCAGCCGGACAGAGATCTGTAAAATGAAAAGAAGTTTGAATGTCGTGTTGCTGTTCAATGTTAAAAGGTCCTAAAATGCAATTTGTTAAAACGTCCTAAAACTTAATGTTGACCTCAGTTCAGCCAAAAACTGAAAGCAACCCCGTCTCCCGCTCCGGGAGTGTGTCACCGCTAGTGAAGTGTTCATCATTGCACGTATTTTGTATCATGACTGCTGTGAGACACCCTCACACCGCCGGACGCTGTAAGTCATCCTGTTGTGCAGGGTGACAGAATCAGTTAGGTGGTTTTGATTGGCCCGTGCGATTCAATTTGCAATCAACTGTTACCTAACCAACGTCTAAACGGGTATTTCATATTTTCGATAAGAACGAGACAACACTTTATTACTTTTAATACCTGGGTGAACTTGAGTAGGTATTAGAAAAAATGGCGCCTGGTATGGGAATTAGTTGCGCAATCAAAATAGCGCTTCAATTTAAGATGCATGACATCATTGTTGCACATTATCACAGATTGTCAAAAATAAAATATAAGGCTCGCAAGCGGAGCATCTGGCTGGGGCGATTCCCGTCTCGTCTCCAAAATAATCCATTCCTGTGGTAGACAACGTTGTCTAGAATAAATTTTATTCTATTGGCTCGTAATGGTCGATCGACTCGTCTCATCTCAGCTCATATTATATCTGCCTACGTATGTAAGTACCTAACACCCGGGAAATTTTGTTTGCGGTGAAATCCGATCGTACGAGTAGGCTACTCTCGAAAATGGCTTCGCCGTCCAAAAATACTCCGAAAACGACGCCTAACTCGACCTTACACCCGAAATCCTTCAAAAATCCTCCCGTATACGGCTATAGCCCAACGGGCTAGGGCGATCGGGCTGGAAACCTTGCGGGAAAAACTAGATGGGAAACAAAACTACCTATTTGTAAAAACACTGCAAATTTACACAAGGGTTTATTATTCTTTGATATTGGTTACTTGTGCAAAAAACGCTGCAAATTTTACACAAGGGTTTATTATTCTTTGGTATACGTTACTTGTGCAGAAATTTAATTCTGTCAATGAAAAAATTTAAAAAAAAATTTTTGGATTTTTATATCAAAAAAAATTTTTTTTTGGATTTTGATTTATTATTCTTGGAATAATACACCTATGTTTTCGCGACGGGGGTCGACCACTCCGATCGGGCTCAAAATTTGACATTATCCGTTTCAAGAGGTCTACATTCTAAATCCGAAATGTCCGTCCGCCGTACGCCGTCCGCCGTACGCCGTCCGCCGTCCAGGCCGTTTTGGGCAGTACCTAGGAATTTTTAAAAAAATCTGAAATTTCGACAAAATACTTGGTTTACCATCTAGTTGTGCCCGCAAGGTCCGATCGCCCAAACCCGTGGGGCGGTTCAGTCCGATCGCCCAAACCCGTGGGGCGCTATGGGGCTACGGGAGGGGTTTTTTGAAGGCTTTTAGCTATGGGATCGAGTTAGGTGTCGTTTTCGAAGTATTTTTGGACGTAGAATCCATTTTTTGGGGTCCCGGATTGATCCGATTTCTTTGGGGCGATGTTTAGGGCATTCGTGGGGCTAAAAATGGGATTTTTGAAGGATCCCAGGATGTTAAATATTTTTCGAGTAAAAAATAAAGAATTTTTGAAAAAACACATTTTTTAACAAAAAATAAAAATAAAAAATTTTTTTTTTGAGATAAAAATCCAAAAAAATTTTTTTTTTTTAAATTTTTTCATTGACAGAATTAAGTTTCTGCACAAGTAACGTATATCAAAGAATAATAAACCCTTGTGTAAAATTTGCAGCGTTTTTGTTCAAAAATGTGTTTTTTCAAAAATTCTTTATTTTTTACTCGAAAAATATTTAACATCCTGGGATCCTTCAAAAATCCCATTTTTAGCCCCACGAATGCCCCAAACATCGCCCCAGTGAAATCGGATCGTTCCGGGACCCCAAAAAATGGATTCTACGTCCAAAAAATACTTCGAAAACGACATCTAACTCGATCCCATAGCTAAAAGCCTTCAAAAAACCCCTCCCGTAGCCCCATAGCGCCCCACGGGTTTGGGCGATCGGACTGAAAACCTTGCGGGCACAACTAGATGGTAAACCAAGTATTTTGTCGAAATTTCAGATTTTTAAAAAAATTCCTACTGCCCAAAACGGCCTGGACGGCGGACGGACATTTCGGATTTAGAATGTAGACCTCTTGAAACGGATAATGTCAAATTTTGAGCCCGATCGGAGTCGTCGACCCCCGTCGCGAAATCATAGGTGTATTATTCCAAGAATAATAAACCAAAATTATTTCTGTCAATGAAAAAAATTTTTGGGGAGAAAACTTTTTTTTGATTTTTGATTTTCAAAAATTCTCAATTTTTTACTCGAAAAACATTTAACCTCCTGAGATCCCTAAAAAATCCCGCTTTTAGCCCCATGAAAGATCGCCTCTATAGATCGCCACAGTGCAATCGGATCGTTCCGGGATCCCCAAAAAAGGATTCTACGTCCAAACATACTTCGAAAACGACACCTTACTCGATCCCATAGCCAAAAGCCTTCATAAAACCCCTCCCGTAGCCCAATTTTAGCCCCATAGTGCCCCACGGGTTTGGGCGATCGGGCTGAAAACCTTGCGGGCACAACTAGATGGTAAACCGAGCATTTTTTTCAAAATTTCAGGTTTTTAAAAACATTGCTACTGCCCAAAACGGCCCGGACGGCGGACGGACATTTCGGTTTTGGTATCTATAGACCTTTTGAAACGGATAATGCCAAATTTGTCGGAGTCGTTGACCTCCGTCGCGAAAACATAGGTGTATCATAATGTAAGGTGGATGCGGCGAGATAGTGGGAATCCATCTTAAAAAAGACGATTTAAGACGAAATAGTCTATTTCCACGATAAAAATATATAAACTTGTAGACGCGTTTCGGTTGATTAGACCATCATCAGTACAATACAGAATGAGGAAGATGTGAGAAGTTACTTATATACAAAAGTGAAATGTGCCTTCTAATGGGCGTGGCATTAGAAAGGTGGCATAAAAGGAGAAAGGTGAAAGGTAATGTGAAAGGCAAATAAGTGAAAGGAAGACTCACAAGAAAATGTCAATTAACGGGGAACGCCTAATTACATCCAGGTCATTAACAGATATTCCTAAATTGTGAATTTTCTGAATTTCCAAAGATTCTAAAGCATCTAATTTTGGACCTTTTTGGCAAACATGAGCTATCCCAATGGCTGGATTATTACTGGCTATCTCATAACTAATTCTATGGTTTTCTTCTGACAAATGTTTTTCAAAAGCTTCCCTACCCCTTCCCAACCTAAGATCATGATCTTCCCAATCTATGATCATAGGTTGGGAAGGGGTAGGGAAGCTTTTGAAAAACATTTGTCAGAAGAAAACCATAGAATTAGTTATGAGATAGCCAGTAATAATCCAGCCATTGGGATAGCTCATGTTTGCCAAAAAGGTCCAAAATTAGATGCTTTAGAATCTTTGGAAATTCAGAAAATTCACAATTTAGGAATATCTGTTAATGACCTGGATGTAATTAGGCGTTCCCCGTTAATTGACATTTTCTTGTGAGTCTTCCTTTCACTTATTTGCCTTTCACATTACCTTTCACCTTTCTCCTTTTATGCCACCTTTCTAATGCCACGCCCATTAGAAGGCACATTTCACTTTTGTATATAAGTAACTTCTCACATCTTCCTCATTCTGTATTGTACTGATGATGGTCTAATCAACCGAAACGCGTCTACAAGTTTATATATTTTTATCGTGGAAATAGACTATTTCGTCTTAAATCGTCTTTTTTTTTTTTTTTTTATAGGTGTATCAGGTGGATTATCCTCTCTAAGAATGATCGGTATCTGTATGTGTGTATGTATGTATGTCTCCCTTTCACGGCCAAACTGTTGGACGGATTTTGATGCGGTTTTTTTGCGAAATGATCGGGATAGCACGGGGAAGGTTTTAGGCTATTCAAACGGGTTCGAACGGCGGCCGTTCTGGCTGAAACCTGAGTCCTTCACGACGGAAGTTGTTTACATCCTTGGCGTATCTTAGGGAATTTGATACTTCACTACGAGAAACCAACAAGCGTTGTTACTATGAAAAAGTAAGTTGACGGGTTGCCAAGGGTGCCTGGTTGATAGGTGATGGACGGGAATTTGATGTTTCGTGCGAAGCACGGGTGTCCCAGCTAGTTCAAGAATAATAAACCCAAAGTGTCAATTTGAAGAACTGTATTCGTCGTGTAAAGCGTTTTGACAGGCATGGCTCGATGATTCTACGTCCAAAAGCGACACCTCACTTGCCCTCTCAACAGCAAACATTAACCCTTTCACTACCAACGACGAGATACCTATCAATCAAGAAGCAGTGTCCTCCGTGGATCAGAGACGAGTTATGTTCAGTTCCCGCGAAGGCTCTCTCACAGTCGCATCTCATCAAACATGAAACATTTTTGTATCTCGTTTCATCAAACAAATTTTGTATCTTCATAAGATGAGATCGTATGGTTTAGGCACTCCTTTAAAAGTTTCGTCGCTCAAAAAATAGTTCGGAAACAAGACCCCACTCGACTCCATAGCCGAAAACCGTCAAAAACGCCTTCAGCAGCTTCGTTTCAGCCCAACAGATCCCCACGGAACGGGCAATCGGAATGAGACCTTCTAGACACAAATTGATGGATAACCGAGTAAGTATTTTGTCAAAATTTGAGGCTTTGAAATTCCTATCGCCCAAAACGGCGGACATATCATTATTGAAATATTCACATTATGGCAAATTTTGTGGTCGATCAAATTCTTGAGCACATCGCGAAAAGAAAGGTGTATCATTCCAAGGTGAATAAACCAAAATTCAAACTATCCACATGAACCTTTTAGATTGATTATTTTAATAATGTTATTCCCCCAACGGTATATCATTCAAAACATCGTACATAAATTGGACGTTTCAACGGGATATCAAATTATTTAGTGTTTTCATAATCCCAACTTAAACTTCTACGCCTTCGTTAATGAATGTAGTAGGTAGTTTAGGTAATAAGCAAGACACTCACCTGTTTGATATGAAACTGCTTTGCCAGGAGGTACAGCTGATGTGTGTGGTGTGACTGTATGTTGAGAACTGATGCTAGTCTTGCAGGCGTTGTAGAGGCGAGAGAAAGACTTTCGTACCAGAAGGAACTTCACTATTCCATTTTCGTTGGTTTGGGGGAAGGAACGACCGATTTAACGGAGACCTATACCTGTAAGATCACTCCTGTTTTGTCACATAGCGGTCAAGACAGGCGTAGGTACAATGTAGGTGCCCTACTGAGGTCAAACACCTCGAGCAAGGATTTCGGATGAGTCAAGCAGGTATACGGTAAACCCCACTTTTCTTGAATAGGACTTTATTGTTACTATTGGTATTTTTACGCCATGATTCTCTCCCCCTGACGAACCTACCTAAGCGGAAGGTTTGTTTACACTTTCAAAATCGAAAACATTTTTGACATCCACAGAGTCAAGAGTCAAGTGTTTTTATTGCCAAAAACACAGAGTGAAAAGACAAGGTCAAAATTTCCGTACAAAATTACAGCTCACAAAAACTTACTTCAATAATACAGCGGTAGGTGCATCAAGAAAAAGCTATTAGATAGTAATAATTTCCAAAGCCTATGCCTAACTAGAGCTCTCATACATTCCTTATACTGGGGAAAAATTCAATAAAATCAGGAGAGGGTGTCCAGGGGCGGATAGGCAGGTCGGGCGATCGGGCGACGCCCGAAGGGCCGAAGGTCCTGAGGGGCCAGTCGAAGCTGGAAACCAAATTTGATCTTACCCGAAATATGAAATCAAGACCGAAAAGGAAAATTCAGACAATGAAGGCGATCTGGTTGGCTTTGTTCCTAACAGGGTGGATGTCAAGTGCAATCAATGCGTAATTTGCAAACAAGGTTTTAAATCCTCATGGCCTCATTGTATGCAATTCTCTTTTTGATTCACACATTTTTGGTAACCCTTTCTACCACCCAAGCTGAGTGTTAGAGTACCTAGTTTTTAAAAATTGAAAATCATCAAAACAAATCTGAGGCTAACTCTTGAGTGACAACAATCTGGAGGATCTCATGTTGATGGCTTGCGAGCAGGAGCGTCTGGCCAGAGCACTGAGCCGAGTCGTTTCTGGCCCTCCTACGCCCTCCTCTGGCCATCGCCTACCGCTTGGTCACTTCTCCCTCATCAGCAAGCGTTTTGTCTGTGGACGTTATGTGATCACGTTTTGGTTAAATATTCTTGGAATAATACATTTTGGTAATTCCAACAGGGGTAAAAAATTATTAATACCTATTAAAAAGTTGTTAGCGAAGTCCAAAATGTTGATCGTCCTCAAAATTTGTCACTAGGTATATCTACGTTTTAAGATGAGCAGATTACAAAACTGAAATGTCCACGACGGGCTACAGAAGGTGGTTTTTGAAGGGTTTCATCTATGGGAAGGAGTTAGGTGTCGTTTTCAAAGTATTTTTGGGGGTCCCAGAAACGTCAGATTTCGCCTTGGCGATCCATCAGACTTTTGAAGGATGCCAGAAAGTCGAATGAGAACTCATTTTCCGAGTAATCATTTTTTGGTCCTTCATCCGTCCAAACACTTAACATGACAATTTAAAAAAACAAACTTTTTTAGTAATTAAATTTAAACAGCTGTAAAAGGTAAATTTACCATGGGCCTGAGGTTGAGCCTAGAATTCGAAAGAAATGAACAAGCAGGGGACAAACATGAGTTGGGGAGGAGGGGAGATGGCGAGGAGGGCCAGAAACACCCAAAGCCACTCGGTTCAGTGCTCCAGCCAGATGCCAAGCTGGTAAGTTGGTAACAGAAGGAATGTGCAAAAATGCAATGCATCCTAGCTTCAGTCGCTTTATGTTTGTATAGACGGTACCAAACTAACTCACCAAGCGCCACTTTTATTTTTTCTAAATATAGGAGCTGTTATTTTTCACTTAAGTACAATGTAGGTAATTATAATTATAAATAAGTATAAGTTCACCTAGGTATTAAAATTAATGAAGTGTATTCTCGTTCCTATTCATTTGCTTGTTTTTCCAAAATATGAAGAACCCCTCCTTTGATGGTCTTTGGATATGTAACTGTTTAGGGGGGGGGGGGGGGGGGGGTTGAGGGCCGGTCAAATTGAATCGCCCGGGCCGGTCGAAACCGCCTATCCGCCCCTGAGGGTAACGTCTACCCGGCGGCTCGGCCCTCCCCCCGCCGGTCAGTGCCCATGATTTCAGTGTAAATCGCCACTCGTCGTCGACGATTCGTCCGATCCCGACGACATACATAGTTTACGTCGTTAGTTACCTAGTGTGTCAAGTTACGAATTCTTGGTTAACCACGGTTTTGGTTTCAATAAAGACGGGGTAATATTTCGTAGCAACAGAAAGGTTGCGCTCATCTATTCAATTCAATTGTTGGCTTGTTACTTTCATTTCAAAAAATTTCGATCGTTGCAGAAGTTTTCGAAGGAAACCATGACAAAATCTCAACGTCAATGAACCTAAATTTGAGCATCATTGAACCAAAATATGAATTACTTTTGAAAAATACGGTTCAGTAGGACACACTAGTACTTAGTAAGTGTTTCTACTAGGTCATAGTTTTTTCATTTTTATTTCGATTAACCCTTCAGCGTTGCCACTGCATGATAACATTCCCCACCTTTATAAACAGCATATTAATTATTAGACAGTTCAATATTGATTTATTTACATACAATTCAACTACATTATTTAACCAATTATTATTCAACATTTAAAATAAATGAATCACATGTGTAAAGTCTCTCGCCAGTGTGAGTCTTCGTGTGTAGCTTCAACATTGACTTAACACCACACCGATATGGGCATGATAGGGTGGATCTTCTGTACTCTCAAACGAGCATGCGTTTGGTTTTTCTTCGGTATGGGTCCTCTTGTGAGACCTGAGAGCAGATTTGTATTTAGTTCGGTAGTCACACGAATCACAACTGAGCGGTGTATAAACGAAGTGGGTCTTCCGGTGACTATTCAGAAGAGAATTGCTTCTGCACTTGAAGCCACAGGTGTTGCATTAATACGGCTTCTCCCCAGTGTGGATCCTCATATGAATTCGCAGAGAATATGAAACTGCACACCTATAATCACAACTGTCACATGCATAAGGTTTTTCCCCTGTGTGCGTCTTCAAGTGTCTTTTGAGGCGACTGCCAATTCTTGATCTGTAATCACAAAAGCCGCAAGCGTGCGGTTTTATGTTTGTATGAATCTTTTTATGTGCTGATAAACTATTGGATGACCCGCATTTGAAGTCACAAGATTCACACTTGTACGGTTTCTCCCCTGTGTGGGTTCTGATGTGCATTGCCAAGTTGGGCAGGCGATTAGTTTTGAACTCACAGTAGGTGCATTCAAATGGTTTTTCATCGGAGTGGGTGAGCATGTGATTTCTGAGTTGAGAAGCATTTACAGTTCTGAAGTCGCAAACAGTACACACGTGTGGCTTCTCACCTGAGTGTCTCATCATGTGCACCTTCATGTTACTTCGTTCGGTGCATTTGTACGTGCAGATGGTGCAATGAACATTTTTTTCGCCGGTGTGGGTGAACATGTGCCTCTTCATATCTTTATTCCTGGAGGTTTTGTAATCGCACGAAGTACATGAGAAACGCTTGGGTAGATCGTAATGAATGGAAATATGCGACTTCAGGCTCCTTTTTGAACGGGTTCTAAAGGTACACAATTCACAAGCAAACGGCTTTTCAGTAGAGTGAGTCGTCATGTGTCTCGTCATTTCCCCACTCATGTTGCATCTGAAATCGCACAGAGTACACTTCTTGCGTTTCTCTCCAGTGTGACTCAGCATATGCCTTTTCACCCATGCTGATTTGGCTCCTTTGTAGTCGCATAGCTCACAAGAATACGGTTTATCGCCTGTGTGTGTCCTCATGTGTGTACGCAGGTGGCACTTGTGCTCTGCTTTATATCCGCAGTGATAACACGTGAAGCGCTTCTTGGATCTGTTCGAAGATGCCATTCTCGTATTGCTGGTTAGTTCAACAGTCGGGCAGAGATCTGCAAAAAAGAAACAATGCAAATTTTACACAAGGGTTTATTATTCTTTGATATCGGTTGATTATTACCATACATCAATAATTGTGCAAAATTTAATTCCGCGCCATTAAGAATAAGTATATATTTTTTTACATATAATATGTAGGCATGTTATATATTATATATTTTTGGAAAAATTAGGAATGCAAATTTTTTTCTGTACAACGTTTGAACACAAGTGGAAAAAGTTATTTTGCGTCCAAAATTACTTGGAAAACGACACCTCATCGGACCTCTTGGGATCCTCCAAAACCCCATTTGTAGCCCCATTTATCCCCACGGTGAAATCCAATCGTATGAGTACCACCGAAAATAGATTCTACTTCCACAATTACTCCGAAAACGACACCTAACTCGACCTTACACCCGAAAACCTTCAAAACCCCTCCCCTAGCCCCATAGCACCACTCGGGTTTGGGCGATCGGGCTGAAAACCTTGCGGGCACAACTAGATGGTAAACCGAGTCTTTTATCAAAATTTCATATTTTAAAAATTCCTACGGCTTAAGATGGCTCGGACGGCGGTCATTTCAATTTTGGAATCTACTTGTCTTGAACCCGATTATGTCAAATTTTGAGGCCGAAGAGAATTTTCAAAGCTCCCTTTAGCGGCACTCACGCTCCGAGACTTCTTTGCGATTACGCAGGCAAGAATAATAGACGTTAGGGGAAACCACAACGACACGTTAGGGGAAGGGGTTTATGTGAAAAACAACACTTTAGGGGAACACTGAATTTGACGATATCATCGTGAAGCGGAAATGAATTTTCCTGTGCATTTCAATTTGCTTATATGAATATCGATGAGATAACTTATTTTAGTTTTGTGTCGTTGCACTCAAATCAAATAATTGAAGAAAAAAAAGTGTTTCCGCCCGGGGCTTAATATCATGCAGTTTTCCCTCGTTTTGTGTTAGGTATCGATTTACACAATTTTGAAGGTTTTTTCTTACATATTTTCCTCCCTCATTGAACGTAGGTACTTTCCAATCAAAGTATAATACTTAAATCTCAGTGTCTTCAAAAGTTAAACAGGTGGGCGAATTTGCGAATAGTATAAATACTAGTACCAGGTTTGTACGAAATTTTCGTACAAACCTGGTAGGCATTTAATCCTACAATATGGACCATAACTGCATTTCTTCCATCTTACAGGGTTTTTGTTTCTGCTCTCTTCCTATGAAATTGATCGAGCTCAAACTATGAATTTTGAGAAGGCCCTCGTCTTGGAGAGACGGCCCTCAGAAAGACTTCTTTTCGCCTAACGTGCTCCTTTTCCTTTGAGGGTCTCGTTTCCCCTAACGTGTTACGGCCGAATAATAAAGCAGCGCGTAAGCTATTTGTAAAAATTGTCAATTCGAACGTGAAAAACTGTATTCGTCGTGTAAACCGTTTGGACAGGCACGGCCCGATGATTCTACGTACAAAACGTCCACTAAAACGTCACCTCACTTGACCTCTCAACAACCATCAAAACTAATGATTGTAGGAAAAAACGCTGCAAATTTTACACAAGGGTTTATTATTCTGTGATATAGGTTACTTGTACAGACATTTAATTCTGTTAATAAAAAAAAATTAAAAAAAAATTTTTTTTTGGACTTTTATATTTAAAAAAAAATTTTTGGGGAGGATTTTTTTTTTCAAAAATGTGTTTTTTCAAAAATTCTTTAATTTTTACTCGAAAAATAATTAACTTCTTGGGATCCTTCAAAAATCCCATTTTTAGCCCCATGAAAGCCCTATAGAACGCCACAGTGAAATCGGATCGTTCCGGGACCCCCAAAAATGGATTTTACGTCCAAAAATACTTCGAAAACGACACCTAACTCGATCCCATAGCTAAAAGCCTTCAAAACACCCCTCCTGTAGCCCATTTTAGCCCCATAGCGCCCCACGGGTTTGGGCGATCGGACTGAAAACCTTGCGGGCACAACTAGATGGTAAACCAAGTATTTTGCCAAAATTTCAGATTTTTAAAAAAATTCCTACTGCCCAAAACGGCCCGGACGGCGGACGGACATTTCGGATTTTGAATGTAGACCTCTTGAAACGGATAATGTCAAATTTTGAGGCCGATCGGAGTCGTCGACCCGTGTCGCGAAAACATAGGTGTATTATTCCAAGAATAATAAACCAAAAGTCCCCGGAAAAATAGTCCCCCCCCAAAAAAAAGGCGCCGGAAAAAAATCCCCAGTATTTTCCGATCCCGGAAAAAAAGTCCCCGTAGAAGAAATAGCGTTGACTGAATGGAAATGAATAGAAGAATCATCTGATGATACTTAAGTAGGTATTAAATACTTTTGTTGTCGTAGGGGGTCAACACTAAGCTGTAGGTGACTGGTGTTTACAATGACTCGGTCAACGTCTTATGTTGTATCGTCCAAAAGATGAGTGGCTTCATCTCATCTGTTATCGGAACCATTTACCTATTCAGTGTGTACTTGTGAGAAAATTAATTCTGTCAATCAATACCATTAACAAAATTTTTTTTTCAACAACTTTTTTTTCCATTCGGAAACTATTTGACCCCTTGGCATCCTTCAAAAATCCCATTTGTAGCTCCATGAAAGCCCTATAGGTCGCCACAGTGAAATCAGATCAATCCGGGACCCCCCAAAATGGATTCTACGTCCATAAATCCTTCGAAAACGACACCTCCCTCGATCCCATAGCCCCATAAAAAAAACCCTCCCGCAGCCCCATTTTAGCCCCATAGCGCCCCACGTGTTTGAGCGATCGGGCTGCTTCCGGGCACAACTAGATGGTAAACCGAGTATTTTGTCAACATTTCAGATTACAAAAAAAAAAAAATTCCTACTGCCCAAAACGGCCCGGACGGGGTACGCCGGACGGACATTTGGTTTTTGGAATCTAGACCTCTTGAAACGAAAAATGTCACATTTTGAGGCTGAGCGTCGCCATTACATAGGTGTATTATATATTTTTAGTATTCTTGGAATTCCATTATATATAATGGAATTCCAAGAATAATAAACCAAACGAAGAGGTTCTCTAACTTTCTATTGTGTTTTGTTCAAGATTTTTTCAATTTTTCTTTTTGGGGATTTTTTTTTCGCCCTTGAGTATTCTTAGGGGATTTTTTTTTCCGCCCTGCAGGATTTTTTTCTGGGGATTTTTTTTCCGGGGAGTTTTTTTCCGATTACCGCCTGGACCAGAGACAAAATATCACGCGACATTTTGGCACCGCTCGCAAATACACTTAAAATAACATTATTATATGGCATGCAATGTTCAGTTCCCACGAAGGCTCAGTCGCGAAAGGTGTAAACAGTTCACACCTTTCGCGACTGTGTACTGTACACACTAAGGTGTGTAAAAATTGAAATTAGAATCATTTCATCAAACATGAAACAACTTTGTATCTCCTCATTTCATCAAACAAATTTTGTATGTATCTCCATAAGATGAGATCGTATGGTTCCGGCACTCCTTTAAAAGTTTCTTCGTTCACAAAATAGTTCGGAAACGACACCCCACTCGACTCCATAGCCGAAAACCGTCAAAAACGCCTTCAGCAGCTTCGTTTCAGCCCAACAGACCCCCACGGAACGGGCAATCGGGATGAGACCTTCTAGACACTAATTGATGGATAACCGAGTAAGTATTTTGTCAAAATTTGAGGCTTTGAAATTCCTATCGCCCAAAACGGCGGACATGTCATTATTGAAATATTCACATTATGGCAAATTTTGTGGTCGATCAAATTCTTGAGCACATCGCGAAAAGAAAGGTGTATCATTCCAAGGTGAATAAACCAAAATTCAAACTATCCACATGAACCTTTTAGATTGATTATTTTAATAAAGTTATTCCCCCTACGGTATATCATTCAAAACATCGTACATAAATTGGACGTTTCAACGGGATATCAAATTATTTAGTGTTTTCATAATCCCAACAGTTGGGATTATGAAAACATGATTATGATTTAAGTTACTTAAACTTCTACGCCTTCGTTAATGAATATGGTTTTTTAGGTAATAAGCAAGACACTCACCTGTTTGATATGAAACTGCTTTGCCAGGAGGTACAACTGATGTGTGTGGTGTGACTGTATGTTGAGAACTGATGCTAGTCTTGCAGGCGTTGTAGAGGCGAGAGAAAGTAACCTACAAGGAACTTCATATTCCATTTTCGTTGGTTTGGGGGAAAGAAAGACCGATTTAACGGAGACCTATACCTGTAAGATCACTCCTGTTTTGTCACATAGCGGTCAGGACAGGCGTAGGTATAATGCAGGACCTGGTGCCCTACTGAGGTCAAACACCTCGAGCAAGGATTTCGGATGAGTCAAGCAGGTATACGGTAAACCCCACTTTTCTTGAATAGGACTTTATTGTTACTATTGGTATTTTTACGCCATGATTCTCTCCCCCTGACGAACCTACCTAAGCGGAAGGTTTGTTTACACTTTCGAAATCGAAAACATTTTTGACATCCACAGAGTCAAGAGTCAAGAGTTTTTATTGCCAAAAACACAAGAGTGAAAAGACAAGGTAAAAATTTCCGTACAAAATTACAGCACACAAAAACTTACTTCAATAATACAGCGGTAGGTGCATCAGGAACAAGCTATTAGATAGTAATAATTTTAAGGGGAAGGAATCGCCGGCCCCCGTTCAAGAGGTCTAGATTTTAAAACCGAAATGTCCGCCTACCGTCCGTTGTCCCGCTGTACCGAACTTCTCAGGTTGTGTCTGAGGCCATTTATGGCCCATTACAACCTTTCTCGTACCTTCTGCTCGCCTTCTTCCCCAAGGGGAAGTGCACTTATGATTCTTCAATCTTTTTTCTTTCCTTGGTCTTCAGCACCCGAGTACAAGCCCAACGGGACCAACGAGGAGGCGCCGGGTTTTAATGACTTGTTCAACTTTCATCTGCTCATAATTCTTTGGGACAGGAGTCATCGCAACGGACCTCCCTACTATTCCACCTATTCTTGTAGCTTTTAAAAATCTGAACATACATACAATGACGCACACTGAATTTCTCCCTCCCGGGATCGAGTTAAGTAGGTGTCGTTTTCGAAGTATTTTTGGACGTAGAATCCATTTTTTGAGGTCCTGGAACGATCCTGTTCCACTGTGGCGATCTATGGGGCTTTCATGGGGCTACAAATGGGATTTTTGAAGGATCCCAGGGGGTCAAATATTTTTCAAGTGAAAAACAAAACATTTTTGAAAAAAAAAAAAGAAAAAAAAGTTTTCTACACTTTTTCTTATTGACAGAGAATTAAATTTCGGCACTAGTACCTAACCTGGGTATATCAAAGGCTAATAAAACCCTTGTGTAAAATTTGCAGTGTTTTAGAATGTAGACCTCTTGAAACGGATAATGTCATATTTTGAGGCCGATCCGAGTCGTCGACCGCGATCTGTAGGTGAGACAAAATCGTACGAAGCTGGAAATCATTTTAACCCCATTAGGGGGTCCCAAATAAGATCCATCTAAGTTTGCGACGGTTTCTAGGCTGTGCTTCAGATGTGGGAGCCTAAAAACCTCGACATTTTTGCTCTTTTGGTTTATTATTCTTGGAATAATAATTATTATTATATTAGGTGTATTATACACCTATGTTTTCGCGACGGGGGTCGACGACTCCGATCGGGCTCAAAATTTGACATTATCCGTTTCAAGAGGTTCTAGATCTCAAAACCGAAATGTCCGTCCGCCGTCCGAGCCGGTTTGGGCAGTAGGATTTTTTTTTTTTTTTTTTAATCTGAAATTTCGACAAAATACTCGGTTTACCATCTAGTTGTGCCCGCAAGGTTTTCAGTCCGATCTATGGGGCTATAATGGGGCTACGGGTGGGGTTTTTTTGAAGGCTTTGGGTTTTGGGATCGAGTGAGGTGTCGTTTTCGAAGTATTTTTGGACGTAGAATCCATTTTTTGGGGTCCCGGAACGATCCGATTTCACTGTCGCGATCTATAGGGCTTTCATGGGGCTAAAAATGGGATTTTTGAAGAATCCCAGGAGGTTAAATGTTTTTCGAGTAAAAAATACATAATTTTTGAAAAAAAAAAATCCCCCCCAAAAAATTCTTTTTTGAAATGTAAAAAAGGTAGGATTTTTTTTCATTGACAGAATTAAATTTCTGTACAAGTAACCTATATCAAAGAATAATAAACCCTTGTGTAAAATTTGCAGCGTTTTTTCTGGATTTCGCTTATAATGTGAATCGTACGCATCCTCCGATTGGCCTCAAAATTTGACATTATCCGTTTCAAGAGGTCTAGATTCCAAAACCGAAATGTCCGGCCGCCATCCGGGCTGTTTTAGGCAGTAGGATTTTTTTTTTTTTTAATCTGAAATTTTGACAAATCACTTGGTTTACCATCTAGTTGTGCCCGCAAGGTTTTCAGCCCGATCGCCCAAACCCGTGGGGCGCTATGGGGCTAAAATGAGGCTACGGGAGGGTTTTTTTGAAGGTTATTTGTCACCTCATCGTCCCGATCACATGTGTGCATCATTTCAAGAATAACAAACCAAAATGGTTAATTTTGAAGTACTTCTATTTTTTTAGTTCAATCTTTGTCGTGGCCCCATAGATTTAGATTATCTTTCCTGGTAGATATCAATCTTCCAATAGTCAATAAATATCGGTAGCATCTCTCCCAAAAATAATTATCGTAGATCAAAAGTAGATCTGTAATAGATTAGGACTTCACCAACTGTCGACGTATATTTCAGATCTAAATTATCTCTCTAGATAGATCTCGTATCTTTATCTATCATAGACCAATCTTAGACGTAGGGGTAAAGCCCCGTACCTCGCCCATGCTCCTACCTCGCCCAACCAGTGATATTACCTAGGTAGAGAAAGGATATAACAACTTTGAGCCACTGATTCGGTAGCTCTCTGAAAATGGTTGAATTGGCTGTGAACTTTTTTGTGATATCTAGTACTGTTATCTTAGGAGAAGGTTAAAACGTTTTTGAGGTGCCAGTTTGGGATCGTGGAAATTGTACATTTGATCGTCCCAGGGCTGAGTTAAGTCGTATTTCCGTACAATTGTTTGTTTAATGTGTTGTCCAATATGTCTGTTAAGCACTGAAAAAAAAGTTTTTGAAAAAAAATAGGATCTGTGGGTGTCATGACCGTTTTTCAAAATTGGTGTGTATGTACGTACCTTGCCCCACCTCCTTGTGCGTACCTCGCCCCTAGGATTTTGTGATACCGTTGTGGTTACCAACCAATTCCCAGCCATGTTTTTCTAATTATAATTTTTTAATACAATAAACGTATTTGATTCATTTTCCATACTTCTGAGCGCTCAATTTCGAGAAATAGGGAAGGTGGCGCAAGGTACGACCCTATCCGGGGCGAGGTAGGTACTATGTTCGTACCTGGCCCCACTTTGGAGGGTTTTAGAAATTTAGCTCTAGAAAACTCGAAAACTTGAAATAACCCATTTCAACACCTGGATCTTGTGGACAACTTATTTCCCTAGCGATCTGTAAAAAAAAAAAAAAAAACGATTCGATCAGAGCCCTAGGGGTCTCCCAAGAAAGGAAAATCTGAAAAGTGGGGCGAGGTACGGGGCTTTACCCTACTGTAGATATATTAAGATATACAATTCCTGTGTGGGTGAAAATAACTTAACAATTCAGTAGTAATTTTAATTAATCTGATCTAAAAAGATGAATTAAAGTCAAGTAAAATCAACCAATGTGATCTAAATTTCAAATAAACCGCCTCTGAATGTTCACCAATGCTTGGTGGCGAAAATAATCTATGTTAATAACTCAACAGTTTAAGCTATCAGTAAAAAATGAATATAAATAAAAGGGCTTAGGGATCGCTGAGGGCAGCCTTGAACTTGCATCTACAGTTCTTCGTGAATATTCCTCTTATGCACTTTTAAGGCTTTGGCTGTTTTGGCCTTGTAGTCACATGATGCGCATCCGTATGGTCTTTTGTCAGAGTGGGTCATCACGTGAGCCCTCAAACCACTCGATGTTTTGCTCCTGCGGCCGCACGTCGTACACGAATAGGGTTTCTCTCCAGAGTGAGTCCTCATGTGTGAGTTCAACGTTGATTTAACACCAGACCGGTACGGGCACAATTCGCACTTGAACGGTTTCTCACCAGTGTGAGTCTTCGTGTGGGATGACAGGGCAGTACTTGTGGCGCATTTGTACTCGCAAAATGAGCACGCGTAGGGTTTCGTGTTGTCGTGGGTTCTCATATGATACGCGAGAACAGATTTATAATTGGTGCCGAAGTCGCATAAATCGCATTTAAATGGTTTAGCGTCAGAGTGGGTCTTATAATGGCTAGACAAAGTAGAAAGGCAACCGCACTTGAAGACACAGAACTCACACTCATACGGCCGCTCCCCAGTGTGGGTCCTCAGATGTTTTGCCATCGAATCAGCTGTCGCGCACATATAATCGCAAGTGTCACATACATAAGGTTTTTCTCCTGTGTGCTTCTTCATGTGTCTTGCGAGGTTACCGATATTGTTTGATCTGTAATCACAAATGCCGCAAGCGTGCGGTTTCACATTCGTGTGGATCTTCTTATGTGTCGATAAACTACTGGTTGCCTTGCATTTGTAGTCACAAGAATCACACTTGTACGGTTTCTCCCCAGTGTGGGTTCTGATGTGCATTCTCAAGTTCTCTGGCCGATTTGTTTTGAACTTACAGTAGGTGCATGGAAACGGTTTATCTTCAGAGTGGCTAGTCATGTGAATCCTGAGTTCACTAGCTGTTACAGTTCTGGCGTCGCAAATAGTGCACGCGTGTGGCTTCTCGCCTGTGTGTCTCATCATGTGCACCTTCAAGTTACTTCTTTGTGTGCACTTGAACGTACAGATGGCGCAGTGAATGTTTTTTTCGCCAGTGTGGGTGAACATGTGCCTCTTCAAGTGGCAGCTTGATTTAGTTTTATAGTCACATAGAGTACACGCAAAACGCTTGATTTGATCATAATGGGTAGAAATGTGCGCCCTCAAGCTATCCTTTGAGCGGGTTCTAAAGGTGCACACATTACAAGCAAAAGGCTTTTCGGTTGAATGAGTCCTCATATGTCGTATCAGGTGCGTGGAGTCGATGCATCTGTAATCGCATTCACTACACTTGAAACGTTTCTCTCCTGTATGTTTGAACTTGTTATGCCTTTTCACGCATGCTAATGTGGCTCCTTTGTAGTCGCATAGTTGACATGAATACGGCTTCTCGCCAGTGTGAGACTTCCTATGGCGCTGCATGGCTCCTGCAGTGATACATCTGTAGTCACAATATTCACACTTTTGCGGCTTCTCCCCTGTGTGGGTCCTCACATGACTCGTCAAGTAACCTCTCGTATTACACCTGAATTCGCACAAAATGCACTGATAAGGCTTCTCGCCTGTGTGTATCAACATGTGTTTACGCAGTCGACACTTATACGTAAATTTGCGTCCACAGTGATAACATGTAAACCGCATCTTGGGTGATTCTGTCAACGCCGTTCAAGCAGTATAATATGTTTTGATCGTTGGTCAATTGGCCAGGGAGACAAATCTGTAAAAAAAAAAACAAGATCGCAAGTTAGTGGCACCATTGAATAGTCATGTTGAACGATTGGATCGTAGATTGTAAAGACAGTATGAGTAGGAACCTGAGGGGATTTTGAAAAAAAAAAAAAAAAATTGAAATTTCGATTGAAATCATTTGACAGCCAGGCGGTCATCAACTCCCCCCCCCATCAACTCGCCCCTCTCCAGAAAGCAATCTACTTGCCCCAACAACGACCCAGCAACTCAAAACGGCAAATGCAACTTGGACAGCTCTTCAACAGAGACTTCTTGTCTTCTCCTCTGAGTCCTCCCGCCTGAGCCTCCCCGAGCGCTTGGGGCTCCTTCTTCATCGGGCCTCTGCCGCTATGCTTTTGCCGGTGTCACCTCTGTTGGTGTCCAACGATCCAGAAATCTCCCCCAGCCTCTCGGGCGGGATTTCCGAGGAAGAAACAGCAAACACGCAAGGGCCTGTCCATAGTATCTGTCCATCCTACTTGAGGATGCTCAGCCAAGATCGGAAGCCAGGAATCCACCCCTTGGTAACATCACGGCTGTAGAAAACTGATGAATCTCCACCTGTTACCGGTACAGTACTCCCTCCTGAATCCTTCAAAAACACTGGCGGCGTAACCACGGACACTGCGCCGTACGGACAGCAGGCGACATTGAGCAAGCAAGTCTCTTGCCGAATTTTAGAGGGCAAGTCTCAACTTTTTGCCTCGGGGGCGAGTCAATGTGTCGAAACAAATAGTGTGGGGGCGAGTTGATCGACAGCCGCTCAGCCAAACGGCGCCCTTCATTCTGAATTCCCGGCCTTCCAGAATGGCCATGACCCTCGCCACGAAACACAAAAAGCCCAATCGGCAAGTCCTTGGGTGGACACGGGTTCGCCTGCATGTAGCACTCATTAAGGCGGTGTCCCTTAGGCTGGGGGGGTGTCGGAAAAGAGTGAGATCTTTGGGAAGGGAAGATGCATCTTCCATTCCCAAAGATCTCAATCCATGGATTGAGGAGTGAAGAGTGCTAAGAAGAACAATTTAACTGATCAAATTGTCGTTATATGAGACGTAGATTTAATCTACCGACCTAATGTCACATTTTGAGGCTGATCAATATAATATCGAATACTATTCGACCCCCGGTCGTGAAAAATAATAAACCAAAATGATTTTAAAAAACGCTGCAAATTTTACACAAGGGCTTATTATTCTGCAAAAATTTAATTCTGTGTCAATAGAAAACATTTAGGAAAAAGTTTTTGGATTTTTATATTTCAAAAAAAAAATTTTTTTTTAAATTTTTTTGTTTCAAAAAAAGTTTTTTTTCGAAAATTATTTTTTTTTACTCGAAAAATATTAAACTCCTGGGATCTTTCAAAAATCCCATTTTTAGCCCCATGAAAGCCCTGTAGATCGCCACAGTGGAATTGGATCGTTCCGGGACCCACAAAAATGGATTCTACGTCCAAAAATACTTCGAAAACGACACCTAACTCGATCCCATAGCTAAAAGCCTTCAAAAAACCCTCCCGTAGCCCCATTTTAGCCCCACAGCGCCCCATGGGTTTGGGCGATCGGGCTGAAAACCTCGCGGGCACAACTAGATGGTGAATCGAGTATTTTGTGAAATTTTCAGATTTTTAAAACAGAAATTTTCCTACTTTCCGGCTCGGACAGCGTACGGCGGACGGACTTGGCTTCGGTTTTTGAATCTAGACATCTTGAAAAGTACATACCAGGTACATTCTAGGTCCTAGAATGTCACATTTTGAGGCCGATAAGAATTTCCAACCTCCGTCTCGATTCCAAGAATAATAAACAAAAATATGACGAACCAAAAACAAAGTGTTTTGGGTTGTAGGATTATCTACATCGTTTTTATTTTATCTACCTATTTTTTTCAACTAAAATTTTGACAAAATAGGACTCGGTTTACCATCTAGTTGTGCCCGCAAGGTTTTCACTTATGGTGGATTTCACCACCTCGGCTTACAGTCTGAGGTTAAGCCTCAGATTTTAGTCCCTACTCATCCACGTCTTAAGCGTTAAATCTGAGATTTACGCGTGTGTTGTAGTTGTTGTTACAATTATCACCAACAACAGCAGTGCCCATTTCGTTGATATCGGATATGATAGTTGGATTTTTTCATTATCATTTTCCCTCGAACGCTGTGATTTTCGCTTTTTCGACCAGAGTGTTAATTATTTCGTTCGTAATGCGTGTTTGGGAATGGCATACCGAATAATTACATTCGAGGATGACGACGAGGAAATTGAGATGATTATTCAGTTGCAAAGGCGGCCGGGAGTCTTCAGATCGAATTATGTTTCTCTTTTCGTCAACTGTAGGAAAAATTTGGGAAGAGTCCTCAATAAGATAATATACCCTAGTCCAATTTTTTTAATGACTAGTCCATTTATCGACTGAAATATGCAGAAACTTTGGGGATTCATTTGTAATTTAAGTGCCTTCGCCTTCCTATCTTTTGAATAATAAATTAAATTAGGTAGCTAAGTACCTGAAAAAAGTTAATTTTTCTCAATTTATCAACTTTATCATATTATTCTTGGAATAATACACCTATGTTTTCGCGACGGAGGTCGACGACTCGGATCGGCCTCAAAATTTGAAATTATCTTTTTCAAGAGGTCTAGATTCTATATCCGAAATGTCCGTCCGCCATCCGGAGCGTTTTGAGCAGTAGGAATTTTTTTTTAAATCTGAAATGTTGACAAAATACCGTCTTCACCATCTAGTTGTGCCCGCAAGGTTTTCAGTCCGATCGCCCAAACCCGTGGGGCGCTATGGGGCTAAAATGGGGCTACGGGAAGGTTTTTTTAAGGCTTTTAGCTATGGGCTCGAGTTAGGTGTCGTTTTCGAAGTATTTTAAGACGTAGAATCCAATTTTGGGGGTCCCGGAACGATCCGATTTCACTGTGGCGATCTACAGGGTTTTCATGGGGCTAAAAATGGGATTATTGAAGGATCCCAGGAGGTTAAATTTTTTTCGAGTAAAAAAATAAAGAATTTTTGAAAAAAAAAAACCAAAAAATTTTTTTTTTTGTACTTACCTAATATAAAAATAAAAAATTTTTAAATTGTTTTCATTGATAGAATTAAATTTCTGTACAAGTAACCTATATCAAAGAATAATACCTTGTGTAAAATTTGCAGCGTTTTTTACCTTGAAATCAATCATTGGGGACCTCCTTGTCCTAAGCTTCTGACTTGCGATAAAAGTCGGTCCAGGGATTCAGAAATCAGTTTTTAGGCTCTCCTTAAAACCTGAGAAACATGAGATAGCAGATGTTGCCACTAACGTGACGATTTATCACGGCCTTAATAATTATCACTTTTTTGTCACTGATTACCGAGTTTTCCGCGGGAACACGAGTCTGGGGCAACCTGTTCCAAAGCTAACCGAGGCTTAGGTAAGCGCCACCTTCAGTCTAATGGTGAAACGGAATCTTCCTCAAGTCGGACTTAACGTTAAATCCGAGATTTAGCTAAAACGAACTTTAAGCTACACTTGGTGAAATCCGGCATTAGAGCGTCCAAAACCTTGGTCCTCTGTGCACCATGGTGCTAGTAAAGGGGGACCGCAAAGGTTTTACCCGGGTTTTGAGTAGGGTGTCGTTTTCCGAGTTTATTTGACTAGAAGAAGAAGAAGAAGTAGAATCCTCTTTGTGGGGTCCCAGAGCCATCTAACCTTAGTCTACTAGAGTATGTTGGACTCTCTTTTTCTACCCTTCGTTTATGCGAGGATTTTATGACTCATTCCTCCCCCTCATAAGGCCGAGATAAGCAAGCCTCCCCGTCCCCCACTCCACCACACCGTCACTCACCTTCCGACTGATCAGCTCCCAGGCGTTCGTTGGAAGGCCGCCCAAGGACAGTCGAGTCGAGTCGGATGGGAGACGTTAGCAACCCCTCCCTGTCCACGTTGATTGGCTGAGCGAAGTCATATCTCTGCGTAAATAGTTAGGAGAAAACTCAGGCATTTCACTTGAACGTCATAATACGAGATTTAGTAGTATAAAATTTATAATGATCATTTAATGATCAAACCCGATACTTGCCTCAAATGGGGAGAATCTGCATCACCGGCTCTACTGACGTGAACACCGTGACTGACTCTTCAGGACTGACTACTAGTACAGTCCGTGACTAGCAGAATAGGGACGAGTAAAAGTCACGGCAAGGATCCAACTGTTCCGTCCTTTGTAACAGCTACCGCATGAAAAGCCATGAAATCTTTTCAGACAAACATCTGTAACCAAGGTGTATCGACATCTTCAGCCAGTGTTCTCAGTTAGGCAACTATCTAGTAAACATCGAAAGAAGCGTTTTGATAGTATTTTTGGCTCTTTGGGACAAACAGCATTTAAATTTGATCTGAAGGGGGGGGGGGGGGGGTTGCTTCGCTCGGCCGACCACTTTCTCGAACAAGGGGCTCGCTTCGCTCGCCCATGTCAATAATAGGTCTTATCAAGAGATGGGGTAGGATAGTAATCCAAAAACAAAGCGTTTGGTCGTAGTATTACCTACATCTTTCGTCAACTGTATGATTACCAGCTTGTAAAATCATTGGTTCTTTCGTTACTTATGGCGAACTTTTGTTTGTTTTTTCCTTGGATATAGCTCGTTAGCGTAAGCTGCAGGTCGCGTTCAACCACTCCACGTGGCCACTCCACCGATCTATTGGGTTGCAATTTCTGGCCGTACTTACAGGTGCGATGCCTTGATCTCATTTTTAAACTTTTAAACCCTCTGCTCGTCTTCGTACAGTTAGACTGATCAGCACTGATCAACTCTAGCTCTTTACCTTCGAGAACCAGGGCGCTCCAGTCCCTCGAATCTTTGAAGAGGTGTGCGCTTGCTCATTTTGAAAGCCTGGCACCATAACAATGTTTCACTCATTTCAACTTCCTTTCATGTCCACTCCCCATTTCATTATTCCCATCTCCATCAAGTTGTGCCCGCAAGGGGTAGGAAACGCCGATCGTCGGAATTCGTTCTTTCTGGATTCAGTTTTAAAATTTGGATCTCCAGGTAGGAAACAGAGGAAACGCCGACTCAATCGGACAGTGAACAACGAAGATGGGAAGACTGGCGCGGATTTGCGGGCGTCGAGAATGACGCCCAATACGCTTATCGGGCACCTCAAGAACGTTGCCTTCGGCACTCTACCCTTGGAAGACAAATTGGAAATGAAACGCATGGGCCGTATATAGGGACGTGGAAAGTTAGTCAGAGATCATGCCCATTGACGTTATTTTTCTTCAAAAAGAATACTTTTTGCCAAAGGTACCCAGTCTGTTAGGTAATATGTTATACAGCAGTAGGTACCTGCGCGTTAAATTTTGCTGTTGAGCCCCCTCTTGATTGTATAGCACGAGCAGCCACTGAGTTGTCAAATTTCCGGTACGTGTTAAATTTCCGAATTGAACGGGCAAGACATTTGCAATCATTGCAAACTTTTCACTGGATTGATGGTGTTAACGAAGTCGAAGAATAAGGCACCACATGAGCTGGGTGATTTTTAAAAAATACTCTAAATTTTGACGTCACGTTCATCTCAGATTTGGGAATACATACCATTGAAACAGTTACTGGATACAATTAAGGGGGCAGTGCAACTTTCGAAAAAATTGGGGAAAAGACCCATTTTTCGGTACACGGTGTGAAGTACTGGATAGAGATATCAACTTGCTTTTTTTTTCAATGAAAGGCAATATCCTGAAGTTTCTACTGAGTTTTTTTTTTCAAAACAGTAACATGATTACCCAATTTTACCCATCAGTTTCAAAATCGTCAATTTTCGGTCGATGTTTTTTGACTTTCAATTCATCACCCTGGCTCAGGTTTTTTGAATAATCTCCCCAAAAAAACTCAGTAGGTACTAGATAGATAGAGAAACAAAACGCTTTTTGAAATTTGAAATTCCGTTCAGTAGATCCTGAACAGCATGTACCGTAAGTCTGGAAATAACAACTTTACAGGAGAGCGTTTCAAAGTTGGCGGACGAAGATGGCGACGCCATCGATGTATCGATCGGCGACGAGCTTCGATTTCGTGCTTACCTATTACTCGATATTCTGCCGTGTCGATGGTTGCATAAAAACAAGTAGATGAAGATTAGCTGAGTAGATTATCTGATAAGACCACCGGTGATAAAGAAAAGAGTGAATTGTGCTGGCGACGCGGCCCGTGTTTCTTGCGATTTTGCCCTCGTTTTTAGCCATTTTTTTTTCTCATTTTATACAGTAATGCCTCGTTTTGCTCCTCCGTTCAAAGTTAGGAAAGGCTTTGGCGGTCGACCTAAACTATCTGATAGTAACACTCGTGATCGTGCACTTTCTATGGCCGCCTCTAGGTGTGATATCCCGTCGACTTCGGCCTATGTTCCTGAGATTTCTGCTGGTATTCCCCCGAATGAAACAAGTACGCCTAAAAGCAACGAACCCCCATCTAGTAATAGTTCTCGAGAGAAGATTTCACCCAATCAAGATAAGTACGAAAACTTGAATGACACGAAGACGTATGATATTGTTGATATTTCGTCTCTAAGGAACAAAATAAAATTTATTTTTATTTAATGTTATTGCAGCATGCAAAACCTGTGGAGGAGAATTGAAGTTGGATGTCGGAAATAGGAATGGGTTGAAGGTTGAAGTGACTATTTCTTCAAAAGAAAGTTGAAGTGACTATTTCTTCCAAAGAGAATTTTTGTTGGTTATGATACCCTGCGACTAGGAACGTATGAATCTGCTGCACTGTTCAATGACGGCTACATCACAAAGACCAGAGTCCTAAAATACTTGGGGATGGACCCTGGGACACAGTGTGTAAAGGCTCTGAAACTGATGGACCAGAAAAGGATGGACTTCTCAGACATAGAACGAAAAAAGGAAACCAAAGAAGCACGGCAAGAGCGATCCCGAGCTCGGCGGAAATTGGATGAGGAGTTGGACGCAGTGGAGGAATTTCCATATGCAGCGGGCGCCCACTGACTTGTTTTACTATTTTGGCTATAACTCCATTTCTAGTGCAGATATTTTGAAAATTCTTTTTGCCTTGTGTTCCTGAGATGTTCTAGTATTAAAAAAAATAAAAACTGAAAATCGAATTTTTCATCATTTGAAAGTTGCACTGCCCCTGGTTAATGGTAACCAATCCAGAGTTGAAACTCGTCTGGCGGCACAAAGCCGGCTCTCCCTACTTCAGTAATAAACCTCTACGTGAAAAAGACGAGGCAAATATCACCCGCTTTCTTCCTAGCAAATAACAATAAAGCGAAGGCCCGAAGCTGTGAGACGGAAATTGTCCGTCGAAGAAATGGAGGAGGTTGAGTGAAGGAGGGAGCAGATGAAATCAGATAAAGCTCCAGGAAGGGGAGTGAAACAATACGCGTGGCAAATATGATCGATCATCAATAAACATTGAAGAGCACTCAAAGGCTCTGCTGAATTAACAGGCGGCGCTTACGGCTCTTATAAGTCCATGACTACGAAGCCCTCAGGCGTCGTTTGCGTGAGAACCACGTGCGTATTTCGAGGGAAATTGAATCAATAATTATTTTCGATGTAATTACCGAAATCCACGGCGTTTTTGGTTTATTATTCTTGGAATAATACACCTATGTTTTCGCGACGCGGGTCGACGACTCCGATCGGCCTCAAAATTTGACATTATCCGTTTCAAGAGACATTCAAAATCCGAAATGTCCGTCCGCCGTCCGCCGTCCGCCGTCCGGGCCGTTTTGGGTAGTAGGAATTTTTTTAAAAATCTGAAATTTTGGCAAAATACTTGGTTTACCATCCAGTTGTGCCCGCAAGGTTTTCAGTCCGATCGCCCAAACCCGTGGGGCGCTATGGGGCTAAAATGGGGCTACAGGAGGGGTGTTTTGAAGGCTTTTAGCTATGGGATCGAGTTAGGTGTCGTTTTCGAAGTATTTTTGGACGTAGAATCCATTTTTGGGGGTCCCGGAACGATCCGATTTCACTGTGGCGTTCTATAGGGCTTTCATGGGGCTAAAAATGCGATTTTTGAAGGATCCCAAAAAGTTCAATATTTTTCGAGTAAAAATTAAAGAATTTTTGAAAAAACACATTTTTGAAAAAAAAAATCCCCCCAAAAAAGTTTTTTTGAAATATAAAAATCCAAAAAAAAATTTTTTTAAATTTTTTTTATTGACAGAATTAAATGTCTATACAAGTAACCTATATCACAGAATAATAAACCCTTGTGTAAAATTTGCAGCGTTTTTTATAAGAATAGGAAGCATTCAATCATAGAGCAAAGCCATAAACAAATGTTGACATTGAATCGCCGATCCTGGTTCATTTTCAAATGGCCAAATAGGGTGCTTCCATTAAATTGATTGTGGTGTGTTAGGAGGAGTTCAAAAAGCTCCTGTAAGTACAGACATATAATATATTATACCGGTTGTATTAGTTGTGCCTACGTGTAAATATTGTGTTTCGAAATTGTTAGGATTCCCAATATTTGTGTTGTGTGTGTGGGGGAAGTCCGCCAGCATAACGGGGTTCCCGCCCCCATTGTATTTGGATGAAATGGAGGGAGTGCGCGAGCATCCCTACCCAGAGCATAACACGATTTGTCGTGATCTACAAATATGGTGGGAGATACTGGGGCAGAATGGGAAGACCCGCGAGCTCCAAGTTGACAAGCCATGGCGAGATACCCTGGACTGCGTTGGTCTCTGGAAGTGAGATCAGGTTCACCTGGCGTCGATGTTGAAGTGTCAACTACGACGTCAGATTCCCCTGATATATCAGTAGTATACTACAGCTATGGGAATCCCATTTCCGGCATCGTCAAGCGAAGTGTCGGCAATCAGAATCAGAATCAGAAAGCGTTTTATTTGCCATATTACACAGAATGCTTTTGACAATGGTCACGGTTAATTAAAGTTAGGCCTGAAAATACAAAGTAAGATGGTAAAATTAAATTTTAATCGTAAATTGATGAATTAAGGGCATGTACACGTTAAAGACGTTTCACTGGATTGATGTTGAGAAAAAAGTCTTCAAATGAGTACGGCACCATTTGTGACAGTCGGGATTTACATGAGATTCTAAATTTTGGCACAGGCTCTTCTCGGACAGATTTTGGAAGGGCATTAAAAAATTTTATTCCCCACCACGATGTAGAAGTTCTACTGACGTCCAAACGAGAGTGGGGCAACGAAAGCTGACTGGCACTTCGTGTATTGTGAGTGTGTGAGGCTGAGGGGAATGAGGTGATGTTTTTCCGCACATAGGTAAGGCAAGCGAGGATGTACAGGGCTGGTACTGTTAGTATTCCCAGCTCCTGAAAAGCATCTCTGCAGTCCTTCCGATAGTTTAGGCCCATGATAGCTCTGACAGCTCTCCTTTGACTGCTGAATACAAGGGCGCTGTGTGGCGAGTGGCCCCAGCAAAGGATGCAATATCCAGCCCTACTTTGAAAAACTGAATAGTAGGCAGCAAGAACGGCAGTCTTGGGAAGCTTGTCGGAAAGTCTTCGCAAAAGGAAGGAAACGCTATTTAAGGAAGCGGCCAGCTGTTCACAGTGAGGCCTCCAACTCAGTTTCGGATCCAGTACAACACCCAACATTTTAACGGACTGAGGGTTACCAACACTCACTGCCAGCGATAAGTCCCTTAATCCAAAATACATCACCTCCGTTTTTGAATCATTAACAGCGAGACGGTTTTTATGGAATGGCAATCGTGGCTTGGTCCTGGAACCCTGTCTTATCTCCTCAATCTCGCGCCTGGTGTTAGCGAAGATGGGTCGAGGAGTGCCACGAAATCGCCTTACTTCAGCCACATTTTGCAGTTCCTTCATATGGACAATACAGAGAATAGTAGAGGGCGGTTGTATAGGCATCACATTATACAGAGGTGGAAGAGTCGAACAGGGGGACAGGAGAAAGGCGCCTCGAGGCATTAAATATAAATAAATGTCCTAATAACAACAACGGCTTTTCCATCACCACAACCCATACGAAGAAAATGCAAGCCGATCATACTACACATCTCGCAGTTTTCTCCAAATTTCAGCAACTTGAATTTGAGGTAAATTATCGGCAAAAGTAACAAGGAAAATGCATAGAGCTTAATAAGCTGAAGCTATCTGTAATAGCTACATGTAAGCTTAATAAGCTACATGTAATATGTAATAAGATCTCTGGCTACCCCGCCATCAGAATCAGCTTCAACGTTTCAAAACCTATTTATTTTTCATCACATTGTGGACGGAATTGTGGTTATGTTTCCCCAACGTCGATCACCTTTCTAAAGATAAAATTCATTTAAAAGTGTGTTAACCGTCTCAAAACCCAACTTTGGCCGGTCTCCGCGATTTAAAGGAAAGTTTAAAATCAGTCAATAAAAAAAAAAATTCTTTCAATTTTGTTTCACTCGGAAAATATTAAATATTGACCTCCTGGGATCCTTCAAAAAACCCATTTGTAGCCCCATGAAAGCCTCATGGATCCCCACAGTGAAATCTGATCTTTCAGGGACCCCCAAAAATGGATTCCACGTCCAAAAATACTTCGAAAACGACACCTAACTCGATCACATAGCCAAAAGCCTTCAAAAAAACCCCTCCCGTAGCCCCAATTTAGCCCCATAGCGCCCCACGGGTTAGGGCGATCGGGCTGAAAACCTTGCGGGCACAACTAGATGGTAAACCGAGTATTTTGTCAAAATTTCAGATTTTTAGAAACTTTCCTACTGCCCAAAACGGCCCGGACGGTGGACGGACATTTCGGTTTTTGAATCTAGACCTCTTGAAACGGATAATGTCATATTGTGAGGCCGATCGGAGTCGTCGACCTCCGGAGCGAAAACATAGGCGTATTATTCCAAGAATAATCGACCAAAAGTACGTTAGGCCATTATGAGAGGCGTAGTTATTGACAGTGGAAAATACCGACTAGCAGCTGGAAAATGCGAGGGTCCGTCCCCACAATTGACGTCGCCGTCATCTGTGGAAACCTGCTGCGATTGGCGCGACTGCCAACGCCTACTGTGTTGACCGACGCGTTGCGACGCCTGAGTGTTCTGCGGGTCTTAGTTATGTACTGTGGGGGCAACAAACCTCACAAAACTCATCCAGTCTTCGCAGGCACCATATTTCATTCCATTCTCGTTGAATTGGTGTTATGAGTTGTACCGGGAGGTCTTGGAAGTTCGTCGAGTGTTTTAATTAATGCGCTCTAGGTATATGGTAATGTCGAGTGAAAAGCGTAGGTTTCATTTTGTATGCTAAAGTCAACTAAATCCCTCTCTTCCTCTCCTGAGGGCTAAAACTTTGAAACGTCACTCATCCGTGATAAATTATCGTCATTGAATTCAGAAACTCGCGCTAGAGTTGTGGGGGATTATTTTATTCGTAAACTCCTCCGCGCCCCGGGCGAGACATTTTCAGAGATTTATTCAATAGTTTCAGTGCTAACCACTTGTTGTTACTCGCAACTATTTACTCGGGGGGGGGGGGGGGGGGGGGATTCTGAGACGAAAAGCTCATTTCAACTTCTTTGCACGGCTGTTTATTTCAGATTTCTCACTAGGGGTTGAAATATTCGAACAAATTGGTAACCTTGTTGCATCGATTTCCGCTCTTCAAATGACAAATCAAAGGAAAATTAAGTCAGTACTGCTAGTAGGTCTCCGTCTGGCATGATCAACAGCTGTCGGCTTATCGATTGGTTCACACCAACACCGTTAGATTAGATTAGATTGATAGCAGAGAGGGTATGGAAGTGGGTTCCTGAAGGGCGCCCCACTTCCCGCAATTAGGCCTATAGACCCATTGTGCTGCCTCTCGCAGTTACTATGGTAGGAGTTCTGTGCCCTTGAAGAGGTTCAATAGTCCTCCTACCAGGTCCTTTTGCGCCGGTATCTCTCCCCGGTCCACAGAGCGCAGAGCAAGATACCTTCTGCGCTCCACGGCCTCACATTCAAAGATGAGGTCCGCTGTCTCTAGGGGTCGCAATCCCGCACGATTTTCAATCCCGCGGGATTCAAGTCAATCCCGCGGGATCCCGCAGAATTGTGTAATTAATAAAATAATTTAGTTCAAAAACGCAATTTCTTTACAAAAACGCTGCAAATTTTGCACAAGCGTTTACAATTCTTTGATAATAGGTTAATTGCGCAAAAATTAATACTGTGCCATTAAGAAAATACTTTTGACAAAAAATAAAAAATAAAGTAAAAATAAAATTTATTTTCTGTGAGATATTTGTCCAGATGTGGGACCTCGAAAAACGGACTACTCGGAAAACCACACCTTATTTGACCTCCTGGGTTCCTGCAAAAATCCTATTTTCAGCCCCATGTAAGCCCCACGGGTCAAAATTTCTGATTTAAAAAAATGCCTACTGCCCAAAACGGCTCGGACGGTGGACGGACATTCTGTTTTTGGAATCAAGACATCCTGAAACGTATAATGTCAAATTTTGAGGCCGAACAGAATTTTCGACTCCGGCGCTATTCCAAGAATAATAAACCAAAATGTATTTAAAAATATTTGAACAAATAAAAGGGAATAAATGCGTTGAAAGGAGTGAGATGGAGTCATCCATCTTTCTTTCCTTGCTGAAAGAAAGACCACCAGAGAAGGTCAGTGAGTTAATAGTTTCTCTCACCCAAATTTGATCGGCGCTGATTGCGGAAATACAGCTGCAGCTGTAGAGAATGCTCTCTCTGACTCCACACTTGTGGTAGGAATCGTCAAACAGAATGTAATACATACATTCAATGTATAATAATATTATTCTCTACTGCATATTATGCGAACTGGAGACAGCGCCCCCTCTTTCCCCTCAGATAGGTTAGGTAGTATCTGGATCTTGAGCAGGATCATAGATACCACAATAATCGCAAAAATATTGTGAACTACTGAACGACAGGCTTGAGGAGGACTTATATGAATCACAGGCAATGAGAATGTGATTTACAGTGTGCAGGCTGCGATTCACACCACAGAAAACGCGACTTTTTTAAGCAAGAGGAATCCCGCAAAATCCCGCGGGATCCCGCGTTGAGGATCCCGCATTTGCAAGATTGAAAAAACACCGCGGGATCCCGCGGGATTGCGACCCCTAGCTGTCTCCTCCTCATCTCCGCAAAACCTGCAGGCGGGAAACATAGGTGTATTATTCCAAGAATAATAAACCAAAACGCTGCAAATTTTACACAAGGGTTTATTATTCATTGATTAGGTTACTTGTGCAAAAATTATTACTGTGTCAATGAAAAAAAATTTGGGAATTTTTTTTCAAACAATTTTTTTTCAAAAATTCTTTATTCTTTTATTTGCCCCTTCATTCGTGTATCCAACGTTCTACGTTGCGTTGAAAATTCTGGTAGTTGTGAGAAACGTTAGCAAAATGCGGGAAGGGAATTTTGTAACTGCGACGATTGGTATTGACACTAGTATTTCATCGCTGATTGTTGTTGGCACTGGAACTGGTACTTAATCGGCGGGGTCGTCCGGAAACGCGCAAAGTTTGGGGTAACTTGACTTCGGGTTGCATTTTGTGCCAGCTTCGCATTTGGAGCAACCATCCCCTCTCAGATACATGGGAGTCTCGAGCACGTTCCCTTGCGGTCCATAGTTGCAGACTAACTGAGTTCTGAGGAACTGACGGGATTTGGAGTCGACCATACCGCAACCGATTTTGAAGGTATTTGCCCAAACGAGGACTGTGAAGTGGCCGTACTCGCTTTTGAATTGAATTTTGTTCACGATTTTTGCTGTGGTTAGGCTGATTTCATTAAGCCATAGAGCAAAGACGTCTGTGCCTTGTGGCCTAGCTGAAAAATTGTCTAGCAAAAGGAAGCTATTGCCTATAATGTAAGGTAGATGCGGCGAGATAGTGGGAATCCATCTTAAAAAAGACGATTTAAGACGAAATAGTCTATTTCCACGATAAAAACATATAAACTTGTAGACGCGTTTCGGTTGATTAGACCATCATCAGTACAATACAGAATGAGGAAGATGTGAGAAGTTACTTATATACAAAAGTGAAATGTGCCTTCTAATGGGCCAATTACCACCAATGCTTACGCCAGCAGAAGCAACGCCATTTTATAAGAAAGTGGATAATTTGGCGGGTATCACTCTCTCAACCAAAGAAGAACAACTTCTCTCAAAAGGATTGAAGCATAATCCAATAACCAAAATTGACCAAAAAGACATCTTGGATCTCGCTATGAGCACTGAAGCAGTGATAGTCAACAATGAAGAGGGTAAAGCCACCAAATCCCTCTGTGCAGAATTTCTTAAGAGGGAACAACCTACAAGTGTGCCAACTGATGAGGAACGGTGTCTGAGGAGTTTAAAGAAAAAGTTGAAGAATGAAAATGTGACTGTGTTGAAAGCTGACAAAGGAAATACTACTGTGTTAATCAATAAGAATGTATATGTGGAAAAAACAATGGAGTTTATAAGTAAAAATGATTGTGAAAAGTTGAGCAGTGACCCAACAAGTAAATTTCAGGCTGATGTGAGAAGAATGGTGAATAATTCCAGTAGTATTTTTCAAGGGGCTTGGAAACGTGGCATATTTGAAATGAACCCTAGACCTCCTCTCCTAACTTGTCTCCCTAAAATCCTTAAAGAAGGAATGCCTATGCGACCAGTTGTATCTTATATAAATGCACCTGCCTATTAATTAGCTAAAAAACTTAATACCATTTTTAAGAATTCTGTTGTTTTTAATCCAAAATTCACCGTTAAAAATTCTTTGGACCTTATAAATAAGATTAAAGATATTCATGTACCCCGTAATTCAAAATTAGTGTCTTTCGATGTTACTAGTTTATTTACTAACATTCCAGTTCAACAATGTAAAGATGTAATTAACCGATTAATTTTAAATTCTCAACTTGATTTTGTAAGGAAAGATGAGCTATCCCAAATGATGAATTTATGTATAGATCAAAATTATTTTAAATTTAATGGGGATTGTTATACTCAACCAGGGGTAGCTATGGGGTCGCCATTGTCTCCGCTATTAGCAGATGTTTATATGAACCATTTAGAAGGGATCATTGAAACAAAATTCAAAAATAATGTTGTTTATTGGTATCGATATGTTGATGATGTTATTGTCCTCTTCAATGGGACTGATAGACAACTAACTAATTTCTTTAATCAACTCAATTCTGTAGATCAGCATATTCAGTTTACTAAGGAAGTGGGGGGGGGGGGGGGATGAGCTGAATTTTCTGGATTTAACTATAAAATTAGAGGGGGGTAAGCATGAATTTACAGTGTTTAGGAAACCAACCTATACGGACGTGGTTATTCATAATAGTTCCAACCATCCAGCATCTCATAAATTTGCGGCCTTTTATAGTATGATTAATAGGGCTTTATCGGTCCCAATGAATCAATTAGCTTTTCGGAAAGAAAAAGAAATAATTTACTCTATAGCGGAGAGTAATGGTTATCCTAGGGTTACAATAGATAGAATTTGGGGAAAGATTAGTAGGAAGAAATTTCAGTTAGCAGTCACAAATTTGGAAAGGGAGGATAAAGAACCAGATAATAGGAAGTGGGTTAGTTTACCGTTTTATGGGAATATCACTCAGAAAGTGGGTCGTATATTAGAAAATAGGGGTTTCAGAGTAGGTTCCTATTCACAAAATTCTACGAAGAAATTATTAGGGAGCGTGAAAGATAAGATTCCCTTAGAGGATAAAGGGGGTGTGTATATATTAAAATGTGATTGTGGGATTCAATACGTAGGACAAACCGGCCGAAAATTTAAAATTAGAATGAAAGAACATAGTGATGATCTTAGGTTGGGAAGGGGTAGGGAAGCTTTTGAAAAGCATTTGTCAGAAGAAAACCATAGAATTAGTTATGAGATAGGCAGTAATAATCCAGCCATTGGGATAGCTCATGTTTGCCAAAAAGGTCCAAAATTAGATGCTTTAGAATCTTCGGAAATTCATAAAATTCACAATTTAGGAATATCTGTTAATGACCTGGACGTAATTAGGCGTTCCCCGTTAATTGAAATTTTCTTGTGAGTCTTCCTTTCACTTATTTACCTTTCACATTACCTTTCACCTTTCTCTTTTCATGCCACCTTCCTAATGCCACGCCCATTAGAAGGCACATTTCACTTTTGTATATAAGTAACTTCTCACATCTTCCTCATTCTGAATTGTACTGATGATGGTCTAATCAACCGAAACGCGTCTACAAGTTTATATATTTTTATCGTGGAAATAGACTAGTTCGTCTTAAATCGTCTTTTTTAAGCTATTGCCTACTATACCCAAGCAGCTTTTTGAACGTAAGTTCCACTTTCACCTACCTAAGTGAAGAGGATCGTTACTTTGGTTAAACTCCTTTCTAATGACGTTTATTCGCTAACTACAGTCTGCCAAGTATAGTTAGCTACTAGTCTTCTGAAAACTTGAACGTAATCGGTTGCTCACTTCCTGCATGTGACTTGAATCCAGCGTTCTGTCCGACACCTTGCTCAAATGTTTTCGTGATGCGGCAGGCGTCGTGACCCCGTGCGCACTGATAGGCCCACATGAGCGCCACGTCTGCTAGTTCATCGTCCCAAGTGATTTGTCTCATGTTTGCAGCCGCTGGCCAATTTATTACTCGCCCTTCCGCAAATTGGTTCCGCACGTAGTTATGATACCCCAGAAGCCTATCCTTCACGTATTGTGTCGACGCCTTAATTTGTTCTGGAATTGATTAAACAGAATTAAAAACGCTGCAAATTTTACACAAGGGTTTATTATTCTTTGATATAGGTTACTTGTGCAAAAATTATTTCTGTGTCGAAAGAAAATAATTTGGAAAAAAAAATTTTGTATTTTTTTCAAAAAAATTTTTTTGGTTTTTTTTTTTTTTTCAAAAAAATTGTTTTTTCAAACATTCTTTATTCTTTACTCGAAAAATATTTAACCTCCTGGGATCCCTATAGATCGCAACAGTGAAATCGGTTCGTTCCGGGACCCCAAAAAATGGATTCTACGTCCAAAAATACCTCGAAAACGACACCTAACTCGATCCCATAGCTAAAAGCCTAAAAAAAACTCTGCAAATTTTACACAAGGGTTTATTATTCTTTGATATACGTTACTTGTGCAGAAATTTAATTCTGTCAATGAAAAAATTAAAAAAAAATTTTTTTATTTTTTTTTGTTCAAAAATGTGTTTTTTCAAAAATTCTGTATTTTTTACTCGAAAAATATTTAACATCCTGGGATCCTTCAAAAATCCCATTTTGAGCCCCACGAATGCCCTAAACATCGCCCCAGTGAAATCGGATCGTTCCGGGACCCCAAAAAATGGATTCTACGTCCAAAAATACTTCGAAAACGACATCTGGGCGACCATCAAAACCTCCCCGAGTGGGTGAAAGGTGAGTTAGGAAGTAATCAAAACCTCCCGGTCTAGGGTCCGGCGTGCGCTCGCATACGCATCAAAACCTCCCCGGTTAGTTGCCGGTTTGAATCGGGTGAACCTGTGCGCAGTTTGGCCAGTGAATTTAAAATCAGTCGTTCAGCGGTTTACGCGATCGTGAAATCGAAAGAACAGGTTGTTAAGCAAACAAAATTCGCAAAAATTCGGAATTTCACGCATCCTGATTTCGACAAGGCACTACTGTCGTGGTTTATTCAACATCGAGCAATTTTTTTTTTTTTTTTTTTTGAAACTTTTATTGCACCAAGTAAGCAAACTTATCAGCAATTTACAATTGATGTATACTAAATGACTTGCAAGAAGCTATGACACATAACACTGCTTCTATGCGACTTGTTGTTTTGTGCAACTGACGCACTAGTAATTACTCACTGAGCTGATAATTACTTCACAGGGCACCCCACTCCCACAGGTCATGAGGTTTTGTTCTTTTAAGTCTTCTGAGCAGGCCTTCAACGTCGAGGAGCTGGACAACCTCGCTGTTGATGTGTCCCCGAAGCCTCTGCTGATGGGCTAATGCTTGTTTTTTGATGACTTCTTCGACAGTAGGAATTTGAAGTTCCCGGTGTAGTCTTTCGTTCCTGGTGTAACGATACGCATCTACGCATGCTCGTAGCACGTTATTTTGAAATCGCTGAATCATCAAGCGATTGCTCGGAGCGGTGCATGTTTTATAGTAAGCCTCCTGACAGGACGTTGAAATTGTCTAAAGAAAGGTCACTGTAATGATTATTTGGAGAGGAACCCAATTTTTGTGAGGGAATAAAGGTTTTTCATCAATTGTACATACACATTAAGTTGTCTTGTGTACATACTTTATTTTCTCGTTCCCAAAATAGGTAAGTACATAAATCACTTGTAGGGGACTGTCCACAACAAATGATTCAATCGCCAGTAGTGGGCAGTATACTACAAGTGATATATCAGTGGAAATCGTTTGTAGTGGACAAAACTGTTCGGTCCCTTGAAGTCCACTATAAACGATTTCGACTGTAGTTATAAGCAATATAACACTCAACATCATTCATCATTCCTCGGGTTTCTCTAACGGGGAGGTTTAGATACTCGGGGAGATTTCGACGATTTCCTCAACGGGGAGGTTTTGATGGTTTCTTCTACGGGAAGGTTTTGATGGTTTTTCGGTCGCCTGGGGAGGTTTTGATGAATCCCCCTGGGTGACAGAGGGATCGCCGATCTGTGGGATGGATGGGCTGATGGTCGGGGGGGGGGGGGGGGGGGGGGAACCCGCCTGACGTTCCAAGCTCCCCCCACCCTCCGAGCTCTCCCCCACCCATCGCGCGCGCCGAATCTCTTGAAATCGTTCAAATTAATCGTCTAAATTCGCCGGTGAAATTTGTTTATTCGGGATATAGTATAATACTATACTCCAATAATTGGAGGGGGGGATTTCAGCCAATATTGATTCGATTTTGATGAAATTTTCAGGGATTACGCCGGTTGTGCCGTAGATGATTACCCAAGGTTAAATTCGGATTCAGCACTGTTTTGAAGATTCCTTTAATTCCCCACACAGCACATTTACATTTCGGAAACATTTTTGAAATGTTTGTCCTAAAACATTAAATGTTTCAAAAATATCTTGTTACTCGAATGTGATGTTTTCAAAACGTTTTTAAAACGTGTAGAACATATCTCTAAATTCGCTAATGTCCGCCCCTTGTAACGTTTTAAGAAACGTTTTCAAGATCTTCTCCAACTCGTTTTTAATACATTTAAATGTAGCACATTTACATTTCGGAAACATTTTTGAAATGTTATAAGTTATGTTGTTACTTATAAGTAAACTAACGTTTTGAAAACATCACATTCAAGTCTTCAATGTTATGTTTTCAAAACGTTTTTAAAACGTGTAGAACATATCTCTAAAATCGCTAATGTCCGCCCCTCGTGAAGTTTTAAGAAACGTTTTCAAGATCTTCTCCAACTCGTTTTTAATACATTTAAATGTAGCACATTTACATTTCGGAAACATTTTTGAAATGTTTGTTCTACAACATTAAATGTTTCAAAAATATCTTGTTACTCGAATGTGATGTTTTCAAAACGTTTTTATTACATGTAGAAAATATCTCTAAAATCGCTAATGTCCGCCCGTTGTGACGTTTTAGGAAACGTTTTCAAGATATTCTCCAACTCGTTTTTAATACATCCCACACAGCAACAATTACATTTCAGAAACATTTTTGAAATGTTTGTTCTAAACATTAAACAGAATGTTTTAAAACATTGTTTTAAAAATATCTTGTTACTTGAATGTGATTTTTTCAAAACGTTTTTAAAACGCGTAGAAAATATCTTTGTTGTTGTGACGTTTTATGAAACGTTTTCAAGATCTTCTCCAACTCTTTTTTTCTAGGAGACTTCGTATAGCGAATGTTTCCAAAATGTCTGTATTATGATGTTTCAAAATATTGAAATTGAATGTTCAACTTCAATATTCAAAATACTGAATGTTCCCAAAATCTTACAATCGCCACATAGTGATTGTTTTTAAGATGTTTTCGGAGTAACTTGATGGAGTAGCTGCTCCATATTTACAATATATATTATGGTTATCTTGAAAATATTGATTAGTAAAGGAAGGCTCATCCTAGGACCCGAGGAAACAATAGCCACCCCGTGGGATGGAGAATGGGGGAGTCTCCAGGAAGTGGCGCCTCCCGTGAGCCAATCGCGAAGGAGGCCACAACAAATTTTCAAGATGTCACCGAAATGTTTCATTTGAGACATCTTAAACAGATCTTGTGGCAAACATTTTCAAGATAAGGGTTCTGCAGTGTCATTTTTGCTACATCATACAAATGTTATAAAACATTTCCTATAAAATGTCTAAAATTGGCTACATCGGAAGCATTTTCAAAACATTATTATCAACATTGTTTTGGCAAAAATATTTCAAAGATATCCCCAAATCAATGTTGTCACTCTGTTCTTGTGGCATATTTTCAAGATGTCACCGAAATGTTTCATTTGAGACATCTCAAACAGATCTTCCGGCAAACATTTTCGAGATCAGGAATCTGCAATGTAATTTTTGTTATATCATGAAAACGTTATATAACATTTCCTATAAAATATCTTGAATTTGCTTCATCAGAAGCATTTTCAAAACATTATCATCGCTAATGTTTTGGCAAAAATATTTCAAAGATATCCCTAAATTAATGTTGTCACGGCTTTTCTTGTGGCATATTATCAAAATGTCACCGAAATGTTTCATTTGAGACATCTCAATCATATCTTCCGGCAAAAATTTTCTAGATAAGGGTTCTGCAATGTAATTTTTGCTACATCATAAAAATTGTTAAAAACACATTTCGTATAAAATGTCTTGAATTGGCTTCATCTGAAGCATTTTCAAAACATTATTATCGCTAATGTTTTGGCAAAAATATTTCAAAGATATCCCTAAATTAATGTTGTCACGGCTTTTCTTGTGGCATATTATCAAAATGTCACCGAAATGTTTCATTTGAGACATCTCAATCATATCTTCCGGCAAACATTTTCAAGATAAGGGTTCTGCAATGTAATTTTTGCTACATCATAAAAATTGTTAAAAACACATTTCGTATAAAATGTCTTGAATTGGCTTCATCTGAAGCATTTTCAAAACATTATTATCGCTAATGTTTTGGCAAAAATATTTCAAAGATATCCCTAAATTAATGTTGTCACGCTGTTCTTGTGGCATATTTTCAAGATGTCACCGGAATGTTTCACTTGAGACATCTCAAACAGATCTTGTGGCAAACATTTTCAAGATAAGGGTTCTGCAGTGTCATTTTTGCTACATCATACAAATGCTATAAAACATTTCCTATAAAATGTCTTAAATTGGCTACATCGGAAGCATTTTCAAAACATTATTATCGCTAATGTTTTGGCAAAAATATTTCAAAGATATCCCTAAATTAATGTTGTCACGCTGTTCTTGTGGCATATTTTCAAGATGTCACCGAAATGTTTCACTTGAGACATCTCAAACAGATCTTCCGGCAAACATTTTCGAGATCAGGAATCTGCAATGTCATTTTTGTTATATCATGAAAATGTATATATAACATTTCGTATAAAATGTCTTGAATTTGCTTCATATGAAGCATTTTAAAAACATTACAATTGATAATGTTTTGGCTAAAATATTTTCGAGACGTTTTAACTACATTCCAGATGAGATGAAACGTTGTAACGTTATTGATACCATGTTGAGATGTTTTAAAAATGTTATGTGCTGTGTTATGTGCTGTGAGTGATCACTCCTGAAAACTGGGCGGCCGTCACCGGCGGGTGAAATTGGCTCGGCTTCACTCCAAAAGCCTCTACCCCCCGCCCCCGCCCTTACTCATGGCCCACCCAACCCCGTCCGTCCATCCCCCCCCCCCCCCCCCCTCGCCAAACATCCCACAGATCGGGCCCCTCCTGGTTCGGTCGTCACTTCGCACTTGGCTTCATTTGAAAATAAACCTTCTGCGGGCTTTAACTAGCACTAGCACTCATCATTTTACCGGCCAGGGATTGTACGTCCAAAAATACTTCGAAAACGACACTTAACCCCCTCGCCATTTTAGCACTTTGACAGGCAGGGGGGGGGGGGGGGGGCTTACTTCGCTCAGCTAATCATTTTCGTACCATGATTTACACAAATCACAGGCGCAAATCACCCACAGGCGGCAATACACCCCGCTAGCGGGGGTCTGGGTGCGTGGGCGAGCAAAGCGAGCCGGAGCATCTAGTAGTATTAAAAGTCGGATTTCAAGGTAGGATACAGAGGAAACGCCTTGTCCATCGGACAATAAACAACAAAGATGCGGATATTTGCGGAGTATTGTAGCTTTAAAGTATGAACCTTCCCCCAGAATTTGTATTAGTACCTACCAACAGTTACCAGTTTATTAAATGAACTACCTAGACATTTTCTAAACTTGAGGAGATCTTTCAGGAGCTTAGTGTCTCACTAATGAGTGTTCTGAAACATTCGATAACAAATGGAATTTGAATGGGCGAACTAAAATGGGGGCACTTGGACGATAATGTTGAAAATCACTCGACGACTAGATAAGGTGAGAGCATCGTGGATCTTGAGGGACAAAGACAAACCGTCTCCACTACTCGGAGGAAGTTTGGAGAGGTTGGAGACAACCTGGAAGGAACTTCATTAGAAGTTTTCAGAAAAGATCAAGAGGAGCGAAGGAAATGCAGGGCGAAGGAACGAAGGGGCAACCGGAAGGTGAGAAGTACTTCTAGTACTACACTTCACTGGAGGGGCCCCTCTGTGCTTCTGAGCTTTCAACTTGACGTGTACAACTTCCGACGTAAAAACTTATCCGAGTGAGATTTCCAATTGAAGTTCCTCTCGTTCGACTTCTGTCAAGCGGAAATGTTTCTAGAGAAAAATAGAACCAACACGTAACGTCGCTTTTTTCTTTAAATTGTTGTAATGGGGCCGAACAACAAAATATCAAAAATGGTAGCAAAATGGGAAAAAACGTTGATTTTTTTCGGACATTTTCCAGTTTTTCACTTATAATTTGAAAATTAAGCATTGCAGAGAAAACTGTACGAATACAAAGTTGAAGAGCATAATATTGTGCGTCGAATGATGTCCTTACACATTGGAATCGGTTCAGCCGTTTAGCCACAATCGAGAGGCAAAGATAGGCAATTATTCCAACTTGGCCGAAAAATAGGATTCGCTCACGTTTCAAACTCTGTAACTTGAGAACGGCTGAAGAAAATGAATCGGCTCAAAATTAAGAGTTACGGGGAGCACCTGAAATTCAGAAAAATACTACTACCAACCGCGAAAACGAATATAACCAAAACAAAAAAAAACGCCCAATCAGCTGTGGGATTTTTTTAACGTGGTAGGTAGGTACATGTTTTTACGGGCGTGATCTGGATTGGAATGAGGATGGAATTTTGAAGCCCCCCCCCCCCCCCCCCGTAAAGTCTGTCGTACCCTGTAGGCGCCTAAACGGCTGAACGGATTTGTACGGTTTTTTTTTTTTTCTAACGATCTCGGGTGCGATTGCCACAACATAGGCTATATAAAACCCCGCTCGACGCGTGCAACCCTGCGAAATTTGGGCGCAACGTGTATTTCGCTCCCCTTCGCCCATCGATACCCCCTTGCCACCCGATCACCTTCTATATGTATAATATACCAAAATACCTATATACCTACCTGTGGTAGCGCGCGTTGCCGGCTGGACAGCATGGTGGACTCGGACCGAGGGTTCACAACCGCTGGCACCCCATTCACGTACAGGTCAAGATGAAGATACTCGGACTGTAACACAAAGAACAATGTTTACCTCCTCCAGTGCAGATTATGTGATTCGTTCTATGTGGGGAAATCAATAACAGCCTTCCGACTCCGTATGAACAACCACAGACATGCAGCATCATCCGGAGCAAATGAGCCTGCCGCCCTTCATGCTGTTGACCATGGGACCAGCTTTGACGAATGCTGGAAGATCAAGGTCCTGAACTGTCTACCGGAGGGTGCCTCAGACATAGATGTCCGCATTAGTGAGCGAGCACATCAGTGCCTGCTCCACGCTTTTACTCCACCAGGACTCAATCTGAATCATTGAAGGGCGGCAGCTCAACACCTTTTTTTTTTTTTTTTTTTTTTTTTAAATCTCATTAGGTATTTATTTATTTATTATCATTTTTATTTTTTATTTTTCTATTTTTTTTATTTTTTTTTAATTTTATTTATTTATTTATTTATTTATTTATTTTTATCTTTATTTTAATTTTTTTTATTTTATTTTTTATTTTTTAACTCAAATCTCCTACCCTGCTCTAGCCAATTTCACACCCCACATCCTTAATCTGAAACCCTTTCCGCACCCACCCGTCCCCACCCTTCTACACTTCTCTCCCCAGCCGGTCGTCGACGACGGAGAGAATCAGTCTGAAGAAGAGCTCGCTCGAAACGTTACAGGTACCTTGTCCCCTTAAGTGTTTTTCTCTCAGTTTAAAATACCTATATATATATATATTCTTGAAAATCTCGAGACATTCAAAAATGATCTACGTTCTGAGATAGGTTGAGCGCCCTCAAAGATTTTTTCCGTTTTCCCCTCCTTCAACCCCCTCTCCTTCCGTAAAGAAGGGAAGGAGTGGGGATTTCAGCCAATATTGATTCGATTTTGATTAAATTTTCAGGGATTACGCGGGTTGTGCCGTAGATGATTATCCAGGCTTAAATTTGGATTCAGCACTGTTCAAAGCTGCTATGTCAAGGGGTTGGACTCATGTCATGTCAAATATACCAGTCCGCAAAACATGTACCTACCATGTTTCCTTGCTATGATCCTTGATCAAAACTTAGATAATCCGGGGTCTGGGAGCAGCCCCGTAGAGAGAGGGGGGGGGGGGGCACTGGACCCGTTGCCCCCGGGCCCGGCCTTCGTAGGGGGGCCCGGATTTTCTTGAGCATTTTTTTTTTTTTTTTTTTTTTTGTAAAAAAGGGGGTAGGAGAGGCAAAATGGCTAAAGGGACAGATCAATATAGGAAAAACTTTCATACTTTTTTTTTTTTTTTTTTAAGGGGGCCCGATGAATTTTCATACTTTGTTTTTTTTTAGGGGGCCCGATGAATTTTGCCCCCGGGCCCGGATTTTCTCTCCACGGCCCTGTCTGGGAGTGTCCCACAGGTAAGCCAAAAGACCATACATGTACCATGATCTACACAAATCACAAGCGGCAATAAGTACACCCACAGGCGGAATTTTTTTTTTAATTTTGGCAAAATACTCGATTCACCATCTTGTTATGCCCGCGGCGTTTTCAGCCCGATCGCCCCAACCCGGGAGCCTAAAAATGGGTTACGGGAGGGGTCTTTGAAGGGTTTCGGCTATGGGGGTCGACGACTTTGTACAGAAGAACTCAAGGAGGGGACGGGAAGTGAACAGACAGAGGACCAATCAGACCTATAGGTCCTATCTCACCTTTGGTACACGATTAGGTAGTACTGGACACCTTTTTCGCCTCAAATCCTTTCATCAGGGAGTCCGACTGCTCGACAACCTTGCGTTGATGCTGTGAAGCTGATGGAGGGGGGGGGGGGGGGGAGAGACCTGTGAGCTGAGACGATCGGCTCAATCCTCTCAAGACTGTGGGGTATCAGGGATGGGCGTTATGGTTTCTTCCGAGAAACGAAACAGTTTTGTCTTGCTCTGAAACTGTTTCGGCAAAACAGCTTCAAAATAATAGTTTCGGGTTCCGGTCACCTGGGTCGATTTTGCTGTCAGCTGGGCCGATGTCGCTGTCAGCTAGGCCGGTAAATACAGTTTTACCCTGCGGCCTAGCTGACACATGCAGAAATTTTATACTGTCCACTGGGTCGACGAATAGAGAAATTAACCAAATCCTCGTTGAGAGCTAGGGCTAGGGGCTTATCGAGGACCTGCTATAGGAAGTACATATGGAACATCGAGGTCGATCTTCGTGGTGGCGATGCGAGGAACGGACTATGCCAAGCGTCACACTTGATGGCGAAGTAGACACTACTTACCCATTCCCCCCATTCTTCTCAGATAATACTGGATGACATTGGGGTTGAAGCCCAACTGACAGTACCTACCCGCAACCTCTCACTCGAGACGGATCTCATTAGCAACTCTACATCGGCCCAGCTGACATGCAGTTTCAGCCTCAATGTGATCCAAGATACGTTTCAAAAGAACTGAAGAACTTAACCTCCTTGGAAGCTGGCGGCTCGTTAGTTTCTGGATTATTCACGTTATATGAAACTGTTTCAACGTTTTTTCTAATGAAATAGTTTCACGTTTTTTTTTTCTCTCATTCCTATGGCGTATTAAAAGCCGCAACTTCAAATCAAATTCGAGCATTAAATATGTTAGGCTCTATCGCCCTGGCGTTTGTTCTCTGAGGGAAGCTGTTTATTCCAATTTCCAGAGATCTGAAAATACTGACATTTTGGTGGATGGTAAATTGTCACGTGAGGCCTCACCTGCAGGTGAGCCGGCTCTCCTGGCTATCCATAGAGAGCCGCCATTGAAGAAAACACGGGGCTCTCGGGAAAACGGAGGCCATTTTTGGAATCAACTCCTCAAAAAACATCGAGTTTTAACATCAAGTTACTTAAAAGTGAATTTTAGCAGCGGACCTAAAAGTCGACTTTTCTTTAACTGTCCTAATATAATTTCAATAAATCTTCGCACAATTTATATCAAAGAGTCTACTACCTACACCTATTACTTACACCCCTGTGTGAAATTCTAATTTTTTTTGGTTTATTATTCTTGGAATGATACACCTATGTTTTCGCGCCGGGGGTCGACGACTCCGATCGGCCTCAAAATTTGACATTATCCGTTTCAAGAGGTCTACATTCAAAATCCGAAATGTCCGTCCGCCGTCCGGGCCGTTTTGGGCAGTAGGAATTTTTTTAAAAATCTGAAATTTTGACAAAATACTCAGTTTACCATCTAGTTGTGCCCGCAAGTTTTCAGCCCGATCGCCCAAACCCGTGGGGCGCTATGGGGCTATAATGGGGCTACGAGAGGGTTTTTTGAAGGCTTTTAGCTATGGTATCGAGTTAGGTGTCGTTTTCGAAGTATTTTTGGACGTAGAATCCATTTTTTGGGGTCCCAGAACGATCCGATTTCACGGGGGCGATGTTTAGGGCATTCGTGGGGCTAAAAATGGGATTTTTGAAGGATCCCAGGATGTTAAATATTTTTCGAGTAAAAAATACAGAATTTTTGAAAAAACACATTTTTGAACAAAAAATCCCCAAAAAAATTTTTTTAAAGATAAAAATCCAAAAAAATTTTTTTTAATTTTTTCATTTACAGAATTAAATTTCTGCACAAGTAACGTATATCAAAGAATAATAGATATTCTTGTTTAAAATTTGCAGCGTTTTTTTTTTAATAATAATTTTGGTTTCTGATAAAGACATACTTAATTTATATCAAAGAATACCCGCCTTGCGTGAAATCAGCAGCGTTTTTGGAATTTACACAATAATTGTACATTAATTATTAATGCCTTAAAACGTAGGGAAAATGACTAATTTTGAGCCCGAATAAAACACAGGTTGATTATTCCAAGAATCATTCATGAGCTCTCTACATTCAAGTTTTTTTTCTTTTTCACTTTAAAGCCCCCACTTCGTTATTGCGTCACCCCTTGTGAAAAGATAAACCAGCTCAAATTCCGCTCGATGCCTGAAAACCGTTGCACAACCGCAACCGTTCACGCTCTGCTAAGCTTGACTTATTAAAACAATCATTTACAACAGCATACGGGCACTTGAACCTCGACTTCCAACAGATCACACTAATGAATAGGCGTCTACTCCGCCAACAGCAATACTTCGTTAATGAATAATACAATATTCCATCTTGCTTCCGTATAATCGGACGATTTATTTTCCAAAGGGAAGACGTCTCGAGGTTTTATACAGCGAAAAAAATTACTACCAACGGGAGTAGGTAGGTACTGCTTTCTCCGAGGGAGCAGAGAATACCATCTCCTTACATGGTGCCTACAAGAAATGCACCTAGTCAATAACTATGTCACCCTTTCGAAGAACCAGTAACAATAATTTACAGTGCCCAGAACACGCTTAGGGGGATAAAATATCAGGCTCAGTAAAATGGAAATCAGTGTATTTTTTATTTTAATTTTATTTTTTTACAAAGCTTGTGCGAACAGCTCGCGGAGGCTTTCGGTGGCTTCCTTGAGGGTCGAACGAGAGGAGGGGCCGACTGGAGGAGATGCAGCAGGCTGTGCAGGATGCGTTGGAGGCAACAAAGGTCCGGGCGGTGGCATCGACAAGCTCTATAGGATCTATAGATTCCTGGATTTGGGGGTTCGGTGTGTCGATCTGACAGCTAAAACTCACAGGGCCTCAATGTTCGTGTTGCGTTGGGTGCAGAGAGTTCGTGGCGACCTGCTGAGGCTCAACCTCATAATATGCTTCCCGAGGAGGACCAGCGCCCAGAGATCTGCTCGCTCTGCAACACGGGGGTGCCAGAGGACCTGGAGCACTCCACTTCCCTGTTTTGGGGGAGTTCCTCATGCCGTACTTTGGGAGGCCCCAGCTCTCGAGGGACACCCTGCTCAGGGTCTTTGAATGGGGAAAACTGGCTGCCACTCGCCAGGTTCTGTCAGGCTGCGTGGAGATACAGGATGGAGCTGGTCGAGCAATTTAATTGGGACCGAGCGCCACGTTGACCCCTTGCTCTTGTTATTGTCGCTGTTGTCTTGTCCTACACTTTGATAAATTTGATAAGATGGATTTATTGAATTTCCTAATAATAAGTACAAACAAGGGCGTAGCCCATTGTTAAATTTATGTGTATTTCTTCTCTACTATTTCATTAAAAGTTTAAACATTTAATGTCGTTAAGATACGAACATTAAGTGTTTGCTAAATACCTACCTAAGCACATGTTTCTAACTATCTATCTAAATTCTTCTTGGCTACATTGTTTTGACGTACCTATTAAATTTTGTATTGATGGATGAGTCAAACTTGGATACTTGATTGAGGTACGCCTTCGACTTGTGCGACTACTCCGAAACTATGCTCAGCTTCAATATCTAGTCTTAACCACTAATTCTCTCCGTGTCTGAGGCTGACTTTCTAACTGAGTATGTCACAAGCCTTCTCCTCCTCTATCGATCCGGTACCTAAGTGATAAAAATACGCCGATTTTGGTTTATTATTCTTGGAATAATACACCTATGTTTTCGCGACGGGGGTCGACGACTCCGATCGAATTTTGACAAAATAATCGGTTTACCACCATCTAGTTGTTCCAGCAAGGTTTTCAGCCCGATCGATCAAACCCGTGGGGCGCTATGGAGCTGTGGGAGGAGCTTTTTTTTTTTTAAAAGCTTTTGGCTATGGGATCGAGTTAGGTGTCGTTTTCGTAGAATCCATTTTTTGGGGTCCCGGAATGATCCAATTTCACTGTGGATCTATATTGGGGCTTTCATGGGGCTACAATGGGGATTTTTGAAAGATCCCAGGAGGTCAAATATTTTTCAAGTACCTAAAAAACAAAAATGTTTGAAAAAAATTTGAAAAATAAAAATCAAATTTGAAAAATTAATTTTTTTTCTACAATTTTTCTCATTGACAAAAAAATACATTTATGCACAAGTAACCTATATCAATGAATAATGAACCCTTGTGTAAAATTTGCAGCGTTTTTTCTACGAGTTCGGTGACCCGTTTAGCTACCACTTGGGGGGTTGACATCCCCCTGAGATGCCCGCAAACAGGCGCATTTTATTTTAAATGGGAACCCCTAAATGTTTCGTCGAATTCGGATTCCCCGGTCAATTTTTCGTCCAATGAGCGCGATGAGCGAAGTTTTCCAACTATCCATATCTTCGTTGTTTATGGTCCGATTGAGTTGGCGTTTCCACTGTATCCTACCCCTGGGTATTAGGCTAATTGGCGAGTGATGCGAGCCCCTCTGTCCGAGAAAGTGGTCGGCCGAGCGAAGTGAGGCCTTCTGTCAGAGTACTTGTAATTGGCCCGGGAACCGAATGTCGACTAATACTTTTTTCCGATAGAACTCCATAATTTGAAGCCATAGCAGTGAGTTTTGGGCTCCGACGGTGTAATACAAAATTCCAGGGCTCTTTAGAAAATTTCAACTTTGAATCTGGAGGGAAGAGTGGCGCTTCCAAGAAGTGCTCTCTGGTGGTCGCCAATGAACTAAAAGCACGAATTCAGACAGATTCACGAGATAGAAAAGGTGAAATCGCTAGGAAAATAGTCGTTCGGATTTGCTCTGACGCTAGCGTGACAGGACAGACCATATTTATGTTCGCCAACATAACATAACCAAAAAAAAAGTCTTTTGTGCACTTTCTACTTTTTGTGCGACGGCACTCTGGCGGAATAGTTCGACTGTCACGTGGGAAAATTCAAAACGCCAAAATTTCCAGTCACTAGTGAATATTTAATATTCACTAGTAATTTCCTCTGCTCAGACACCTAATTTCTCAGTGCTAACTGTACTGAGTACTTTGTTCATTTTTAGTTCAACTATGTTCAGCCGAATTTTCCCATTTCTCTGACCTTGTTCCCTAGCCCATTATAAATAACCCCCCTGCGTTGTGTTCCATTTAAATTGACACATTTTTATTTTTTTCAGGTTCGTCCATTGTTTGCCACACGTCGCAGTCAGAAGGAGTATTTCACATTATAAACAACTCCTGTCACTACTGGCACTTTCGAATATATTCTCAGTCAGGTAAAACGTTAATTTTTTAATCTGTGCTCTTTTTGCTTGTCAAGTTATGGTGACGATTCCTACAACGAATCTTCAAAGAAAAATTCGTTGTATTGTAAACAGGTGTTAAAACGTTTCATACTCCGAGGACGATTTATTGACAGAAAGTACACCACATATGTACTGCGAAATACAACACTTCATAAATCCCTTACCTCATTTCAGTTTTTTCTTCAACTCCGCAGGATGAACGAGACTCAAGAGCTTAATAACGTCTGTCGCATCGACTGCCTGCCTACATTTTCCTCGGGGATTTCCAGCCAGCCAGATGGATACAGACACGATGAGAATTAGCGGTATAGATTAAAGGGTAAAAATTGCATTAATTTCTCATTAAATAACATTTTTGTACTGAGGCGGAATCGCTACAGTCGCCAAAACTCAAAGATCAAAGCTTTCCGGAAGCTGACACCCCCTGACTAGCTACCCCTTTCCCCTTTATTTTTCAAATTTATGAAATAACACTCCCCGCATTCGGAAAATGAATGATGCTTCTCAATTATACCCTCCACTTGGAATTTTCATTTACTTTGCGAGAGACGAGAGTTGGGTTCCAAGCCCCCCAGCAGTTATTCATTGTGCGTGAGAGCCGGAAGGGGCGTCAGTGCGGTTGACAGGTTCGGCAATTTACGAGCACACTCTGGCAGTCGTCCGGCCAAGTGCAAAAGAGAGCTTTTCCACGGGCTTGAAATATCCACCTGATGATGATCAATGGTTATTGAAATTGGTAGGAAAAGGACATCGATAATAACCGAGTTTTATTACCCATAATTCACACTCGTTGAGTGCGTCAAACGTACGTATACGCTCGTCGATCTGTAAAATCTCCCTTTTCCAGAGCATCCCCTGGACAAGATTATGTACAGAGCTTATCGATGTGTGGAAAAAGGGCGAGAGCTTTACCGGGGGGGGGGGGGGGGGGGGAAGCGATCTTGGGAAAATATGGAGGGTCGAAATTTTCTAGAGAGCTTTTTTTTTTTGAGCTGATGTCGTATACTTTCGATAAAGCGGATTTCCAACAATAGCCTCAAAAGTACGATGGGAGGGTTGCCCGGAAGAAAAAAGCTCCATGTAATTGGTTGTTAGGGTAAAAGTAATATTGTTGTCACTGGAGGGGGATGTCATTCCTGAAGAAGCGGACAGTATTTTGAATGAACATCCTTAATACTCCAGTAGGGGTTTTTTTAGTGGCAACTGATATGGAGCCTTCAAAAAATTAAAGAAAATTAAAAAAATCAGCTTCATAACTTGAACTCAGCTCCATTTGTATTATATTGGAGCTCCAACACGTGCAGGAGGATGCTCATCTTTATTCTAGGGAACTTCTAGATGTCGGGAAGATCTGAAATTCGTCTTTAAAAAATCCAGTTTGGCGAGTAAATAACGGGGAAAGTCTGAAACCACCAAAAAGTTGCTACACAACTTGGTTTTGACCTGGGCAGTCAAAATAATTGAGGGAAATGTTCGATTTTTAGTAATGAAAACTCAAATAAAACCACTTGAATCAATCAATCAATCAATCAAGGTTTTTTATTTGCAGAGGCCAATATGACACAGCAAACGTCAAAAATGAGTTGGTACAAACACGAAATACATCAGGCAATTGCATGGTACAGGGCAAAATAAAACAATGGTACATGATAGGTGTGGTCATATAAACAAACTAAAATAACAGGACGTAAGTAGAAACATGACAACAGATGAGACAAGGCTTCCCCATCCACGATCCACCCAACTCAAGACACATCGCTCCATGAAATACCGAAAAACTCCTCCAAAGAGTAGAGTTCGGCTTTGAGAAGATGTGATTTTATTACGTTATTAAAGGATCTATCAGGGAGCTGTTGTATATGATTTGGCAGGGCATTGAAAAGACGAGAACCCACTTGAATTGGGTTTTTCCTCAAGGCCACACCGAGACGGGTAAATGGAATGGCAAGGTTCCCTCGGGAGCGGGTGTAATGCTCGTGAACATCGGAAACCATGGGGAGGTTTGACAAGCATGACTTGACTGCGTTCAGAGCCGCCAAAACATAGGAACTGGGAATGGTTAGAATACCCAGACGCACAAAAGTGCCTCGACAACTTTCATTCCAAGAGAGACCGGCAATTATCCTGATTACCCGCTTCTGGAGCCTGAAGACCCTGATGGCATGACTGGAATTTCCCCATGCAATGATACAGTAACTGGCCCTGCTTGCAAAGCATGCATGATATACCGAACGAAGAACTGAATCAGACACAACGCCCCTCAATCTCCTAATCATGTAGATGCAGGACGACAATTTTGGCAAAAGCGCTTGAATGTGTGATAGCCATGAAAGACGGTTATCAACCATCAAACCCAAGAAGTTAACCGACCCATCCAGACGTCGGTTGAGGCCTAGTTCTAGACTTTGAGTCTTATTCCTGTTCAGGACCAGGGAATTAGCTGAGCACCACTTCTCAATAATTGAGGAGTTCCCCTGCAAGCTACGGTTCATCTCCTCCCGAGAAGATCCCCTCGCAACGGTCGATATATCATCTGCAAAAAGGAAGATATCATTAGGATCCAAAAACTGGTCAGCCAAATCATTGATGTACAGGAGGAACAAGCAGGGGCCGAGGATACTACCCTGCTTGACACCACAAGGGATCATCACTTCCTCTGATGCGACACCATTATGGTAAACAACCTGGGACCACCCCTCCAGGAGGCTCTTGAAGAACGAGATCGTTTGATTACTGAAACCATAATGTTGCAACTTTTTCAAAAGTAAGTTGTGTGGCACCAGGTCAAAAGCCTTTGAAAGATCAAAAAGGTTGAGTGATGTGTGCTGCTTTCCCTCCAGGGCTGAGAATACATGGGATACCAGTGAGACTGCTGCACCAGAGATGCTCTTCCCTTTGCGGAAGCCAAACTGTTGGGGGTGAAGCAATGCATGCTCTTCTAGATGGCGGTTAATTCTCTCAAGCAAAGCATGCTCCATTACCTTGACCAAGATGGGCAGCTTCGAGACAGGTCTGAAACCATCATAGTCTTTGGAATTTCCTTTTTTTGGTATAGGCGTAATAACCGATTGCTTAAGGCAGTCTGGAAACGCACTCTCGGTGAAGCACCGGTTAATAATGAATGCCAGGGGTTCAATGATGAAAGTAGCCACTGACTTCACGACTCCAGAATTAATACCCATAAAATCCGTAGCTTTGCTGTTGCTGAGAGCCATTATGGAAGCATAAACCTCCTCACATGAGACGAACAGTTTTTAATAAAAGTGCAGGCACAACTACTACAAAAATATTCACGTCGCCATTACAGTCCTAGCGCCAATTAGTAGGCGTTTCTTATATCTAGAGTTTCTTATATCATGGCCGACATAATATCCTACATCCTTCCATTTTTAAGTCGAAAAAATTACAAGCCAAGCGAATAAAACTAATTAATACATAATTTCTATCAAGTTCATAATCAGCCAAGTGTTTAGTCATAGTTACTTACAGAGCGACCAATCCTAGTCGATCGACTCGATGGAACAATGGAGGCTCTAGCGTCAACCGAACTGTTCGGAGAACTCTCACTTGTTGAATTCCCAAGTGATATATAACTCCATAATATATATCCATATTATGGAGTTATCTGCCTCAGGTGTATTTTCAAAATCAGAAAGAATAGAAATCGAATCATAAATACACTGCCAAGGCAATGGCACATGAGCTTCCTCGTGCCAAGTTCAAAATGAACGTAACAACTGTAACAAGAAAATTACGTTCGCGCATGCGCAGGGAGTACCACTGATTCAATCATGATGAAACTGATAGGGAACCATCTAGGGCTATACCCACACAATTCCTGAAAATTTGATTGAAATCCGATCAAAATTGTAGGAGTTATGGCTGTGGCAAGGAAATTACGTTCGCGCATGCGCTGAGCGTACCGCTGATTCAATCGTGATGAAACTGACAGGGGACCATCTAGAGCTATACGCACACAATTCCTGATAATTTAATTGAAATCCGATCAAAATTGAGAAAGTTATACCTGTTTCAAGAATTTCACGTTAGCGCATGCGCTGAGTGTACCGCTGATTCAATTGTGCTGAAATTCGTATGGGACCTCAAGGAGCCTGATCCGCATAATCCCTCAAAATTTGAGCTAAATTCATTCAAAATTGTGGAAATTATGGCTGTAACAAGGAAATGCGGACAGACCGACAGACCGACAGACCCACAGACCGACAGACACGAAACCAAATTTGTTCAGTAGGCTATGAAACGCAAAATGCGAGTGGAAATTTTGAATTCGGACAGCAAAAATTTTTTTTCTCCCGAAAGTGAACACAAGGCTTCCGCTGCTTTGCAGACTCGGAAGCAAAAACATGATTGTCATCATTTTCTTCTACATTATCTAATACCTACTGTACAAGGAACAAGACTTGAAGCAAGGTCGTGACTATTTCGCACAAATTGAGTTTTACAAACATCAGGATTCAATTTTATTTTTCTGTTTCTCATAACTGTATTTCCCATGTCGGTTTTAACCTGATACGATCTTTGCCCATTAATTCCATCAATTTTACCTTTTTCCACATATCTCGTTTATCACTGAAATTGTTTCTATAGAACACTCTGTCACCAACATGCAAGGGTTTCAGCTGCAAGGGTTTCAGCTGGACTGCCCCTTTGTTATAATAATCAACTTGCTTGTGCCGTTGCGAATCAAGCTGAAACCGTAAAGCTTTACTTAATTGTAAAGCTTTAGCATTAACTGCCCGAAGTACCAGCTGCTGTAATCCATCATGATGGGGAAGATTTCCGGAAGAAGAGGCGTGCGACGAAAACGAGCTTCCTGGCTCCTCAACATTCGCCAGTGGACTGGGGTTCCACGAGCAGCAGATCTGTTCCAGTTGGCCAGAGATAGGGACAGATTCGGTGAAGTGATCGCCAACCTTCGCTAGCGGAGACGGCACCACAAGAAGAAGAAGCATTAACTGGCAGCAATTGTGAAGAAACACAAGGAATTTTAGACTTTAAACAACGACTCATCATGATTTGCGCGGGCGACAATTCCTATATTCCAGTAAAGCGTAAGAAACTTCACTTCCACTGGCTTGACATTTACGAAAAATATTTTTAGCCAATATTGACACCTTTTCTCAGCTAGACCATTAGCCTGGCTGTAACGAGGACCAGTAAAAATAGATGTAAAATTCCATTCCTGTGGAAAATTTTTAAATTGATAAAATTCTTCAATTTACGTATTACAGTAAGAACGTCCTTATCATCGTAACAAACAAGAAAATAAGTGTTACCAAACTCAAAAATGTCACACCCCACTCGCTCCCACGGGCGACTTGGCAATGGGTACGACTGCAAAGGTTCTTTAGGGTTATTGGTAGACGTTGACAAGCAAATGGAGCACCTTTGGATAATATCATGGGTTTCGATATCCACACACATATTAAACGAGAAAAGATGTTGGTGAGCTCTACTTTTTGTTTTAACGATGCCATAATGACACTGAAGAAGCAAGTCGAACGGTACCTACCTACCAATACTCGCGGGAAGATAAGTCAATCCTCAAAGAATAACAAGCCTTCTTCCGCACAAATCGTGTCCTTTATGGAATAGTAACGAGACAAACTATTCGGTACCTAATTTGTCCTTTGGAGGCCACCCCTTCTTAACATATTTCATTACCAATCTGAGTTCGGGATCTTCTCGCGTAGCTTAAACAAATTGACGTTAACAAACGACGACACGACGACACGACGTTGACGTCTGACATAATATTATTAAGTAATAATGTAAATGAAAAAAATTAAAAAACATTTTTTTTTGGATTTTTATATTTCGAAAAAAATGTTTTTTGGATTTTTTTTTTTTTTTCAAAAAATGGTTTTCAAATTTTTTTGTTTGTTTTTTACTTGAAATATTTGACCTCTTGGGATCCACAAAAAATCTAATTTGTAGCCCCATAAAAGCCCTATAGATCTTAACAGTAAAATCGGATCGTTGCGGGACCCCGAAAAATGGATTCAACGTCCAAAAATACTTCGAAAACGACACCTAACTCGATCTCATAGCCAAAAGCTTTCAAAAGCGCCTACCGTAGCCCCATTTTAGCCCCATAGCGCCCCACGGGTTTGGGCGATCGGGCTGAAAACCTTGCGGGCACAACTAGATGGTAAACCAAGTATTTTGTCAAAATTTCAGATTAAAAAAAAAAAAAAAAAAAAAAATCCTACTGCCCAAAATGGCCCGGACGACTTACGGCGGACGGACATTTCGGTTTTGAAATCCAGACCTCTTGAAACAGATTTTGAGGCCGATCGGAGTCGTCGACCTCCGTCACGAAAACATAGGACCTATAATACACCTGGTGTATTATTCCAAGAATAATAAACCAAAATTGAAGGAACCATCTCTGAATAACGAAATTGATTGTGTAGTTGAGTACTGTGAATGGAAACGACATGTCTGGGCGGAATTTGCAGGGCGCCATCTTCTGGTTTATTTTTGGTAACTTACCACCTTCAAAGTTCACTACATCTCGTGGGGGTCGCGCTGCAGTCGCAATCCCCCCCCCGCCGTTCCATTGCTGGATTGGCGTTTTGAGAACGTCGTTTAACACAGAGTGAGCTCTCCTCTCTATTCCTCCATGGGATGGATTCTTATGTCATGGCCGACGCCATGGTCTACATAATATCCTACAGGAAACTTCATGGTTTTGACATTCCTCAGAAGTTCTGACTGTTGACAGCGGTATCAGTCGGAAATTTACAGAACTGATGGCCCGTGGCTGGTGGATCAGCAAAAAACGCCTTCTGCGCATGATCCACTGACCACAGGCTCTGATAGATAGCGGGACAGATAGCGCTGTCACCGAATTTCGCAGCGGGAGTGTTGCGGGATAGTATGATCACTTCCTTTCAATCGAATCGATGAGGATTGCGAGTTAAATTGGGGTTTCTTCCTTCTGTCCCGAAATTAGCCGGCGCACTGCCCATAGTGGCCTAACGGACCACCACTGTTTCTCCCTAATCCCTACTTCGGATTGAACTTCAGCACCTTCAGCAAACAAGTTCTGATGTTAGTTGCAATCAATTCATGTCAACCGCACAATCATTTCCCGCCTGGCGATTCTGTTTGTCAACAAAATACAGCGTCCGTTCATAATTTAAATTACATCGCCAGCTTCCGAGCAGTGCAAATTGAATCCTCTTCACACAAACATCCCTCGGCGAGACATTCTATCCGGGCTGGCGATTGGCGCGGGCGACAATTGATTGGACGAGCCATCGAAAACGTGGAAAGGGCGACTGGATCGGAGGGACAATAGAAAGTAAATAAGGTTCGGCTCTGTAAACAAACCCAACTTATTGGGAAAAGCGGGGGAAAAGAATAGTTTTAGAAAATACGGGAGGTCTCTCATCCCCGCGGCGGGTGTTTTTTCAATAAATTGAACTCCCCGGTTCTGTCTGGCAGGCGCAACTCTTTCGTCTACATTTTGATGGGCAGCTGTAACGAAATGCAGTGTGCGGATAATTCCTATTTGTGGGACATCCCATGCAGCGGGTGATGGGTGTGAACCTACAAGTTTTTGTTTTTCTAAATTGTAATTTAGATCACTAAATTTGTTGTTGTGTGTTTGGCTGAAAGCATGTGGCGTAAATTCATGATTTCGCCGCCAGTGTTTATGGAGGAAATGGAAGGGGGTGTGGGAATATTTCCTTTCTGGGCGTAACAAGAATTTAGGTCGTGATCTGCAAACCAGGCGAAAGATACAGCCACATAAATGGAAGACTCGCTTGCTCCAGGCTCACTTGAAGTGTCAAGATACTGTGAAGAGGCGGCGTCTTCGGAAGGGAACTGTGAGGAAAACGCTACACGAAGTGTCAAGGTGGGTATTGGTTTTCTCAGGGCTCGCAGTTTTACCAAAGATCGCTGGTTCAGTTGCCTTATTGTCGATAAAAGCGGCCTGGCCAGCTGAGCCGGTCTTACATGGGAAGACGAATAAGACGAATTGTTGTCACAAGAAGCCCGCTGCTTCAGCTTACCTGGACGAATCGTCGTCATGGGAGGCCTGGGCAGCAGGCTCGATCCCTAAAACGCTACTGCAATTAACTTGAAATATATTAAGATAATATAATTATTATAATATATTAAGATATTATAATTATTATAATTAATTATTATAAATATATTATTAAATATATATTGAAATAATGTATTAATATGAATTTTTATTTACTCTCGACTACAACTGGGCTGCCGTAACGGCTGGAGCTGTGGCGCGCCCTGTTCCTCCCGCCGGTACCGACTCTGGAGGGCTAGAGCCCCACAAAACGTGTTAAATTCTCCAAACTATTATTCACTCTACTCAAATCAAAGTGCAGCGAAACCAGAACTGTTCAACATCGCTGACAAGCCGCTAAATCTCGCTTTTCATTTCACTTGCAGGAAAACACCGCCCCTTCCCAACACGGCGCGGTCTACAGATCCGAGCCCCCCCCCCCCCCCCCCCCGAGTCCGCCATTGTTAATTTTCCTGGTCATTTTCAAAATCGTCGTAAGTCCAATTCTTATTAGGATGGCTTTGAAGTCTCCCCAGACCTACGCTACACATTTGGGGACCCCCTGGCCTCGGGTTTCAAGAAGACACTTCTACAGTTCTACAGGAAACTTTTTTTTTCGCAAATTAGTGCTCTAATAATTAATTAGCTTCTGCAATTATTGCTTCTGATTATGAACGGAAAATTGATCTGGGAAGAGTTTTTCCTTTTCCTTGAGCTATTGAGGTTTACGTGGTGGGACTGGCGGGAAAATATGTATGATTCTTGATTATTTAATAGTCAACTTTCATGGGCTTCTGCTTAGAGCTACTGAGTTTCAACGGATAACAGCCCAGGAGCCTGACGAGTCCGACGCTTTTGTTGCCTAGATGGTGAACATTCTTATCTTGCTTCCCGAGCTTTCCATGGAATCTCTGCAGAGATGTCCAACACTTGTAAAGCTGGCCAAGCAGGATAAGGGTTTCCAAGGCTTGCCAGGATGGTTCCAAGATCTGTCAAGGTTGCAAGGACGGCATCCGTGCTCTTCAGACGGGGATTCATCAAAACCTCCCCAGGCGGCCGAAAAACCATCAAAACCTCCCCGTAGAAGAAACCATCAAAACCTCCCCGTGTATCAAAACCTCCCCGTTGAGGAAACCGTCGAAATCTCCCCGTGTATCAAAACCTCCCCGTTAGAGAAACCCGAGGAATGATGAATGATGAATAATGTTGAGTGTTATATTGCTTATAACTACAGTCGAAATCGTTTATAGTGGACTTCAAGGGACCGAACAGTTTTGCCCACTACAAACGATTTCCACTTAAAGTGATATATCACTTGTAGTATACTGTCCACTACTGGCGATTGAATCATTTGTTGTGGACAGTCCCCTACAAGTGATTTATGTACTTACCTATTTTGGGAACGAGAAAATAAAGTATGTACACAAGACAACTTAGTGTGTATGTACAATTGATGAAAAACCTTTATTCCCTCACAAAAATTGGGTTCCTCTCCAAATAACCATTACAGTGACCTTTCTTTGGACAATTTCAACGTCCTGTCAGGAGGCTTACTATAAAACATGCACCGCTCCGAGCAATCGCTTGATCATTCAGCGATTTCAAAATAACGTGCTACGAGCATGCGTAGATGCGTATCGTTACACCAGGAACGAAAGACTACACCGGGAACTTCAAATTCCTACTGTCGAAGAAGTCATCAAAAAACAAGCATTAGCCCATCAGCAGAGGCTTCGGGGACACATCAACAGCGAGGTTGTCCAGCTCCTCGACGTTGAAGGCCTGCTCAGAAGACTTAAAAGAACAAAACCTCATGACCTGTGGGAGTGGGGTGCCCTGTGAAGTAATTATCAGCTCAGTGAGTAATTACTAGTGCGTCAGTTGCACAAAACAACAAGTCGAAGCAGTGTTATGTGTCATAGCTTCTTGCAAGTCATTTAGTATACATCAATTGTAAATTGCTGATAAGTTTGCTTACTTGGTGCAATAAAAGTTTCAAAAAAAAAAAAAAAAAAAAAAATTGCTCGCTGTTGAATAAACCACGACAGTAGTGCCTTGTCGAAATCAGGATGCGTGAAATTCCGAATTTTTGCGAATTTTGTTTGCTTAACAACCTGTTCTTTCGATTTCACGATCGCGTAAACCGCTGAACGACTGATTTTAAATTCACTGGCCAAACTGCGCGCAGGTTCACCCGATTCAAACCGGCAAATAACCGGGGAGGTTTTGATGCGTATGCGAGCTCACGCCGGACCCTAGACCGGGAGGTTTTGATTACTTCCTAACTCACCTTTCACCCACTCAGGGAGGTTTTGATGGTCGCCCCAGCAGGAAACTGGAGCAGTGATGCCAGACAACTTGCCTCGGAATTCCCTACCGACTGAGTAAAAAAAAACCTCCTATTCCCTACAAAATCCCTTCTATGTTCGTAATTTCCCTACGTGTTAATTTCGATTGTATTAAAATTGAATATTGATCTGAGCGATAAATAGTGAATCAAACCCATGACTTGCAAAGCCGTCCCTAAGCAGGCTAAGGGTTTTAAAGGCGGGCCAAGATGGCCACAAGCTTTCCAGAGCTGTTCAAGGCTTGCTAAGCTCGTCCCAAGCCCACTATGGTTTTCCAAGGCGTGGCTACATGGTACCAAGCTGGATAGGGGTTTCCAACTTTTGTCAAGATGGTTTCAAGCTCTCCATAGCTGTCCAAGGCTTGCAGAATTGATGCCAGGCTGGCTAAGGGTTTCTAAGGCCTGCCAAGATTGTCACTAGCTTTCCAGAGCTGTTCAAGGCTTGCTAAGCTCGTCCGAAGCTCACTAAGGGTTTCCAAGGCGTGCCAACGTGGTGCCAAGCTGGATATGGGTTTCCAACTTTTGTCAAGATGGTCCCAAGCTCTCCATAGCTGTCCAAGGCTTGCAGAATTGGTGCCAGGCTGGCTAAGGGTTTCTAAGGCCTGCCAAGATTGTCACTAGCTTTCCAGAGCTGTTCAAGGCTTGCTTAGCTCGTCTCAAGTTGACTAAGGGTTTCCAAGGACCATGTGATTCCAAACTGGATGAGGGTTTCAAAGACTTGACAAGATCCCAAGCGTCCCAAGCTCTCCATACATATTCAAGTTTTTTATTAAGTTGGCCTCAAGCTCGCTAGGGGCTTCCAAGCCTTAGCCTTCACGCCATCCGATATCTGGACAGGTGTCCAAGGCTGGCATAGGGTTTTAAATGCTTGCCAAGACGGTCCCCAGCTTAATGGAGCCGTCCGAGGCTTTCTAGGGGTCTCCAATGGTCGAGAGTCGACCACTGTTTTTTGCTAAGTCGTTTTAACTAAGTCCGAAACGGTAGTCAATCACCAAGAGTGGATCGCGATTCCCCTGAATTTTTCCTTATGTTTGGGACCCCCTGCCACAACAGATTGCGATCAGGCCAATGACCTACCTGCGTACCCCACAAACTCCCCCAATTCCCGCGTTGTAAGCAAAAACTTCGGCCGAGCTTTTCGGGTATATGCGTTTATAGCTTCGGGCAAAGATTGCTACGTAAAAAGCGTCCTTCTCCCATGTGGCAAAAGGCAGGAACTTGTTTCGTGCGTCAAGATTTTCCATTCTCGTGCCTCCCCCTCCCAATCAGACCTCCTTTTGTCCTCTTTCAAGCACCCTCTAGAGAAAAAGCTAGCGGAAATAGTGAGGAGAATGAGCGGCAAGGGAAGCGAAGGAGGGGAAAATTGGAAATAAAGGTAGGTAAAGTAAAACAAGAAAACTATTACACCGGAAGTTTCATTCTTTTCTTCTTCTTTCGGTCTGTAGGTTTCTCTGTGTTGAGAGCTACACTGTTCACAATCCCCTTGACGAATAAAACCCCAGTAAGATGTAGCCTTCGGCACGAACAATTCTACAAACAACTGAGTGAATAACTAATTTATTTGAGAAAAGGGAAAGACAACTTTTTTGTTGGCTTGAAGAATTTTTAACTGACAAGCGTATGTCGTGATTACACGGTGTGAGTACCGCTCTAAGTAGGTTTGTGATGCGGCGTGCATTTTAATAGACCGAAGGGAATGTAAGATCGTGATGGAATCAGTACGCAAAGTTCACTAGGACTCATCTACGTTCCTTCGGAAACTGTAAATCTTTTGGTGACGTGAAAGTAAATCGTGTAGTAACCTGTCGGTGAATTCTCATTGAGCGATCATGACTGGCCGAGCGAGTACGTGCGAATCGTTGTGTCATTCATTTCAACTTTGCCGACTAAAGAGAAGGAATTTTAACGATAGGAGAACTGCAAGACAACCTGAGGTCATTGTGTTTTTTATGTGATGTTATCCTCTTCATGCCTCGACACCGTTTCGGATCGAATTTCGTCCAAGAAGTCTAAAAAAAAAAAGTGAATTAGTTTCGTGCCTCGGCCTCTTCAGGTTCCAAAGATAATTCCTGACGACCTTACTTTGAATGACTGCTTTAGTGAAGATCGTATTGACTGAGGCGGGTATTATAGTTATAATGCTCGGGGGGAATGACTGGAGAGCCTCGCATCTTCGCCTCGGGTTTCAAAAAGGGAGATGAGCCTTAATTACCGGACCGGTCCAAGAAGGTGAAGTGTGCCAGGAGAACAGTTAGTCGCCCCAACCGGACCCTTCTGCTGGCTGCTGTGAATATTCACCGAAAATTATGACGTAAAACACAAATACGTCAACCGATTTGATTTCTGCATTGTTGGCCTGCGTTATCGCTTGTGAGGTATCGTTTTCCGAGTAGTAATTAAATTACTATTAATTAGGACGAAGAATCTCTTTTGGGTGGTCCCACAACCGTCCAAACACTGTTTTAATTGATTTTACGTTTTTTGGCGCGCTGAATCTACAGGTCTAACCAAAGTGCTCCATCCGTAGGAATAAACCTAGTAGGAATAAAAAATTGATAAATTAAAAATTAAAAAACGCTGAAAATTTTACACAAGGGTTTATTATTCTTTGATATGGGCTACTAGTGCAAAAATGTAATTCAATGTCAGAGAAAAAAAGTTTAGAAAAAAAAAAAATTTGTTTGGATTTTTGCTTCCGAGTCTGCGAAGCAGCGGAAGCCTTGTGTTCACTTTCGGGAGAAAAAAAATTTTTGTTGTCCGAATTCAAAATTTCCACTCGCATTTTGCGTTTCATAGCCTACTGAACAAATTTGGTTCCGTGTCTGTCGGTCTGTGGGTCTGTCGGTCTGTCCGCATTACCTTGTTACAGCCATAATTTCCACAATTTTGAATGAATTTAGCTCAAATTTTGAGGGATTATGCGGATCAGGCTCCTTGAGGTCCCATACGAATTTCATCACAGTAGAATCAGCGGTACGCTCTGCGCATGCGCTAACGTGAAATTCTTGAAACAGGCATAGCTTTCTCAATTTTGATCGGATTTCAATCAAATTTTCAGGAATTGTGTGCGTATAGCTCTAGATGGTACCCTGTCAGTTTCATTAAGATTGAATCAGGGGTACGCTCAGCGCATTTTATAATGGTGTCACTTTGATTGTACCTAACGAGGAAGCTGCTGTGCCATCTCCTTGGCAGTTTTTTTTTTTTTTTTTTTGTCCACAAATTCTTGGTTTTTTACTCCAAAAATAATTAACCTCCTGGGATCCTAAAACAATCCGATTTGTAGCCCCATGAAAGCCCCGTAGTTCCACACAGTGAAATTGGATCCAGGACCCCCATAAATGGATTCTACGTCAAAAATACTTCGAAAACGACACCTAACTCGATCCCATAGCTAAAAGCCTTCAAAAACGCCTCCTGTAGCTCCATTTTAGCCCCATAGCGCCCCACGGGATTGGGCGATCTGGCGGAAAACCATGCGAACACAACTAGATTGAAAGGGATACGATGCTAAATGATTATGTTACGGCCCGAAAGAAAAATGTTAGAATGTTCCCTGGCGTAGGGGATCGTAAACGAAAACTTCGTCGGTAATAGTGGACTGTATAATTCCGAAACGATAACGATACGATAAATTGCACAAGCAAACGCTTCACGTTAAACACGCCGATAAATGACGTTAAATACGATAGAAAAATGATATAAATTGCAGATAAATTGGTTTGGTAAGGACGAGAGAAACGTGTTAATTGATAGCAAGATGGATACAAGTTGGAAGTAAGTTATGACGTAATCGTCTGGCCGCGAGGTGGGTAAAAATTAATTAGTTAGGTTGGCGACATCGGCCTGTGACGAGCCCACCCGCGCCCAGATTCAATTCAAATTAAGTTCGATCGATCGTGAATAGAGAGTCGTGTTCATTCTCCCCCCTATTCACGATCGAGCTAAGAGACTAGAGATACATGTTACACGATTCATGATAAGATAGATGCATGTGATATAAGTTAGAGATCAGAGGATACCTATTAGATATTAGAAAATACAAACATGTTATCACAGATATTTAACAACAATAACAAAATAGTTGTAAGTAACAAGAATGAGAATACTTAAGACTAGAACCACTGCACTTGGTTGGAGCTCGCGAGGGACAACTTTTTTCACTGAACTGACTAGGAGGGGGACCAACTTCACTACTGGACGGTCGTAGATACCGCTTGCAGTCTTCAGGGTTACAAATTTCACGGAGTTGTAGGTTACTCAAGTACTTCGCCTTCCATCTGTGCCGGGAATGTTGAATTTGTTCCTGGACAAGCTGCCATCTGGATAGACGATTAGCTGGCACGTCGGTGAAGTCAATTTCTGGTACAATGTGAAGAGGCTGACCGATGAGGAAGTGTGCTGGTGTCAAAGCTTCGGGATCGTCAGTTGAAGCTGGAAGAGGTTGAAGAGGTCTTGAATTCAAAATTCCTTCAATTTTGATGAACATGGTGTTAAGTTCTTCTTGAGTGTAGCTCATGTTGTTGAAAGTTTTGTTAAGTAGGGTTTTTACAGCTTTCACCCCGATTTCCCAACTTCCGCCAAAGTGAGGAGACGCTGGAGGAATAAATTGCCAATTTACTCCGAGATGCGATGTTCCGTTGATTGGGTGGTTTTGATTTTCTGAGATGGGAGCATTTTCAAGTCGCACACCAACCCTTAAGACGCCGTGTGAGTCAATGGAAACGTTGAGACGGCGTAGTTCAAGTGGTAAGTTATTGAACGAAGGTTCAGTGAACACCTCAGGATAATTTGATCGTTGTAGGATACGGATGATTTGATAGTTTGCATCTCGAATTTCGGTGGCTGATACAGCGCCGTTCAGTCGAGATGAGCTCAAAATTTTGGGTACTTTACAGTTGACGAAAAATCTCTTGAGCCAGGCGACAACTTGAACTAATCGAATCCATGATGAGTATTTCGAGACGAAAATCTGAAAGTCAGGTGACTCATCAATTGTGGCAAGTGATAGTTTGACTGGCTTAAGCTCCGGAATATCAGAAAGTTGGATTTCACCTGATTGCGGCCAGTTTTCAACAGGTTGATAGCACCATTCATGTCCAGTCCACCATAGTGGATGAGTTTCCAGGGCGGCAGGAGTAGTTCCTCGGGAACCGACGTCAGCAGGATTGTCACAACCTTTCACATGGCGCCACCATTCGATTTTTGTAGACTCGAGAACTTTCTGAACCCTTCGTGAAACGTAGATTTGTAGCATGTGTGGAGGGGTTCTCAGCCAAGCTAAGACGATAGCAGAATCTGAAAAACAATATATTTCAGTTAGCCCCAAATTTTCACAGAAGTTGTTCAGTGACTTTAGTAATTCAGCCAGTAGCACAGCGCCACAAAGTTCAAGCCGCGGTATTGTTTCTGATTTCAACGGTGCCAACCGACTTTTCGATTTGACAAGTGTCATGGATACTTTTGACCCTTGAGTTGATCGCACATAAGCCACTGTGCAGTAGCCTCGCTCCGAGGCGTCGCAGTACAGGAAAAGTTGATAAGATGTATCGGTTTTAGGTATGGCTCTGCTAATTGATAAGTTTGATACAGCTGGTAGTTCGTTGGTGAAAGTGTTCCAGACCTTTATGATATAGTCCGGAACATCCTCGTCCCAGTTCAGTTTGTGTTTCCACGTTTCCTGCATGATGCACTTAGCATGAAATATGACAGGACCAATCAGACCACATGGGTCAAAAGGTCGAGCAATTGTCGACAAAATGATACGTTTCGAGTTACCTGGAGTGGTAGGAGTTACGACGTACGAGAAACAATCCGTTCTGGGGCTCCAGTGCATTCCCAAAATTTTTGTTGTCAGATTCTCGTCGTTGCACAGTGAGACATCTTCAGGGAGGTCAGTTTTATTCAAGATAGGAGAATAATTTGAAGCCCATTTGCTTAGGCTGAACCCACCTTTAGCTAGAAGACTCTCTAGTTCGGTTTTCAACTGGATCAGCTCCTCAATCGAATCTCGTCCATCAATGACGTCATCAACGTAAATGGAACTGGAAAGAGACCTTGCTGCGTTAGGGTATTTTGCACCTTCGTCGCCGACTAGTGCACGAATGGCGCGCATGCTTAACCATGGAGCTGGGCGAGTACCGTAGGTTACTGTAGTTAATTCATAGAAAACTACGGGGTCGTGAGGGCTATATCTCCATACTATCTGCTGGTAACATCTATCTGCAGGACGAATTTCTACTTGGCTGGACATCTTTATGATATGACATGTGAGCACAAACTTATATCGTCTCATATTAAGCAGAATGCTGGATATATCAGATTTGAGTGCTGGCCCTTTATGTAGCTTACTGTTAAGTGAACCTGTCTTTGATCTAAAGCTTCCATCAAAAACAACGCGATGGTGTGGTATTACGAATTTTGGTGCACTAGTAGCCACTCGCATGTGTCCAAGCAACTCATAATCAAGCATAAAGCGGTTATACTCAGCTCTAAGTGAGTCATTTTTTGATAACTTGATTTCGAGAGAATATAAACGATTGAGAGCGCCAGTTATGTTAGGTTCCACTTTAGGTTCTGGATCTTTAAACGGTAGAGCAACCACATACCTACCTTCCGTTGTTCTGTAGTGAGTTTCCTGAAAACGCCTTTCACAAATATCATCATCTGGAGACGCCTTTGGTGTGACTACAGCGGGTTCCTCTATTTCCCAAAATTTCTCCATATGAAACATGGGATTGGCGTGAGCCAACAAGGCAACATGATTGCGAGTGTTGAAGTTTTCAGCAGAATAACGCCCCATCACCGTGAATCCAAAAATGGTGGCCATGAGACGGGGTCCGTCTTCAAGAATTGTTATGGGAGCTCCTGTGACTACTTCACAATACAGATCCGCACCGATCAGAAAATGAATAGGGCTGGGCTCTGTAAATGTAGGGTCACTTAATTGATAAGTTTTATAGACTTCCCACATCGCAGCATTCAGTTTCACCTGTGGCAATGGGGGTGTTATCGAGGGAACAACGACCGCTTGAGTCTCCAAATTATGATAACCTGAGGGCGTTTGTATTGATAGGGTTACCTGTCCTTGTACATTCTGAAGGCGTGACTGGTTTACTCCAGAGATGGCTCCTTCATAAGGCTTGCTGGAAAGTTTCAGATCCCTGCAGGTTTGAGATTTTAGGAAACTGAACTGGCTTCCAGGATCCAGGATACCACGGTATGATCGATAGTTACCTTCTGAGTCTTTGATGCGGCAAATGATAGTGCCGAGGAGTACACCTGAGGTATTACCTGACGTGCTCGATCCACAGAACTGTTGGGGTTGTTGGTTAGATTGATCGGAAGGTGGTGAGGTTTTAGATGAAGTTGAAGGTAAAGATGAGGATGAAGATTCAGAAAGTGGAAAGATATGAAGAGTGGAGTGATGCCGTTTGGAGCAGTACTTACAGGTGAATCCTGAATCACATTTAGAACTGTGATGGGCAGGGTGCAAGCAATTAAAACACCCAGAGTACGTCTTCAGAGCATTGAGTCTTCCCACGGGGTCCAATTTCATATACTCAGGACACGTCACGATTCGATGTGGCTGTTTACAGATAAAACATTCAAATTTTGCGTTAGAGTGTTGTTTGGCAGAATTTTCCTGAGGTACTGTGCGCTTAGTGCTACGAGACTCATTATGGGCAAGTAGGGCCTGGCCTTTAGCAAACTTATTTGGGTTCTTGACAGGTTTACTAGCTTTTGATGGTTCCGACTTACTCGTATTATTAGCGGCTGTGAGTCGGAGAGCCTGGCAACGGTTCTCTAAGAATTGCTTGAGAGAGTCAAAAACCGGAAAGGTAGTACCGATTTGCACCCACTGCAATTCAAAGGCCTCCCGAGTTCTGGCGTCCAGGGCTCTAAGCGCAAGCTCACATAATATGAAATCTGAAAATTGTTGGATCTCTAGATTTTTCAGGGAAGTTATGCTCTCAGATACGTGGGATAGATAGTGTTGCAATGAGTCAGCAGTTGGGCGACCACTAGGCGATTTATAATTGAGGAGAATTTCCAGATAGGAAGCTGCTATAGGTACGACGCTTGTCGTCAAAGACTCGCTTTAGGGCTTCCCAAGCCTGTTGAAAATTTATGTCAATCACCTTTATGTGCTTGATAGCATCCAAGGCAACGCCATCCAGAAATGACGTAAGATAGTGAAATCGTTCAGCGTTTGATAGCGATTTATCATCAATAACGAGAGCGGTGAACAACTGGTTAAATGTACTCCACTCCGAAAACTCTCCTGAGAACGTTTTAATTTTGATTTGAGGTAATAAAGTTCTCCTACTAGGAACATGATTACGAGTGGGGTCCATCGATGATACGGAGGTATCACCGGTGGTTGATGCCCTCGTTAATCTTATCTTGTGACCTTTTGCTTGAAAGTAGAGTGACTTTACCTCAGCGAGATTATCCGTATCTTCTTCCGACGGAAATGTGACCTTCAGGTCCTCGGCGACATCGATGGTATTGTCGTAAAGTTCCAAGTAGTCGGAGTAATTTCGGTCGAGAACTTCAGTCATTCCCACGAACTCAGCTTGAGCTTCGACGGAGACGATGTCTTCTGCGGTAGTGTGAGAAGCCCCGACGTCACAAACCATGCGAATATCTTCACACAAATTCTGGAGTTGGCGGCGCGCTTTCGCTATCTCGCGTCGCGGGGGATTCGCGGGAGGTAGATCGTTATTCGGCATGATTCAATCCGGTTCGAAATTGACCAAAAATGAAAGGGATACGATGCTAAATGATTATGTTACGGCCCGAAAGAAAAATGTTAGAATGTTCCCTGGCGTAGGGGATCGTAAACGAAAACTTCGTCGGTAATAGTGGACTGTATAATTCCGAAACGATAACGATACGATAAATTGCACAAGCAAACGCTTCACGTTAAACACGCCGATAAATGACGTTAAATACGATAGAAAAATGATATAAATTGCAGATAAATTGGTTTGGTAAGGACGAGAGAAACGTGTTAATTGATAGCAAGATGGATACAAGTTGGAAGTAAGTTATGACGTAATCGTCTGGCCGCGAGGTGGGTAAAAATTAATTAGTTAGGTTGGCGACATCGGCCTGTGACGAGCCCACCCGCGCCCAGATTCAATTCAAATTAAGTTCGATCGATCGTGAATAGAGAGTCGTGTTCATAGATGTTAAATCAAGCATTTTGTCAAAATTTCAAATTAAAAAAAGAAAACTACTGCCCAAAACGGCCCGGACGGCGGACGGACATTTCGGTTTTGGAATGTAGACCTCTTGAAACGGATTATGTCAAATTTTGAGGCCGATCCGAGTCTTTGACCTCCGTCGCGATTACGTAGGTGTATTATTCCAAGAATAATAAACCAAAACGAAATGTCCGTAGGTAGACGCCGTGCGGGCAGTTTTGGGCAGTAGGAATCTGAAATTTTGACAAAATACTTGGTTTACCATCTAGTTGTGCCCGCAAGGTTTTCAGCCCGATCGCCCAAACCCCTGAGGCGCTTAAGGGCTAAAATGGGGCTACTGGAGGGTTTTTAAAGGCTTTTTTGGTTATGGGATCGGGTTAGGTGTCGTTTTCGAAGTATTTTTGGACGTAGAATCCATTTTTGGGGTCCCGGAACGATCCGATGTCACTGTGGCGATCTATAGGGCATTTATGGGGCTACAAATGGGATTTGTGAAAGATCTCTGGAGGTCAAAATCTGGGATTTTTAATTTTTTTTCTTGTCGACACAGAATTAAATTTCTACACAAGTAACCTCTATCAAAGACTAATGAACCCTTGTGTAAAATTTCCAGCGTTTTTACAACAATAATTGAGGCGAGTAGTTTCAACAAGTTCAAAACCAGTTCAATCCACAATTTTTCGAAATACACTTTTTTTTCCATTTTTCGCAAGTTCACGATCCGCTTTATCACCCTGTGCAGTTCACAAAACCAAATCCGGTTCAATCCAATAGAAAACCCCCTCTGAAGTGACGGTTTCACGTCAAAACCGTCTCAATCCATGCTTTTCAATTAAGCCGCTAGGAGCGCGCCGGCCTTAGACGTTGGGCGACCAGCGATCAGGAAGTTACGAATCGTTGTTCCTGTGCAACAAAGTCTTGATTCCTGGCATGGAGGAATAGATTCCTCCATGGATTCCTGGGTTAAGTAGGGTAAAGCCCCGTACCTCGCCCATGCTCCTACCTCGCCCCACCAGTGATATTACCTACGTAGAGAAAGGATATAACAACTTTGAGCCACTGATTCGGTAGCTCTCTGAAAATGGTTAAATTGGCTGTGAACTTTTTTGTGATATCTAGCACTGTTATCTTAGGAGAAGATTAAAACGTTTTTGAGGTGCCAGTTTGGGATCGTGGAAATTGTACATTTGATCGTCCCAGGGCTGAGTTAAGTCGTATTTCCGTACAATTGTTTGTTTAATGTGTTGTCCAATATGTCTGTTAAGCACTGAAAAAAGTTTTTGAAAAAAAATAGGATCTGTGGGTGTCATGACCGTTTTTCAAAATTGGTGTGTATGTATGTACCTTGCCCCACCTCCTTGTGCGTACCTCGCCCCTAGGATTTTGTGATACCGTTGTGGTTACCAACCAATTCCTAGCCATATTTTTCTAATTATAATTTTTTTGTTCACTATGAACTTCAGTCAATTTTAAATTTTACAACTTTAAGCTTAACAAGAAAAGTATTCGTCCTTGACAATAATTCTAGGATTTTGTGATACAGTTGTGGTTACCAACCAATTCCTAGCCATGTTTTTCTAATTAAAATTTGTTTAATGCATTAAAGTTTATATTCAATATAAAATAAACGTATTTGATTCATTTTCCATGCTTCTGAGCGCTCAATTTCGAGAAATAGGGATGGTGGAGCAAGGTACGACCCTATCCGGGGCGAGGTAGGTACTATGTTCGTACCTGGCCCCACTTTGGAGGGTTTTAGAAATTTAGCTCTAGAAAACTCGAAAACTTGAAATAACCCATTTCAACACCTGGGTCTTGTAGACAACTTATTTCCCTAGCGATCTGTAAAAAAAACGATTCGATCAGAGCCCTAGGGGTCTCCCAAGAGAGGAAAATCTGAAAAGTGGGGCGAGGTACGGGGCTTTACCCTACCCGTTTTGATTGTATTATTGAGTTCATGGAAGAGTATCCATGGGAAACCGACCGACCTCGAAAAAGGAAGAAAAATCCCCAAAACTGGAGGGTATTATCCTTCAGTATTATCAAGGGAGAAAAACATCATAGTTACGTTGTGTTTGTTTGACTAGTACTTTTTCGTTCACTGTTACCATTGCTAATGGATGTCCCACTGATTTTTCTTCTGAGGTGGGCTTCAAACTCTACATTTTACATTAATCGAAAATTCAGCGAAAATATTGATTTATCTGAGTCAGCTTTGATCGAAGAAACGATTTTGTTCTGGTGTAGGATCTACCTCGGCTGTTACAATCATTTTTGAGTGATGAACACTTGCATGATTTTTAGGAGTTTTTAAAAAAAAGTTTTCAAACAAATTAATTTTAACTTTTTTTTAACATTTAATGTATAGGTATATTAAATATAACAAAATGTGTTATGCATTATTCCAAGAATAATAAACCAATGTTTTCGCGACGGGGGTCGACGACTCCGATCGGGCTCAAAATTTGACATTATCCGTTTCAAGAGGTCTACATTCTAAATCCGAAATGTCCGTCCGCCGTACACCGTACCCCGTACGCCGTACGCCGTCCAGGCCGTTTTGGGCAGTAGGAATTTTTTAAAAAATCTGAAATTTCGACAAAATACTTGGTTTACCATCTAGTTGTGCCCGCAAGGTTTTCAGTCCGATCGCCCAAACCCGTGGGGCGCTCTGGGGCTATAATGGGGCTACGGGAGGGGTTTTTTGAAGGCTTTTAGCTATGGGATCGAGTTAGGTGTCGTTTTCGAAGTATTTTTGGACGTAGAATCCATTTTTTGGGGTCCCGGAACGATCTGATTTCACTGGGGCGATCATTAGGGCTCTCATGGGGCTAAAAATGGGATTTTTGAAGGATCCCAGGATGTTTTCGAGTAAAAAATACGGAATTTTTGAAAAAACACATTTTTGAACAAAAAAATGAAAAAAAAATTTGTGAGATAAAAATCCAAAAAAAAAAATTTTTTTAAATTTTTTCATTGACAGAATTAAATTTCTGCACAAGTAATGTATATCAAAGAATAATAAACCCTTGTGTAAAATTTGCAGCGTTTTTTTTTTTGCACTTGCATCCACAGCATGATTGCAACACAATTCACTTAATTAATAATGTTGACTGTTAAATTACAGTCACTTAATAATAATGTTGACCTGATGGAATCCTGATGGGTACTGTTTGCACAATGTTGTTGTACGTCTGAGTGTGACATTGCGCAATATATTGCACAACCTTCAATGTCGCCTTCACACAGTACAAGATTTTGCACAAACGAAAAAATTGTGCAATAACATTGAGCGTCTAGGGGCTGCCATCAATAATATTGCACGTTTAGACACCGCTTAATATCCTTCAGTATTATCAAGGGAGAAAAACATCACAGATATGTTGTGTTTGTTTGACTAGTACTTTTTCGTTCACTGTTACCATTGCTAATGGATGTCCCACTGATTTTTTTTTTTTTCCGAGGCTCCTACTGAAAAGAATGAGATTTGTGGCATGAATGATAGAATTGTAGTGGTTAGGTACTCTTAGTTATATGGCCAGAAAGCTACCTCGAACTACCCGAATTTCATCTAAACCGGCCCAATCCAAACTTCGATTTTGAATTTTGAAAACCCCAGACCATTTTGAAAGTCAAAACTTGTAGTAGGTAATACACACTAGGACCTCGGAGGTCCAGTCTAAACATTGAAATAAAATGGCTAAACTGAAGTGAAATGTTTTCACAAGGAAACGTTTTTTGAGTTTCCTGAAAAATGTTTAATACGGATTGAGCCGGTTTTGAAACTACTCGCCTCAATTATTATTGTCATTCTAAAGAATTATAAACCCTTGTGTAACATTCACGATTTTTCAGGTCCCTCCAATACAGGGTTTAAAAGATAAATCCCTTTTTCGATGTTTCTATTTTCAATAAATTAGATTTCGATCGACATGGCCTTTGTGGGATTTGAAGATGACTGACTTATCTAGTGACTATCGGCATCTACAAGCTCTGAAGCCTCACCTTTGGCAGGCACGCGGTTGTAACCTTCAAACAGTATTTTCGGCGTCCCGGTGATTTGATGTCCCGCGAAAACGGAATTTTTGAGGAAACCGCTTTGCGTAAGTCTTCAAAGGTCCGTCCAGCTATGAATAACAACTGAATTCGATTCAATCGCGGATTGAAAGACCGCCGATGACGTCAAACGTCCGATGGAAAATATCCGCCTGTAGGTATAGCGGTTCATAACTGAGGCGCAATCTTTCAAAAGGGCAGAAAAATAGTAATTTAGCAAAAATCGAAAAAAAAAAAGTTTGGTAAAACCCATGCATCAACATGATGGCAATTTCCATCTCAATCAAGAATCAGACAAGTCTCAAAGACAAGAATCAAACTTAGGCGGAGCGGGTATATTATGGGGGCGGGTATATTATGTATTCGATGGTCTCGAACTCGTACGCGGTACACGAATGGACGGACATAAATTCACTTCGGGTGGCCGCAGAAAATTTTCAACTCGGGGAAGGTTCGGAAACTCCCGAGGAAAACCCGGGAAGATTTATAGAAAAGGTCTTATCAGCGGGAATTTCCAAGGCCGGGCCTGTCAATGTCTTATCGGGAAGGGCCTTTGTGATCCATCTACCAAGCCTGCAACACCCGAAACCCCCCAACGGCTCCTTCCTCAATAGGATTTATCACTTCAATTTTCCCGATAAGCGAGTGAGCCGCGCCCGATAAACCAACGTAAGCCCGATATATCACCGGCCTTCTCAATAATTCCAATGATAATCGACCGTATCTGATCGTCCCTCGGTTGGAGTTGGGATCGTGACCCTTCTTCAGGGCTCTTTATTTTCCAGCCTATCAATGTGTCGGAAGGTACCTACTCATTGTATTGACGCGTTGAGTGATAATGGAGCACAGTAGCAGCTCTGGGTGGGACAACGTGAGGCGATTCATGGTACCTGGCTCATTTCAAAATTTGGGGTTATTTTGAGTTCGATCGTTTTACTAAATTAATGTTTCAGTTTTTGCATTTTTTCTCCCTTACCTAAGCCTCTTTGTATGGACCCCTGAGGCAGATCCTGAAGTGGGCGCAAACTTGATCAAGTGTTGAAATTGTGAGAGTAGGTTAATACTTTCTCCATCCCTACAACCACCTCACTCATCAGGGTAAGTGTTTAATTACATATAATGTAACTCAAATTACGCTTATGAATGACATAGTGTTGTGTTTTTTTCCTAATGTTCAGAATCACTGATGTTGAGGCTGGTAGAGAGTGATAACCTTCCAAATCTCTCTCCCTACAAATCAGCCTCTTCAGAGAAGTTGTAGGTAGAGAGGTTGTAGGGAGAGAGATTTGGAAGGTTATCACTCTCTACCAGCCTCAACATCAGTGATTCTGAACATTAGAAAAAATACACAACACTATGTCATTCATAATCGTAATTTGAGTTCCATTATATGTAATTAAACACTTACCCTGATGAGTGAGGTGGTTGTAGGGATGGAGAAAGTATTAACCTACTCTCACAATTTCAACACTTCACAACATCATCCAAGCAACTGAAGGCTTGGAAGTGCGACAACCTCCAGTAGTTTTGGAAGCCATCTTGCAGCAGTGTTGCCTTTTTTTTCTCACAACACAAAATATTCATTTTATGGGAGTGGGCGGGCAGTTCAAAAAAATTGTAGGGAGAGAGAATAAAACCTTGTGACGGAAAACAGCAAAAGCCCTTCCAAACCATGAAAATTTTTCATTAGTTTTTAAATTATTTTGAAGGGGAAAGCAAACTGGACCACTAATATTTTTTATTTCAATGAATGCATGAATATAGAGTTCTTCAAAAAATGTTCGAAGTTCCCAACCTACCATTTGTGACAGGTGTAGGGAGAGAGAATTGGGGTCTTTAATGATTTTTGATTTCTGAGCTTATTGATTATTGAAATTTATGCAAGGTGATCTAGCTAGACTCCAACCTGCTATATCTCTCAGAAAAAATTTCGAATTTCCAAGACAAATAGAGTGCTCACAAAAGCTGTGTGACGCTAAATAAACCCAAATTTTGAAATGACCCACCTACCTACCTATTGGAAAAACGCTTACCCAAGGGTTTATTATCTTTTGGTAACTTGCGCGTAAATTAATTCTGTGCGCGTACTCGGAAAATATTTGGCCTCCTGGGATCCTTCAAAAATCCCATTTTTAGCCCCATGAGAGCCCTATAGACCGCAACAGTGAAATCGGATCGTTCCAGGACCCCAAAAAATGGATTCTACGTTCAAAAATACTTTGAAAGAACCCAAATTTTGTTGCACGTTTAAGTACACTACAGTGTTCATGACCAACACCGGCGAATAACACAATAACAGAAAAATTCATCAAACGAGCGGAACGGAATGACACAATAACACCTTGAAGAAGAAGAAGAAGACGAAAACACGTTTATTACATGTCATGTACCTACCTACAAAGTGACTCTCTAGCAAAAACATGGTACGGCATGGATTTGATATCCGTCTGCCGGGGTGACCTGAGCCGTAATTTTTAAATTGAGAAAAAATAGCATTTGAATTTAAACTTTAAAATTAATTTGATTTTAATTTATTTGAAATGGATCGCGTTAAATACTTACGTCTGCGGGGCTTCACCAATTAAATTCGGCAACCAACGACTCTCGATACCTCCAAGAAACCAAACTGCGCTACCCTTAGCCAGCGCTCACTAAAATGGGCTCCTTGAAAAGGTCAGAATTCAGCATTTCTGACAACATATTCGGATTCAGCACCCTTTAAAACCCACATACCCCAATTTTTAGTTCGAAAATCCGTTTAGGTACGTGCTGAGCTGATTTCGAAATGTTAGAGATTTTGAAATGAACGCCGGGCATATTTGACGTCACACCTCGCCAGGCTGGGCGTCAAGTAGTTGGGCACTGAGCCGCCAGAGCGCTAAATAATAAATCTGAACAGAATCGGAATAAAAACACTCGACCCGGGTCGATTTTTGAATAACCTTCTTTGATAATAACCTCGATGCTCAATTTTCGAATGACCTTCTATAATGATTCACCCGATTTTCGATTTTTGGGGTCGACTTTTCGCGTAGCAAAGTTTGCTGACTTGTGTAGATGAGAGAGAGAGGGATCTCCCGGCCAATCCAAAGACGACGAAGCAGCCCACGTCATGTACCCTCTCCAGACCTCGGAATTCAAATATCATATTTTTCCTAAGGCCCTATAAATAATTGAAACGGGTTTTCTGCAATATGGACCCCTTTTCGTAACTTTTGAAGCAGGACCTTTGCAGGAAAAACATTTTAAAAAATCATTAAAGGAGCTTATTCAGCCATAACACCATCTGCTCCATGCTCAAGGTGTGCTCAGATAGGTAGCGAGCGAGATCTAAGACCTCCCAGCACCGGGCAGATTCCAAAGAAGTGAACAATGTCCTCATTCACGCCCAGGTTGCACATGGAACACGTGACCTCTAGAAAGTTTGGTGCCGTTCTCATGTGTGATCTCAGTGCCCAAGCGGGGCGCGTTTCTGTTCTCGTGTGTGATCTCAGTCCCGTTGCGTGTGATCTCAAATTAATTGTACCTACAACGAATATCAAAGAAAAGGGTGTTACCTTAACAATATGTCGACTTCATGTCCTCCAGGAAGGCTACGAACAAGTCTGGTGCGTTACGTCGCCACATCTTCCAACAGTAATGGTCTAGGTGAGACTGGAGCATCTCGTTGGGGACTCCTCTCAGTAGCTTCATAATAATTATCGAATTATTCGATTTTTCGCGTCCAGCCACGACCGCTCGACACCCTGGGTATGGACGCCAGATCCCGGGTCTGCGTAGTGACGGTGGTTCACAGTTTTATGGACAACACCTTGAGCCGCTAAACAGCCCATTCGTCAGAATGAATTTCCGAGCCACCAGCACATCCCACAATTATTGCTTTGAGACCTACCTATTGCCTTCCTTCACCTTTGGAATGCGCCCTGGCAGAGAACTGAAAACAAGACACATAATAAACATCACCGAGATCACGTCGTGATCATCTCTCGTGGAGATCACACTGACCTCGACGGCCGCGTGAGATCGCACACGAGAACGGCACCGAAAGTTTCTAAAAGGTTTAAAAAAGGTTGCCTAAAAATATCAGCTCAAAATATCTACATCGTCAGCCTCCACACCATGGAAGAATAGAGAGGAGAGTTCACTAAATAGGACTTCATGTGCCTTAGTCGACGGTGGTGCTATCCGTACGGAACGTAGTGCACTACTCATAGCGCCATCTTCTGGTTCAATTTTGGTAACTTACCACCTTCAAAGTTCACTACATTTCGTAAGGGTCGCGCTGCAGTCGCAATCCCCCCCCCCCCACGCCTGGGTTGGCGTTTTGGGAACCGGTTTAACACAGAGTGAGCTCTCCTCGCTATTCCTCCATGCCTCCACACTTTACCTGAAATTTCTTAATTAGGTACGTAGGTAGGCCGACAGGTATACCTACAAAATTTGTATACATTGACGATGTTTCGCTCCAATATAATCTCCGTTCCTTCTCTAATATCGCTATTCTAATACAAATGTGCAACTATGGGACACTACAATAATCACTCATTATGAAGCTCAGCATTATGAAGCTCATCACTGAAAGTGGTGTGGATCAATCCAGATTAATTGCTTTGGGGTGTTATGGCACAAACATTTAATGTCAACACAGCCAAAAACAATGGCGTTCAATAAATTCGAATGTTTTTATTTGAGCTATTCACTCCACCATACTGCCCATGGTGGTCTAAAGGACGGACTGCCACGGGTGCCCTGCATTACACACGTTATGGTCTGGCATGCAAGCAACCCATTAAAGGTAATGTCAATATCACATCCATTTGCATCTCCTGGACAGGTCGAAGGCAGTGATAGTTGAAAAACTAACTTTTTACATCAAACAAAGATGAAACGAACTTTCTTATTATCCTCTGAGTGCCCTACAACACCGCATTCGCAAAGTGGATGAGGAGACAAGTTGCACGAATTAGTCTGCTTGTTGGAGCTTTATTGCTTATGCTGGCTGTACAAAGTGTTTAATTGTGACCACCATCGAGCAGCCCCATTAATTCCCGTTGGTGAGCACCATCTCTTGGCAAGTTGTTAACCTCCGAGCACAACTCTGCGGTTCACCCGCGCGCCCCCCTAATGAAGCTGCCAGGCCTGAAAGCAGTCCCTGAAGAAGTGGAAAACGAGGGGTGATCCATAGCTTTCATAATGGTTCTCTCAGCCTCACCTTCGGATTTATGTGAAGCCATCAGAGTTTTGGGCGAAGGGGAAGCTCATGAGCCGAGAGAACCTTGTTAAGTTTGCGATGACCAAACCGCTCTGATAAATTGGGGACGTTGAGCCTCGTCTGGTCACTCTAACGTTGCACCGTACGAAATACCGGCGTCGTATTTTAAAATACAGGATCATCTATTAATTCTCAACACGATGTTGACTCCGACTAATTTATTTATGAGAGAACTTGAGATGGAGGAAGTTTGCTTGGCCCAGTTATACAGCAGAATATCATCTCAGCATCAACTAGCGACAGTGAATTATCGACGGCTCACAAAATTTAAATCAGGGATCCACAATCCAATTTAGGCAAGCGACCCCTTTTGCAGAATGAACTGATACTTCAGACCCCCATGTGATGACCTACAATTAATTTTACCGAAATAAGTAATTTTACTTAAAAAATATAATTTCTTGTCGTGAGGTTCCCCTAGCTAGAGTGCAGAGAGGATGGACTCAAACTTGAGAGAGAGCAGCGAAGTGCCACTCGAACCTCAGGGTGTGGGGATGAGCCAGGTTTTGGATCAAAAATTCGATTTTTTATTTTTTTTAATTTTTTATTATTCTTCTACACAATCTGCTGGTCATTTTGAAAGAAAAAAAAAATTAAATTGAACCACGGGAAGTCCCTCAAATTGAGTTCGTAAGTTGCTCACCTCCGCTCCGGTCAGTGTTCGCCAGCGCCATAACATGGTCCGCCATCTGGTTGCTCCCATTAGTCTTCCAGCCTTTTCCTTACACTTTACGTCGACTACCTCACCAAGTTTCTTGAAAAAGTCCACAATATTCACGATGTCGTTTCTAGCTTCACTAGAAAAATCGTCGTAAGCCTCCAAGTTCACAATGAGCTTCTTTCCCGATGTCGACGATCCTGATGATCCCGAAGACGTCGACATCCTGTCTCAATCCCTGGGGTTTCACATTTTTCACGGCCCATTCCCCACCTAATGGGAGGTGTAATATTTCTCTTGCGGAAAAAAGGCCCTTTCCGAGGCATTTGGAAGAGAAACAACGGAAGAAACAACGGAAACAACGCAGAATACAACTTCTGAAGTTGAACTTCAAAGCAAAAACGGCTGGTGACACTGTACTATATCAGATAATACAAACACTAACTTATCGGACAGATAACTAATAAATGAAACTTCACAACAACAGCATTCTTCAGCTAATTCAGGGTGTTTTTATGTGCCAAAATCATCTCCATGAAGGACATAACGAGCGGCGAAGGCATGCCGTAGGCTACCCTCTCGGAAAAATCGCTCTCCTGTAAACTTTCATTTTCTCCTGTTTGGGATTTTTTATCTCCTGAACCGTTTGTCGTACATGGCTGAAATTTTTACACAACGTTCGTAGAGGCAATACAACGAATCCTGCCGGATGATTTTTCGATAAACCCATTTTTAAAATTTGTGGAAATTTTTGAAGCTTGAAAAAGTCGGACCTTTTGCGGGGGTAGGTTCGAACTCATGTCAAAAATAGACAAATCGTTTTTTTTTTAAACCATCCGGTGGGATTACTTGGCATATAGTGTAGAATTCGTGGTATAAATTTCAGTCCATTTGAATGACTTTAGGGGGGGGGGGGGGGGTTGTTGTCCCAAAGGAAAAAAAAGGAAATTTTTGTGTTCTGATTTTTCTTATTTTTTTTTGCTGCAGCAATCAGAATAAAAATTTTATAGTATGGTCTTCATAACCCTAGAAACGTGTCACAAAAATTTGAAATCAATAGGATGAATAGGTCAGCTGCTGCAACAAGTGGAAGTCGCAACCGTCTGACCGGGCGGCGCGCCTGGCTCAACCCCCTTAAAAGAAAAGTTCTCCCAGGCAGAGGTCAAGCAAGACGGAAACTTAGCATTCAGAATTCATCAACGAAACGTGTTTACCTTTATTGCAGGCTCTAAATAGTACAACAGGAACTTCCAGGTCTTCACTGGGATTGTAGTTTCATCACAAATATTTTTATCCGGGTGCACCCTCGTAAGTTACAATATTAGATTCACCTGCAATTAAACTCGAATTAATTTATCACACATCAACTTCTACACAACGAGAACAAAATTCTTACAATGCGCGGACAAACATGTGCGACTAGATGAAGGACAGAAAATCACAGCTGTGCGTGTTAGCTTGTGCTTAAACTTCGAAACGGAAAACGTAACTTATTCAAGACGAGCACGTAGTACCTATCGCAGCTAGTCCAGCAAAATCGACGAGGTGACGGGAGTAGTAAACCACACGAAGTCCGTGGGATATTGGAAAATCCCTGGAGCAGTGGTAAATCAAATTGGTGGTGGAGAAAGCCGGAAAAGTCCGATTAAAACCTTTTGGGGATGCAGGACGAGTCCTGTAAGGCAAGGTCACGTTAGGTCACATCCCCTCACGTGGTCGAAATTTTAATTTAAATTTTCCTTACCTTCGTGCTTGGGCAAATTCGCCTCCTGATTTAGAGCACAGAGCCCCCGTTCTCTCCAACTATTTGCAATATTTTCTCCCTCACGAAACCTGCAATTTTCGGTATCAGAAATCGCACCTAAACTCAACAAGTGCAACGCCAAACGGGGCTTTCCCTCACCTGCTGACGATTCGAATCTTCACTTCTCACACTCCTTAATAGTGCTGCAAAAAAATCGATTTTTCAACTTTTCGATTTTTCGATTATTTTCGGAAAAAACATCGATTAATCGATTAAAAATCGAAAATCAAAAAACGTTTCAATATACATATACATACGTTTCAATATACATATACATATACTTAAGGGTTTCGAAAAATAAGGATTTTCAGCTCGACTGTAAAATTTACCGTAGTATTTAATACCATCCAAAGTCGACGGAGCAGCCTCCTGCCATACAAATTGGAGTCTTGAACACTTTTGGTTTATTATTCTTGGAATAATACACCTATGTTTTCGCGACGCGGGTTGACGACTCCGATCGGCCTCAAAATTTGACATTATCCGTTTCAAGAGGTCTACATTCAAAATCCGAAATGTCTGTCCGCCGTCCGCCGTACGCCGTCCGCCGTCCGGGCCGTTTTGGGCAGTAGGAATTTTTTAAAAAATCTGAAATTTTGGCAAAATACTTGGTTTACCATCTAGTTGTGCCCGCAAGGTTTTCAGTCCGATCGCCCAAACCCGTGGGGCGCTATGGGGCTAAAATGGGGCTACAGGAGGGGTGTTTTGAAGGCTTTTAGCTATGGGATCGAGTTAGGTGTCGTTTTCGAAGTATTTTTGGACGTAGAATCCATTTTTGGGGGTCCCGGAACGATCCGATTTCACTGTGGCGTTCTATAGGGCTTTCATGGGGCTAAAAATGGGATTTTTGAAGGATCCCATGAAGTTAAATATTTTTCGAGTAAAAATTAAAGAATTTTTGAAAAAACACATTTTTGAAAAAAAAAAATCCCGCAAAAAATTTTTTTTGAAATATAAAAATCCAAAAAAAAAATTTTTTAATTTTTTATATTGACAGAATTAAATGTCTGTACAAGTAACCTATATCACAGAATAATAAACCCTTGTGTAAAATTTGCAGCGTTTTTTTTTAACGAAAATGTAACCTTTTTCAACCAACCTAAAATTTAATATTGACGACTGCTGATATTCGTAAAGTGGTTAACCACTCTCAGTGCTGCTCAAAAGGCCATAATATATCTTGAAAGTGAATGATAGTCATATTCATCATGACATGATTTGATGAAGATACATTTTATGCGTTTAGAACGTCCCTGACGAGCATTTAGAACAGTACCTACCTACATTTTGTATCCAAATTCTACTCGTTTGTTGGAATAATAATTAAATTATTTCAATTATTAACATTTTTACCTGAAAGTGGAAATACCAAGCGGAATGAAGAAAACTATATTTCCTAATGTTAACAAAATTTAGTTTAGATCGTACGAGGTGTTTTAAACCTTCTATGCATATTAAGAACTAAAGACAAAGCTATTTAGTAAACAGACCCTCCGCTTAGGTAGGTTCGTCAGGAAGAGAGAATCAGGGCGTAAAAATACCAGCAGTAACAATTAATGGCCTATTCAAGAAAAGTGGGGTTTACCGTATACCTGCTTGACTCATATGAAATCCTTGCTCGAGGTGTTTGACCTCAGTAGGGCACCAGGTCCTGCATTATACCTACGCCTGTCCTGACCGCTATGTGACAAAACAGAAGTGAACGAACAGGTCCAGGCATCCCTTAAATCGGGGTTTACTGCCTTCAAACCAACGTAAATGGAACAGTTGGGTTCCTTCTAGGTAGGTACGATTACTTTCTATCGCCTCTACAGCGCCTGCCAGAGTAGCATCAGTTCTCAACATACAGTCACACCACACACATCAGCTGTACCTCCTGGCAAATTCAGTTTCTTCTCAATCAGGTGAGTGTCTTGCTTTTTACCTAATCTAGGTACTATATTCATTAACGAAGGCGTAGAATTTCAAGTTGGTTTTATGAAAATACTAAATAATTGGATATCCCGTTGAAACGTCCAATTTATGTAAGTACAATGTTTTGGTATGATAATCCTTTCTTTTCGCTATGTGGTCAAGCATCGACCACTAAATTTGCCATAGCACGCTTCATGATGTAAATATTTCAATAATGATATGTCCGTCGTTTTGGGCGATAGGAATTTCAAAGCCTCAAATTTTGACAAAATACCTACTTACTCAGTTATCCATCAAGTTGTGTCTAAAAGGTGCTCATTCCGATCGCCCGATCCGTTGGGCTGAAACGAAGCTGCTGAAGGCGTTTTTGACGGTTTTCGGCTATGGAGTCGAGTGGGGTGTTGTTTTTGAACTATTTTTGAACGAAGAAACTTTTGAAGGAGTGCCGGAACCATACGATCTCATCGTATGGAGATACAAAATTTGTTTGATGAAATGAGGAGATCCAAAAACGTTTCATGTTTGATGAAATGATTCTAATTCCACCTTTCGCGACTGAGCGTGGGAACTGAACATTGCCATAATATGGCAATACCCTTAAAATAACATTATTATATTATAATAATGTTATTTTAAGGGTATTTGCAAGCGCTTCCAAAATGTCGCTTGATAGTTTGTCACTGGTCCAGGCAGACCATTTCTTGCTTGATTCATCGTCTATAGCCCACAGGGGCCACTTCTTCTTGCTTGCTTTCGCGTCGTTGGTCGTGAAAGGGTTAATGTTTGTTGATGAGAGGGCAAGTGAGGTGTCGTTTTGGTTTATTATTCTTGGAATAATAGGTACACCTATGTTTTCGCGACGGGGGTCGACGACTCCGATCGGCCTCAAAATTTGACATTATCCGTTTCAAGAGGTCTACATTCAAAATCCGAAATGTCCGTCCAGGCCGTTTTGGGCAGTAGGAATTTTTTTAAAAATCTAAAAGTTTGACAAAATACTTGGTTTACCATCTAGTTGTGCTCGCAAGGTATTCAGTCCGATGACCCAAACCCGTGGGGCGCTATGGGGCTATAATGGGGCTACGGGAGGGTTTTTTTGAAGGCTTTTAGCTATGGGATCGAGTTAGGTGTCGTTTTCGAAGTATTTTTGGACGTAGAATCCATTTTTTGGGGTTCCGGAACGATCCGATTTCACTGGGGCGGTCTTTAGGGCTTTCATGGGGTCTAAAAATAGGATTTTTGAAGGATCCCAGGATGTTAAATATTTTTCGAGTAAAAAATACAGAATTTTTGAAAAATGTTTGAACAAAAAGATAAAAAAAAAGTTTTGAAATAAAAATCCCCAAAAAAATTTTTCTTTTCATTTTACAGATCTCTGTCCGGCTACCGAACTAACCAACAATACCAGAATGGCATCTTCGAAGTCAACTGAGAAGCGCTTCACGTGTTATCACTGCAAATACAAAGCTAAGCACAAGTTCCACCTGCGTACACACATGATGACACACACCGGTGAGAAGCCTTTTCAGTGCACATCATGTGAATTCAGGTGTAATGCGAGAGGTTACTTGGCGAGTCATATGATGGCACACACAAGGGAGAAGCCGCAAAAGTGTGAATATTGTGACTACAAAGGAGCCACACTAGCGCACGTGAAAAGGCATATTAAGTGCAAACATACTAGAGAGAGACTCAAGTGTAGTGTGTGCGATTTCAGATGCAACGAGAGTGGGGAAATGACGGGACCCATGAGGACTCACTCAACGGAAAAGCCATTTGCTTGTGAATTGTGTACCTTTAGAACCCGCTCAAAAAATAGCTTGAAGTCACATATTTCTATTCATAACGATCTACCCAAGCGTTTTGCATGTACTTCGTGCGATTACAAAACCTCCAGGAATAAAGATTTGAAGAGTCACATGTTCACCCACACTGGTGAAAAAAATTTCCATTGCACCATCTGCACGTACAAAAGCACCAAACGAGGTAGCATGAAGGTGCACATGATGAGACACAAAGGTGAGAAGCCACACGTGTGTACTATTTGCGACTTCAGAACTGTAACTGCTACTAAACTCAGACATCACATGCTCACCCACTCCGATGAAAAACCATTTGAATGCACCTACTGTGAGTTCAAAACTAATCGGCCAGATTACTTGAGAAGGCACGTCAGAATCCACACTGGGGAGAAGCCGTTCAAGTGTGATTCTTGTGACTACAAATGCAAGAGAGTCACTAGTTTATGGACACATAAGAAGATCCATACAAACGAAAAACCCTACGCTTGCGGCTTTTGTGATTACAGATCAAACATTAGTGGTAACCTCGCAAGACACTTGAAGACGCACACAGGAGAAAAACATTATGTATGTGGCACTTGTGATTACAGGTGTGCAACGTCTGATTCTCTGACAACTCATATGAGGACCCACACTGGGGAGAAGCCGTATGAATGTAACACCTGTGGCTTCAAGTGCGGTAATCATACTATTTTGAATGGTCACCTGAAGACCCACTCTGACTATAAACCATTCAGATGCGATTCATGTAACTACCAAACTAAAAACAGAAGTGATCTCACGGTTCACAAGAGAACCCACACCAACGAGAAACCTTACGCATGCGCGTTGTGCGAGTACAAATGTCCAGATAGTTCCCGCCTATCACGCCACATGAAGATCCACACAGGTGAGAAACCGTTCAAGTGCGAATCGTGCTCATACAGGGGCAGTCTTAAGGCACAGTTGAAGCGGCACATGAGGACTCACACTGGCGAGAGGCCGCACGCATGTGATTCATGCGACTACAAGGCGAAAGATCTCAGAACTTTAAAAATCCACCTTAGAAAGATCCACAAGAAGGCCGAATGAACTACCAGGATTCATAGTGCATGGGGCAGATATACATAAAGGTCCCATTCAGGCCATGAAATCCTAGCTATTGATGATTGTTACTAGATGGAAGTTGATGCATTTATTAGCAAAGGTGACAACAAAACAGTGTCGATGATAAACGGGGGTTCATTGTAAATTGTATGTAAACGTTGGCCATATTGACTTAAAATCAGTTTCAATGACAATAATTGTCATTCTAATTATTAGAAATGATTGATAATTTATGTTGAATTGTAAGTAAATAAGTTGAATTGTCTGTAAATAAATCAATTATGAACTGTCTAATAATCATTGAACTGTTTACAAAGCTGACAAATAGGGAATGTGTAGCATTCAGTGGCAACACTAAAGGAGACGATTCATTGAAATAAAAATGATCACATCGTCATTCCTCTTATTTTTGGCCAGCATGCTGAAATTAGGTGCCTAAATTCCTATAGGTAATGTAGCAGTAGGTATTACCCCACAGACAGACAGGGAGCTGGAGCGGGTTCTTTTGGTTGTTTCAGTTGAATTTTTCTTTCTCTTTGAAAAGCTTCTCTTAGAAAAGCTTTCATACTCCCCCATGCCCCAATCGGCCTCATCCCCGTGACTCAATAAAAAAAACGCTGCAAATTTTACACAAGGGTTTATTATTCTTTGATATACGTTACTTGTGCAGAAATTTAATTCTGTCAATGAAAAAATTAAAAAAAATTTTTTTTTTTTTTTATCTTAAAAAAATTTTTTTTTAGGATTTTTTTCTTCAAAAATGTGTTTTTTCAAAAATTCTGTATTTTTTACGCGAAAAATATTTAACATCCTGGGATCCTTCAAAAATCCCATTTTTAGCCCCATGAAAGCCCTAAAGATCGCCCCAGTGAAATCGGATCGTTCCGGGACCCCAAAAAATGGATTCTACGTCCAAAAATACTTCGAAAACGACACCTAACTCGATCCCATAGAGCCTTCAAGCCTTCAAAAAACCCCTCCCGTAGCCCCATTATAGCCCCATAGCGCCCCACGGGTTTGGGCGATCGGACTGAAAACCTTGCGGGCACAACTAGATGGTAAACCAAGTATTTTGTCAAAATTTCAGATTTTTAAAAAAATTCCTACTGCCCAAAACGGCCTGGACGGCGGACGGACATTTCGGATTTTGAATCTAGACCTCTTGAAACGGATAATATCAAATTTTGAGGCCGATCGGAGTCGTCGACCCCCGTCGCGAAAACATAGGTGTATTTTTCCAAGAATAATAAACCGAAACCTGATAGAGGGCCGGGGTTGAGAACAAAGCAAATGAGACTGATTTCTGAGTACCCCTTGACATGCTGGACGAGAATTCTTAAATTGATTTGAGTTATAAATGTAGATTACTAGGGTTGAGGAACCTCCATTTCCAGTCCGTTCAATACACAAAAGCTGCGAGTATCATTCCAATGGCCGTATTCTCATCCCCGTGCCCCGAAGAAAATTCAAACTTGAAAATCTCGTTTAAAAATTGATCTTGAGTACGAAATTGCATTACAATCTTCTACCCTACCACCGAAGGGTATCACAGAATTTTTTTTGATTTTTGGCTCAACTTTTATTTTTGAAATTGTAGCAAGTTGAAAAACTGCGTTTTTTTTTTTTTTTTTTTTTAGAATCACCAATAACTCGATCCCATAGCCAAAAGCATTCAAAAAACCCCTCCCGTAGCCCCATTTTAGCCCCGTAGCGCCCCACGGGTTTGAGCTATCGGGCTGAAAACCTTGCGGGCACAACTAGAAATGAAAATGGCTTGACACTAGATAGAATTGGATTTTGAACGGAAAAATAAAAATTATTGTGAAAATAAAAACAATTGGTCGGGGGTCTTAGCTGGTGGTAGCATGAATAGGAATGGTAGCACTCACCGCAATGTGCGACACCAGGTGGGTCGAAAACCATGATGGGTTAATCAGATTCAGAGAGATTTTTTACGCAATCCATGAGACTTCAGAAGATTTAAGTACTGCTTTAGACACTGAGACGGCATCAAAGGCTACTTCGTTTTTGACGTCGATTTCATCTGGAGACTTCGTTGTGTCCCTATGTTGTTTGGCAGAAATTTTTTCATACACGCTGCCCTTGAGTAAAATTTTACAATCTCCCCAATGTGACCTAGTAGCAGCACTACAGCATGTGGATCTTCTAATGAAAACTTTCAAAAGCATTCGGGGAAACGCAGTTCTTAAGCGAAATTTAAATGAACTTTCATTGAGGCGCAAAATTTACTGTCAGGAATTGACAAAACCATAAAAGCTCCCAGAATTGCAAAAAAAAAAACAAAAAAAAACGCATCGTGCAAATTTTAACACCGAGGATCCAGAAACTTATTTCAGAATTTATATTTTGATACCAATTTTAGACGATTTATTAATCAGATAGATTTGAGATTTTCAAACCCCAAGTCCATTTTAGCTGCATTTGTGCTGCTGCAGCACTGTTTAAGCTTATTCCTTCGGAGTGTACACGAATTAATGAATTTAATAGTGATGGTTTTCAAATATATAGCAAGTTTTTGGATTCTGGGGACGTGCTAAACGCAGAGCTCAATCTGTGGAAACTAAAATGGCAAGAGGAGGACGAAACAAACAGACCCACATGCGCGATTGAGGCTCTGGGAGAATGTAATAAGCATTTGTTTCCAAATATTTTTAACCTGATTAGAATAAAAATACTATTCTAATTTGCAACCCTGCCAGTAACCACTTGTACCCCAGAAAGGACTTTCTCTACTCTTACACGCCTAAAAACGTATCTAAGAAATTCTACTGACCAGGAAAGATTAACTGGATTACCACTAATGACCATCCACCGTAGATTTGATATTTCGACAGAGGAGGTAATTGAACTGTTCGCGACAAAAAAACGCTGCAAATTTTACACAAGGGTTTATTATTCTTTGATATAGGTTACTTGTACAGAAATTTAATTCTGTCAATAAAAAAAAATTAAAAAAAAATTTTTTTTTGGATTTTTATATTCCAAAAAAATTTGTTTGGGGGGGATTTTTTTTTTCTTCAAAAATGTGTTTTTTCAAAAATTCTTTAATTTTTACACGAAAAATATTTAACTTCTTGGGATCCTTCAAAAATCCCATTTTTAGCCCCATGAAAGCCCTATAGATCGCCACAGTGAAATCGGATCGTTCCGGGACCCCCAAAAATGGATTCTACGTCCAAAAATACTTCGAAAACGACACCTAACTCGATCCCATAGCTAAAAGCCTTCAAAACACCCCTCCTGTAGCCCCATTTTAGCCCCATAGCGCCCCACGCGTTTGGGCGATCGGACTGAAAACCTTGCGGGAACAACTAGATGGTAAACCAAGTATTTTGCCAAAATTTCAGATTTTTTAAAAAATTTCTACTGCCCAAAACGGCCCGGACGGCGAACGGCGTACGGCGGACGGACATTTCGGATTTTGAATGTAGACCTCTTGAAACGGTTAATGTCAAGTTTTGAGGCCGATCCGAGTCGTCGACCTGCGTCGCGAAAACATAGGTGTATTATTTCAAGAATAATAAACAAAAGCGAGGCGATTGAATTAGAAAACATTATTTGCACTAAGCCTACAGTAACAAATTTTGTTACTGTAGGCTAAGTGCAAATAATGTTTTCTATATTTCAAAATAAAAATACACATATACATGCAAGTGAAGTGGGGTATTTTTTCAATTTGCTCCTACATTCATTTTAAGAATATCAGGGGATTTTAGAAATTCGATTTTTTTTTTTTTTTGCGAATACAATACTTTCTCTTAAGTAAAAATTCTGTCTTTTACTTAGTAGGTAACTACTAGTTACTATCCAATACTATCTAGTATACAATGAAATTTCGCAAATTTAAATCTTAGCTACGGCCTTGAACATGACAAACAGGACTCCTTCACACAATGTCATGACTACCTACCCAGGCACTACAACTTGAGCCCGCATTGTGTCCGCCACCTGATAAAGTTCGCCAACCACCTCGTTCTTATCTAATCAGTCGCATCTGTCTGTAAAATTTATTGACTGTTGGTTGAACCTACTCAGCTTTTGTGTATTTCTTTTAGGAATTAATCGGTGCGTGGAACAGGTGAATATTGCGAAAATTGAATATAACAACCATAGTTTAGTATGTTGGTAGAAAAAATAGTTTGCTTGCAGTAGAATGACGTAATGAAATAGACTAGAATTAAGTATCAACGTCTAAACCATGGAATAATTCTTCCATGCGTCTAAACCAAAAGGATCACTAATTTGGAAACTTGAGGAGGACAATTTATCGTGGGATCATCAAGCAGCCCCCCCCCCCCTCCTCCACCACTGCAGAAATTCATTTCTGTGTCAATGAAAAAAATTGTTTTGGATTTTTTTTTTTTTTTTTTTTTCAAAAAATGTTTTCAAATTTTCGTTTTGTTTTTTTTACTTGAAAAATATTTGACCTCCTGGGATCCATCAAAAAGCTCATTTTTAGCCCCATGAAAACCCTATAGATCGCAACACAGTGAAATCAGATCGTTCTGGGACCCCAAAAATGGATTCTACGTCCAAAAATACTTTGAAAACGACACCTAACTCGACTGCATAGCCAAAAGCCTTCAAAAAACCCCTCCCGTAACGCCGTTTTAGCCCCATAGCGCCCCACGGGTTTGAGCTATCGGGATGAAAACCATGCGGACACAACTAGTTGTTAAATCGAGTATTCTGTCAAAATTTCAGATAAAAAAAAAAAAAAGAAAAAAAAGAAGCCTACTGCCCAAAACGGCTTGGACGGCGGAAGGACGTTTCGTATTTGGAATCTAGACCTTTTAAAACGAATAGTGTCAAATTTTGAGGCCGATCAGAATTGTCGACCTCCGTAGTGATTACATAGGTTATGCGCGAATACATTAAATGTAAATAAATTTAATTCCATGAATAATAAACTGAAATGGCAGGAGAAAATGTAGCAGTCTAAAATGAAGGGAAAAATTTAGTTCACTCAAGGGTTGTTATTTTAAATTGATCATGGCAGAGAATGGTGAGACAAACATGACATGTCTGGACTCTAAATAAATTTTACGGAGATGGGTGCTGAATAGAATTTGTTATCAGAGGTCAAAATTAAGGGTCCATCAACTAAACGCCCAAGTGCAACATTAAAAACGATACGTCATTCAAACTTATCCTCATTTTACAGATCTCCACCCAGCTGCGGAACTCACCAACCAAAAGATGCTGAACTGACTGCCCGACTGCTGAACTGACCAACAAGACGAGAATGCCATCTTCGAAGTCAACCGAGAAGCGGTTCACGTGTTATCACTGCGGACATAAAGCGTCGTTCAAGTCTCAACTGCTTGCACACATGATGACACACACCGGCGAGAAGCCACAAAAGTGTGATTTGTGCGACTACAGATGCATCACTACAGCCTGCCTTCAGCGTCATAAGAGGTCCCACACGGGGGAGAAACCGTATTCTTGTCAATTATGCTCGTTCAAAGGAGCCACGTCAACATCCGTGAAAAAGCACATGCGGAGTCACACTGGAGAGAAACGCTTCAAGTGTAGTATCTGCGATTACGGATGCAACGACTCAGGGATCCTTAAACGACACATGGCGACTCACTCCGATGTAAAACCATTCGTATGCCCCTACTGTGAGTACAGAGCCAATCGGCAAGAGAGATTGGCTGGGCACGTCAGAATCCACACTGGGGAGAAGCCGTACACGTGTGATTCTTGTGACTACAAATGCAGAACGAGCAGTGAACTGTGGAGGCATAAAAATATTGATAAAAACGTAAAACCATACACTTGCCGTTTTTGTGATTACAGTTCAAGCACCCGTGGTTACTTTTCAATACACATGAAGAAGCACACAGGAGAAAAACCTTATGCATGCGGCATTTGTGATTACAGGTGTATAATGTCTAGTACTCTGAGAATTCATATGAGGACCCACACTGGAGAGAAGCCGTATGAATGTGACACCTGTGGCTTCAAGTGCAGTAGCAATTCTATTCTGAATAGTCACCGAATGACCCACTCTGACTATAAGCCATTCAGATGCGATTCTTGTGACTTCAAAACTAAATATAGAAGTTATCTCACGGTTCACAAGAGGACCCACACCAACGAGAAACCTTACGCATGCTCGATCTGCGAGTACAAAAGTGCACTTAGTTCCTCCCTATCATCCCACATGAAGACCCACACTGGCGAGAAACCGTTCAAGTGTGAACTGTGCCCATACCGAAGTATTTGGAAAAAGCAGTTGAAGGTGCACTTGAGGACTCACACTGGCGAGAAACCGTACGCATGTGATTCATGTGACTACAAGGCTAAAGATCTCAGAACTTTAAAAAGGCACCTTGAAAAGATCCACAAGAAGGTTGTTTGAACTATAAGCCGTCTAAAATCCTAGCTATAGGTGATTATTGTATGATTGACTCGGATGTATTATGTGTGTTAATTTACACTGTTGTGAGCGAACATAACAGTGATGATGAGGAAAGTAAATTTACACATTGAATAAGAAAACTAAGAATAATTTCACTATAAAATTTCTGTTTCCACAATAATTCTGATTGATTAGATAACGATTAACTGTTGTATTCTATGTAATCAAATCAAATTGAATTGTCTAATTAAACTATCTACACATTAATTGCTTGTTACAGTAAAATTTCATTTGCTGGCCCCAAATCGTGCACACGTGGTGGGGGCAGCCCGTTTGGAGAAACCACGAAGACACGTTAGGATTTATGACAAAAAGTTAGACGAACACGATATTATCTAGTAGGTAACACGATATGTGCGTTCATCGTGGAACATAGTGTAAAGGATACTCCAGGGATGCTAGGGGTTCCCTAGCATCCCTGTGATTGAACACCTGGAGGAAAAAGAAGGAGGAGTTGTGTTTTTCGAGCCATGTTGATCGTGTGGTTGAGTTTTTGACAAGTGAATATACGTCCTTGTCGGTTGTTAAATGGTTGTTATTTTACAATATTATGCATTATGACTGCTAGGGGACGCCACCAGACCCCCGGATACTTTAACGGCAAAACATTGGTGGTGCAGGACATGTTACATGGTAACATGTTTTCCCTTCCTGCAGTTTATTCAACAGTTTACATGAAGCTCCCAGCATCTTAAGGAGAACAAGAGACAATTTAACTCACTCAGCTGATCAGGTTGGAGGCCATCATGTCATTCATTTCGTACTATCTTGATTTACGTAACACAAAATTTTGTGAGTTCACATTTTACACATGCAAATTTTACACTAGGGATTATTATTCTTTGCTATAAGTAGGTTACTTTTGCATAAATTTAATTCTGTGTCAATGAAAAAAGTTTTAGAATAAAGGATTTTTTTTTTTTCAAAAATTTTCATTTTTACTCGGAAAATATTTGACTTCTTGGGATCCTTCAAAAATCCCATTTGTAGCTTCACGAAAGCCCTACAGATCGCAACAGTGAAATCAGATCGTTCTGGGACCCCCAAAAAAAAAAATGGATTCTACGTCCAAAAATACTTCGAAAACGACACCTAATTAGGTCGAGTTAACTCGATCCCATAGCCAAAAGCCTTCAAAAAACCCTCCCGTAGCCCCATTTTAGCCCCATGGCGCCCCACGGGTTTGAGCGATCGGGCTGAAAACCTTGCGGGCACAACTAGATGGTAAACCGAGTATTTTGTCAAAATTTCAGATGAAAAAAAAAAAAAAAAAATCCTGCTGCCCAAAACGGCCCGGACGGCGGATAGGACGGACATTTCGGATTATATTATAATATTATAGAACTTGGGCCGTGTTGAGCCGTTCAGGAAATATAAGTACCTAAAAGTGGAAATACCAAGCGGAATGAAGAAAGCTACCTATATTTCCTAATGTTAACATAGTTTAGTTAAGTTAGTACGAGATGTATTACCTTCTATACATATTCAGAACTAAAAAAAATTATTCGGGGTTTCGCAGGAAACAAATACCTGAAAATTTAGCTGTAGGAACTCTTTCGATATGTCTTCTGACTGAATTTTTAAATTTAGTTGCGCGCTATGGTGAGACGAACAAATCTCCCAAGAGGTCTGCTGCATCTCTTTTCCCCCCTAGCCTAGTAATGATCCAATGAATTTTCCTCGACTTGTTCAGTTACAAATATAGTTGATAGTATTTTCTTTGGATTTACTAGCATTCTGGAAGAGTTTCCGAGGCCACCCCTTAGTTTCGGGTGCTTGACTGGAAGAAACGATTGAGATCGATGGCATCGATCCCCCAACCTTTTGAATATTTTCAAAATAATTGGTCATTTTCACTTTGAAAGAATCATCTTCGAGCAGGTTCGGGGTGTAAACTGGCTGTGTAGGCATTTATTGAGGTTTTCAAAATTAAAGCTTGCATCTTTTAAGATTTTGAAAATGCTCTTCTCTCAATAGAAATTTTACGACCTGAAAACAAAAGAAAATCAAATTTCCTGAGATTGCAGCTGAAATTAACAAAAATATATTCTATGTAACTAGTAGTTTACGAATATATAGCCGGTTCCAGGTTCTACTAAGTTCCGTAGAACTCCTCGCATTCTAAAAGTTGATTTTGTAGTTGACTCTAGTTGCGAAACTACTCCGATATTCATCAGTATTAGCCAAATTATTATTATAGTATTTTTTTTACCTTCACTTGGCACATCCATACCACAAGAAATTATGAGGGGAAAAAAAAAAAGTACATACTCCCCAGACGGTGTTTATTGAGAAACAAAGCTCAGATGTATTACGCGGTAATAAGTTTCCTTTTGGGGCCCTCGTCCACGAATAAAGTACAAAATCTCCATTCAACAATTTTATCAAGTTATCTCTGGTCCTGTTTAGTCCTCTGGGGCCCTCCCCCTCATGATCTGATCACCTACCAATTAAAATTGTGGACCTTGGATTTTGGACTTTCGACTCGCCAGATAAGCGATTTGGACCAAAGTGCGTCATGACCACGGGAAATAAGAGACACCTGTAATCTGCAGTTGATGGAAAGGTTTTTCGTAGGATGACCAGAGTGGCCAGGGACAGAGGCTGTTGGAGCTAAGGACCCCCACAACTTTTAGTTCAGATCTCCAGCTATAGGTGGTATACCTACAAAGGTATACCTTTGTAGGGGCTTTTTTGAACATTTAACCATGCGGGATATTTTTAAACGCGCATTTCTCTTATAACCCCTGTCTCTTAATGCCCCACCTTCCCCTACTCTTTTTCGATCTTATTATTTCTCAATTAAATACACGAAGAGGAAAGTCGCCGACGCGTCGCGTCGCCCGACGGCGTACTATGAGCTCCACAACCTCCCAGCCAGTAGGTATTAAATTGAACACTAAGCCCGTTTTTTGAGCAATTTTGAGCGGACATTTTGGTGTTTTCCGACTTTTCTCGTACTATTTTGCCAAACTGGATTTTTTTTTGTGTGATTCAAATTTTTGCGACATCAAGAAGTGCCTTAGGATAAAAATGAACATCCTCCTCCTCGGGCTGCAACTCCAATATAATAAAATTTATTATAGGAGGATTCATTTAATGAATGTTCAAATATTCGAAAACTTGGAGGAGTGTTGAAGTTTTCTCTCTCTCCTGAAAAATTTGAAAATCTTGAGCGGTTTCTAGTGGCGATTCAGTTTTCTAGTGGTGCGAGCTTCTGAACGTCCATCCTCCGCCAACGTGGGGATCCCACCGCTTTCACCAATTTTTGTGTGTGTTTCATTGTCGAACTCCATTTCGGGAGCAGCCTTTACATTAAATCCATACCGGGACTGACTGAAATTTGGATACCTACCTACATAATTATTATCCAAATCATAAGGCCAAGACATGACAAACTATCAACTAGCTACTGCATGTGACTTCTTCAACAATGTAAATAATTTACTGTGTACTACAATTAATTCTATATTGGCCAACAGTTTGCGAAAGCCTGCACCTCTCAGCACTTCCATCTGCTACTCTCCAATGACGACTGTGGAGGTCGCTACAAGAAATCCTGTAGTCACAACGTTCTTACAATCCGTTCACATTCCGCGCCCGACTCAGGCAAGCGAATACTTAGCCATCTTTGGACCAATTAACAAATTAATTAGCGCTCTTGCTGCAGTTAAATATGGCAGCTACAATGCAACTTTCCCGTCTGGACATTTGTTACGCGCTGCATTCCGGCTCACTCGGACGGACAAGAGAAGAATGAGAGTTGACTTCAGCCTTGTCCATCGTGTTTGGTGTCGCAAAATGAATGAACTCGGGTTGGATTCTACTCTACAAAGCACATAGTTCTAGCAACCTTTGAACTGGTCCATAAAAAACTCCTACTGCCCAATACGGCTCGGACGGCGTACGGTGGACGGACATTTCAGTTTTGAAATCTAGACCTTTTGAAACCGATAATGAATTCGTTAAGCCTTTAAAGGCCATTCATACCTCAGATGAACTGACGTCCTCCAAGTGTTTGCCCATCGTGTCCTGCGACGTCGAGAGGTCGTTTTCCGCGCTGAAGTTGCTCCTCAATGACAGACGAAGGAATTTTTTGGTTTATTATTCTTGGAATAACACGCCTAAGTTTTCGCGACAGGGGTCGACGACTCCGATCGGCCTCAAAATTTGACATTATCCGTTTCAAGAGGTCTATAATAGACCTTAGTATACATTGTAAATCCTAAATGTCCGTCCAGGCCGTATTGAGCAGTAAGTAGGAATTTTTTTTGTAATCTTAAATTTTGACAAAATACTCGGTTTACCATCTAGTTGTGCCCACAAGGTTTTCATTCCGATCGCCCAAACCCGTGGGGCGTTATGAGGCTACAGAAGGGGGTTTTTGAAGGCTTTTAACTATGGGATCGAGTTAAGTGTCGTTTTCTAAGTATTTTTGGACGTAGAATCCATTTTTTGGGGTCCCGGAACGATCCGATTTCACTGGGGCGGTCTTTAGGTCTTTCATGGGGCTAAAAATGGGATTTTTGAAGGATCCCAGGATGTTAAATATTTTTCGAGTAAAAAATCAAGAATTTTTGAAAAAAAAAATTTTTTTTGAGATAAAATCTAAAAAAAAAATTTTTTAATTTTTTTCATTGACAGAATTAAATTTCTGCACAAGTAACGTATAACAAAGAATAATAAACCCTTGTGTAAAATTTGCAGCGTTTTCGACAACCGTTCGACAATAAACTCATCTACTCAAGATCTCTTTCATTTAAAAAACGTTCAAAAGAGCACATTTTTTTAAAATTATTTCTTCTTTCACTTCAAAGATGGAAACTGTTGTGTATACACATGCATTTAATCCGTAAAAAGGTAATGGTGATAAAGAAGGTGTCACATCAAGGAAACTGCGCGGAATGACGGCGAGAAAAGCGACACTCCCTCGTTTTTTACCTTTCTTTTGTTAATTCCGGCTGGTAAAATTTATTACAATCGAAACTATAGCTTTTATAAGTTCATTGGATAGCTAAACTAACGAGGAAACATTAAATTATTTCTACTGAGTCCAGTAACTGGACTATTCAGTGACGTCCAAAAGTTGAAAACCAAATTGCTGATTTCGTTTTTTGGCTCTCCTGAAAAGTCGAGTTTTCAGAGAAGCGTCACTTTTCTCGACGAAGTGGATATGTGACGCTAAATTAACAGTTTCCCACAAAACGTTTGGGTCGATAAACCAAAACCACCAGAATATGGTAGGCATATTAAATTACTACTATTTTGTCAGGCGCCATGGCAATGTGGCATTTGAAGGGCTCTATTTATTATGAATCTCACTCCACTTAAAATTAAATTCCAATGGTGATATCTGTACCTACAAGGAAAGTTTCTTTTCAAATGGATGACAGTTAGGATTCTTTACGATGCAATTTGTGGCAATGTGCAGTGGCCTGTGAAGGTTGCAGCAGCCGCGTGCAAAATAGAAGGAACGCGAATGCACTGAGAGCAAACGGTTCATTATGCAAATTTCGAGAGAAAAAGTTTTACTTGCACACCAACTTATTAACCAAAACTTGGAAGAACATACGGGAAGAAAACGGAACAGCTGATCATAGGGATTCACTTTGGGGCGAAACAGCCTGGACACGAAGCGGTTCCAATATACGACGTAGCTTGACGTTAATTAATCCAATAAAACGTATTCGATGTTTTGTCAGACCTTGTGTGTTCCCTTATACAGGAGCTGAGGAGTTTCGCAAAAGCGCGAACTCCTCTATAAGGGCCGAGTTTCCTCTGAAGAAACTCCCGACGAACTGCAACTCTGAACACGAAGAGTTTTTTTGTGAGGGGAGAAAAAAAAATCTGGAAAGAAGAAAAAAAAAAAAAAAATGGTAAAAGCCCTTTCAAGAAGTGGTTTCAACTCGATTAGAGAGCCGATTCTGAATCCTTAAAGATACCCCTGAGATCTTCGGAATGCCTTCCAGCAGTTTTGGATTACGAGTTGCGTCACGAGTTTTGAAGCCGTTGCCGACTCAACATGCGCCGGCTCCACCCCAACTTTAACGTCCTTTTTTTTTCTCTTATTTTCCGACTCCAAAACGGTCACGAGATGCCAGAAATTGTCACGAAACCCGCGATGAACCAGTTATGGCCTCGCGTAATCCGCAGATTCGCTCGGTGCTCCGGTCACATTCTTCAGTTCATTGCCTGGCTTGGGCCGGATTCTAACATGTCTGGCTACGTGGGTGGGACGTGAGTGCGCTTTACGACGGTATCAATTACAGTAAGTAACGGCGCATAAACCTTTGTGGCGACAAACCTCTTCCGAATAATTGACGAATAACCAGTTGCTGACGAGCGAGCTTCAAAATAGAAGAAACTAGAAATAATAATTTCCTGCAAGCCGCAACGGCCGCCCCACCACGACGGAACGGAAGGGGGGGGGGGAGGGGTAGTATCTATTTGATTGGAGCACCAGTCCGAGGAGGAGGATGCTCATTTTCATTCTAAAGCACTTCTAGATAGCGCAACAATTTGAAATTGGTCTTAAAATAATAATTATTTTAAGACCAATTATTGTCTTGGCGAGCATAGTACGAAATACGCTGCAAATTTTGCACAAGGGTTTATTATTCTTTGATACAGGTTACTTGTGCAGAAATTTAATTCTGTATCAATTGAACAAATAATTTTTTTTTGATTTTTAGATTTAATTTTTTTTTGGATTTTGTTTTGTTTTTTGTTTTGATTTGGAAATTTTTTTTTTGTTTTTACTCAAAATATTTGACCTCCAGGGATCCATCAAAAATCTCATTTGTAGCCCAATGAAAGCCCCATAGATCCCCACAGTGCAATCAGATCGTTGCGGGACCCCAAAAAACGCTGCAAATTTTACACAAGGGTTTATTATTCTTTGATATAGGTTACTTGTATAGAAATTTAATTCTGTCAATAAAAAAATTTAAAAAAAATTTTTTTTGGATTTTTATATTTCAAAAAAAATTTTTTGAGGCGATTTTTTTTCAAAAATGTGTTTTTTCAAAAATTCTTTAATTTTTACTCGAAAGATATTTAACTTCTTGGGATCCATCAAAAATCCCATTTTTAGCTCCATGAAAGCCCTATAGATCGCCACAGTGAAATCGGATCGTTCCGGGACCCCAAAAAATGGATTCTACGTCCAAAAATACTTCGAAAACGACACCTGACTCGATCCCATAGCCAAAAGCCTTCAAAAACCACCTTCTGTAGCCCCATTTTAGCCCCAGAGCGCCCCACGGGTTTGGGCGATCGGGCTGAAAACCTTGCGGGCACAACTAGATGGTAAACCGAGTATTTTGTCAAAATTTCAGATTTTTTAAAAAATTCCTACTGCCCAAAACGGCCTGGACGGCGGACGGCGTACGGCGTACGGCGTACGGCGTACGGCGTACGGCGTACGGCGGACGGACATTTCGGATTTTGAATGTAGACCACTTGAAACGGATAATGTCAAATTTTGAGCCCGATCGGAGTCGTCGACCCGCGTCGCGAAAACATAGGTGTATTATTCCAAGAATAATAAACCAAAATGGATTATACGTTCAAAAATACTTCGAAAACGACACCTGACTCGATCCCATAGTCAAATGCCTTCAATAACCCCTCCAGTAGCCCCATAGCGCCCCACGGCTCAAAAATGTGTTTTAAGGCTCAGTTAACAAGAATGTTGGGAAACGTTTGACTGAAGGGGGGATGGGGGTAGGAAAGGAGGGGGAGGGATGCCGTTGGGAAGACAAAGGGGGCGGCTATCCCGAGAAGTTTACCCATTTTTTGGCTGAGGGGAGTCATGACTCTTCAATCAGGGCCGATGGGGCGGTACGGGTGGGGGAGTGGGATTGAGGGGGAGGAGATGGGTCCTCATGGGGTCAAAAAAATGTATTTCTGTGATCAAAATGTCGGGGGTTGGCTGGCTAAAGCCAGCAGGGAGTGGCCCCCTAGTACTATATTGGAGCTGAAACTTGAGGAGGAGGAGGAGGACGTGGAGGATGCTCATTTTTGATTATTATTCTTGGAATAATACACCTATGTTTTCGCGACGGGGGTCGACGACTCCGATCAGCCTCAAAATTTGACAATATTCGTTTCAAAAGGTCTGCATTCTAAATCCGAAATGTCCGTCCGCCGTACGCCGTCCGCTGTACTGAGCTTCTTAGGTTGTGCCTAAGGCCATTTCTGGCCCATAACAACCTTTCTCGTGCCTTCTGCTCACTTTCTTCCCCAAGGGGAAGTGCACTTATGTTTCCTCAAATTTCTTCTTGTTCTTGATCTTCAGCACTCCCCTAGGGGGTACAGCGGGCCTCAAAATTTGGCAATACCTATTCGTTTCAAAAGGTCTACATTCCAAATCCGAAATGTCCGTCCGCCGTCAGGGCCATTTTGGGCAGTAGGCATTTTTTTTAAATCTGAAATTTTGACAAAATACTTGGTTTACCATCTAGTTGTGCCCGCAAGGTTTTCAGTCCGATCGCCCAAACCCGTGGGGCGCTGTGGGGCTGCAGGAGGGGATTTTTAAAGGCTTTTAGCTATGGGATCGAGTTAGGTGTCGTTTTCGAAGTATTTTTGGAAGTAGAATCCATTTTTTGGGGTCCCGGAACGATCCGATTTCACTGGGGCGATCTTTAGGGCTTTCATGGGGCTAAAAATGGGATTTTTGAAGGATCCCAGGATGTTAAATATTTTTCGAGTAAAAAATACAGAATTTTTGAAAAAACACATTTTTGAACAAAAAATAATCCAAAAAAAAAATTTTTTTTTGAGATGAAATTTTTTTTTTTAAATTTTTTCATTGACAGAATTAAATTTCTGCACAAGTTACGTATATCAAAGAATAATAAACCCTTGTGTAAAATTTGCAGCGTTTTATTCTAGGGTAGGTACTTGTAAAAGTTGGAAAAATGTGAACAAACCCTCAACAAATTCAGCTCAGTGCGTCGGAAGACGAGAAAAGTCTGAAAACACCAAAACGTTGGCTCAAAATGGTCCAAAAAATGTTCCAAGTGTTCAGAAAATATGGGCTTGACCAGTTGACCAGGTGTTGGGAAAGCGGGATTGAAGAGGGGGGAGGAGACGGCTCCTCACGGGATCCAGTGCAGACGGGCCAAACGAAAAGCCCTCCCCCGGGACCCCCTCCCCCTGGACTTTGAAAGGAGGGAGACCAAGGAGCTTAGAAGAAGAAGCTTCTTCTTCTAAGCTCCTTGAGGGAGACGCTTCGGAATATTCCGATTCTGAGGCCAAAAAAAAAAAAAAAAAAAAAAAAAAAACACGAGGGGGCATGCGGGATAGGCGGGACAAACATGTGGATCGGTAATATAATGATTAATGGCAGTGGCTTTTTGGTTGGTCCCGCCGCACAGTGGGGTGAAAACGCAAAAATGCGCTTATAATTCAAAATAAACTGTCTAAATAGATATCCGAAAAAAAATTGCTGTGTAGTTATAAGTATTTTTCAATGCTGACTCCAATGGAATCATTTTTGGATCGGTTCGACGTCTTCTTTGGGTTGAAAATTCAAAAACTATAGTCCAGTCATTATCTCAAAAAAGGCCTTTCGTTCGGAATAATTCCGAAACTTTTGGGGGTTGTTCGGGACTATATAGAGGGTCTATACTAAAAAAGTCGGACTGATTAAGCTTGTAAGTTCAGGGGGGCCAAAAAACCGCGATCTTTTCGGACTTTTTTCAGTTTTTTGACTGTAACCTTTTTTCTATCGCTTATATCGAAAAGGGGCTCTCCATTAACGTTGTGGAGCACAAAATTCTGAACATTTTGCACTACTTAAAAGTAATTTTTGACGAAATAGGTACCGAGTTATGTTCGTTCAAAAATGGGCTAAATTTCCCCAAATGGCAAAAAACGCCCAATAACGCTGGTTTCTCCTTCTAAATTGTATTTTACTCAATATTTAAGCATGGAATGGTACCTATTGCGTCATTGATGAGCTGAAGGTGCTATGGCCAGAGCTGAAGAGAGTGTATCGCAAGCCAAGGCATTCACAAAGTCAAGGGTCTGTGGAGCGCAGCAACCAGGATGTGGACGAATGCTTGCTTTGTGGATGCTGGACAATAAAACAACTTAAATGGTCTCACGGCTTGAAGTTCGTTCAATTCATGAAACACAGGGCCTACCACGCAGGAATCCTTTTTTTTTTTTTTTTTTTTTTCTTTTTTTTTTTTTTCAGTGTTTCTAGTATTCACTAGTCCAAACTAGTTGTAACTAACTTTTAAAATCACTTCTTAGAACGGCTTTTCACTAGGTTATTCTAGTTTTGCCTAATAAATTTCAGTCAAAACTAGTTCTTACTGAAAAAAAAAAAATCAGTGAATTCTAGTTCTAGCGGTGAGGGTCCCAGTAAATTCTAGTTGTAGCTAGTCACAACTAGTTCTCACGGAGGGGCTTAGTGAGAACTAGAATTGACTAGTTAGAACTAGAATTAACTGATTTCGGGTAATAGCTGTAACAAATACATAGAGTTAAGTTTGTAGAACCCCCTCTACAAGAAATGACTCATGACATGACTCACTTTTTCAAATAGGGGAAAGTCGGGTAATATGGGGGTTCGGGTATTATGGGGAGGTGCAGAAATTATGCCACTCGAGTGTTTACAGCTGTTCAAACATGTGACTAATCAATCAGGTGACGCCCAGCATCATTTTAAAACGTTCAATCAATCAGCAGAGCACACCAGAACTTCGCAACGAGGTAAGCAAAATTTCGATAGTTTTTTCAAAAAAATTTGGTCTCAATAAATTTTGGATTGCTTCTCAGTTATTGCCCGTAGCCACGAAAATATGGGACCGTTGGAAAGAGGAGGATTTCACGATTCTGTTGACATAATTATTTTTGAAAATATGGCTGAGGGGAAAGGCCGCCATTAATTTTAGTTAGAAACTCCACTTTCGGGTAATATGGGGAGGTGGAGGTACGGGTATAATGGGGACATCCCCGTATTACCCACCCTATTCCCCATATTACCCACCTAGTATCTTTTACATTATTATACTCTATAGAATGAGGATTTCATCTAAATTTCATCTAAACCTATCTCACGATAAATTCAGTATAGGTGCTTGATACGTCCATTATTTTCTGGAACAAGTTCTCATGTTTTCAGCAAGTTCCTATCATTGTTGTCTATTTTTAAGATGGACCACAAAGTTCGCCAGAAGTGGAGCCAGTATGACATGGAAGCAGCCATAAATGCCGTGATGTGCGGACAAATGGGCTGTGTCAAAGCATCCAGAACCTTCGAAGTGCCGCAAACGACGCTCGAAAGGCGATTGAAAAAGGCTCGAGAAACCTCAATGACTGCTAAAGCAGCATCACAAAAAGGAGGTAGGTGCTATCTAAAAAATAAATAGAAAATATTTAAAAAAACGCTGCAAATTTTACACAAAGGTTTATTATTATTTTTTATATAAGTTATTAGTGCATAAATTAATTCTGTCAATAATAAATTTTTCTTCTAATTTTTTTTAAACTAAAAAAAATTTTTTTTTATTCGGATAATATTTGACATCCTGGGATTCTTCAAAAATCCCATTTGTAGCCCCATGAAAGCACTACAGATCCCCACAATGAATTCGGATCGTTCCGGGACCCTCAAAACTGGATTATACGTCCAAAAATACTTCGAAAACTACACCTAACTCGATCCCATAGCCAAAAGCCTTAAAAATCGGAGTCGTCGACCTCCGTCGCGGAAACACAAGAAATAATAAACCAAATGAAAATGATAGTTTTGGATTTAAATTTCTACTGGTTACCTACCTACCAAAGTTTTTTCATCTTATCTTCTTTGTATTTCAGGGCTTGGGGTTAAATCAGTTTTCACTGATGAGCAAGAAATCGAATTACGCGAGTTCATCCTCCTCATGGAAAGCCGGATGTTTGGACTCTCAATGGCAGATGTTCGGAGGCTCGCCTTTCAACTTGCTGAGAAAAATCATCTCAGTCATCCATTCAACGTGGAGAAGAAAATGGCTGGTAAGGATTGGATGTACAGTTTTTTGCAAAGAAACGCATCAATTTCCCTTCGTACTCCAGAGCAGACGTCCATATCAAGGGCCATGGGCTTCAACGAACACGCAGTTGGACGTTTTTTTGATTTGCTGGATCGACTTTACGATCAGCACAGTTTCTCGCCGGACAGAATTTATAACGTCGATGAAACAGGCGTGACGAACGTCCCTAAAACGTTGTCAAAAGTTCTGGGACTCAAAGGGAAACGGCAAATTGGTGGAATAACTTCGGCAGAACGAGGGTTTTTAACGACCACAGAAATATGCATGAATGCTCAAGGAAATTTTATGCCTCCTACGTTTGTATTTCCAAGGGTTAAACCTAATCCAGAACTATTGGAAAATGCTCCTCCTGGTAGCAGAGGAGAGTACAACCAGAGTGGGTGGATGACGACCGAAATTTTTCTCAAATGGTTCGAATATTTTGTGGAATTTTCAAAACCTACAAAAGAAAAACCTGTGCTGCTGCTTTTGGATGGTCACACTACACACACCAAAAATCTGGAGCTGATCTTAAAAGCTCGCGAAAATAACGTCATTTTGTTGTGCTTTCCACCTCATTGTTCCCATCGCCTTCAACCGCTAGACGTTTCATTCATGAGGCCTTTAAGTGTTTACTACTCTGATGCCATTCGATGCTGGATGAGAGATAACCCTGGAAGGGCAGTTTCAATTAGACAAATCGCTTCACTGTTTGGGACTGCATTTCTGAAAGCTGCGAAACCAGAAACCGCTGTGAATGCCTTCAGGAAGTGTGGGATATGGCCTTTCAATCGGGATGTATTCTCTGAAAGCGATTTTGCGCCTTCAAAGACCACTGATAGGGACCTATCATTTGTGAACCCCTTGAGCTGTAATATCTCTACACCCACAACGAATGTCCAGCCTCCACATACTTCAACCTCAAATGAAGCAACATCAAATTGCCATCCCTCAACGAGTGCAGTTCAACTCACCGTTGAACCTCTCCCTCCTCCAGCTGCACCCGCTTCTTCAGCTTTTGGGATATTGTCACCTTCGGATGTTATCGAGGTTCCTCATGGTGAACGAAAGGAAACTTCTCGAAAGAAGGGACGAAGTGAGATCCTAACTGAGTCGCCGTACAAAACCCAATTGGAAGGTATGGGAAAGCTGAAAGTGAATTCACTTAAGACTCTGAGTAAAGCTAAAGCTCGTAAGCCCAAGAATTCTGGGAAAAGAAATGCCGATTCAGCTGGTGATGCGGCGAACACTCAGCCAAGAAAAGTGAGGAAAGTTGCAGCGTCCGACAGTGAGACGTCCGCAGAGGAAGATGCTATGACAACCGACGCGACAAGCGCCGAACTGTGCATCGTCTGTTGTAAACGGTTCGTTGAGGGAGGGTGGGCGAAGTGTGCAACGTGCAATGGGGGAGCTCATGAACGGTGCATAGGTTTAATGGACGACGAGGAGGATTTCTTATGTGAAATGTGCCTGTCATTGGAGAGACAACGTTATGTTCGGCGTTGAATAATTGATTAATTGAATTTTAATTGAGTAGGTATTTATTGTTCCAAATAAAACAAATTTTAATTGTGCTCTTCTGTTATTCATAACAATCTCATCTGCACTGCATTTACATAGCTGCTTCAAGCAGAAAATTGGCTATCCCCATATTACCCTACCCCTCCCCGTTTTACCCTGCTACTCTCCCCATAAAACCCGCACAGAAGGGTATTATGGGGAGTTCAAGGATTTTGAAAAACCTCTTGCCAACTCTAGTTGGAGCCGATTATCACAAATCCAGCCATATGACGTTACATAGATACGTATTGTTAGCAACCATTCCAAATTTCGCTTTCCTAACAACATTACAGGGCGAATAATAGTCGACTGAAGTTGCGCTCCCCATATTACCCGACTTTCCCCTACGTGTTTTTCAATATAAATACGTACGTCTCTGGAGCCCAAGGTTGCGAGTGGATGCAGCAAACTGTTGTTGGAGGTTTTTCTAGATAGGTAGAGGCTACTATTAATCGTGGAAATTAAGATGCGCAAGGATGAGCAAAAACCGTACAGTGAAATGAAAAATACCTAACTTAATTGACACTATAGGAACATTTCTTTATGTTGTGAAAAATAATTATTCTGATCCTGCAAACTGATTATTTGTACTTCTACTATAGGTAGTATGTAAACTGAAAAAAAAAAAAAAAAAATACTTGGACCATATTAAAATATATATATTAAAAATAAATTGATTTCCATTTTACATTTCATCAACTTTTTTACTTGTTTTCACAATGTGAATCATGTCATGATTCAACAAAAATCTCAACGGTTTACTCATCACTTAGCCGTTTGGCATTGGCATTGTCGGCAAACAAACCACTTTCTCCCATCACTTGGACCAAACATCGACTTTCAAAAATTCTACTTATTTATAAGTAGAGTTTTTGAAAGTCGAGATTATAAGCGCATTTTTTCGTTTTCGCCCCACTGTGCGCCGTCCGGGAATCCTGTCTACAGTTTGTCTGAGGATGCCAGGACAGCAGAGCCGATTATTACGCGCGGGTCCGCTGCCCAGGCCCATATTGGACATTTCGTTTGTAGGAGCTGACCAGGACTCCTTTGGTGACGTTTCCCTTATGAAAGCTGAGCAGCTGATTTTCAATAAAACTGCCAGCTGCGGGAGAACTGACACCAATGATGACACTTCGTGTTTGGTATCGGATTCCCCACAGCCCCATTCCGAGGATCAACGCACTCCAGGCCACCTCGACAAATCGTGCCATCCTGGAGCTCGCCCATCCTCATCTGCATCGACATCACCTTCTCGACCTGCAGATCGTGGCACATCGCGTTATGGCCTAGATAGGGATAGGCCTGCACTCCCCTGGCCTATGACGTCACACGCCATACTCGACTCCGACGGCTAGTTTTCCTTCAAAGGCGCCAGAGTAGCCATCTTGCTGAATACAACCTCAGTCACTGTCCAATGAGAAGACGAGTCACTCCAGTCACTCTTCAAAAGACTGGGAGAGATGAAATTTTCTAATTTTCACCAAATGCAGGGAATCTAAAATTACAGAATCTCCTCATGACTGATCCACTGAAGGCTATTCGGCAAGTCTTACCAAAATTCAATTTTCTCGAGACAGGCTTTTTCCTCCAAAATAGGAGAACAATATCTTCGTTAATAAGATTCTTCTCCCAGCCTTGATACGACGACGGTGGGGAAACAACGTGATAATGCCGACGCTATTTTTATTAACGATATTACACATTAAACCAAGACACAAGGCCTATTCCTTTGAGAAAGGCGGCCTTATATTGTTACGCCACTTCACAAAAGCTACGATCCCTAGGAAAATTAGTCTCAGGCGGGAACTTGAAAAGAAATCGCTGGATAAGAGCTGAAAAAAGAACAATCCCGAGATGAGGGGCGTCGTAATTGAAAATTTAAATTAAGTTTCCAGATCAAATAAGATCCCTTTGATTTTGGACGTATTTTTCCCCTCCGATCTTCAGCTTATGCCAAAAAGGTAAACGGCCAAATTAGTTCCAATGGGTCCTCCCCTTTCCGAGGTTATCGTCGAAAAGAATGCGGCTGTTAATAATGGGGGAAACAGGGATGCCATTGGGGGGGACCATTGAGAAGTTTCCTTCCTTTTGAATGACCCAACAATGGCATAAAATCAACTAATTTTCAATGGAGACAACTGAATAATAAAAACGAAGTTTCCTAATAGTCCCCACACTTGCAATAATTGCAAGTGTGGAGATTATTAAGAAACTTCGTTTTTAAATCTCCTTATATTGGTAGATGGTTCGTTCTCAGTTAAAGTGCCTCATTTGGAGTGCAACGCATTTTCTCTTGAATGTTAATAATCGTGAATGAGCTCCTTGAAAAGGTCGGAATTCTTCATTTCTATCAACACATTCGGATTCAACACCCTTTAAAACCCCCTCTACACAAATTTTTAGTTCGAAAATCTGCATAATTACGTGGAGAACTGTTTTAGAAATGTTGAAGATTTTGAACTGAAAGCGGAGGCGTTGAGTAGTTGAGCACAGAGCCTGAATAATAAATCTGAACGGAATTGGAATAAAACTCTCAGCCTGGTTCGATTTTTGAATAACCTTCTTTGATGATAACCTCAATGCTCGATTTTTTGAATGATCTTCTCTGATGACTACCCCGATTCTCAATTTTCGAGGTCGGCTATTCGCGTTGCAAAGTTGGCTACCTTGCATAGATGCGAGAGAGAGCAATCGTCAGCCAATCAAAAGATGACGAAGCAGCCCACGTCATGTACCCCCTCCAGCCCTATAAATAATAGAGACGGACTTTCCGCAATGTTAACCAATTTTCGTAACTTTTTAAGCGTGACCTTTCCAGGAAAAAAAAATTTAATACAACATTCAAGGAGCTCATTGGGCCATTAAAGGCTTAAAGAATAAGACAGCTCCTGGATATGATTTGATAGCAGCAGATTTGATCAAGAACATCTCCAAGAGTAAAGCGTTCCTCCTGAACTTGTACAACGCCCTCCACTGTGTCATAGTTGATCTGAAGGCCGGCAAACCTCAGCAAGACCCGGCCAGCTATCGGCCAATCACTTTGTTACCTCTTCTCGCCTTCCAAAGAGATCCGAAGCGATTTGATTTAGATCCAGATATCGATATCTGGATAAACGAGTAGGCGAAGTATCGTTTAAAATCTACGATATCACAGTATATCGATATCATAATATGATATATACTTATTATAACGATGTCGCCCGTTTCGAACGAGACGGGGGAAATGAAAATGATCAGTTGCCGGGCTGAGTAGGTGTAGTTATAGACGAACATAGATCACATTGCAAAAGATTGACACATCACTGGGGAAGCATCAATGGGAAAATTATGCACCACCGGCATCATCATCACCATAATGAAAGAGTAAAGATCCCATTGATGTGGAAAAAGAAAAAAAACCAATGTCTAAACTCGCCCGAAGGAAAGGTATGCAGTTAGATCAGTGTTTATAGCCAGTGTTTATAGTGGGCTTTAATAGCTCCGAAGGTCTCAGAAGGTGACAAAGGGACGTCGAGCCCCCTCCAAACAATGGCGCCCATTGTTTTGGGAGATCCAACAACGAGATAAATTCCTTTTCGCCGGGTGAGATGCAAACGTTAATCAAAGAGGATTAATTATGGCCGGCAATACAGCAAATACAATGTTCTAACGAGCGTGCATAGCTGGTTAACGATTAAAGGGCCTCCCAAACGGCGAGCTGATGGATCGCTGCCCGTTGTAGGCAAAACGATCGAAGCAGCTTTCAAGGGAACCTGCTGTGTAATGAAGCTGTACGGCTTCTGCGATATTCATTTGATATCTTTCAAAGATATATACGGTAATTCTGAAGTCGAATCAAGTTTTGATGAGACTTTATATAGTCCTATAGGAGCACCCTGTAGAACGGATGTGAAGGGTGTAAGGAACTAACTACCTATATTCGACATCGACTCCATCTCTTCTCATGATTCAGAGAATCTCATCTAAAATTCACCAGTTTTTCTCGTTGACACAAACGCTAAAAGGCCATCAATAACAAGACACCCGCAATCTCGTATGTATTTAATCGCAAATTAGAATCTGATGGCGAGAGACTCGCTACCGTGAAATTAATATTAATTCCGCGTCACGATCCAACTGCGATCAGAACACAAGCTCGCTCTCCCGTACCTGTTTATCTAATTAGCGTCTCGGATAGGTACGTGTTCACCTAATAGTCACCCGACGAGTTGAAGATTGAGTTCTACTTTGGTGGCGAACCGATTCATTTCTGGATCAAGGGCGCCACTCCTGAACTGCACCTTACGAGTGAATTAATTAATTTATAACTTTTTATTCTTTTTTTGAGTTTTAAATACGTTCAAGAAGGAATGCAAAAGCTATTAACTGAAATAGTTCTGTAGGCAGAGGAAAAATGCAGCAAACACCATATAGTTTATTATCATCTGATGTAGGAAAACGTGCCATAATTTTTAATTTATTTAAATTAAATCATTTTTAAATGTAAAGATGAATAAATGGACAAATTTCCCCGTTCAATGTTTGGAGAGATTTGGGACCCTTAAAAATCGATTATGCATCTATAATTTCTCGGAAAATTACACCTCATGGACCTCCTTTTACCTGTTTAAAACATTAAATGTTTTATCAAATTTTGACCTCATAACACCTCCTTTAACATCCTTTAAAAGCTCCATTTGTAGTCTCACGAATGCTCCATAGATCCCCACGGCGAAATCCGATGGTTCGGGTAGTCATCACTTCCGCCCAAATCCTCTGCCAACCCTCATAAAACCCCGGGACCAACAAATCGACCCCTTTATCCGACGATCACGGATATTAGTCCAGGAGAACACACAGCAGTAGGCTGAAATCCTCCTTGACAAAATTCAACCACTTCACCAAAACGGTCTCTATCCTGTGCGAGCTGTAAAAGATCAGTTGCTCTACTACAGTAATTCCTGTTCATTGACTAATGTTCAGCAGTGTTGGCCCACTCCTCTGCGCAAAGCAATCGTTTCCATCATGACGGTCTGCAGCAGTTCGTATTTCGTGTTCATCATAATGTGGCCCAGACGTGAAATTGTTGTGCTGCAGATTCTAGTTGTTCCACAGACACGCGCCGTCCATGGATCGTCAACATTCTCCGGATCAACCACATCTCAAACGCCTCAACCCAGTTTGATGCCTGCAGTCTCATACATGAAAACATGAACATGACTGCCATACATCAAAATGCTCAAAGGCTTCTATGTTTGTCCTGAGATGGGTGTTCAAGGTTCGAGGTGATCTGCTTGTGCTAAATGGCCGGCCCCATGGTCTTGGGGAAAACGATGACCCTGCTAGAGAAACCTGCTCCCTGTGTAACCTTGGCGAGAGAGAAGATATGATGCATTTCATCGCGCGTTGCCCCATCCTCGGCGAGTTTCGTGTGGCCAGCTTCGGCAGAGCAAGGCTAGTGTGGGAAGAAGTTATGACGGTGCTGAATGGTACTAACTGGCTCCCTTTGGCGAACTATTGTGAAGCTGCATGGGGTTATAGATTGGGTTTGGTGGCCGAGTTTAACTGGTCCTGGGTTTGAATCCCAGGAGCTCAACCATAAAGTCGTCGAAATTGGCCTGAGCATTGTAATCTCTCCCACATGCACTATCCAATGACCCCCCTTCATAATTTAAAGTTTTATAGAATGTTTCTAGAATGTTGTTAGAATCGTACTAGTCAACTTAGAGTTAAGACTAGGCGTAGACCTCTGACAGACGGGCATAGCCCATAGTCATAGTCGTGTAAATTCTCTACTTATACTAACCATTGTTCTTAGTCAATAAACACGTTTTTCATTCATTCATTCATTTATTCACATCAAAATGCTCAAGAGGCTGAATCATAACTGCCGCAGTGCTTGCTCTTTTTCGGACCAGCCTAGGATACAGCCAATGAGCTTGGTCTTTGTCACGTACATCCTCAGGCCAAATTGGCTGCTCGCTGCCTCCAATCGATTAGTGCTTGGTATGTGCGCCAGAAGAACGGTAAGGACGGAGGACTGACTGATCACAGGCCTACTTTGAAGCTGTTGGAAGTGCACGGTCTAACGCCTGGGTCCAATGGGCGGAGGTAATGATTCTCTCCCCTGCTGTTTCCGCAAGTACGTAACGCGTCACGGATAAGGGCGGAGATGTTAATCGCCCGATGGTTCTGGGATTCCCAAAATCGGACTCTACGTCCAAAAATACTTCAAAAACTACACCTACTTCTTCCCCATAGCCGAAACCCATCAAAAACCCCTCCCGAAGCCCGATTTAAGCCCCACTGAGCCTCACGGGTTTAAGTGATCGGGCTGAAATTCTTGCGGGCACAACAATTAGATGGTTAATCGCTGAACTAAATTAGGCGTCTTTCGGAAGAAAAAGGCCGGGATTGTATTAGTCTTTAATGAGAATTTGTGGTATAGATTACAGCGTCAAGCTTTCGGGATTAGCTGGGATCCCTTCTTCAGGACCTACAACATGCCAGGTCGTCGCATGTCGCATGGCGAAATCATCGCCCCTACACACAAAAATTAAGGGGTGAACGGATTTTTTTGACCTCGGATTCGGATTCGGCGTCGAAAAATACATAGGAATACCATAGTCAGACCCCCGGATCAGAATTTTTTTTTTTTTTTTTTTTTTTTTTTTTGTGGGCTGTGAACAACTTGTGAGTGCTCTTTTTTTTCTTTCTGTGTGGCTATGACGAAAGTGTGCATGGCGTCGGTATTGTCTTTCACCGCCAGCATCATTGCTACAATGGTTTCTGGCTCAAAGTCTTCGATCTCCTCCATCTAGCCACTCTGTAACCTCTGCCAGCGGAGGCACACAAAGAAGGTGTGATGGGTGTAGTCTTTAAATACCTACTATAAATAGGAATTCCTATCTTTTTAGATATTTTCAGGTAGCCATGGCCTGTGAGGAACTGGGTGAGATTATCAATCTGATTGAGAACGAGTGATTACCGTAATTACCGCAGAACTAATGGCAATCAGTTGGAAGGCCAACACCTTTGTTTTTTGCCATTTTGAGAAAACTCCTCTCACTTTGATCGTCTATATCTCGAGTAATATGAGGCTTGAAGAAATCGTTCATTTGTTCAAAATTGTAGGAAATTTTATATTCTATAACTTCAACTATGAACGTTTTGCTCGAAAACTCCTTACTTTCGGAGTTACGTGCGAAAAAAACAAAAACAGTCCGAAAATGTTGAAGTTCTTCGGCCTCCCCGAGTTAGCAGAGGGTCTTTGAAGTGGATACCGTGTCAGAGTCATCCCACAGCACCCCCAAATAACCTGTAAACGATCCAATGAGTTCTGTTTTTTTTTTTTTTTTTTTTTTTTTCACACAAAAGAACAACAAACAAAATCAAACGAAGAATGATAAATCGATTTCAGAGTGTGAGAAACTCCGTGATGATAATGACACAACGTGTCATTGTCGACATGGTCGTTGCAGTCGCACTCTTCGAAAGTGTCATTCACATAATCAGCAGAGTGAAATGACCAATCGACTGTATAATGCAGCGAATCTCGTTATGTTTTATCATTTAAATTGGCAATTAGCCGCGATGAGCGATTCGTTTGATTAGCAACCAATTAGAGGTTGAATGGCGACCGTTAAAATAGCCTAAGAATGAAACGAGAGCGTTGTATTTGTTCCAAATCAAACAAGAATTGACATCTTCCGGACCGTGACAAAACGACGAGCTCGCGGAGATAATAAGATGGCTAGACGTCGATAATGTGATGAATGAGTTACAAACCCTAACAAAACCAGCGTTAATCCAACTAGATCAAGTCGATGACGCGTCCAATATAAATCTTGATCCGCGTATCAATTCCGGGCGATCCGAAGGACTAAGACACAAAGGTAATTTAATCAATACAACTTTCCATTGTAATGAATGTCTATTGTAACCGGTTTTGTGATCACCCAGTAGCCGACTAGCTGTACATTGCGCCATAGGAATATACCCGAGGCACGAACAATATATCTCTACGGCTCATTGGAGGAGGTTCTTCGGAAGTTCAATCAGAGCCGACCAGACCAACGTGTGATGGTCTTTTCATCAACTCCGGACAATCCCGGTGAAGGTCGCATTCCTAACGCAGAGATGGAACTTTCTCTAATCTCCCATCAACACGATGTCAATAGGCAATTAGGAGGGTGGGAGGGGGGGATCCACCATGACCGTAACTATAGTGGACTGCAAACAATAGATTATTTAACATTTTCGAATTTTGGGCAAAAAAATCGATTAAAATTGAAAATAAGACTAAAAAACTCAGTCCCTCTGGTCTCCTCTGACCCCCAGATGCTGTTTGCTTGAAGCCTACGGCTAAAATTCAAGAAACATGGAACATGCTTTTTAAGCTAATACTAGCACTCAGACATAAGGCCTCGCTTCACCACTTTCTCGGTTGGGAGAGCCTCGCTTCGCTCGTCCAAGTGACAGTCGCTCAATGCGCGAAATTTAACGGGCGTAAAACTGGCCGGGGAATAGAGAGAGAAATCGTCTTCCCACACACCAGAATATATTCGAAATTAGCGTAGAATGAGCCTTATCCCAAAACTGCCCCCCCCCCCCCCCCCAGTTTCCCCGCCCCTCCACCTTTCCAAGGTCCCTGGCCACCCTCCCAAGACGCGCGCGCGATTTCAAAAAATCGTTCAAATTGAACTCACCGTCAAAATTCGCTCGTCAGAATGAGTTTTTTCGGGATTTCATATTAAAATTCGGATCTCTAGGTAGGATAAGGAGAAAACGTCAAATCAAACAGACCATTAACGACCGAAGAATTAGAAAAAAATGAGTTTCGAACTCTCGCGCGCCAAAACCCGCGAGATCGCCGAACTAGTAGCCTAACGTACAACAGGAGAGGACGTCGAACGAGTGAGTCCGCAGAACTAGTGGCCTAACTTTAGGTCAAGTGAGATCGCCGAACTAGTAGCCAAACGTACGACAGGAGAGGACGTCGAACTAGTGGCCTAACGGTAAGACAAGTGTGGACTCCAAACTAGGTAAGACGAGTGAGTCCACCGAACTAGTGGCCTGACGGTAAGACGAGCGAGTCCGCCGGACTAGTGGCCGAACAGTGGCCGAACAGTACTTCAAGTGAGATCGCCGAACTAGTGGCCTAACGGTAAGACAAGTGAGTCCGCAGAACTAGTGGCCTGACGGTAAGAAGAGTGAGTCCGCCAAACTAGTGGGCTGACTATGAGACACCTGACAATCCCGAACTAGTGGCCTAACGGTAAGACGAGTGAGTCCGCCGAACTAGTGGCTTGACGATAAGACGAGCGAGTCCACCGAACTAGTGGCCTAACGTTTTTTAGGAGATAGCTCACAGCTAAAGCATGTTCCAAAACAGTGCCAATATGGTAGGTGGGGCATGAAGTTCGCTGTAAAGTGTTTTTGGAAAAACCTCTAGAAAAAAACTGCAAATCTATCTCTGTCATTATTGCTCTTTGATAGATACCTATGTAATTAACCAGACCTATATCTGGTTCATAATTAACAATTAATTTTCTCACAATTATTTTGCAAAAATTAATTCTGTCATTAAAAAAATATTTTTGAAAAAATAAAAAGAAAACTTTTTTTCTACCTACAATGTTTGTACAAAAATATAATATGTGGGACCTCGAAAAAAAATTGATTTTGCCCCCAAAATTACTCAGAGAACGACACCTTAACTTCCTGGGATCCTTTATAAACCCCATTCGTAGCCCCATAAAAGCCCAATTGATCCCCGCGGTGTGATCGGATCGTTCTGGGACCCCAAAAAATGAATTCTACGCACAAAAATACTTCGTAAACGACACCTAAACCGACCCCATACCCGAAGCCGTTCAAAAAAGTCCTCTCGTAGTCTTTTTTAGCCCCGCGGGTTTGAGTGATCGGGCTGAAAACCTTGCGGGCCCAACTAGATGGTAAACCGAGTATTTTGTCAACATTTCAGACTTTAAAAAAATGCATAATGCCCAAAATGGTTCGGGCGGCCGACGGTCATTTCGTTTTTGAAATTTAGATCTCTTGAAATGTATAATGTCAAGTTTTGAGGCCGATCAGCTTTTCACCTCTGTCGCGATTACATAATTATGTGTACTAATCCAAGAATAATAAACCAAAAGCTCTATTAAATAGAATACATAATTACAAGTTTTGTAGTTTGGATGGTACCCACTCATTTCGTCTACTTATTATCTTTGAAATGAATGTAAAACCCATTGAGTTCTGGCTTAAATAATAATTGAAGAGTCCAGGGGGAAAACCCCGTCATTGATAGGTACGAAGCTGATTTTGAGAAAAATGAATTTTAAAGTTTACCAACTAACAGAAACTTCAAAAACGATTTTAAAAATACAAAAAATGTTTTATTTGAACCATCAACTATGCAGATTCACAATATGTTTCCCGAATAACCATTTCTCGAAATATTAAATGATATTTTATACATAATTCTGAACTTATAATGCGAATTTTAACCCTCTTTTACTCCTAAACCAAACAATGGAGAAAATAAAGTATTTTGAAGAATGCAAAACGTATGTTTCCATAATATCCACAAAATACCAAAAAAAAAAATTGCTTTGTACAATAATTGTATACAAATTATTTGTACACTGTGTATTAGGTTTTACAAAACATTAACCAAAAAAACCAAAAAAAAAAAAAAAAAAAAACCGGATTTTACGAACGAAAACTACGATTCAAAAACGCTGCAAATTTTACTCAAGGGTTTATTATTCTTTAATATAGGTAGGTTACTTGTGCAAAAATTATTTCTGTGTCAATGGAAAAAATTTTGGAAAAAAAATGTTTTTTGGATCTTCTTTTTTCAAACAAAATTTTTCAAAAATTTTTTTTTTACTCGAAAAATATTTAACCTCCTGGGATCCTTCAAAAATCCCATTTTTACCACCATGAAATCCCTATAGATCGCCACAGTGAAATCGAATCGTTCCGGGACTTCGAAAACGACACCTAGCTCGACCCCATAGCTAAAAGCCTTCAAAAACCCCTTCTCATAGCCCCATTTTAGCCCCATAGCGCCCCACGGGTTTGAGCGATCGGACTGAAAACCTTGCGGGCAGACTAAATGGTAAACCGAGAATTTTGTCAAAATTTCAAATTTTTAAAAACATTCCTACTGCCCAAAACGGCAACACACAAGATGATGAGATAAGGAGGGGCGCACGCCGCAGCGTTGGTTGGAGCCTTGCAATGACGGGGTTCTTCCCTGCACGCGCTGTCGATGACGGGGGTTTTCCCCAATACTGCTAATATTCAACCCAATATTTCGCTAAGATGATGGGGTTGTTCTCCAAAACGGAGGGCTTCGTCGGATTCTACGCCTCAAAATCCTTTAGAAACCACTTCGTACCTGATTCACCCCAAAATGTCGATGACAGGGTTTTTCCCCTGGACTCTTCAATTATTGAATAATAATTATTATTCAAGCCGTAATTATAATTACGGCTTGAATAATAATAATTGAATAATTAATTTTAAATAAATTATTCAACTTTAACTTCGCTTAAAAAATTGAATAAACACTCGATATACTCCTAACTTGACTTCGTTTCTTCACCCCACTCGAGATAACAAACGCAGGGTCATTGACGCAGCTTCTGGTCACGTTCAGGGCGAAATACATTGAGCAGCGTGGAAAAGTGAAATGGAAAGCGAGCAAGAGGTCGAAGTTCATTCATCACGAGGACGAAAATCAGACAGATCTGTGAAATGAACGGCACTCCGTACCGCAGAAGGATAATTGCCCTCGCGGGGTGCGGGCTGAAGGACCGATTGATTGCGAATTACTACACCGACCCCGGCGCTTAGTTAGAGGTCTCCATCATCACGTAGTTTTACGATCTGTCCGCGTGGAAAGTTGCGGGGAACGTGAACGACGAAGTGTCAATCGGATGATTTCCTACCCGGTGAGTAAGTAACGTCGAACATGCGCGGGGAAAATTACACGACGTCGTCTCACGCTCGATGACAACCTGACTGGTGCTATAATCACAACAGAATGGTTTTCTCTTTCATAGGCAAACCTTCCGTACCACACCGACCCAATGTGCACATCTCTTCCCATCTCTTCCGCCTGCTTCAGCAACAGTTTGGGCAGAAACTAATTCCGAAACTAAAATAGTTGGCTTTCACAAACTAATGAACTGTTAGTTTTTGACTAAAACGTTTAGTTTCAGAAGTGAATATTCGAAGCAGTGGCGGGCTGGAGCAAAATAAATTAATGCTCCGACGGGCTTATCAACCCCACTGTCTCGGGACTGGAGATTTCGGGTTTGTGAAATTTACCAATCAGAGAGCGAGAAATTAGGCGGGAAGAGCTGCCTCAACTTCATGCTCCTCCGCGGTTTGCAATGCATTCTTTCCGATTTATTCCCCTCACATTCACAAACATTCAGAGCCCTGCAAGAGTTTTATTGGCAAATAACATCCGACATTACTTAATTTATGACAATTTTTCATAATTTTGAGCTAAAAATCACTGTTGGGCTAGGTATTAAAAAAAAAAAAAAAAAAAAAATACACATTTTACTCATGGGTTTATTTTTCTTTGTTACTGGTTAATAGTGCGAAAATTAATTTTGGGTCATTGAGAAAAAATTTCTCAACAAAGTAACTAGGTACAGGTATTACCCAATAAATATTATGAATAAGAAAACATAGTTTTTCTGTACATTGTTTGGTTAGATGTGGGACCTCGAAAAATAGATTATGCGTAGGGTGACCAAACGTCCCCTTTTCTGAAGAGATTGCCAAAACGTCCCTCTGGACGATCATCTCATCACCAACCAACAGACTTTTCATAATGTTGTGAAGAACCAGGACACAGAAATGTGAAAGTAGAAGAAGAAGATGATCGTCTTATCAATAACGCACCCAATCACTATCACTCATTCATCCTAGTGGGCCACTAGTGTTGCCAAATCAGGGGTTTACCCCCAGACTTAGGTTTTTTTTGTAAAGGTGGAAATTTCTTCGAGGCGCCAAAGCCCGTTTAAGGGGTCGAAAAAATTACGAAAAAATACCAGCCGTATAGATCAGACCTGGAGGAAGACGTCGGTAAAATCGTAATTCGGAAATTCGCCCGGGAAATTCGCCGGAAATTCGTCGAAAAATCGTCTTTCTCGCGTTTGTCCCACGTTTTTTCGGGTTCAAAAATACCCAGTAAGGAGCCATTTTTTGGGTATGGTATCCGCGAGCCAAATGCGCGCCAAAATATGGCCAATCCGATTCCGAAGTCGGATTTTAAAAAAACCGAGGGGGAGGGGGCGATTTCACGGTGAGAAGACAATTGGATCGTTTTAATTCGCGCGGGGCCAGGGATCTTAGAAAACGGAGGGTCCAGGGAACTGTGATAGATGGAGAGGCCTTTATTTAAAAAAAGTTGAATTGAATTAAAAATAATAATTTCCTAAACGGTAAGCCCTAAAAATACGCCGATTTTCGAAAAATCGTCTTTCTCGCGTTTGTCCCACGTTTTTTCGGGTTCAAAAATACCCAGTAAGGAGCCATTTTTTGGGTATGGTATCCGCGAACCAAATGCGCGCCAAAATATGGCCAATCCGATTCCGAAGTCGGATTTTAAAAAAACCGAGGGGGAGGGGGCGATTTCACGGTGAGAAGACAATTGGATCGTTTTAATTCGCGGGGCCAGGGAAAATTCGTCGAAAAATCGTCTTTCTCCCGTTTGTCCTACGTTTTCCACTTTCAACTCGCACCAAAGCCCGTTTAAGGGGTCGAAAAAATTACGAAAAAATACCAGCCGTATAGATCAGACCTGGAGGAAGACGTCGGTCAAATCGTAATTCGGAAATTCGCCCGGGAAATTCGCCGGAAATTCGTCGAACAATCGTCTTTCTCGCGTTTGTCCCACGTTTTTCGGGTTCAAAAATACCCAGTAAGGAGCCATTTTTTGGGTATGGTATCCGCGAGCCAAATGCGCGCCAAAATATGGCCAATCCGATTCCGAAGTCGGATTTTAAAAAAACCGAGGGGGAGGGGGCGATTTCATGGTGAGAAGACAATTGGATCGTTTTAATTCGCGCGGGGCCAGGGATCTTAGAAAACGGAGGGTCCAGGGAACTGTGATAGATGGAGAGGCCTTTATTTAAAAAAAGTTGAATTGAATTAAAAATAATAATATCCTCAACGGTAAGCCCTAAAAATACGCCGATTTTTTCTATCGTCTCTGCTACGAATAGGAGGGGCCGAGCGGAGCGAGGCCTTATGTCTGAGTAGGGGTTTGAACGTGTCCATCGATGCTACGCACCCCACAGGCGGCAATACACCCCACTAGGGGAGCGAGCGAAGCGAGCCAGAGAGACTAGTTTAATATAACATAGTGAAAGTAGTAGAACGTACGCGTAGGGAATTCTTCATTAAGGTCTGATGGTCTCTGTTTGAAGTAGGTCGAACCCTTGTCAGTCCCTACTGTTGTCCCAACCATCATCCTAATTTTGTCAAATACGATAAAGTTTTGAGGCACTTTTCGAGGTCGTGGTCGGAGTCGTAAGTTTGAAGAGCCGCAGCAATATTCAGGTCTCGTTGGACGGATGCACCTTTTCTTTTGTTTCCCCTAAAGCCTAGATCACCTCTCATGATTTTCCCTTGTACCTCCTGTGCATCTTCTTTTAATTTTAGGAGCAAAAAAGGGACGTTTGGGGTATTTATACCCACTGCTTGGTTGAATTTTGAGTGCCACCCCTAGGGCCATGGAGAGAAAATCCGGGCCCGGGGGCAAAATTCATCGGGCCCCCTAAAAAAAAAAAAAAAAAAAAAGGTATGAAAATTCATCGGGCCCCCTAAAAAAAAAAGGTATGAACATTTTTCCTATATTGATCTGCCCTTTTCCCATTTTGCCTCTCCTACCCCCTTTTTTTTACGAGAAAAAAAAAAATTCTCAAGAAAATCCGGGCCCTCCTACGAAGGCCAGGCCCGGGGGCAACGGGTCCAGTGCCCCCCCCCCCCTCTCTCTACGGGGCTGGGGGGTTATTAGAACAAATTTTGGGTTATTAGAACAAATTTTGTTCTATGGCGATGGCCACACGCAACGATCAGATTTCGCATCAGTGAAATCTGATCGTTGCGGGATACCAAAAAATGGATTCTACGTCCAAAAATACTTCGAAAACGACACCTGACTCGATCCCATAGCCAAAAGCCTTCAAAAAAAGCCCTCCCGTAGCCCCATTATAGCCCCATAGCGCCCCACGGGTTTGGGCGATCGAGCTGAAAACTTTGCGGACACAAATGGATGGTAAAGTGAGTATTTTGTCAAAATTTCAGATTAAAAAAAAAAATCCTTTGCCACAACGGCTCAAACGGCGGGCGGACATTTCGTTTTAGGTCTTGACCTCTTGGAACGAATATCTAATGTCTAATCCTATGTCTTATTTTGAGGCCGATCAGAATTTTCGACCTCCGTCGCGATTACATAGGTGTACTTATTATTCCAAGAATAACAAACCAAAGTAGGATCTTTTTTCGAAATTGGCTCATCCCCCTTTTAAAGAGTAACGCTAAGAAAACTCAACAACTCCATGTGCGCCGCTTCTCTCTCCAAGACTTAGTGACTTTTTACTCCAGACCGGCCTAACGTCCATCGTTGAATAATAACTCTCTTTTTTCCACACAGAAGAAGAGGGCCGAGCGAATGAAGTGTATAAATAGAGGCTATCAATTGTATCACCTACAACGAACGAGCTTTGTAACCTGGTGAGTACAACCTCGTAAAATGAAAACAGGGAGGGTGTGAAATACGAAGAAAAATGCTTCACGAGGGGGCCTCCCGGCTGTAACATTTTATGGGGAACGGAAAATGTAAATCTATTGTAAAAGATTGGAACCCGTAACTTTGGTAGATTCATCGGCATCAAACTCGGGTTGAAGAGGACGAGCTTGATGGATGGCTTTATGTTAATTAATGAGCCGTTTCATCTTACTTGAACGAGCTCGTCGGGGTTCCTCAAACTGCCGAAAGGGTCGCCTTCAAAATAAATCACGTGGCCCTTAGAACTAACTCTGGCAAACGATACCTGGTCGGACGCTAATTACTGTGATCGTGAAATGGGGTGGTCCGAAAATGACACGAGTTGTAGGGATGGGCCGGTAAAATTTACTGTGTGAGGGTTTAAATTCAATTTTGGAATAATGCACCTAAGTAATCGCGACGGAGGTAGAACATTTTGATCGGCCTCAGAATTTGACGTTATCCGTTTCAAGATGTGTGGAGTCCAAAAAACGAAATGGCCGTCCGCCGTCCGGGCCGTTTTGGGGGGCACATTCGTTTTCCCTCCTGGAAAGCCATTAACTTTGAGAGCGGCTTAGGAACATGTTAGGTTTCCCTCCCGGTGGCCCGGGGTCGGCTTTCAGAAATCTTAGGTTTCCCTCCCAGCAATGACTGAATTTGCATGGCGAGGATTTTCTGACGGGTCAACGTACGTTTGTCTTTACTTCAGTGCGGGATGTGCCTACTGTTGATGTGAACATACATCTCGTTCTGAAATTTCAACAGCACGTCGGCAAATGAAAATATGTTGGGGTGAGTGTTGGTGAAATTTTCGCCAAGGTGGGCGTGAAACGAGTCGCAGCAGGGGGTTTCCAGCTTTAACACCGACGTAGTTGGCCTGTAAATATTGCACAAATTTTGTAGCCCCACTACAACGTCCGGGTTTTTCCGAAGTCAACTCGCGGAAAGTGGAGGGCACATCAGCAGGTGGCAAGAATATCAGCCCAAAGAATTTTATCAGCCACTGGCCCACCACTGTTTTTTGTTTGTACTCCGTGCTCAAACCGAACCTCTGTATGGCTCGCCACCATGCCTGACAGAGATGGAAGCGACACACAAACAAACGAGCACTAGACCAAGTGACTGCACATGCATTTTGTATCCCCTTTTCCATAGCTGTTACCACAACGTCTGGGTTGAAATTTACATTGAGATGGGAACATTTTATGTCAGTGATAGCACCCAAGACTTGAACGTAAGTGTCCTCTCGCTTGTCGGGCAATAGTGCAAAAGCAAGCGGAATGTAGTTCCCGTTGAAATATCCATGAATGGAAAACAGTTGGAGGAAAAACTTGGCCCAGTATTTTAAAGTTCCATCCATGTAAACAGTACGGACTTCACACAACACTGTCAAGCTTTGAACAGTTCCAAATACTACTATGTCGACCGAACGTATAGCCTTCCATGAGAAAATTTTCGCAGCCTCGTTTGCTGGTGACATTTTGGAGCGATAGCATTGTTGTGGGACGCACGTGTAATCGGCTGGGAGGGAAACCTAACTTTTGACCTGTGGCCGACTTCCCTCCGAGGAGGGAAACGCTTCGATAAGCCGCTTCTCGGACGTCTCGACTGCTAATGACCACTAATGGCTTTCCGGGAGGGAAAACGAACCTGCCCGTTTTGGGCAGTGGAACTTTTTAAAAATCTGAAATTTTGACAAAATACCTACTCGGTTTACCATCTAGTTGTGCCCGCAAGGTTTTCAGCCCGATTTTCCAAACCCGAAGGGCGCTATGGGACTAAAATGCATTTGCTCCATGGGGCAAAGGGAGGGGTTTTTGAAGGTTTTTGGCTATGGGGTGGAGTTAGGTGTCGTTTATGAAGTATTTTTGGACGTAGAATCAATTTTTGGGGTTCCCAGATTCGTCGGATTTCAACGAGTGGATCTAAGTAACAAGCGCCTTAGCGTCTTTCATGAGGCTTTTGAAGGATGCCGGGATATAGAATGAGGTGTCGTTTCCCGAGTAATTTCGGGCGTATAATCCATTTTTTGGGGTCCCACATCCGTCCACAAACTTCACAAGAAAATAAATGAAACGTTTTCAAATACTCAATTGAATTACATACTTTTACCAATTGATGGTTAAACTAGGGGGCTACGCAAGCCAACCCCCCCACCTGGCCACACACCCAACAACTCGTTTTCCCATATTGTGTAGTTTTTCTTAAAAAAAAAAATACAGGTTTTTTGTTTCTTGGTGTTGGTGGGGGGGGGTTGTGGGAAACACCCGTCGGACACCCCTTGGCCCACTTCATCGCAATATCCTGTCAACTGCTACAGCCCCGTTTTGGTTTATTATTCTTGGAATAATACACCTATGTTTTCGCGACGGGGGACTCCGATCGGCCTCAAAATTTGACATTATCCGTTTCAAGAGGTCTAGATTCCAAAACCGAAATGTCCGTCCGCCGTCCGGGCCGTTTTGGGGAGTAGGAATTTTTTGAAAATCAGAAATTTTGACAAAATGCTCGGTTTACTATCTAGTCCATCTAGTTGTGTCCGCAAGGTTTTCAGCCCGATCGCCCAAATTTTCCCGCTATGGGGCTAAAATTGGGCTACGGGAGGATTTTTTTTTAAGGCTTTTGGCTATGGGATCGAGTCAGGTGTCGTTTTCGAAGTATTTTTGAACGTAGAATCCATTTTTTGGGGGTCCCGGAACGATCCGATTTCACTGTGGCGATCTATAGGGTTTTCGTGGGGCTACAAATCGGATTTTTGATAGATCCCAAGAGGTCAAATTTTTTTCAAGTAAAACAACAAAAATTTTGAAAAAAATAAATTTAAAAAAATAAAAAAATCATTTTTTTTTCTAAAATTTTTTTCATTTACACGGAATTAGGTTTCTGCACAAGTAACCTATATCAAAGAATAATAAACCCTTGAGTCAAATTTGCAGCGTTTTGACATTAAATGTAGAAATTAGCTATAGCAAAGACATAAAATTTTTATGTCTTTGCTATAGCTAACGGAAACGTACAACCAAGCCGTTGCTAGGGAAATGAAACTTCTTTCAAGGGGTATATTAGCTGAGTGGCTCGAAAAGCTAATTTCTATGCTTTACACTCTAGGAAGCTGTAATTTCGTATGTAGACTCTTTAGGACATTAAATGTACCAATGGGTAAATATTACTTGACGATGCCCAGGGTCTGGATCAGCTGAGTGGCTCTTAAAGTTAATTTCTATGCTTTACACTCAATTGTAATTCGTAGCAAGAGGGGAGTACAGAAGAGGAAAAGGGGAGGGAAGGAGAAAGGGTAGGAAATCGGGGGGGGGGGGGGGGACTAAAGACATAAAATGTCCCAATGTGTTGCAGACTTGTATGCAAGCGTTTCTTGCTCAAATACTCGCTTAGTCCATTTAAATCTCAACTCAACTCAACTCAACTCAACTCAAAATCGTTCGGCTGGTTCACAATTTTTCTTCCCCTTAACAGATAACATCTCATTCTCCCCGGCTAAAAACTCATTTGTAGTTCAGCCACCCCAGAGCTCTATGAAACTCTAGTTCAAGAACAAACTCGCCAAAACGATGCCGAATCTACAAGCTAACGAGTTCCAACTCACATTTTGTCTCCACTTTTAGAGTTTAGATGCGCCAGGTGGAGCAACTTTATGGTGGTTTCAGACTTCTCTCGCACTAATTATGCTCGAGAAACACGATTTTTTTTTTCGAGACCAATTTCAGATTTTTTCGACATTGAAATAGTATCAATTTTTGGATAATTTATATCAAAGATTAATAAACCCTTGTGTAAAATTTGCAGTGTTTTTTCATGTCTCAACTCTCAGGCTGGGCTTTCTGGCAACCGTGCATTTGGCCACAGATCGAACCCTTCCCACAAACATGATGTCAAACTAGGTGTTGCGATGTCAAGCTCATAATCCATCTTGTTTGCTCCCAATCAAGCGATAAACTGCCCGAAAGTGGGGGTTTTCTGTCCAATTACTATTTATCTGAGAGAACATCTTTCTGGCGACTTCTGATGAATCAGACGGAGATAGAGCTGTGACCGGGTAAGTCATGATTGTAAGAGTGCACCACGGACTTGCCCTTTACATCAGACTCCCTGCGCTTACTGAGTTCAAGAGAGCGAAGTTCAAGCGGTGAAAGGCCGAAAGGCTCATCTGAAATACCACCCTTTCAAAGCAGAGCCGACAGGTGGAACTACTTCGAATCAATTTGCTACCATTATTGAAGTGGATTGCAACGTCAGTTTCTCCCGTGCATTGTGCCCTTGAAAGAATGACGCCAATCGTGAATCAACACTGAACGCATCGGATCAACATGAATAAACCATGCAATTTTCATCGGTAAAACGCGGAGGAGGCAGGAATAATCTTTTCGGATATTCTTTGTCAGGTTGTGCACACCGAGTGATTTTAGCCTGAACATCAAAATGGTGATGACATGCGAGGAGCGGCGATCACGGCAAGTCCCTGAATGAAATGAAGGATGAACCCCTCGTTCAATAATTCATGGGGTGGGCGGAGGTAATATTGGAAAGGGGAAGGCAGGGGGGGGGGGGTTACGATGATGACACTCGAGATGAGGAAGTGCACTTGTCCGCCGGATCAAGTCTCATCTCCAAGACAACCTTCCACCACCTCCGACACCTTTGATGCCCTCCCAAGTGTTGTGATACGGAGGACGATCGCCAACATGACCCAATTCAATCGACGCACAGTGCAATTGCAATTCAGGGGAAGGAAAATCGAAAAATGAAAGTTAGGTAGGTACAATAAAAACGCTGCAAACTTTACACAAGAGTTTATTATTCTTTGATATAGGTTACTTGTGCAAAAATTATTTCTGTATCAATGGAAATAATTTTTGGGAAAACTTTTTTTTTGATTTTTTTTTTTTAAATTCATTTTTTAAATTTTTTTTTTTCAACAAATTTTTTTTTTAATTCTTTATTTTTTGCTCGAAAAATACCTATGTAACCTTTTGGGATCCGTCAAAAATCTCATTTGTTGCCCCATGAAAGCCCTATAGATCGCAACTTTGAAATCGGATTGTAGCGGTACCCCAAAAAATGGATTCTACGTCCAACAATACATCGAAAACGACACCTAACTCGAAACCGTAGCCAAAAGCCTTCATAAAACCCCTCCTGTAGCTCCATTTTAGCCCCATAGCGCCCCACGGGTTTGGGCGATTGGACTGAAAACGTTGCGGGCACAACTAGATGGTAAACCGAGAATTTTGTCAAAATTTCAGATTAAAAAAAAAAAAAAGCTTACTGCTCAAAACGGCTCGGACGGCGGACGGACATTTCGGATTTAGAATGTAGGCCTCTTGAAACGGATAATGTCAAATTTTGAGGCCGATCGGAGTCGTCGACCTTCGTCGCGTAAACATAGATGTATTATTCCAAGAATAATTAACCAAAAACTGCACAATATGGGAAAACGAGTTGTTGGGTCTGAGGCCAGGCGGGATACGGTCGGGGGTTGGCTGGCGTAGCCAGCAGGGTGTGGCCCCTTAGTCAACATCCTATAGACTATAGGCTATAGTGGGTATGTATACACTTAATTATATGGGTATGTATACACATGTAATTTATACACTTAATCAAGTATGATGATCATCGAATTTCCCTTTTGTTGTAGGGCGTGAGGTTGTGCGGGTTGAGAGGTTATCCTCAGTAATTGCAACTGTTGCTGTTCACACCCTGGCCAGTTTTCACAGGGATAACATCCACTTGACATTGATAGCCATGACAACTAGGGATTGCAATCCCGAACGTTTTTCTGAATCCCGGGATCCCGGGATTTTTCAGAGGCAATCCCGGGATCCCGGGATTAATCCCGGGATTGATGATTTTTGTTTGAACGTGAAAAAATTGATTAAAAACGACGAAAAACTTGTTTATTTACAATAATTGTAAATTATATAAAATATTACTTCTCTCATGAAGGAAAAATTTCACTCATGTACTCAAAAAATGTGCTTTTAGAAATCATAATGTTGGATCTTAGAAAGCACTCAAAGTTGGATCAGCCAATTAATTTGCTTCTTAGCTTTGTCGAAAATAGTCCTGCTACCCAAAAGGCCCTCTCAGCTTCCACGGAGGTCAGTGGGATAGTCCTACGTGTTCTGGTTGTGCTTAAATTGAAGCTGAATCACTGCTCTACAATTTCATTCCTCATAACTTTCCTCGTGGGATGAATATTATAGCCGATATTCCGTACTGAAGAAGGATAAAACCACGATTTCTAACATTTGGGGGAAAATGGTCAATGTTTGAAGAGGGTTAATCTCGGGGCCCATTGGTCCTAGAAAGCTGCCGTTGCGCTCAAATGGTAGCAAATCTTGTCTACTTGAAAATAGTATACAGTGACTTTTTCGTTAGGGCGCACATTTTTGAAGTTAAAAGCCAAGAACTGAAAAAAAAAAAAAAAAAAAAAAAATCCGAAAATTTCGCGGTTTTTCGGGCATCCAGCATTTAGCACAAGGGTTTCGAAGCTGGTACCGTCCCTGAAAACATTTAAAAAAAATTAGAACGTGTCTATTTTTCCGTTCTAAGCCCTCTTTTTTTGTCCGCTGACCGGGCTAACAGGAGATATTAAATATCCACAAATTTTGTATACTAAATTCAAATGGTGGCCTCGGCTGCCTCCATTTTTGAACAGGCTCGTTTCTTTTTTAATTCTGGTCGATAAATCTTTTCGTATTTTCGGCACCGGCACCGGCTGGTTCATAGTTTTCCGAATCCTTTCTTCAGGAGACTTCACAGTTTTCATCTTAGAGCACTTTCACTTTGCCTTCGAATTATTGTCCGTTATTAAAAGATTTTTCCCGACAAGACTTGAGCAATTTACGTACGATGAGCAATTAATTCTCGAACCCCGGGATCCCGGGATTGACTCTACGAATCCCGGGATTTCAAATTGGCAAAAATCGACCGGGATCCCGGGATTGCAATCCCTAATGACAACTCTCTGGACTTTTCTGTTAACAAAATTTTAATTTCATAAATAAATGAATCGCTTCACAAAGAAAGGGCATCAACCGTTGCGAAATAGTAAAAAATAAATAAAAAAAAATTGTCTTCTCATTTCTAGGTCAAAGACGAACGTTGCTTCATTTAAAATGAAACAGCGATAGTCCGACGCTTCCTTCGTGTAGTAGCCTCGTGTTTCGGCGTTTTATAAATGAAGGGAGTCCGGACTGATTTCCGTTTCACTGACTGATTTTGTACAACTTCGGTGATTTCATCCACTTTTTCAATTTATAATTCCATTAAAATGAAGGATTTTATGACAATGTGAATTACATTACCAAAAAAGACCCAAACTTTTCATGAAAAAATTGTTCCACAAAGAATGAGCCTCAGTACAAGACTTTTGAAATTATTGAGAAAAAATATAGTTACCTACCATAACAGTTGTTCATATTTGCTAAAAACATGATGGAAACTTCACACCAACACGTTCTAACAATTAAAATGACCAATCAGTTTTTTTCGATTTCCCAAAAACTTGCTCACAGGACTGATGACCTTTCTCTATGAAGCGATTCAGTTGACAAATCATCAATTTTGATAATTATTGACCAATCTTTGGATGGAACGTCAATCTAACTTCAAAAATTACTTTATACCGACCGAGCGATATAAATAGCATTAAATTTTGATGGACGTATCAGTTTGTAATGAATAATTAAGAGACACATCGTTTCCACAGATGGATTGCATTGTAGCGCATAATATGCGCTCTAGTAAGCGACTATACCTATAGGTACTCCCCCCCCCCTTTGCTCGCTACACTAGCCAACCCCCGACCGTAACCATATGGCCTCTGTTCCAACAACTCGATTTTCCATATTGAGTAGTTTTGGTTTATTATTCTTGGAATAATACACCTATGTTTTCGCGACGCGGGTCGACGACTCCGATCGGCCTCAAAATTTGACATTATCCGTTTCAAGAGGTCTACATTCAAAATCCGAAATGTCCGTCCGCCGTCCGCCGTCCGCCGTACGCCGTCCGCCGTCCGCCGTACGCCGTCCGCCGTCCGCCGTACGCCGTCCGCCGTACGCCGTCCAGGCCGTTTTGGGCAGTAGGAATTTTTTAAAAAATCTGAAATTTTGGCAAAATACTTGGTTTACCATCTAGTTGTGCCCGCAAGGTTTTCAGTCCGATCGCCCAAACCCGTGGGGCGCTATGGGGCTAAAATGGGGCTACAGGAGGGGTGTTTTGAAGGCTTTTAGCTATGGGATCGAGTTAGGTGTCGTTTTCGAAGTATTTTTGGACGTAGAATCCATTTTTGGGGGTCCCGGTACGATCCGATTTCACTGTGGCGTTCTATAGGGCTTTCATGGGGCTAAAAATGGGATTTTTGAAGGATCCCAAGAAATTAAATATTTTTCGAGTAAAAATTAAAGAATTTTTGAAAAAACACATTTTTGAAAAAAAAATCCCCCCAAAAAATTTTTTTTGAAATACAAAAATCCAAAAAAAAATTTTTTTAATTTTTTTTATTGACAGAATTAAATGTCTGTACAAGTAACCTATATCACAGAATAATAAACCCTTGTGTAAAATTTGCAGCGTTTTAGTTTTACTTACGTGGTGAGGGGGGGGGGGGGGAGGCAGCAACGTCAGACACCCCTCGACCCACCGCCATCCCAATATCCTGGTAACTGCTACAGCTCTTTTTTTGACCACGTTTGGATCAACGTTTTGGTGGTTTCATAATTTTCTCGTCATCTACCCGCCAAAACTAAATTACTTACGGTATTTTTTCAAAATTTTTAGAAAAAGTTTAACACCCTGTTCTTCTCCAATTTTGGAGCCCACATGCGCCACCTGGAGCAACTTTTTGATGGGTTCAGACTTTTCTTGTACCTACTATGCTCGCCAAACTGACTTTTTTAAGACCAATTTCACATTTTTCTGACTGCTAGAAGTGCCCTAGAATAAAGATGATTGTGAGTTTTGTAACTCCCGTGCTTATCGGCGTAACTCCCCTGCCCAACCATTTAAAATTGTAATTAAATATTTAACCAATGAACTTTTAGCTCCCCCCCCCCCCCCCCCCCGAGTTACAGCGTACTCAGGGAACGTCTTAGAAGAGAATCATGGGGTAAAAGTTGCATAATATTATTTCCACCTTTCAGAATTGGGAAATGCTACTGGCCAAAAGTGACACTTTAACTGAGAATTATCCCCTCCCAAACGCGCGGCCAGGTTTGGTGTAAAGCAGGGTTCACATCCATGCGGCAATGCGATATGGCATCATTCCGCCATTGCGTTCGGTATGCTGATTGGCTGATGCCAGCGGGTGGGAAGAAGTTAGTTTTGACGGAGAAGCACTTTCGAAGCTGACCTACACAACAGGTTGTTGTGGTCGCCATAGCAACATCAACAAAACACGAATAAACGCGGAACAGCTGTGTGCAACGCAATGACAATAACTGCTGGACGCTTGTGAACGCGGATGCCGGAATCCCCTCCACTGCTCACCACTGCTGACGCGTTCACGCTGACGGATTGCCGCATGGATGTGAACTTTCTACTACGTATTACTAGGAGTAAATAGGGCTATTCGGGACTGCAAACCCTTGTTTTTTTGGATGTATTGGTTAAGATATAGTTTCAACCGTAGGTTGAAGTGTGTCACTAGTACAGGTGGATCTATTTCCACCCTTTGAAATGAACCTGATTGATTCAAATGAGACATTTCATTTTCGCACTCGCTCCCATTGAGCGTCAATAAACAACACAGTTCAAAAGAAACTCCGTCAATAGATTAAATTAACTTCTCAGAAAAGTGATTCCAGTCTATTCGCACTATACCGTTATGATGAGGCTTTCGCTTCCAGTGTGCGCCAACAACTGGTTCATTAGGCTCTGTGAATTGGCCCTGTGAGAGAGTGATCGGGCTGGATAGGGCGAAAATTAAGATTTATACTTTGACAAGGTTAAAAAAACTCGTGGAAGCTTACGGAAAGACGCGCTTGGAATCTACATGCAAGGAGCTCATTATTTCATGTTTAGGACAAATTATTAATTACTGGACATGCAACATGATTGATGTCTCAACGTAAAAGTAAAGACGATGTAACTCATTGAAGATCATCGGAAGCAGGTACAGTTATCTAACGGGGCGGGTTTAGAATGTTGAATTGAAATCCGGAGTTGGCGAGCTTCTTAGGTCAGCGGAGCGTGTAACAGATATAAATATGTGAAAGGTTTGCACAACAGGCGGCCTTCCCGGGTTCCCACAGTTGAAGAAGTGCAATCTGCAGAAGGTGATCTGCAGTGGAGTTCAACATCGACTTGGAGACTGGATGGTGTTTAGGGTTGCCAGAATTTTGTCACCAGTATAATATACTATATTTTGGAATATTTTGGCGAAGATCTAAAAAATATAGGTATATTATTTTCAAGAAAATTATAGTATATAAAATATAGTATTTGAAAGAAAAATATAGTAGGCTATAAAATGTTTCGGCATAATATTATGCACAGGGGAAAAGGGGAGTAAGTCACTCACTTCTAATTTTTCAGAAAACCATTTTCTTTGTCAAAAACGCAATTTTACCTTACGTAAGCACCTTTTAAACAAGCCATCAATTGAATTGAATAGATGAGCGCAACCTTTCTGTTATTACGATATATTTAAAAGCGAGAGAAACTAAGAAACAGTAGGTATCTAGCGACCAAACACATCAAAAATATCCACGTGATGCTCATTACGTAAACAACTGCACCCTAACGACCGATGCGTAAGAAAACCTTATGCCAATCAGGGGTAACGAACGGCTCAGGCTGCAAAAATCGTTTTGGAGTCGTTGGAATCAGCCTGAAAAGCTCATTCCATAGACCCTTGTACCAACGAAATCAGACAAAAACTTTCGTCCCCCTTTTGAGGCCTCCTTAGTTACACATCAGAGATAAACAACTTTCGTCGTGAAGGACCTCCCAAAAACCGATGAAGAGAATGAGGGAGGAAAAATCAAGGTAGCCTATAACCACCCCCCGAACTCGCTGATCACAATGAGACCACCCTCATGAAAATCTGTTGAGCCGCTCGGGCGTGATGCTCTGTACACACACACACACACACCCTCACCCTCTCACACACACACACACACAAAAAAAAAAAAAAAAAAAAAAAACAAGCCATCAATTGAATTGAATAGATGAGCGCAACCTTTTTGTTATTACGATTAAATATTATTTAATGAGCGAGAGAAACTAAGAAACAGCAGGTATCTAGCGACCAAACTATGCCACACAACACATCATCCACGTGATGCTCATTACGTAAACAACTGCACCCTAACGACCGATGCGTAATAAAACCTTATGCCGATCAGAGGTAACGAACGGCTCAGGCTGCAAAAATCGTTTTGGAGTCGTTGGAATCAGCCTAAAAAGCTCATTCCATAGACCCTTGTACCAACGAAATCGGACAAAAACTTTCGTCCCCCTTTTGAGGCCTCCTTAGTTACACATCAGAGATAAACAACTTTCGTCGTGAAGGACCTCCCGAAAACCGATGAAGGGGATGAGGGAGGAAAAATCAAGGTAGCCTATAACCACCCCACGAACTCGCTGATCACAATGAGACCACCCTCATGAAAATCTGTTGAGCCGCTCGGGCGTGATGCTCTGTACACAAAAAAACATACATGTCGAGGAGGTGAGCGCATCTTTCCATTTTTTGGAAAAAGGTTGCGCTAAAAACTAAGGACAGCAAAATGTGCCTTGCGTAGTGTAGAATGTGATACAATTTTAATAATCCCTAAATCCATGGGTTATAGGTTTAAAGGGGGAAAAGGGGGTAACTCCGTGCGTTGGGGTCTCAACACGAGGGTCTACCTGTCCCTAAAAACTGCATAAGGACATATTTTTTTTTGGTTTATTATTCTTGGAATAATACACCTATGTTTTCGCGACGGGGGTCGACGACTCCGATCGGCCTCAAAATTTGACATTATCCGTTTCAAGAGGTCTACATTCAAAATCCGAAATGTCCGTCCGCCGTCCGCCGTCCAGGCCGTTTTGGGCAGTAGGAATTTTTTTAAAAATCTGAAATTTCGGCAAAATACTCGGTTTACCATCTAGTTGTGCCCGCAAGGTTTTCAGTCCGATCGCCCAAACCCGTGGGGCGCTCTGGGGCTAAAATGGGGCTACAGAAGGTGGTTTTTGAAGGCTTTTGGCTATGGGATCGAGTCAGGTGTCGTTTTCGAAGTATTTTTGGACGTAGAATCCATTTTTTGGGGTCCCGGAACGATCCGATTTCACTGTGGCGATCTATAGGGCTTTCATGGGGCTAAAAATTGGATTTTTGAAGGATCCCAAGAAGTTAAATATCTTTCGAGTAAAAATTAAAGAATTTATGAAAAAACACATTTTTGAAAAAAAAATCCCCTCAAGAAATTTTTTTTGAGATATAAAAATCCAAAAAAAATTTTTTTTTTTTAAATTTTTTTTATTGACAGAATTAAATTTATGTACAAGTAACCTATATCAAAGAATAATAAACCCTTGTGTAAAATTTGCAGCGTTTTTTTTTTTTTCATCAAAACGAGTTGATTTACAGGAAAAAGTCAAATGTAAAGTAAACAAGTTACATACAAGTTACTTACAGTTAATGATCAATGTTCATTAAATTTAATAATAATTTAATGAACATTGATCATTAACTGAGAATTTTTTGAACAAACTTATTTTTGTTTTATCTTATTAAAGTAGGTACTTTTTAGCTTTTCCACTGCAAAATTGCATCAAGTGCTGCAGGTCTTCGTACTTTTCCTTGAAAATTGGCAACCTTTTTTTGTGTGCCCTATCTGGGAATTGAAATTCGTTTTCACGAAGCTGCTGAGGTTTCGAGATTTTTTTTTTTTTTCTTTGGTTGTCGGTTTTTCTTTTTCGCTGCAGCGTTTGGAATCACGATTGAGCTGATCCAGGAACCGTTGTAGGTATTTTGATGATTCACAAATCGGGGATGAGTGATCTCCACTTTCAGCTCCCTCAGGCTTCTAGCCTTCGTAGTGTTGTGGGCTTTCTTCCCGTATGGCTGTTGTAAGAAAGTTGTCCAATCTCTGACGTGAGATTTTTCAACATTTGGTTTATTATTCTTGGAATAATACACCTATGTTTTCGCGACGGAGGTCGACGACTCCGATCGGCCTCAAAATTTGACATTATCCGTTTCAAGAGGTCTACATTCAAAATCCGAAATGTCCGTCCGCCATCCGGGCCGTTTTGGGCAGTAGGAATTTTTTAAAAATCTGAAATTTTGGCAAAATACTTGGTTTACCATCTAGTTGTGCCCGCAAGGTTTTCAGTCCGATCGCCCAAACCCGTGGGGCGCTATGGGGCTAAAATGGGGCTACAGGAAGGATGTTTTGAAGGCTTTTAGCTATGGGATCGAGTTAGGTGTCGTTTTCGAAGTATTTTTGGACGTAGAATCCATTTTTGGGAGTCCCGGAACGATCCGATTTCACTGTGGCGTTCTATAGGGCTTTCATGGGGCTAAAAATGGGATTTTTGAAGGATCCCAAGAAGTTAAATATTTTTCGAGTAAAAATTAAAGAATTTTTGAAAAAACACATTTTTGAAAAAAAAAATCCCCCCAAAAATTTTTTTTTGAAATATAAAAATCCAAAAAAAAAATTTTTTAAATTTTTTTTATTGACAGAATTAAATGTCTGTACATGTAACCTATATCACAGAATAATAAACCCTTGTGTAAAATTTGCAGCGTTTTCTTTTTCGTTGCAGCGTTTGGAATCACGATTGAGCTGATCCAGGAACCGTTGTAGGTATTTTGATGATTCACAAGTCGGGGATGAGTGATCTCCACTTTCAGCTCCCTCAGGCTTCTAGCCTTCATAGTGTTGTGGGCTTTCTTCCCGTATGGCTGTTGTAAGAAAGTTGTCCAATTCCTGACGTGAGATTTGTCAACTTTTTCCACCTGGAATGGAGTTGGCTTGCTTTGTCAAAGAGCTTGTTCCAGTCGCGAGGAGTTTCTGCGAGGACCTTTTGGTTGAGAAGCGCCATATCTTTATCGCACTCCATGTATGAGTGCCCTCGAATTGGGAAGACGACTTTTATGGATTCAAATCGCTTCAGCGTGTGTACTGCATAGTGTAGAAATCTTATTACGGTCCAATTTTTATTTTGGCCGCCACATGAGTCAGCACGACAGCTTCCCTTTTCCTTTGGTAGAATGTTTGAGCTTTGAGTAGATGCAGTTTCCGCGATGTTTTCAGTGTTTTCGAATCTCTGGGTTCAGTAGCCTCCTTGATTTTATTTTTCAAGTTGTCGCATGTGCTGCAGGTTTCTTTACGTGGGTAACCGAAACTTAATTCCACACGACAAAACTCCCACTAGCTATTAAAAACACGATCGTGAAAAATCCACCTCAACCAAGTCAATGGAGCCCCAACGAGGTTTTCCTAAAGTACTGGCGCCTCTGCGGTATGCTCGCCTTTCGGTGGATGCGGGTCAACAGTTTTCAACCTTAACACGGACGGTAACCACAGTTTAACGGTTACAACTTATCGCTATCGGCAACGGTGAATAACCTACGTGCTCGCCAATCGATGATTTCAAGATCACACGAGTGAAGATTTTCTCAAATAGCAGTCTACAGGCTTGAAATGTGCATTCATGTCCATTATTCTCAGGATTATCAACGTATGTTTTTGCAAAAATGTTGATCGGATTTAAAAAAAAAAAAAATCTTAACATTATTATGTTTCAAGACGAGTAGATTCTAAAGCGATGCAACTTTTACTCAAAGGTTTATTAGGTACTATTTATTATGAATTTTACAAGAATATTTTCCGTCAATAAAAAATTACCAAAAAAAAACAAAAAAAAACAATAATAGCAAAAAAAAAGTAAAAATGCTGCAAATTTACACAATTTCTGTTTGTGCTAAGAAAAGATTTGGAAAAAAAAAACTGAAAAAAAGTGCTATGTTTGGACAGATGTGGGACCTAAACAAAAAAATTAAAAAAAAAAGATTTTGCGTTCAAAATTAGTCGGAAAACGTCACCTTATTAAATAAGGTGACGTTTTCCGACTAATTTTGAACTCCTGGGTTCCTTCGAAAATCCCTTCTTGTAGCCACATGAAAGCTCCATACAGAAATCAGGGAGAAATCGGATCGTTCTGGGACCTCCAAAAATGGATTCCACATCCAATCCACGAGCCGTTGAACTCAATAAATAACGTTTTGTGAGGCTCAGTTGTCCCTAGGAAATTCACCGATATGATTTCATTTCTGCCATAAATGGTATGACCAACTAAAATAATGGCAATTTATGGAAAAAAGAAGTCTGACTGCTTCAATAATAATTATTGATGGTTAATTATTGACCAGCAACTGTGGGTCATTCATTCATATGTACTTCAGTATTGAACAAGTCGAAGTATGTAAACTTAACTTTTCTATAGAAAAATCTACCTTAGTTTTGTTCGGGTTTTGAAGGTTTGGTACAATGATCGGTTTTGGGTAAAAGGAATTTTCTTTCAATTCTGCCCACAACTGTATTTATCAGCCCGAGTGGAGCCAAACAGAGGGCACAGGAGGCGTTTCAAAATAATTTTGAGTAGGGAGTAGAGTGGGGTGTCGCTTTCTTCGTATTTTTCCCCCCCACACAGTGAGGATCTATGGGGTTTCTATGGGGCTTTAGAAGGTCGACAAGAGTTTGATAAAGATGGCGTAACTTTGGACGAGGAATGCATTTTTGAGGGGGTCCCAGATCCATTCGATATCGCCGTGGGGATCTGTGGAGCTACCAAAGGAGCTTTCGAAGGATGTCGGGAGGTCAGATGAGGTGTCCTTTTCCGAGTAATTTTGGACTCAAAACCCGTTTTCTTTTTTCAAGTTTTTTATTTATTTAAAAAAAATTAATTTGTTATTGACAGTGGATTCAATTTTTGCACAATTTAGGTACCTAATATATAAATTTTATATTATAAAATAATTGGCGATGAATCATCGCCGATGATGATGTTGACCGCTTCAATGAATGTGAGTGGAAAGTTGTTAATTATTGTATATTTGATTTTTTCTTGTAATTTAATTTCAATTTATTGTATTTAATAATTTGGAAATTAAGATTATAATCTTAATTTCCAAACTATTAAATAATATTTATTTTTCCTTTTTACCTACTTGTTTCTAATAATTAAATTTTTTTTATGATGTTCAATTTTGGTTTATTAGTCTCGGAGTAATAGGTACACATATAAAATCGCGACGGAGGTCGACGACTCGGATCGGCCTCAATATTTGACATTATCCGTTTCAAGAGGTCTACATTCCAAAACCATGACATGTCCGTCCGCCGTGCGGGCCTTTTTGGGCAGTAGGAATTTTTTTTAAAATCTGAAATTTTGACAAAATACTTGGTTTACCTACCATCTAGTTGTGCCCGCAAGGTTTTCAGTCCGGTCGCCCAAACCCGTGGGGAGCTATGGGGCTAAAATGGGGCTACGGGAGGGGTTCTTTGAAGGCTTTTAGCTATGGGATCGAGTTAGGTGTCGTTTTCGAAGTATTTTTGGACGTAGAATCCATTTTTTGGGGTCCCGGAACGATCCGATTTCACTGTGGTGATCTATAGGGCTTTCATGGGGCTAAAAATGGGATTTTTGAAGGATCCCAAGAGGTTAAATATTTTTCGAGTAAAAATTAAAGAATTTTTGAAGAAAAAAAAATCCCCCAAAAAAATTTTTTTTGCAACATAAAAATCCAAAAAAAAATTTTTTTTAATTTTTTCATTGACAGAATTAAATGTCTGTACAAGTAACCTATATCAAAGAATAATAAACCCTTGTGTAAAATTTGCATCTTTTTTATATATTAAAAAAAAAAATTCTCTTTTTTCAAACATTTTTTGTTTATTTTTATTATTATTATTTATTAGATTGTATTTTCATCCACCCCCCATCCACCCTTTCTCTGTTTATCCTAAACACACATTGTACAATGTTTTAATTTTCAATGTGCTAAATATCTAGATATACTAATACCTTCAATATCCGTTTTAACTCTGTTCCAATGCCCTCCAAAATTAATTTTCTGGTTCATTTCATTAGGCCCTGATGATAGGAGAATACATCTCTTGAATCGTCGGCACATTTTCGTCTTATTTGACCGAACCTCAACAACTTTCCGCCCATATAATATTTAGAATAACTTGCACTCAGACCTAAGGCCTCGCTTCGCTCACCGGCCACTTCCATGCTCCACGTGGAGCAACGTTTTGGTGGTTTCAGACTTTTCTCGTACTATGCTTGCCAAACTGGATATTTTAAGATTAATTTCAGATTTTTCCGACCGCTAGAAGTGGCCTAGTATAAAGATGATGAAAATCGTGTCACATAAATAATTATATTGTAAATTATTTGAAGCGTTTTAAATGTGCAATGTCAGTTTTTCAATCGCTTTGTCAGTTTTACTGAAACTTGTTCAACTACCGTCACGGGAAAATAGCAGAATCCTTGAACAAAGAACGATTTGCCTCGTCATAAGCGTGCGGTTTGATGAAAGGAGCCGATGCCACTAGTGAAGTTAGTCTGGAAAGCCATAATCATGATTATGCAGTACCTAATCAGCAAGTCTACAATCAACAGGACAAAAGCATGATAACGAATCTCCCTCACGTCTAAAGCGACATCAACCGCAGGGGGACGTCGAGTGTGGCGTTGAAGGGGGAAAACTGGAAGTAGGAGGAGCGAGGATATCATCTGAGGATAACAAAGAGGGTTTGGGGGTCTGGTGAAGGTGGATAAGGATGTTTGCTCCGCGGGAGTTCTCGTTGATTGCGCTTAATCAGACTACACCGAAAGAGCCTCTCGGGATTCTCGAAGCCGGCCGGGCGATCATTGACAGACACGGTTTAGGTTTTAACGTGTTATCAGAATATCACCCGCGGAGGAAATGGTTATAGCGTATAATGAGGCCGGGGGGAATTTACACACAGGGTAACAATTGAGATGTGGATGAGCAGGAGTCTTGAACCGACCCGATCTACTGTCTGAGTCTGAGCTCTCGACGGGTGGAAATACCACTTATCACACAGTTAAAACATACCGTGTACTTGAAAAACGCTGCACATTTAACACAAGGATTCATTATTCTTTGATATAGGTTACATGTCCAAATATTAATTCTGTGTCAAAAAATTTTGAAAAAACTACACTGACCGCACTGAGGGTTTTTTCAAGGTTAGTTTCCTCAATTTCCTTCTGAATGGCGTTGGATGAGGTATTTTGTGAGTTTGGTTAGGGAGAGAGAACGACTCCTCTGCTGAATACTAAATTGTTTATTCAGGTAAACAATTATAGCGTGGGGGCAGAACTGATTGTACGTTCAACCACCTCAAGTCACTCTGGGCTGTAGATGAGCTTAGTTGCTCGAAACCGGTCCCCACGCTATAATTGCTTACCTGAATAAACAATTTAGTATTCAGCAGAGGAGTCGTTCTCTCTCCCTAACCAAACTCAGTGGATTACACCTCTGCACCATCGGCTTTGAGGTATTTTGTGTTCGACCCTTTCTTCAAACTTTTTTTAGGGTGAGTTCAAATAGAATTTTGACCTACTTGAACTGTTTTTTTTTTTTTTTTTTTTTTTTTTTCTTTCAAATATTGCTTCATACACGTACTGCGCATGAGTTGAAGTTCTTTTAAAGCTAGTTTGATTCATCATTAAATGATGAGACTTAGTCTCAATCTCCAGTGATAGACTGCTGGGGTTGCATCAATCTCTCAACCACCCCGGTATTACCAGAATGGTTACGTTGCAGGAGTCTTCCATTTTCAGTTGAAGACGTTAGAAGGGTCAATTCAGCTTTTCCAGTTTGTGCCGAAGTCAAACTTCGCTTTCTCCAATCCAGGGGAACTCTCATTAAAGCGACTGCGCCCTTCGAACGAATCAATGTAGATTTTAAGGGACCAAGACGAGAAATTACTACATTCTGACCATCGTTGACGAATATTCCTGTTTCCCGTTCGTCCTACGCTTGTAAATACACGTTTTCTGCTACTGTTATAAGATGCCTTACGGATCTTTTCATGCTTTTTGGGACTCCAGCTTATGTTCACTCTGACAGAGGGTCCTCCTTTACTTCGCGGGAATTAATATCATTCCTACATTCCAATGGAATAGCCACCAGTCATTCCACATCGAATAATCCTCAAGGGAATGGGTAGCTGGAGCGCCTAAATGGTACCCTGTGGAAAACCATAAATCTGGCACTCAAGAACAGAGATCTTCAAACTTGTGATTGGGAAGACGTTCTCCAAGAGGCTCTTCACTTCATTAGGTCTTTGTTGTGTACTGCAACCAACTGTACACCTCATGAACTATTCTTCAGTTTCCCACGCTGAACCTCGAATGGAGAATCTCTTCCAACTTGGCTTACCACACCTGGCCTTGTACTCCTCAAACGAAACGTACGGTCCAGCACGTACGACGACTTGGTGGAAGAGGCCGAACTCCTGGAAGCAAAACCACCCGATACGCTTTTATTCGACGAAAAGATGGCAGTGAACCAACCGTCTCGTTACGACAACTTGCCCCTAGGGGAGACGTGAATTTACTACACGGAGCTGAAGCTTCTCCACTGCTCGAAGAACGAAGAGAAGAGTCACAGATTCTATCAAGCCTGCAGGCTTGAATGGAAGGAGAGGAAGGACCATCCTCCACCCTCGAGCTGCCTAACTCCGACCTTCCGAAAATCAGTCAGCCAATCCCAAGTGGATCTCGCAGAATTCCCAAACCTCCTGCTTACCTAAAGGACTACGTAACAATAGGGGTATTGTTTGGATATTGTTTGGGTCCAAACCCCCACAATACCTACTAGTGTCATCTAACAGTCTCCTTGAGAAACGTCATGGATCTGAATCTTGGCGGTGCATTTTCAGGTGGATCTAATTGCATTTGAAGCAAGAGCGTCAAGCCATGTATACAGAGCAACATGGACTGCAAAAATTCATCGAAAAAACATACCTACCTACATTTTCGAAAAAAATTGGCTCTACCAGCTTTCGATTCTAAATGCCTCATAATATTATGATTATCGCTGATTCACTGATTTGGATTTAGCAGACGATGAAATCGGCAACTCATGATCTCCAGAATTCGGCATGCTGGACGCATGTAACAAAATTATTAAGCTTAAGCCAACTGTTCGAGGTGATTATATATTCGGCATTGGAAATCTGAATCCAATTCTTAGCACCCAAGAAATCGAAATTACGATTTTTTTTTTCTTTCACTAAGCCAAAAACTCGGGGGTTTACGCTATGTAGGCACTTGGAGCAGGCGAATCCGTCATTTCAAATTGACATTTTTAACCCCCCACCCCATCACATTTAAGCTCTAACCCGAGGCAGCATTTTAAGGGTCTGAACCGGTAGAAGAACGTGAAGTTCGTCTAAACAGACAATCGTTAATACAGCTAAAGAAGCTTGCGGTTAGCATCGCCTAATACGACGTCTCTTTGTCTGTTGAGAGTTCGGTTACATCAAACGCATCGGGGGGGGGGGAACCAGTTGTTAATTATATTCCCTCACGGTGGTTCTTATAGCTGCAATCCTACAAGAGACCGCTGCAGCCATTAGCATAATGTGTGCCCGACTCCAGCTTTATTTGTTAGTGATGTTTTTGCAAATTGGGAAGATTGTTTCCAAAACCTGACACAATGTCATGCCTATCCACTTTAGTAAATTTTGCAGGAAATACAATTTTATGATCGTTTTATGATATGTATATGTCTATTTTCAACATTAAAATTTAATGTTGACATTTAATGTCAAATTTTGAAGATCCAATTTTGGTTTATTACTCTTGGAATGGTGGTTATCAGTGGCTCAGTGGTTTGAGCGTTGGACTACTGAGTCAAAGGTTGCTGGTTCGATCCCAGCAGCCGCAAGACATCTTCCTCATACGGATAATCACCTTTCGGAAGGCAATGGCAACCCACCGAAAGTATTCTGCCGTGGAAAACCTCTCAAATTTGCCGTTCGGAACCGGCGTTAAGCAGTAGGTCCCTACTACTTCTGTATTAGCTGGTCAACACGCTCAACAGATGTTAGTAGCGAGAGGTCGCCAACGCCCGATTACGGGTATGGCACCCAAAGAAGAAGAAGACTCTTGGAATAATACACCTATGTGTTCGCGACGGAGCTCGACGACTCCGATCGGCCTCAAAATTTGACATTATCCGTTTCAAGAGGTCTACATTATAAATCCGAAATGTCCGTCCGCCGTCCGAGCCGTTTTGGGCAGTAGGATTTTTTTTTTTTTTTTTTTTTAAATCTGAAATTTTGACAAAATTCTCGGTTTACCATCTAGTTGTGCCCGCAAGGTTTTCATTCCGGTCGCCCAAACCCGTGAGGCGCTATGGGGCTAAAATGGGGCTACAGGAAGGGCTTTTTGAAGGCTTTCAGCTATGGGATCGAGTTAGGTGTCGTTTTCGAAGTATTTTTGGACGTAGAATCCATTTTCGGGGGTCCCGGAACGATCCGATTTCACTGGGGCGATCTATAGGGGCTAAAAATGGGATTTTTGAAGGATCCCAGGAGGTTACATAATATGTAACCTCCTGGGAAAAAATTTTTGTTGAAAAAGAAAATCCAACAAAAACTTTCTTGAAAAAAAAAACGAAAAAAATTTTTTTTTTCAAAATTTTCTCCATGACCTAACACAGAAATAATTTCTGTACAATTAACCTATATCAATGAATAATAAACCCTTGTGTAAAATTTGCAGCGTTTTTTCTTTGCTTCACTGGTTTCCTTTCATTTAAATATCGTTGGGCGCCATTTAGTTATACCTATCTGTGACGGAAGAAAAAAAAGTGGGGATGAACCCAACTAAATTTCGAAATTTAGTTCAACAAAAAAATTTAATAAAATAACGGGTAACTTCAATTACGTTTACTAAACTCGAAAAGGTCACAGATATAACCGCGGTAGCGGTACAAAAATTGTTTATAACTAATATAACGCTTTGTGAAGCAATATTTCCAACTGAGACGGAGCCACTTCAGTCACTGGTTTGTATAAGTACGGGCTGCTTGAATAAACCCCAACGTTAATAAAAAGCCTACCATTTCAACGATTTTTCTTTTTCTCGCCCACTTACTGCATCAATTCCATGAAGTATGTCGCGAAATGGCCCTGAGTTAGAAAAATGTACTCGTGGAGTTGGGTGAAAAAGTCTCGGAGTTTGTATTTGGTTTTCATTATGTTCAGGACAAGTTCGGAGCTTTCGACGTACATTTGCCTCAGAACGAGAACCGGTTTACCGTCTTCAGTTAGGGTGATTCCTAAACTAGGGGCAATTTTGATCAGAGAAAAATGTTGGAAAATAAGTTTTGAAAATTACCGGAATTTTTTTTATATGCATTTTAGTTACCCCCCCTAAAGCAAAAAACGCATTGGCAGCTCATGAATCACTTCTAAAATTCCAAAATTTGAATTCAAATTCGGGTCCACGACAATGTGAATTGAGGCACACGACAATGTGGATAAATTTCTTTTCGTGGGAGTAACAATTTTTTTCTTGGGTTGATGAAATGAAAAAACAGCATTGTATTTGGAAAACTCTTTTCTTAAGTCAATAGCCGGTAAAAAAAATTTTGGTGTAGGTAATCTTGGTTTTGGTTTATTATTCTTGGAATAATACACCTATGTTATCGCGACGGAGGTCGAAGACTCGGATCAGCCTCAAAATTTGACATTAGCCGTTTCAAGAGGTCTACCTACATTCTAAATCCGAAATGTCCGTCCGCCGTCCGGGCCGTTTTGGGCAGTAGGAATTTTTAAAAATCTGAAATTTTGACAAAATACTCGGTTTACCATCTAGTTGTGCCCGCAAGGTTTTCAGTCCGATCGCCCAAACCCGTGGGGCGCTATGGGGCTAAAATGGGGCTACGGGAGGGTTTTTTGAAGGCTTTCAGCTATGGGATCGAGTTAGGTGTCGTTTTCGAAGTATTTTTGGACCGAGAATCCATTTTCGGGGGTTCCCGGAACGGTTCGAGTTCACTGTGGCGGTGTATAGGGCTTTCATGGGGCTAAAAATGAGATTTTTGAAGGATCCCAGGAGGTTACATATTTTTCGAATAAAAAATAAAGAATTTTTGAATGAAATTTTTTTTTAAAATCCAAAAAAAAAATTTTTCAAATTTTTTTGTATTGACAGAAATAATATTAATTATTCATTTTTGCAGAAGAAGAAGAAAATCCAAAAAACAAATTTTTTTTAAACAAAAACCTAAAAAAATTTTCTCGTTTTCTTCTCAACCTCTCCTCTTCTGAAATTCTCTGCTCCCCCATTTTTACACTTTAAATCATAATTTGCGCCAGTCACTAAACAAGTACCTTGGTAGTGGTGCCTACATAGTACCAAGGGTTGGTAAAAAACTATGATTACCTAATTTTAACATTGTCGTGGACTTTTGATAATTTTGAATGTCCACGACCATGTTAAAAACTAAAAGCCACGACAATGTTATTTTCAACTTCAAGATCACATTGTGTCAAAACTACTCATGTTTCAAAGTTCTTCCAACGCTAATTAATAAGAGCCTCTTACGACGTTGTGAAAACATGCATTGGATGGAATTTTGATTACTAAAATCATAGAACCAGATGCGACCATGACAATGTTACTAATAAACCTACGCACCTGAAACATTTCCTCTGTAAGAGTTGGTTCGGCACTGAGTGGCCACTGGCACTTGGTGCGCATGATGGCAAAGACCGACAGGAAGCCCCATGTGACGAACTTCAACTTCCAAAATATCCTGAATGCCCTTTGCCCAGCAGAGGATTTCTTTTAGCCACGACAATGTTGAAAAAAGTTGTGGACAGCTTTGAGTTGATCATAATTGTTGACATGATTTTTACATGAGCATTGCAAGCCCTCTTTTCAAGACCTAAGGTCTAACTTGAATGAGGAAAAAAATTGCATTCATAGAAAACTTATAGGAGGATGGAAATCAACAACTGATTCGAGTATTTAACTTTTAGACCAACCACGACAATGTGAATAGGTCGGTAAATGACCTTGTTACGTTTCTTCAGAAACCAAATGTCCTTTTTTTTTCCTAAATGGTATTGAAGAGCTCATCAGAACCTGCAATTGGGGAAAAAATCAAGGGCATAGGTCGAATGAGTGAAATTTCACAGGTTGTAGACCCGAATTTGCCCGTAGTTTAGGAATCACCCATAGTATGGGTATATTATACAAGATAGAACTACCTACGGCCGTATAGAATTGAATTTTCTGATTGGTTGGATATAAACAAAATTTCAAAAATCTCTTATAAAATAACGGGACTTATCGAAAGGGGGGGGGGGGGGGGGACGCAGGAGGTGAACTTGACCTTGGCGTCACGAACTTGAACCAGGTTTTCTGCCGGTAACCTGAAATTAAGCAGATTAAATCAAATAAATAAATTAATCAAATAAAATAAAACTATTTTCATTAAAAATCGTGTTATGTACCATGTTTATTCAGTTAAAGGTTTATTAAATAAATAAAATTAATTTATTAAATAAATAAACCAAATTTTGGAACATGAAAAACAATTTCTTCATGAAAAACGCTGCAAATTTTACACAAGGGTTTATTATTCTTTGATATAGGTTACTTGGGAAAAAATTAATTCTGTCAATAAAAAAAAATTAAAAACTTTTTTTTTTTCAATTTTTTTTACTCAGAAAATATTTGACCTCCTGGGATCCTTCAAAAATCCCATTTGTAGCCCCATGAAAGCCCTATAGATCGCAACAGTGAAATCGGATCATTCCGGGACCCCAGAAAATGGATTCTACGTCCAAAAATACTTTGAAAACGACTCCTAACTCGATCCCATAGCCAAAAACCTCAAAACCCCCTCCCGTAGCCCCATTTTAGCCCCACAGCACCTCACGGGTTTGGGCGATCGGGATGAAAACCTTGCGAGCACAACTAGAAGGAAAAACCGAGCATTTGGTCAAAATTTCAGATTTAAAAAAAAATCCTACAGCCCAAAACGGCCAGGACGGCGAACGGTGGACGGACATTTCGGTTTTTGAATCCAGACCTCTTGAAACGGATAATGTTAAAATTTGAGGCCGATCCGAGTCGTCGACCTCCGTCACGAAAACATAGTTGTATTATTCCGAGAATAATAAACCAAAAATGTGCTACGTGACAGAAAGAAGGAAAGAAACCGCTTCAAGAACATTTCCCGCTCAAAATCTCGTTTCTTCAAAAAACGGATTTGTCAGGTTTTGGAAAGAAACTACTCAATTATCAATGAACTTTTAAACGTCCAACGATTGTTTGATACCTACTTTTTTACAACCCCGAAAAACGTCCCGAAACAACTGGATCCGTAAAAACCACATTTTGGCAAGTAACAATCCAGAATGTGTCCTTCAACTTTTATAGTCGACCTTCAGTGTTTTTGTGATGGTATCTTCGTCATAAACAAGGCACCCCATGATTTCGTTGAAAGGCTGTCCGTGGCCCGACTACCCAACCGAATTGAGACGTTAGGTTTTAGGTCGTAGGTTGCCTTCGGCTCCGAAATAACACGTTCCTCCAACCTCTACCTCGTTTATGACTTTATTGTTTTCCGTTTCATATAATTATCTTATTATACAGAGGGTTTTGCGTCCCGAAGAGACTCCACCTTTTCTTCAACTCATCGCTGGGTGGTGATTTTGTACCGTAGGTGGTTCGACCTTTGATGTTCACCAGAATACAAATGACACCGACTGAAACGGATTGAGATATCACCTGATGACAGACTACGGCAAGGTTCATTTCGACGGTACAAATTTGTCCAAAGGTGTGCACTGCCTTGAAATTCAATCCTTTGGTGCGGTAGTGATTTATGTGTGGGGAATATATCCCACGTGCGCCACTCTTAACGAACATCAGCGAACAGAAGCTGGAATTGCTTCCTTTCTCAGTAGATAGATAGATAGAAACATGTGTTTACTTAGCAAACACTTACTTTTAACAAAAAGTAAAGAAGAAATACACATAAATTTGACAATGGGCTACGCCCGTCTGCCAGAGTTTGCACTTATTATTAGGAAATTCATTAAATCCATCTTATCAAATTTATCAAAGTGTAGGACAAGACAACAGCGACAATAACAAGAGCAAGGGGTCAACGTGGCGCTCGGTCCCAATTAAATTGCTCGACCAGCTCCATCCTGTATCTACACGCAGCCTGACAGAACCTGGCGAGTGGCAGCCAGTTGTCCCCATTCAAAGACCCTGAGCAGGGTGTCCCTCGAGAGCTGGGGCCTCCCAAAGTACGGCATGAGGAACTCCCCCAAAACAGGGCGAATCCGCGACAAAATGCTCCAGGTCCTCTGGCACCCCCATTTTGCAGATCAGCAGATCTCTGCGCGCTGATCCTCCTCGTGAAGCATATTATGAGGTCGGCTGTTGAGCCTCAGCAGGTCGCCACGCACTCTCTGCGCCCAACGCAGGCGCCCTCTGAGTTTTAGCTGTTGATTAAAGAGGGAAAAATCAAATAATACATCTCCAGTGAAACCACACTGCTTGCCAATTCCGCCTCAAACACAAGTGCCTGGCAGGCACTGCCTGCACAAGTGCCACACAAGAGCCTGGCAGGCACTGCCTGCACAGATGACCCACAGGGAGCCATTTGCCAAGCAACTGATGATAATCTCGTCGGAGTCGCTAAAGATTCTGGTGCCAGTGGTGAAGTAATCTCCTTGGTGAATTAAGTCTTTGGAGGAAGAGGAAGGGAGTAGGCCTACCTGAATATCCCTGTCCCGGGCTTAACACGAGATGTCGCGATCTGCTATCCGGGGAGGCCCAGTCCTCAGGTCCAATAAAAAATAATGAACTGCGATTTGCCATTTTACGTAAATGGAAATCAGTGAAATGATATTGCCGGCGGAGCGATCGGGGAGTTCAACTAATGGTATAGATTAGCAGCTCCCCCGTGAGCAGGAGAAGCTGGACTTCCCAATCACGCCGCCAGAAGTGGCGCTTCCCGTGACCCACGACTGAACAAAATGGGGCGGGCGAGCGAATGGGCGGCCTGTAGAGTTTGGCCCATGTGGCCACACACTTCATTTCTGTTTTGAGAGCAGTGCTTGTGATATAAGTATATCACAAGCACTATATATACAAGAACAAGTATATATACTTTGATTAAAACAATCTGGTTTATACTGACGCCGATCTGAATACTATAAGGGACACTAAAGAAAAACATAACCAGACAGTAGATTCACGTTTCCTTTCCTCGGCAAAAGAAAAAAAGAATCGGGGCGGGTATTTTTTATCACAGGAAGAGTTATAGCAGTAGGTAGGTTGGTAGGTACGTCATTTACCTTTGTACTCCTTTCTTTGAATAAATAGAAGAACGACCACAAATCAAACCCAAGGAACGCGACAATGCGAGAGAAAACAAAACTGTGAGATGGTGGGAAAAGGAAAAAAAAAACAAAAAACAAAAACAAAAAAAAACATGGACCTACGAACGTGGATAGACGCCTTTTGGGACCAAAGGGCTTAGAATGCCGTTTTCGAAGATTCTTCGTATCGTTTGGGGCTGCATGCCACAAAGGTTTCAGGGTGGCAAGGGCTCAAATGCAAAATTCGTGTCACATTGTTACCAACCTCATCTCACCGTTAACGTTACTATGACAGGAATGTCACCTCTCGACGAGGGGCACGGTTGAAAATTCAACATAACTTCAACAGTCAAAAACCAAAAACTATTTTTGGGAATTTTGGCACCTACTTTTGGACCCAAAAGGCTTCAATTTACCATTTCCGGGGGAAAAAAAATGCATCGGCATTCTAAAATCATTGATTTTAGAATGTCGATGCATTTTTTTTTTTTTTTTTTTTTTTTTGGCATTATAATGCCATTTAGAAACAATATCGATAAGAAACCATAACATCACATCGCATTATCAGATGATCAGAAGCAACGATCATTACAACATCAGAAACAGCAAATAGAAACATGAAAAAATATTAAAAACAAAATATAAATAAGTAAATAAAAACTGCAATCAGAGGCATTGGAGATAAATCTTACACTGAAAGACTGCAAATAAGTAGAAGCATTATTGCGAATTAGAAACATTAAAAAATGTTGGAACCAATTAGGGTTACCGGATGGCCCCTCAAAAAAAAAAAAAAAAAAAAAAAAAAACAGAGAATAACCTATTTTCTTCTACCATGGATGTTCAGTTGAGTCCTGCAAGCATCTCTTTTCCCTTTTTTCCCTCTTTTTGCCCATGTGGCGCTTACGAATCGTACAGAGGCTTATAAACACATGGCGCTTTCGTAAGGTGTGGGGATTAGGGGCTGGAGAAGGAAGTGGCGCTTATGATCGGTCCTCGGAGTGGAGATTTTCGGGAGGGTGGCGCTTTCGTATGGTTTTCGACCCCCTCTGGCGCTTTTGTATGGCACCGAAAAAAATTTACCAAGCAGGTAAATTGTTTAGAAAATTTGAAATTATTGGGTGACAAATGAAACGGAAATGTTGAATTAATTCCGAAAAATGATTGTTGCCATCCGAAATTATTAAATAATTTTATCACAGGGGATTTAATTGAGTCGGGATCAGGGGGTGACACCGGCCAATATTATCACGTAGCGAATAACGTCAATGTTCAACGAGAATGTCAGAGTGCACTTAATAATAAAATAATTAATGGACCCTGACAGGAGCAAAATGACAGAGACACAACCAGAAATAATGAAGCTAACTTGACCCAAAGGAGGTTAGCCTATTATCACCATCTTCTTCTTCTTCTCCATCTTTTTTTGATTTTACTTGGTTGCCAACTTACCTTCTCAATGTACAGGTACATGGTAGGTCTACATCTAGATTACCTACCATGTAGGTCTACATCTTAGATTATAAATTAAAGTAGGTACACTATTGATTTTTTTCCTTCACTGATTAAAAAGGTATGGAAAGAAAAAAAAAGTGTAGGCGAATAAAAAAACACTAAAAAGAATAGTATACTGAATATGAGGCAAAAAAGAGTACAAATACTATAAAAGGAGTATATAAAAAGAGAATACATATTATCTGGTAACCCTAGGAATCAATAACAATAAGACACATTAACACCACATCAACATCGCACCATCCAATGATCAGTAGCAATAACATCCCAATTACATCAGAAACTACAAATAGAAACATTAACCAAGAAAAAAAAGCAGCAGTCACAATAGAGACTCACAATAGAAACACTACAAATTAAATGCCAAATAAAAAAATTTGAAACCATAAAATTGGAATCAATAGCAATGACTGAAAACATCATTAGCCCTCGCACTACAACGTGAAACGTCCAGTCATGAACTACAACGTTGGGTCATTTGGACCCAACTCTCTTTTCATTAAATATCATTATTTTCATTCACTGCCTCATGCGGTAGAAACACCAGATACTTCACACAAATTTACTGCATGAAGATAAACAAGTGAATTGTTGAAAAATCTGCCTACAATGTTGGGTCATAATGATAAAAATCAATTTTACTTACTCTACAACGTCGGGTCATATGGACCCAAACCACGTTTTTTCCCCTTCTACCAGAATTATTCAAGGTCACTCATCTTCAGACGAGCCCCTCCTCGCTTGGGGGAATGGCGAACTCCTCCGGGAGAACTCCTCCGCCGTAATTACTTCTCACCAACTCCTCCGGCTTACTTTTTCTACCTGAAAATGAGATAGTCAACTCCTCCGCAAGGAATACGGGAGAAATAATACACTGCCAATGCAATGGCACATGAGCTTCCTTGTGCCAGGTTCAAAATGAACGTAGTTGTGACTGTAACAAGAAAATTACGTTCGCGCATGCGCAGGGAGTAACACTGATGCAATCGTGATGAAACTGATAGGGGACCATGTAGGGCTATACGCACACAATTCCTGAAAATTTGATTGAAATCCGATCAAAATTGTGGGAGTTATGGCTGTGGCCAGGAAATTAGATAGGTACCTAGTTAGTTCAGGAGGCTCTGAAACGAAAAACGTCAGTGGAAATTTTGATTTTGGAGAACTTTTGGTGATTTTGGTGATGAAAATTGCGCATTAAATTTCGAATGGAAGGCTTCGCAACTGTTAGTGGTTCGTTGAGATGATACTTCTGCGTCTGCCCACAAATGTGGAGGAATTGCGGCATCAGAATCTATGTAGTTGTCCACTAGACAATCAGATAAGCAGATTCTGCAAAACGTACCACGTTTTCATCAATGGGCATCGCACTTTTTTGAGAACACCTCCACTTCCACGCATTTATGGGCATCCATCACTTAGGTATGTAAGCTGCAGGAAAACGACAAATGACCTGCTCAACGGACGGAGGAAATGGACACTTCTCTTATCTCAGTTGGTATCATTCCAGAGGAGTTGACCTCTAAGATTATTTACAAATTGATAACCCGAAGGAGCTGGGAGTGAGCCTTCGGTTGACAGCTGCAGGAAGACTGGCTGGACAGGTACTCAAGACCTAGACCCCCACTCCAAATTACCCTCCTCCCTACCCATCATACTTGCTCCTTCGGGTCATTTCTGTCCTCACGTTGTAGTGCGAGGGTTAAAAACATTAGTGCCAGTTACACCAAACTAATCTACTCAAATATAGGCACGGAAAATAGAAACAACACCTCATTAACAACACAAATGTTGTCCTCCTGGGATCCTTTAAAAATCTCTTTATAGCCCCATGAAAGCCCCATAGATCCCCACGGTGACATCAGATCGTTCTGGTACCCTCAAAAATGGATTCTACGTTCAAAAATACTTCGAAAACGTCACCTCACTCGTTGCGATTACATCAGTGTATTAGGTATTCCAAGAATGCGCTGCACCGCCCTTTTCGATTTAAGTGCATCAAAATTTACAATCAATGATTCGATGATGATGAAAGTCCACTACTGCCAGTTACCTATGGCATTGTCATAATCTGCTCATATGAAGCCACTACGAATAGGAAAATTTCCTAGGATTTAATCCTAAATGAAGGACACTTTAAGTTCACCAAACTATTCATTGAATCGGCAACAGCTTACAGTGCTCACCAACATACACCATGCTTCAACATACACGCGCACCACCGGTAGCCCAAGTCCAGCCTCTCATGGTCCATGAGGATTGGTGGAAAGAGACGAGATTGAGGGGGATGAGGTGATGGGGGGGACCATAAAAACAACTCTTTTTACGGCAGAGCTCACCGAGTGGGAGGAAAACAGGGGAGAAAAAAAAGAAAGGATTCCTGAAATGATAGTAAACATTCATTTTCCGTTAGGTATAACGCGGTTGCCACAATTTCGTTTCCTCCGAAATTTATAAGGCGCATTACCATATTTATGGGCCTGAGTGGCAATACCCGGGGTGGTAGGCCGTCCCCATGAGACTTGGGGCTCAAGTCTAGAAATAAAGCAGTAAATCCTTCGAACGTGCTCGTATACAAGCAGACACAAAATGGCTACTTCTAACTAGAGTAATTGAACGCTGCCCCACCTCATCATCTGAACCCAGCCGACTACCCTGTTATTGATTTGGGAAGAATAGTAACGATTCCAAGATGAGCTCATTTAAATGTAAACCCCAACGGGGGCAATCAGAACCTCTGGGTGGTCCCCAACTGCGTCTCAATAAAAGGCAGTTCTTTTTCTCCAACCGTCAAATCGTATGAGTTTAGTTATATCGGTGGAGCTGAAACATAATAATTGAGGAGGTCCGTGCCATAAGGTAAGTATAGGCCTGTAAGCCCTTCTTGCGGGGAACGCGAAAATCGATTCGCCATGTAGTTTTGTATACAGGTAGGTACCAAGTTTTAGGAAACAATTCCCATTTGTTTTGGGGGGGGGGGGGGGGGGATCAAACTTGATCATAAATAAATTAAATATATCATAAGTAGGTAAGCGATTGTACGTATATTTCTCATATATACATTTCATATATATTTATCAAGGAGTTCAAGGAGTGGTCATCTAATACATTGGATTATACAATAGATTCGAAAAAAGTCTGAAAAAATATTCACAAGAACCACATTTCCTCTTCCACATCCTGCAAAAATAATAGTTTTGAGACGAGCTTCCCACTCAGTCTGTTCCTTGTCGCACAAAACACAAACTGAACCAACAGCGACGCGACCAAGGAGGTTAGAAGAAGAAGTTCTTCTTCTAAAACCCTTGGACGCGACAATCTAGACTCAATATTGAAACCTCCCGTTGGGTTTCCGCCTCCAAACGATTTTTGAGAAACGATTCTTTGAAGCCGATTCAGTCAATTCAAAAAACATCCATCATTATAAATAGGAAAAAGAAAATGTTTCAAGAACAATAATTTTCAAAATTGGCTAAAACCAAATTTTTTGAACCTCTCTACCCCGATTTTTTAAAATCCCGATTTTGGGAAAAATCGGGATAAAAGTATCGATTCTCGATTTTATCGTATTAACAAAAATCGATTTTTAGAAAAATCGGAAATTGATTGCGTATCCCTACCTTCTTGCGGGGAACGGCCTGTGAGCGGTAATAATCAATTTTTTTTTTAATGGAAGAAGATTTATTTATGTTTTCTTAGACAAAGAATTATTTTATGTATATTAATTATTTATTAATGGAATGAGTGAAAATCAACAACAACAATAACAACAACGCGAAAAATCCTTGCTTCAGTCCTGGACATCAGGAAGTTCAGCCCCATCCTCCAGTCCCAACCTTCTCAATTTCCGCCGAGCTCCTCTCAACCGAAATGAAACAGCCCTTATGATGGCGAACTGGACTCGAACTCGAGCAATTTTTTGGTTTATTATTCTTGGAATAATACACCTATGTTTTCGCGACTCCGATCGGCCTAAAAATTTGACATTATCCGTTTCAAGAGGTCTAGATTCCAAAACCGACATGTCCGTCCGCCGTCCGGGCCGTTTTGGGCAGTAGGAATTTTTTTTCAAATCTGAAATTTTGACAAAATACTCGATTTACCATCTAGTTGTGCCCGCAAGGTTTTCAGCCTGATCTCCAAAACCCGTGGGGCGCTATGGGGCTAAAATGGGGCTATGGGGGGTTTTTGAAGGCTTTCGGCTATGGGATCGAGTGAGGTGTCGTTTTCGAAGTGTTTTTGGACGTAGAGTCCATTTTTGGGGGTCCCGGAACGCTCCGATTTCGCTGTGGCGATCTATAGGACTTTCATGGGGCTTAAAATGGGATTTTTGAAGGATCCCAGGGTGTTAAATATTTTTCGAGTAAAAATAAAGAATTTTTGAAAAAAAAAAGTTTTTCCAAATGTTTTTCATTGAAACAGAATTAAAATTTCCACAAGTAACTTATGGGTGATTCCACGAAAACTGGAAATTTTAGGTCTTTCAAACACGATGGCTCTCCTATTTGATTTAAAAAAAAAAAAAAATTTGGGCTTAAGGGAGAAGACGATAGCTTTAATTCGAATCAAGTTTCATCCCTTTCCTTGATGACTTAGGTATGAAATTTCAAATTTGAAGTTCGATATCCTCATTCTCTCACGTGTCCCTTTCTCAGAGTTTCCAACTTCAACAACTACTGACGATGAACCAAGTAGATTTTCGCCAAAATCCAATGTATCGTTATTTTCACCTGCTCTTCACCTTCAACTTTTTAGAGAATACGGATTTTAACAGTGAACCGTGTTGAGTAAGGACAACATCATGTGGCTGTCACGGAGGTAGTCACCTCATTCTCTCACATTATTTTGAGAAAGTCGTGTGTCCGCCATGCCCCCAGTAGGACCGGAAAAATGGGTCAGCAACACTTCCACACATCGCGTCTGCACGTCGAGAAATCCTCATTGTCAAAATATCCTCCCTCTTCAGTCGGTGTCCTGTTTTGTGGGAGAATTTTATCTTTCGGCACTTGAATTCTCATTCTCTCATCTTTCATAAACTAGTTGCTGTAAGTTTCAGAATTTTGATTATCAGTCACATAGTGAGCGTTGCCAAGTGCTTGTGCCATGTGATTTTTGAAAATTGCAGTAATTACAATGTGTGCAATAGCATCCTATTTTGAAGCCAAAAACCTCATTCTCTCACGTTAATCATAGGTAAATGAGAGAATGAGGTTCGGAATGAGAGAATGAGGATGATCCTACATTCTTACGATTTTATTATATTACCTAAATATATTTCCTATTTTTCATTAATTGAGTAGCAATGTACGCTAGAGTCAATTTATTATACATTCAAAATCAATCTGGCGTCTCATTTTATTTGTTTTCCTCATTCTCATACCTACCTCATTCCCTCATCTTACGAATTTACAAAATTTTCTATTCTTGCTAAACGGAGCACTTGTATGATTGAATTCGTTGCTAAACTTCATCTGAACCACCTTCAAAGTAAGCCTAATCAAAAAAATCTATAAACAAAGAAAGAATTTTTCACTCATATTTGGACATCAAAAATTTCCAGTTTTCGTGGAATCACCCTTATATCAAAGAATAGTAAGCCCTAGTGTAAAAGTTGCAGCGTTTTTTTATATTCTTTTTATATTTTATACAATTATATTTTTTTATATTGTATTCAATCATTCTAAAGCAATTCTGTTCATAAAAATTATATTTTCCTTGTTTTTCCTTCAAAACCAATATTTTCCAAGATCATAAGCCCTCACAGCTCACAGGCCGTTCCTGGACTGGTTTTAAAATCTTACTCCCCTGTCCTGTCAAAACTTCATTTTTAAGCCAAAAACAGTTAGTGTCCTAAGTCTCCACCAACAACGTGGTGCCTTCTTCTTCTTTGGGCGCCATATATTACCCGTAAACGGGCGTTGGCGACCTCTCGCTGCTAACTTCAGTTGAGCTTGTTGAACGCTCAAGAACGCAGAAAAAGTAGGGACCTACAGTTTAACGCCGGTTCCGAACTGCAAATTTGAGAGGTTTAATAGGCAGAATACGTTCGGTGGGTTGCCATTTCCTTCCGAAAGGAGATTAAAGGAGATTATCACATTACATACTTGCTTATAAGGAAGATGTCCAGCGGCTGCAGGGATCGAACCAGCATCCTTTGACTCAGCAGTCCAACGATCTAACCACTGAGCCACTGATCACCACCGAGCTCGGTGTCTTAGGTAAAAACAAAAAAAAAAATCAACTACTCCTACTCTAACAATTTTGGTTAAAACCTTTTCTGGATGGGAATCGAATCCCCGATAGTTTTTGGATCGTTTGAGACCAATCTCATATTTCTAGCGCGAATAGCAGAGAAGGTGCTGGACGAAAAGTTGGTACGAAAAGTGTCACTTACATCATTGCTTACTTACATTATTGCTTCCGTGCCGATTGCTAATAATGACATTTCTCAAATTATAATTATAATATAATAATTATTATATTAAACACTTTTCTACCTACAACATGCAGCTACGTGTGTGAACGAAGCGTCAACTGACCGTTATCAGCACACAAGAATCGGTCGATGACGAAAATCTCCCGTCATTTTATGCAAATGTCTGCCGTCATTCCGAGGTGTTTATAACCAGAAAACATGTCCATTCTCTCCTCGACGCCGGGGCGTAAATTTCAAAATTATCGACTCTCCCGATGCCTTCCTGCCAATACAGATAAAGCCGATGGTTTCTTTTTTCATTCGTTGGACCGCCCACTGAAAACGCGGCGAACCATTTCCGTTCGACGGAGCGGATGACTAATCCGGCGTTTCAGACTTCCGTCGCGACGGCTCTGAAAAGGCGTTTGACGCCCATCCGGCCACCAGGCGGACCCAGTAGGTGAAATTTCGCCGATTGGATTCCCATCGGAGATGTGAAGGCCACTGCGGTGAGACCCAATTCGGGTTCAGATCCTATATTATGGTAGGTGCCTACTCGTGAGGCGGTGTTCAGTCTTCAGGTCCTCAAGCAGAACTGTCTGGACTACCGTAAAGATGTGTGGCTGTGTTTTCTGGAGGAAAAGGCCTTCGAAAGTGTCCAGCATGGCAGAATGGTCGAGTCTCTCGGCGATGATGAGAAGGACATCCGAATTGAGGCCTCGTATTGGAACCAGAGGGCAGCAGTGAAGCTCCCGGTTGGTTCAACGACGGATGAATTCCACATTCAGAGAGGGGTCCGACAGGCCTGCATCCTATCTGGGATGTGTCCTGCCAGCTCAGTCTGCTGAGTTAGACTGCAACGCCACATTTCAATCTGGGGCTGTACCCAAGTACTAATGCAATTGGCGTTGGATTCGAGGTTGGTCCAAAAAAGATGATAATAATAGGGCCGTTTCAAAATTTCGGTACAATTTAGGTCACCGGAAGTTTCTGACCAAACTATCATGTCCTTTGCTCATTTTTTTAAATGGCGTTATAGTGCATACTACTACCAACGTAATCCACTTCATTTGATACGGGAATAAATTTTGTTTATGTATTAAAAATATGTATTTGTATGCTGAAATTCCCTCCCTAGACATGTCACCAGTCTGGGGTTGACAACTTTGATAATGCATAGCCATAAGGCTTTTTGAATTAAAAAAAAATTCGGCGCCGAAATAAGGTTTAGGTATACCTGAAGTTTCGAAAAATTGGTTTGGATGACCACACACCAACACGCAGTAGTTGTGGCATAGATATTTATACCTGTCACCAAGTTTTTTTCCCCTTCCCTAGACCCCAAATTGAAATGCCCGCGAAATATATAAAAGAAGGGAATTTTTGGATCCTAACAGGTTGGCAAGTTATGTTGTTTTGTTGTCGAACCTGGGGAATCTTTTTCCAGCTGAAATTTTTTAGTTGGAAGAGCCTCAGCTCAGGTCATGTGACAAAAAACGTGTGCGTGTTTTTTTTACGCACTCTCTCCTCGACCTCATCAAAATAGTCATGGTAAGTAATATCACTATAATTCTTTCTGTACTAAGCGTGATTTGTTGCACTGAATCGATGAAATTTTTTCCAGAACGGTAGTGATGGTTGGGTAGCCTCCAACACACAATGAAGTCCGAAATTACCCTCCCTCGCCACTCCCCTCCCTAGACCTCACAGAAAAATTAAGTGTCGAGGGAGGGAGTGATAATGTAGGGAGGGTAAAAAAATTTGCTTTCGTCCGTTTTTTTTTTTTTTTTTCAAACTTAAACCACCATTGCTACATTGCTACAATATCATTGGGTAACCATAACGAACCAGTGGGTCTCCTGAACCAGATCCTACCCAGGGATGAGTTGCCAATTTTGTTCTTCGTACCCTCCCTAGACACGATACTCCCCTCCCTAGAACCGACGATCTCGAATCTCGAAAACTATACATAGTCGTGCGCTGCCACTTCAGGGGATTCTTACTGATACCTATAGAGATTCAAAAAGACGAAAAAAAACCGTGTTTATCGACTTTTTTTTTGCATGAGTTCCAAACCTCAAAATGTACCGGAATTTTGAAACGTTATTTGACGGTATCTGACCAAATATCTCATAAACTACTACCTATGTTGCTAATAAGAAATAACTTGGTCCATTAAATACTTGAAAAAATTTCTAAATGAATGGACGTTCCTGCGTGCAGCTTGGCTCTGGCATAACGTAGAATCCCCCGCCTCCCATCCAAAGCCCTCCTCGCACTCTTGCGTAGAAATTTTATCGATCGGACTCCCATCAAAGCACCAATAAACTCCCAGAGCTGAATAACTTTATTGTCAACGAACTAACAAAGAAATATAACTTTATCTTGGTCCACATGGTTGTCGAGTCATATTTTTACAGCCAGCGGCGTTTGATTGGAAGGTGCACCCAGTTTATTGTCCAGCAAACTTCGCGTGGCTCGGGGTAATGCCAAGTTATAACTGGTGGCCATGGAATAGCTCATTATAATATTTATGAGAAAATATCTTTGGAGACGATGAGGATATAACAGGGCTGTCTCGATCTCACGTTAAAAGGACTGGAATTCTTGAATGTCTTGATTGGTTCCCTTCAGGTTCAGCGGTGATAGGATCGGCCAGCTATTACGTTTCAAAGCCCTTCTCAATAAGATTATATCCCTCCGCACAACTACTTTGGGCCTGTCAGCGCATAATAATCTCTCCAAAGGCCAGGTGACGTCTTTACTTCAGGGCTCTCGTAAAACCTCCCACGCGAATTTAAATAGCCTCGTTTTTGAAATCAAATAAGAGGTCTTTGGTTGATAAGAAAAAGTGTGTGTTGTCATTGGAAATCGAGAGGGGTTTCCCAGTTTGTCCGTCGGGCTTCTGGGCATTCGTAGGGATTTCCTGGCTAACCTACACTGACTGGCACTGGCTAAGGCTGCGCGTGGTGTGGCGGAGTGGCTCAATAAGATGTCTAGGTAATATATCTTTTCTGTTGTAATATCTTAAAGGGGAGTAAATTTAGAGTCTGAATTCAGTTGATCATCAAACCGACCGGCTATTTGAACGGCAAACCTTTTTCTTTATACTTCATTCTCGTATAGATACTATACTTCTATAAAATGTCTGAGTTTTCTATTGAGTTTTCGTTCTTTATATTGCTCATTGTACAAGTTTGGTGCTGTCCTGCGTCGTGAAGTGCTGTCCATCTTCTCTCAGGTCTTCGTCGTTATATATGAAACTTCAGAAAGAAAATACCTATTGTACCTTGTTATCTTGTTCACACCGTTTTGGAGTGCTGTTGGTCAGGGGGTATATTTGTAGTCCTGTGTGCGTCTTATTAACTTGTAATTAGTTCATGTGTTGGTAAATTTGCCGAGTAGGTAACTTTATTTCTTGGAATAATACACCTTGGTAATCGCGACGGAGGTCGAAGACTCGGATCGGCCTCAAACTTGACATTATCCGTTTCAAGAGGTCTACATTCAAAATCGGAAATGTCCGCCGTCCGGGCCGTAGGAATTTTTTTTTAAATCTGAAATTTTGACCAAATACTTGGTTTACCATCTACTTGTGCCCGCAAGGTTTGCAGCCCGATCGCACAAACCCGTGGGGCACTATGGGGCTAAAATGGTGCTCGGGGGGGGGGGGGGGGGTGAAGGCTTCTAGCTATGGGATCGAGTTAGGTGTCGTTTTCGAAGTATTTTTGGACGTAGAATCCATTTTTGGGGGTCCCGGAACGATTCAATTTCACTGTGCCGATCTACAGGGCTTTCATGGGGCTAAAAATGGGATTTTTGAAGAATCCCAGGAGGTAAAATACTTTTCGAGTAAAAAATAAAGAATTTTTGAAGAAAAACATTTTTGAAAAAAACAAATTCAAAAAAAATTTTTTTTTTAAATTTTTTTTCATTGGCAGAATTAAATTTCTGCACAAGTACCTAACGTAGGTACCTACTTATATGAAACAATAATAAACTCTTGTGTAAAATTTGCAGCGTTTTTATTTAAGAATAATAAACCCTTGTGTGAAATTTGCAGCGTTTTTATTTTTCAATCTGAAATTTTGTCTAAAAACTCGGTTTACCATCTACTTGTGCCCACAAGGTTTTCAGTCCGATCGCCCAAACCCGTGGGGTGCAATGGGGCTACGGAAGGGGTTATTTTGAAGGCTTTTGGGCATAGCCCCATAGCGCCCCAAGGATTGGGGCGATCGGGCTGAAAACCTTGCGGGCACAACTAGATGGTAAACTAAGTATTCTGTCAAAATTTCAGATTTGAAAATAAATCTACTGCCCAAAACGGCCTGGACGGCGGACGGACATTTCGGTTTTGGACCGCATGAAACGGATAATGTCAAATTTTGAGGTCGATTGGAGTCGACGACCTCTGTCGCGAAAACATAGAATCTAACGAACGTAATTTTCTTGTTACAGTCACTTATGTCCGCCAATGTTTCGATGACCGATAATCACAGATTAAACTACTGATAATCCAGTTTGGTGGTAAATCGGACCGATTAATCGGTGTATTTGGCTGGAGTGGTTGAACGCGAGGAAACTGTGTTATGCCCCCTCGTCATTTGATTTTATCCCTCCGTTCAGGTTTTTTTTTTTTTTCCGATCATGAAGAAATAAGGAATTTTTGAATAAAGAAATATCTTAATTTGAGCATTTTTGTTCAGTAGAAGTTTTTTTAAACCCATTTCTACCTAGTTGGGGCAAAGCCCTGCAAACATATTTTTTCTTAAATATTCAATTTCTCCTTTACTATCGGCAGGAGATGACTGTTTTTCCAAGGGGTTATAGATTATAGCCCAACCTAAAATTCAAGCATAACATTTAGAGGAAATCTGCTTCAAATCGGTTGCAATGGTCGAAAAACCGGAAATTGCAGGGCTTTGCCCCCACTTACCCTAATCGGAGAAGTATTAAAACTACTTACCTGTAAATAAGTTTTACAACAACATTTAGTATGTAATTTAGAATCTATTTAAACATTTTTTTACATTTTTTGGCTTGGGGTGCATATTTTGCATATTTTCCCCATTTCGTCTGCATAAAATCCCCAAATTTGGTGAATAAAATTCCAGTCTCTACTGATGACTCATCAGTGTCCAAAATTTGGACACTCATTTAATGAGCTGACATTGTTTGTGGTTCGATGTTTTCGGTGGATCTCTGTGCTGGAGTTGGTTGTCTGTGCTTGAGATTGATGTAGTTGAGCATTAGGGTGGAGCGTTTTTGGCGAAAAAAAAGTTTTTTTCGAATTTCCTCTTGAAGTAGACAAATTATGTTGCGTGTTGACGTCAATAAACCGTGTAACAAATTTTAGATTTTAAAAAAAATGCCTTCAGGTTCCATAACTCTAATGAAGTTTTAATGAATAGGCGAAAAACGTGAAAATCGAGTATATTTGCCAATTTAATTGTTTCCAAGAAATGTATTGCCACTGAGTCGAGTTTGTTCGAGAGTTAATGTTCGAGTAGTATCAGTAGTATTAATCCAAAAGGTCTTTTTTAGTGTTCAAGCGAGGATATTTCTTCTGAGATTCGATTCTGTTGAAAATGAATCCGTCGCGTTCCTTCTCTCCACAAACATTCGCTGAGGCGTCCGTCACCAATTTTATCCATCTTTCAACAGCCTGTGTGTGACATGGAAAAGGAGGGATACCCTCCAACTGAGTCGTAGTCAATTCTGGAGCAAGTTTCTTGATGACTGGTGGGACATTTACATTCCCAATCGTCTCCCAATCGATCATTTCTGTGTAATCTGTAGCAATGAAATTAAGCAGGGGCACTTAAAAAAATCTTGTAGGTTCAGACTTATCTTCTGATTTATTGATTAAGTCCATAGCTTTTGCTTTAACCTCGGGTCTCCTGTCAAAAATCGTTGCTAACAATAAATTTTCTGGATGCGCCCAAAACGCATTCCGCTGAATCACGGGCTCGACAATATCTTTCAGCTTTTTAGGAAGATTCTTTTTGTATGCTTCACTGCACTGTTGCTTTTTAGGGTATTTCTTGAGTTTTTGATACTCGCTATGAAGGCTTTTGATTTTATCTCTAGACCTTTGTTGGCCAACCGTAGGAAGTGAAGCCTTTTCCCAAACACCCCTAACATACTTGTCAACCTGGTGGATTATTATATGTGACGCAGGATCCTGCTTACTTGTATGCTTCTTGAACTCGGCAACAATATAAACGTAATGATGGAGCATATCACCTTGTGTGGGCAATACATTATCTGGGCCGATTTTACCTTCCCCTAAGATGTCACACACAATCTTCACTCTTGTTTTCACATCCGGCATTTCAGAAACGGCAAAAATACACTAATTCCACACCCGAAAACAAAGTTCACAACTGAAATGAAGGGAAAACGCAACCCCGAGAACCACAGAAGGGAGAATTGTGAATCACAGCAAATGGATCGATCTGTGGTCATCGATAATCGACAGAAATGAATCGATTTGATCATAATTCTACAATTTTCGATCATCAATTGATGTAAAAGTGTAAAACGTATGAAATAATTCCAAAAATAGGTAAATAAAAGTATAAAATGAATTTTAAGGGTTTTTCAGTCCTTGGTACTAAAAATCTAAATTTCGTTTGAGTTATGGAACCTGAAGGACTCAATATTTTTCAAAAAAAATTGGAGGGCGTTCTTTTGACGTGAAAACGCAACAAAATCGCTTTGCTTCAACCCGAATTTCGAAAGTTGGGCATTTCGCTCCACCCTATTGAGCATGTTGCTCTATAGATTCTTTTTCCATGTCGTATTGTTTGTGGGGATGTACATATCAGGTCAGTAAGTATGGCTTCTGTGTTATCGTAGCAAATGATGACACCTTGATATCAGTATCGTTTTATTTGTTATTTGGTCATGAATGTTTGTATGTGAAAGTCTTCGTAGTGTTGAGGGATATTTTAGTCTATTGATGACGTAGGGTTACCCATCTATGGTTCATCTTGGGGTTAGTACAGCGTCGTTGTGCTTTTAATTCGTCGAGCCGTTTAATAGACTGGGTCGTTTACGGGTGGAAAGTTAACGAACCCACGAGGCTATGAAAATGTTTGGTGGGCAAATTCACTTAGTATTCTCCAAGTTCTCACACTCCATTGTGTCGTGAAGCTGCATGGGAAAAAATGCCCTCTCGGCTAGTTAAAAACTCATCAACCCGGCGGAACAAAAGGTTTTTCCGAACCTCCCTGCCATAAGTCCCTCGAGAGGGTCCAGGAAGTCTGTTCTTCCTGCTTTATTTGTCGCGGTCCCAGTGTCACGGATTCCTCGATAACTCGGATGAAAAACGGTAAGACATTAAGGGCCTGGGAAGAGGTGCCGACGAGCGGTAGACAGTCGTTTGTTCTTTTTCGGGCTGAGGATGCACCAGTTGGTTCTTCATAGATCGATATTTGAAGTGACATCGTTAAGTTTGAAACCCACTAAATAATTACCTGGGTAGCAGTGGCTCTTTCAATAAGAGTCCGCAGTGAGCTTCTACTCAACCCAATCGGCATTTTCGGGTACATTATTAAAGCGCCGAATGTTCATGAACGATCGCGGCAGTTTTTAATGAAAAACCATAAATTTTCGAAAAATCAAAAGCGCTGTCTACGAGAACTGCATAACTTTCTGGTCTGTGGTGGATGAGCTACAGCAAGGAGCTTTTCAGCTCAGCAAATGGAGTCACTAGTTCCACGCATATCGTGAGCTCAGTGTGGTAACGATGGTGTGTTCAGTCTCGGTAGTGGTAACACTCCACGACCCATTCGGATTCATCACTTCAGCCATCTTCACAATGAATAGCTTCGTGCAAGATGGCAACCCGAGGATGCTTCGGATGGAAAACCATTCAAATTTTTTGATGATCCTGAGGTGAGGCATCTCGATTGCTGCTGTCGCTCCACGCGTTCAGTACCACCAGATGGATGTAGCCAAGGCCGCAGCCAGGGGGGGGGGGTCATTGGGGTTCAGTCCCCCCCCCCCCCCCCCCCACCGAAATGAAAATGGCTTGACACTAGATAGAATTGGATTTTGAACGGAAAAATAAAATTTATTGTGAAAATAAAAACAGTTGGTCGGGGTCTTAGCTGGTGGTAGCATGAATAGGAATGGTAGCACTCACCGCAATGTGCGACACCAGGTGGGTCGAAAACCATGATGGGTTAATCAGATTCAGAGAGATTTTTTACGCAATCCATGAGACTTTAGAAGATTTAAGTACTGCTTTAGACACTGAAACGGCATCAAAGACTACTTCGTTTTTGACGTCGATTTCATCTGGAGACTTCGTTGTGTCCCTATGTTGTTTGGCAGAAATTTTTTCATACACGCTGCCCTTGAGTAAAATTTTACAATCTCCCCTATGTGACCTAGTAGCAGCACTACAGCATGACATGATCTTCTAATGAACACTTTCAAAAGCATTCGGGGAAACGCAGAAGCGAAATTTAAATGCACTTTCATTGAGGCGCAAAATTTACTGTCAGGAATTGACGAAACCATAAAAGCTCCCAGAATTGCAACAACAAAAAAAAAAAAAAAAAAAAAAAAAAAAACGCATCGTGCAAATTTTAACACCGAGGATCCAGAAACTTATTCCAGAATTTATATTTTGATACCAATTTTAGACGACTTTATTAATCAGATAGATTTGAGATTTTCAAGCCCCAAGTCCATTTTAGCAGCACTGTTTAAGCTTATTCCTTCGGAGTGTACACGAATTAATGAATTTAATAGTGATGGTTTTCAAATATATAGCAAGTTTTCGGATTCTGAGGACGTGCTAAACGCAGAGCTCAATCTGTGGAAACTAAAATGGCAAGAGGAGGACGAAACAAACAGACCCACATGCGCGATTGAGGCTCTGGGAGAATGTAATAAGCATTTGTTTCCAAATATTTTTAAACTGATTAGAATAAAAATACTATTCTAATTTGCAACCCTGCCAGTAACCACTTGTACCCCCGAAAGGACTTTCTCTACTCTTACACGCCAAAAACGTATCTAAGAAATTCTACTGGCCAGGAAGGATTAACTGGATTAGCACTAATGACCATCCACCGTAGATTCAATATTTCGACAGAGAAGGTAATTGAACTGTTCGCGACAAAAAAAAAGCGAGGCGATTGAATTTGCTACTGTAGGCTAAGTGCAAATAATGTTTTGTATATTAAATATACATAATTTAATAAAATTAATAATATATACATATTTTGAATTTTCAAAATAAAAATACACATATACATGCAAGTGAAGCGGGTTATTTTTTCAATTTGCTCCTACATTCATTTTAAGAATTAACCATATCAGGGGATTTTAGAAATTCGATTTTTCTTTTGCGAATACAATACTTTCTCCCAAGTAAAAATTCTGTCTTTTACTTAGTAGGTAACTTTACTCACTAGTTACTATCCAATACTACCTATCTAGTATCCAATGAAATCCCCCCCCCCCCCTTCCCCGAAATAAAATCCTAGGTACGGCTTTGGATGTAGCCCTGGACAAATGCATCAAACGGACCCAAAGTCATCACCAGGTCCTGATCCCGCGTCAGTTAGGTTGATTTTGATGTATTTGTCAGAATGCCGGAAGCGCATACTACAACGGGTATTTTTTGAATACCTGTTGAATACCTTTTTGGTTTCTGCTAATAATACACCTTTGTAATAGCGACGGAGGTCGACGACTCGGATCGCCCTTAAAATTTAATATTATTCGTTTCAAGAGGTCTACATTCAAAATCCGAAATGTCCTTCCGCCGTCCGGGCCGTTTAGGGCAGTAGGCATTTTTTTTTAAATCTGAAATTTTGGCAAAATACTTGGTTTAAGATCTAGTTGTGCCTGCAAGGTTTTCAGCCCGATCGCCCAAACCTGTGGGGCGCTATGGGGCTAAAATGGGGCTACGGGAGGGGTTTTTTTGAAGGCTTTTGGCTATGGGATCGAGTCAGGTGTCGTTTTCGAAGTATTTTCGGACGTATAATCCATTTTTTGGGGTCCCGGAACGATCCGATATCGCTGTGGGGACTCAGGGCTTTCATGGGGCTACGAATTGGATTTTTTAAGGATCCCTCCATGGAGGTCAAATATTTTTCGAAAAAAAAAGCTGCAAATTTTACACAAGGGTTTATTATTCATTGATATAGGTTACTTGTGCAGAAATTTAATTCTGTGTCAATGAAAACTTTTTAGAAAAACAATTGTTTTTAATTTGTTTTCTTCAAAAACTCTTTATTTTTTACTCGAAAAATATTTGACCTCTTGGGATCCTTCAAAAATCCAATTTTTAGCCCCATGAAAAACCTATAGATCCCAACAGTGAAATAGGATCTTTCTGGGACCCCAAAAAATAGAGTCTACGTCCAAAAATATATTTTTGAAAACGAAAACGACACCTAACTCAATCCCATTGCCAGAAGCCTTAAAAAAACCTCCCGTTGCCCCATCGCGCCCCACGGGTTTGGGCGATCGGGCTAAAAACCTTGCGGACACAACTATAATATACCATATTATGGTAAACCAAGTATTTTGTCAAAATTTCAGATTTAAAAAAAAATCCTTTTGGTGAATGTATTCGGCGAAGTTCCGAAGGGAGCAGACTCCATGTTCACGCCGCCATGCGTTGTGGAGGAAGGAGTGCTGGAATGCTCTAAGCGTCGTGGTAGCACCCTGGATTCGCTCCATCGGCGGCGTTCGAGGCGGAAAAGCCTGGTTAGCGTGCTTTCAGTAAAGTCGTCTAGGTAGGACGTACGACACCTCTCTAGAAGCCCGGGCTGCCAGTGGTTTTGTTCTCAGACTGCCAATTTATGGGAGTCAGTATACCCAGAGCTTATGCCACCAGAGGGCGGGCAAAGCAAAGGGATTACTGACTCCATCGCCAAATCTGAAGCTTCCTACCCACTTTGCAATGAATCTGCGTCCTGACAAGGTCGTATCAGCATGAGGAGGGACCCTACCTCAAAATTTTCTACCGAAGGCCTCTAATCCTCATTGAAGCTCACTCGCTCTCACAATTTACGTGTCTCTCTGACTCGATTTTTCTTTGAATGCCTCATCAGTAAAACACAGTTCAAAAACATGGAACCCTAATAGGCCGTACCAGGTGGACCTCACCCACATCCATTCATGTGGTCACGAATTTTTCACTTCCAAACCGTCCGATGTAAACGACCGCAGAGCTATTCGTTTCCCTTTAAGAGTACGTTGACGCTCAGGCTTGACTGACTCCGACTTTTTTATTGCTTTTATTTCCCCCTTCCCGACTCGAAAAAACTTACCGAGGAACTTCAAGAAGAGCCACTTGAAAACTTCTTTTTTGTTCTCTAAGACTCAGGAAGATGCTGCGCGATCATTCGTTCGTAAGGTGATGCCTCCATTCAACAACGACCATTGACAACGATATTAAATATTGTGTCGTGTACCTAGTTGCCAACTCGGCCAACTCCAAAACACAAAATTTTTCAGGAAAGCTGATTTTCTGTCTTTCCAGATGACGCTGGAAAACCATTCTCTTTAGCTTTAGGTGACATTGGGTCTAGGTGTTTAAAAACATACTCTAGAGTTCTAGCAAGAACGGCATGTGGAGGGGGGATTTATTCAAATTTTTATCCGGGATTTGGCCGTTTTTGAAACTCATTCTGGAATTGGCCGGTTTTGCAGCAAAATAGAACTGAAATGTCTCTGAATTTGATGCAACATTTACATCAAATTCAGAGACCTATATTTAATACCTATAGGGTTGTCAGGATTGCAAATGAACTAAAATTTTATTTTATAAAATTTGTTAACATAAATGTGTTATAATAATAAATTATTTGTACCACAATAATTTTTATTTGTAATTATACATATTATTTATATTGGCAGGGAATTGAAAAAAAACTCAGTACCTATCTCGGTTCATTAAAAAGTCAGGTGCATTTAAAAAACTTGCAACTTCATACGCTTGAGGCGTTATTTGAAGGAGATTGCCAGCTGGGCAGTAGCTACAGGTCTGTAACTAACACCAAAACTTTGGAATGAAAAAACGCTGCAAACTTTACACAAGGGTTTATTATTCTTTGATATAGGTTACTTGGGCAGAAATTTAATTCTGTGTCAATGAAAAAATTATAAAACTTCTTTTTTTTTTGGATTTTTGAAGCGAAGCTTTTATACGGACGCCCCCCGCTCGCCGCTCGGGGAGTCTCCCGGTGAAAATCGTGAGTGAGTCTCGTGAGTGATATAACGCGATATATATATTTGATATAGATGGGGCGCGTTTGGCTCTTCCAACCCAGCCGCTGTCAAGGAAGTGGGTCAGAAAGGGTGGAATCCGGGGTGGGGCTTCAGGGACCTTACAATGGTGGAGGAGGCGGGGAAATTTTTTTTGCCGACCTTTTAGCTATGAATAGCGAGCCGGAGCATCTAGTAGGACACTACTGGCAGCTGATTTTTGCAAAATGATATAAAGCTTCGCTTCCTTTTTCATTCTCCCGAGGAATGAAAATATTTGTGTCTCAAAGCGTTTTTTTCTGGTAAGGCGTTGGTATTTGATGCCCTTCTTTTTTTTTTTGACTAATTAAATTAAATATAAATTTTATAAACTTTGATTTTTACAACACTGTAAAAGATTTTCATAATACGATTCTCACTAGACGATTTTCACTGTAAAAGAGCTGTTTTCCCTTTTGTTTTATTATTCTCAGAGCAATCAACCCGTTTTTTTTTTTAATGTTTTTTTTTGGGGATTTTTTTAAAATTTTTTCCCAAAATTTTTTGTTTTTACATGAAAAATATTTGACTTCCTGGGAAAAATCCCATTTCTAGCCCCATGAAAGCCCTATAGATCCCATCAGTGAAATCGGATCTTTCTGGGATCCCCAAAAATGAATTCTACGTCCAAAAATACTTCGAAAACGACACCTGACGATCGATCCCATAGCCAAAAGCCTTCAAAAAACCCCTCCCTTAGCCCCATTTTAGCCCCATAGCGCCCCACGGGTTTGGGCGATCGGGCTGAAAACCTTGCGGGCACAAATAGATGGTAAACCGAGTATTTTGTCAAAATTTCAGATTAAAAAAAAAAAAAAAAAATCCTAGGTACCTACTGCCCAAAACGGCCCGGACGGCCATTCCGGTTTTGCAATCTAGACCTTTCGAAACGGATAATGTCAAATTTTGAGGCCGATCCGAGTCATCGACCTCCGTCGCGATTACAAAGGTGTATTATTCCAAGAATAATTAACCAAAACTCTCTGGTATCACTCAAACGGCGAGACGATGATCAAAAGCGCTCGCCACGAGCACCAAAACAAAACCCATTCCGCAACTGGTGGAACCAGGAACTCAGCCAAAAAACCATAGCCAAAGGCGACAGGTAAACACACGTTGCAAGGTGTTCACATGAGTAGGGATTTGGGTTTCACACGCAGCCTCTGGAGGATTTTTTTTCCAGTTTATTGCTGGACGCTCTGTATTTTCGGTAAGTTTTTTCTGTTAATGTTTTCCAGGCCACTAACTGGTTTGTCAACTAACTTCTTAACGAGGCCCTCAGTAAAACACCGAGGTCGAAGAAGAAGATAATGAAGGAGAAAACAGGCAACTCGTGTAATTACGAACCGCGCAACAAATCACAAACAGGTCGCAGTTATTATGAGCCCCAACTTCGGGCTATTGCACTGTAATTCATCCCGTTTTTTGGGGGAAGGGAAGGAAGACCTTCGAGAATTACCTTTTGCACTTGTGCTGATTACGACTTTCTTTATGACACTTTTTACACTTCCAGGATCCCCCCACAGGGCTTTTGCCTTCTCCGAAGTCTCCCAACGTCCGCAGTGTTTTTCGGAGAAGGGCGAAGACTGTCAGAAGGACGCCCCCCATTTGGATCGTTCTGGAAGGCGCTACAATTTTCTGTCACACGTTTCTGAAAGTGATAGGCAGCATTAAAGATATCCCTAAAGAGGCGATTCAATAATTTTGAAAAATAAAACTTATAAATAGTCCAGTCAGTCCGTAGCGAAAATGATAGAGACGTGGAAAAAATATATGGTCGGAGTTTTTGGTAAGATTCAATAATTATTGGGGTGCTGATTCCGAATTTGAAGAGATCCAACAAATATCTGTGTTGTGTTTTTGAGATATTCGCGAAAACTTCTAATTTTTTCGACTTTTTTCAGTTTTTGCTTATAAGCCTATTACCTATAAATAGGTAATTCAGAAACTGTCCGTCCTACGGCAAAAGTCAACGTTATCAAATAACATTAAATGTAAATTTTGCTACTCAAAGATGATTGTAGGCCAATAGTTTCCGAGCTCCCCCCAAAAACGTGCCGAAAAAAAGAGGTGTTTTTCGAATAAGAAAACCGTATAGGTAGGTAGGTACCTACTAAACGTATACGTTTTGGTGCGTCACATGCTGTTACAACTCTGCCCGCCATTCGTACGGTAGGCGCTTTTCGACAAACTTTGGGTATCTATCCGAAATTTAAAGCTCTACAACTTTCAGTAAGTATGTACAACTTCTCGATAGGACCGGGCGTTTTGAAGGTAAAGCGTTTTGAAGTGCGAAAAAGCGAATTTCCGAAAAATGTGTAGGTATAAATATCGGTATTTTTCAAATCGCTCTTTCCTATCTCCTGAACTATTGGTCTACAATCAACTTTGACCAGCCAAATTTGATGCTCTTTCTCCTTAACCCTCCTCCGACACCCTTCGAGTTCTTACCACATATGACACCCCTGGGTCGAGTGCGACCCATAATACTAAAAATGACGTTATCGTTTAAGAATAGTTTATTTAGGGTTGAAATTAATATGAATGAGTCTTCAATGTAATAATATATATTTTAAATGAGCCTAATCATTATATTATCAATAACAGTCTTCTCATTTGCAATAAACTTTGAACGAACCAACAACAATCACAGTCTTCTCATTTGCATATCGTCATAAGCAGTCTTCTCATTTGCAATAAACCTTGAATGAACCAACACCATAAAAAAAAAATGTACCTACTAAATAGTGAACAGAAAAAATAACATCAATACTTACAATATAAAAAAACAACAGCAGCACCGATGTGAGATAAACTTTGAATGACCCAACACCAATATCAGTCTTCTCATTTGCAATAAACTTTGAATGAACCAACACCAACAAAAATTGTACATATGTGCATTGTACATTGTATATTGTATTGTACATTGTATATTGTACATTGTGTATTGTACATAGTATATTGTACATTGTATATTGTGCATTGTACATTGTACAAATGTACATATGTATGTGTACAAATGTGAAAAAAGTTGTAACGAATGAAACACTCCTGGGTCATGCAAGACCCACTTCACAACTCTTCTCAGAAAAACGTGCATAGAGGTTAGTGTACGTGATGGACGACTATACTACTACCCTAGGCTGCTCAAGGACAACTGACTGGTAGGGTAACTTCGCCCCTCCCCACCCCAGAGCTCGCAGAGGAGCGCGCAGGCGCAGAAATGTCGGCTCTGGGTCGCCCACGACCCGGTGGGTGTCGGAGGAGGGTTAATAATGGTGACTTTTGCCGTAGAACGCTGAGTTTCGGGGTTGTAAGCAAAACGCTGCAAAGTTTACACAAAGGTTTATTATTCTTTGATATAGGTCACCTACTTGTGCAAATATTATTTCTGTGTCAATGGAAAAAAAGTTGAAAAAAAAATCTTTTTTTTGGATTTTTTTCTACTTTTTCTAAAAAAAAATGTTTTTATCAAACATTCTTTCTTTTTTACTCGAAAAATATTTAACCTCCTGGGATCCTTCAAAAATCCCATTTTTAGCCCCATGAAAGCCCTATAGATCGGCACAGTGAAATCGGATCGTTCCGGGACCCCCAAAAATGGATTCTTCGTCCAAAAATACTTCGAAAACGACACCTGACTCGATCCCATAGCCAAAGCCTTCAAAAAACCCCTCCCGTAGCCCCATTTTAGCCCCATAGCGCCCCACGGGTTTTGGGCGATCGGAATGAAAACCTTGCGGGCACAACTAGATGGTAAACCAAGTATTTTGTCAAAATGTCAGATTTAAAAAAAAAAATCCTACTGCCCAAAACGGCCCGGACGGCGAACGGCGGACGAACATTTCGGATTAAATTTTGAAACGAATAATGTCAAATTTTGAGGCCGATCGGAGTCGTCGGCCCCCGTCGCGAAAACATAGACCTGTGTATTATTCCAAGAATAATAAACCAAAACTAAGGGACTCTAAATAGAGCATTATTGCTCTTGGTGAAATACAGGAGGACGTTAATTGTGTAATCCCACCTTAAATTTTGATCCAGTGGAATACTTGGCGACGGGGGACGGGAAATCCGCTATTTTGTTTTGTCAAAGAAACATCCCTCCCGCCCGGCGTCCCGTCAGCCCACCAGTTTTGAATCCGTCAACCGCCTGGCGGTGGCGTCTCCTCTCCCAGTCAACACGTCAACCTCTCGAGTGTGGCGTCTTCTCACCCCCCCCCCCCTTCTCATCAACATTGGCACTATTTTCCCCGCGGACACCGCCCTCCGCCCTTGCGAATTACGCCCTCGTCGGCCTTTGCAACCTCCGTGGAGACGGTCGTCAGGGGGATTAGGGCCAGTCGCCGCCCACCCCCGCCCCCAACATTCCCCCTACGGCCAGTATTATTAGAGAGTTCCTAAAGCCACTTTTTGCCTAACGGTGATGAGTTACGGTCGACGTAACTCGATATTTCGCGCATGCGCAGAAATAACGGCGATAACTTACGTCCTTATGCCTAACGTCGAACGTTATTGCCGTAAAGATACGGCGATAAACTTACGGTCTTAAGGATAAAGCCGTTAATTTCGAACAATATAAGGTAAATAGCGGCACTTTAAATTTAGCGTGACTTTTGATAAGACCGTATCTCTGTTACGGTCTTATGTGAAGTTAGCTTTTCTTTGATTCTCCCTGGACAAATCCCTTACGGCGATAAAAATTAACGGTCGACGTAGGATGTTTCTTTAGGAACTCTCTATTGGAACACTTCAAACTACGCTAGAGCCATCCAACCCCCCTCCCCCACTCCCCTCCCACCTGGCCTGCGACAACTTCTTCTCACTTTTCGAAAATGACTTTTTGTATTCCTAAAGGGGCCTTTACACGAGCAATTTTTACCTGCAATAATTGCACAAATTCGAAAAGATTGCACTAGAAAAGTTGTACGCAACACAAGGTAATAATTGCGGTGAAAAATCGCCTCGTGTTGCATCAACATGTAGAGATGCAATAATTGCGTTGTGTTGAACAATAAAAAATTGCAGCAATTTTCCGAACCCCGCGGACTTCACTTCCAACACAACGCAACACCTTCCGAGCGTGTGTGGACCCAAAACTGTTGGCCAACAATCGGCAATTATTGCTTGCAATTTTTCAGGGCGAGAAAAATTGCATTGTGTTGCATGTCACATTTACACGAGCAACACTAAATCTGAGCATCACTTCTCGCACGCAATTATTGCAGGGAAAAATTGCTCGTGTAAAGGGGCCTTAAAGAAATAGAGGATGAAGATTTTTTTGAAATTCTAATTTGAATTCGGATTCAGCTTGAAAAAATGTATGGGATACACTCATCCTGTATTTGATTCCTGAATAATATAAAAGAGATGAGAAACTGTACATTTTGATCACAGAAATACACTTTTGGTTTATTATTCTTGGAATAATACACCTATGTTTTCGCGACGGGGGTCGACGACTCCGATCGGGCTCAAAATTTGACATTATCCGTTTCAAGAGGTCTACATTCTAAATCCGAAATGACCGTCCGCCGTCCGCCGTCCAGGCCGTTTTGGGCAGCAGGAATTTTTTTAAAAATCTGAAATTTCGGCAAAATACTTGGTTTACCATCTAGTTGTGCCCGCAAGGTTTTCAGTCCGATCGCCCAAACCCGTGGGGCGCTATGGGGCTATAATGGGGCAACGGGAGGTTTTTTTTTGAAAGCTTTTAGCTATGGAATCGAGTTAGGTGTCGTTTTCGAAGTATTTTTGGACGTAGAATCCATTTTTTGGGGTCCCGGAACGATCCGATTTCACTGGGGCGATCTTTAGGGCATTCGTGGGGCTAAAAATGGGAGTTTTGAAGGATTCCACGATGTTAAATATTCTTCGAGTAAAAAATACAGAATTTTTGAAAAAACACATTTTTGAACAAAAAAATCAAAAAAAAAATTTTTTTTTTGAGATAAAAATCCAAAAAATTTTTTTTTTAAATTTCTTCATTGACAGAATTAAATTTCGGCACAAGTAACGTATATCAAAGAATAATAAACCCTTGTGTAAAATTTGCAGCGTTTATTCGACCATAATATTATTCTCAATTAAATAGGTACATGAGGGGGGGAGAGGGAAGGTTATTGGAACGGCGTCGGTAACTGTCAAATTTCGCGGAAATCGCCGACGATTTCCAATCAAAAACCAAAAATCTTGAACAAACAATGTTTATAAGCACATGTGTCGTTAAAACATTAATAAATCAGGACAACCTTTCAACCAGCCATAAGGCCATGTTAATTTGAACTGCATTATGTAATTTTCTACTTTGATTCCATACTATGGAATCAAAAGTGGGACACGTAGAAAATTACAGTCTCAACAAGAAATTTCGTAAAGTTGAAAATCGTCAGTCGTGATTTGAATGCCCTACTTCGCCGCCTCAAAAGTGGTACCGAAAAATAGAGAGCTCGTCGTGATTTCATTTGGTGGTTTATAAGAGTAATTTTAAAACCACCATCTCCAAAAAGCGTGATTTTCTTAAATCGGATTTTAAAAATGCCAGTGATTTCGGCGCATTCCCGACGATTCTCAGGTCGATTCGTGCGGTCGAACTTGGGCGGGGTTCAAGGTCCCGAAGTCCCAACAGGTATTGCACCGGTGTCGAGGATCACGTAAGATATTGGGAAGGTTAATATGAAGTTAAGGTTGTACACTTTGGTGGGCAGACAATCTCTAATCGTAAGCAGTCACGTAGCCGGTGGGCCATAATGGACGGTAGGCAACTCTGGGGAGATCCGAGGGAGATGGAATTGAAAAGATGGAGAGGGAGAAGGAAAAGAAAAAAAAAATTAATGCAGTCTGTAGATGATACGATAAAGATACCAGTTCCGAGTGTCTTGAGTTAGTAATGTTCCCTGTCGGTTCGGGAAAAGTACCTACTGGCAAGAGTCATCAAAACAATTTATTAACGTAATTCGGGTAGGGCAGGCGGGGTTCGCATTGATTTTAGATTTGGAAATCTTCCCTACCATTCAATAATATGGCTAAAAAGTATCGTGCACAGACTCCAATACCAACGAAAAAAAAAAAAAAATCATTGTAGGAGATATAACGAAAAACGCTGCAAATTTTACACAAGGGTTTATTATTCTTTGATATACGTTACTTGTGCAGAAATTTAAATATGTCAATAAAAAAATTTAAAAAAACTTTTTTTTGGATTTTTATCTCAAAAAAAATAATTTTTTTTTTGGATTTTTTAGTTCAAAAATGTGTTTTTTCAAAAATTCTGTATTTTTTACTCGAAAAATATTTAACATCCTGAGATCCTTCAAAAATCCCATTTTTAGCCCCACGAATGCCCTAAAGATCGCCCCAGTGAAATCGGATCGTTCCGGGACCCCAAAAAATGGATTCTACGTCCAAAAATACTTCGAGAACGACACCTAACTCGATCCCATAGCTAAAAGCCTTCAAAAAACCCCTCCCGTAGCCCCATTATAGCCCCATAGCGCCCCACGGGTTTGGGCGATCGGACTGAAAACCTTGCGGGCACAACTAGATGGTAAACCAAGTATTTGGTCGAAATTTCAGATTTTTTAAAAATTTCCTACTGCCCAAAACGGCCTGGACGGCGGACGGCGGACGGCGTACGGCGGACGGCGTACGGCGGACGGCGGACGGACATTTCGGATTTAGAATGTAGACCTCTTGAAACGGATAATGTCAAATTTTGAGCCCGATCGGAGTCGTCGACCCCCGTCGCGAAAACATAGGTGTATTATTCCAAGAATAATAAACCAAAACGAAACGCACAGTTTGAATCGGCCGGGGTGGGAAACGAGCCGGGGTTTGGATCGGCCGGGTGAGGTAGTGACGTCACAGTTCCAGTGAATCTCTCACCCGGAGCGCTAGTATCGTCAGCTTATAATATAATTATGTTTTCCGTCGTATCAAGTTATAATTGCTATGAATTTATCATATTATGATAAATTCATAGCAATTATAACTTGATACGACGGAAAACATAATTAACTTTTGGTTTATTATTCTTGGAATAATACACCTGTTTTCGCGACGGAGGTCGACGACTCCGATCGGGCTCAAAATTTGACATTATCCGTTTCAAGAGGTCTTCATTCAAAATCCGAAATGTCCGTCCGCCGTCCGCCGTACGCCGTCCGCCGTCCGGGCCGTTTTGGACAGTATGAATTTTTTTAAAAATCTGAAATTTCGACAAAATACTTGGTTTACCATCTAGTTGTGCCCGCAAGGTTTTCAGTCCGATCGCCCAAACCCGTGGGGCGCTATGGGGCTATAATGGGGCTACGGGAGGGGTTTTTTGAAGGCTTTTAGCTATAGGATCGAGTTAGGTGTCGTTTTCGAAGTATTTTTGGACGTAGAATCCATTTTTTGGGGTCCCAGAACGATCCGATCTCACTGGGGCGATGTTTAGGGCTTTCATGGGGCTACAAATGGGATTTTTGAAGGATACCAGGAGGTTAAATATTTTTCGAGTAAAAAAATAAATAATTTTTGAAAAACAATTTTTTTGAAAGAAAAAAATCGAAAAAAATTTTTTCGAAAAAAATCCATTTTTTTTTTTTTTCAAATTTTTTCCATTGACACAGAAATAATTTCTGCACAAGTAGGTACCTATATGAAAGAATAATAAATAAGAGATAGTAAATAAATTTTAGAATAATAAATTTTAAAATACTTACCATTGTCCCTACAGTGTACATATCTGGGTTTCTACATAATAAAACCCCGGTGATTGATATTATCAATCACCGGACTTCGATGTAACCACCAACCGATAGTTGCTCTCTGAGTAAGTAGTTTAACATGTTCGTTAATAACTAATAAGTAATGCCTCAATGTGACTATATAAATGGTTGTTTAGGTCCTGAAGAAGGAAATATATTTTCCGAAAGCTCGGCAAAGGAGTGGAATCTTTCGTGACCCTCACCCTGATCCTTTGACAACAAGAATAATAAACCCTTGTGTAAAATTTGCAGCGTTTTTTTTTTTTTTCATTGCCCAGTTTCAGCCCACCCTATCTCTCAACATCCGTTTCCGTTAGTGCCCCTACACCGGGTTTTGCCGGAATATTATATCGTCGGAGGTAAAAGGGCGAATCCACCAATTTTGTGATTTATCTAGAGGGATCCTATTTATCTAGAGGAAATCGCGATTTCCCAAAATCAATACAACGGTGGATTCGCCCTTTTACCTCCCAGCCGACGCATATGTTTTGCGATTTCTTCTAATCGCTGGGACAGGAGTCATCGCATGTTTACAGCACGAACCATAATTCGAGAGCTAATAATTAGCTAATAATTATTATTAGCTCTCGCCCATCAGCAGTGTGGGGTAGCAGGTATACCTACCGCTGTATTTCCATGTATGTGAGAGATCCCCCCCCCTACCATAAACATGCCCATCTTTCCCGGCTGACACCAGCCGAGAACAGCCAAAATTCATAAGGTTCAGTAATTTCTTTGAACGCTTTTTTTTTGCGGTTCCGGTGATAACGCTGAAAAATGGGGCCGAATGAAATTGAAAGCGCCCGGCGTCACGGACCAGAGCACTTTTGGACGTTGGGTCACCACTTCGTTGGCCGTGAGACGTTGACCATGAAAAATCATCGTAAATAACTCGAGCGACGAAGCTTGAGATTGTCGAGAGAGGAAAATAGAAACGAGAAAAAGATGTCAGAAACAAGAAAAACTTACTTGTGTAATATTCAGTACTTTTTTGTTTGTTGTTAGTCTTGCGATTTCTTCTAGCATTAGCTTGCGCTAACTCTTTGCGGACAACGGGCGTCAGGTCATCATTTCTGGAATGCAGAAAGCACCTTCTAGGGGGTTATGACCAAGAAAGCGTGTGTTTGGCCAGACGGGGTAAATGTAAACAAATGGAAACAAGTGCCATTACTAATCCTTTTCGGCAAAATTTTCAGGAAACGCAAAAAAACTGTTTGAGGCACTTTTTCAATGCTACGCTGATAACAGTTACTGGTAACTTCTTAGCATCTATTGGAGTCCAGATGGGTGAGAAAAAGGACGACGATCGGCTACGGAAAATTGGCGATCTTATCGAGCAAAAACAGAAAAACGCTGCAAATTTTACACAAGGGTTTATTATTCTTTGATATAGGTTAATTGTACAGAAATTTAATTCTGTCAATGAAAAAAAATTAAAAATTTTTTTTTGGATTTTTATATTTCAAAAAAAAATTTGGGGGGGGGGGATTTTTTTTCAAAAATGTTTTTATCAAAAATTATGTATTTTTTACTCGAAAAACATTTAACCTCCTGGGATTCTTCAAAAATCCCATTTTTAGCCCCATGAAAGCCTTATAGATCGTGACAGTGAAATCGGATCATTCCGGGACCCCCAAAAATGGATTCTACGTCCAAAAATACTTCGAAAACGACACCTAACTCGATCCCATACCCCAAAGCCTTCGAAAAACCCCACCCGTAACCCCATTATAGCCCCATACTGCCCCACGGGTTTGGGCGATCGAACTGAAAACCTTGCGGGCACAACTAGATGGTAAACCAAGTATTTTGTCAAAATTTCAGATTTTTAAAAAAATTCCTACTGCCCAAATGGCCTGGACGGCGGACGGCGGACGGACATTTCGGATTTAGAATGTATACAAATATAGACCTCTATAGACCTCTTGAACGGATAATGTCAAATTTTGAGCCCGATCGGAGTCGTCGACCCCCGTCGCGAAAACATAGGTGTATTATTCCAAGAATAATAAACCAAAACCTAGCGACCAAGGAAGATGTCGCCCTTATCCGCGGGGACATAGTGGGCCTGAACGCGGAGCTTGAAAAGGTTAAACAGAACAACAAGGATATCAGGGTCACCGTTGGTAAATAATTTATTGTTTATAATAATTTTCCAATTATTGGAAAATGAAGGCAGAGCAATGGTGGAGCGCTATGATGAACTAGATCGGCGTATGAGGAGGAATAATCTGGTAATCAAGGGTATGGATTGCGGCGGTAACGTACCTTCGGCTGAGGATTAGGTGAATTTTTTCGCGAACCAATTGGGCGTGTCAATCCCAATTGAGTCATTTTCCATCCAGTATGCGAGCGCTGAGTCCGGAGGGAGGAAGAGTATGATAATAATCTCTTTCACAAGAACTGAGGATAAGTGGAAAGTGCTCAGGCAGACCAGAAAATTACAAGGTTCACCGGGGGTCAGTGTTGACCAGGACTACACCGAGAGGACAAGAGTGGCACGGTCGAAAGTGTTTAAGCTCCGCAAATTAATTAAAATCACGACAACTGCGACCGATCGCGAGTGATCAATGAGAGACTTCATTGACGGGGGGAGAACTTCACTTGGTGTAACGAAGTTGGTCTGACGTGTGATAAAGCTGCGGGAATAACAGTTTTGTTGGAAACTACGAAGAAAACCCTGGAAGAAATCAACCAGTTCCTAAGAGAGGACTCCCCGCCACAGGAGCGGCAACAGCATCAGGATTGACTGGCACGAGGATACCCCCCTGGCTGGAGAAGCGTTAACATGGAAGGCATCATTATAATATATAGGAATCTATAGATTCCTATCGTATAATATTAACGGGCTGTATTTCGCTAGAAATGCTGATATATTTAACAGAAACGCATGTGATGGAGGATGGAATGTCTTGTTATGAAAAATTTGTTTCCAAAACATAAGATGTACTGGGTTGTTGTTTCAAAGCACGCCGTATTTGGAAGGGCCGTTAGAGGACTACTTTGCGGGATTATTTATTAAAAAAAAAAAAAAAAAAATGGCTTGACAAATGCGGGCGGGTGGAGGAATCAACGCAGGCCCTATCACTATCATTGATGACGAATAGTGTTGATGATGTGAGTAAATAAATAAATAAAGCGATTATGTTTGAGTATTAAAAAAAAAATTATTAGGCTGTTGTTCAATTTGAATTGTAATTAATTGTGACTTATAAATTTGTATAAAGATTACTTTAAAATAGTCTCTTATATAGAAGCAAAACAATTGATGCGAATGTGAATGATTGAAAAATACTTAATTGTAGCGTGGAAAAAAAAAGCACAAATACAAGGTCGGTTTCTTGACACTCCGGTCGACGGCCAATGGCCAGTACCGCAACCCAGATTTTGTAGGGGAGTTTGTATGCGATACGTTCTCAAATAAATCTGTTTTTCTTCTATCTTCTTCTTCTTCTTCAACTATTTGAGTCCTATGAAGGCGTCTGAGGTGGAAAAAAAAAAAAAAAAAAAAAAATCTGTCGTTCATCTCTTCAAAATCGAGAAAAAAAAACGCTGCAAATTTTACACAAGGGTTTATTATTCTTTGATACAGGTGACTTGTGCAAAAATTATTTCTGTGTCAAAAGAAAATAATTTGAAAAAAAAAAAAATTTTTTTTTTGAATTTTTTTTCCAAAATAAAATTTTTTGGATTTTTTTTTTTTTTTTTTCAAAAAAAATTTTTTTTTCAAACATTATTCTTTACTCGAAAAATACTTAACCTCCTGGGATCCGTCAAAAATCCCATTTTTAGCCCCATGAAAGCCCTATAGATCGCAACAGTGAAATCGGATCGTTCCGGGACCCCAAAAAATGGATTCTACGTCCAAAAATACCTCGAAAACGACACCTAACTCGATCCCATAGCCAAAAGCCTTCAAAACACCCCTCCCGTAGCCCCATTTTAGCCCCATAGCGCCCCACGGGTTTGGGCGATCGGACTGAAAACCTTTCGGGCACAACTAGATGGTAAACAAAGTATTTTGTCAAAATTTCAGATTCTAAAAAAAATTCCTACTGCCCAAAACGGCTCGGACGGCGGACGGACATTTCGGATTTTGAATGAAGACCTCTTGAAACGGATAATGTCAAATTTTGAGGCCGGTCGGAGTCGTCGACCCCTGTCGCGAAAACATAGGTGTATTATTCCAAGAATAATAAACCAAAAGAATGGATAGGACATTTTATCTCACCTTTTGGTTCGTTATTCTTGGAATAATACACCTATGTTTTCGCCGCGGGGGTCGACGACTCCGACCGGCCTCAAAATTTGACATTATCCGTTTCAAGAGGTCTTCATTCAAAATCCGAAATGTCCGTCCGCCGTCCGGATCAAGGATTACGCTCGGGACCGGGACCGGTGTCTTTGGAGGAAGAGGAGGGAAGAGTATGAACACCCCTAATAATTAGGAGTGTTTAACTTCATAGTTGTTGCCTTAATTATTAAGGCATCCCGAGAATTCGACCAGAGTTCGCCAACCACAAAATCAAACGCACACACGAGAATTGAGGGTCGATCTCATTTCGGCCGTGCGATTACTTGCGTAGCAATTCAACCCAGCACGACAGCCATTCGGTTGATTAGAGTGCCCGAAACCAAAACAGCCTGCTGAAAGATTCATGATCCCCGAATCGTGTGGTGGGACAAAACTCATCCAGTTGGATGGGAAACCGTTCGTTGACTGCTGATTATCATTCCTCTCGTTTTTCATATTGTCTCCATACGTGTACATCAACAGCGGAATAACATCGAGTGCGCAGTGAATTCGAAAGCCAGGAGTTTGAGCGGGTGAGCATAATCCCTCGCGTTACATGGATTTACAGGTCCATCCAGCAAATTGGTGGGGTTCATAAAGGACGGAAATAAACTAACCGTTCTAAATGCTGATCGCGGGAGAGAAAAAATAAGACACAATATGACCCAAACGACGATGCAATCACCAGAGAAAACGACGACTGACTAAGTATGTGAATAAACGAGTATTTCTGGTCGGTATTCTCACTGAATCCTGAATCAGTCTGTAATCGAGCCCTATCGGGAAGACGGCCAGGAAACAGAAGCCAGACACTGTGGGAAAGGAGATGTCCAGTCTGGCTGTACTTGCTGAGGAAGTCAACACGTTACGGTTGCCCAAGCTCAAACCAACCGTCGCTGCTGAACATCCGGATTTCTTCGCCTAAGGCGGAAACATGCCTAATAGTTCTTTGGACAGCAAAAAAGTGGATCCCACAAGTTAAAAATACGAACATAATGGAACGTTTACAGGTCAGATGACGAGTCAATGGCGAAACAAACACACGGGAACGTTTGAGTAGGTACACACAAATCAGGGAACGTTTCTTACAGATAAAACCACAACCGAAAGTTGGTTTTAGTGATTATAAGATGACTTACTATAGTAGATGAATTGCTATAGTACCTAGATGACAAGATAGGAACCAAGACAGATCTGTGTGGATGACGACTACTTACGTGTAAAAGTTTTCCTAAGTCGTTTAAGGTTTTGGGTTGTGTTTGGCGGAATTCCGAAGGTGCCTCCCTAAAATTTAGTCCCTATTTAATTTTATTAGGGAAAATTTAATTAATTTAATTTTAATAGGGACTAGTCCTTTACATATCAATGATGTGACGTGGGTTATTTTTCAGGGATATAATACACATTTTGTGTCGGAAGTCGAAAATGTTGATCGGCCTCAAAAGTTGTCATAGGTATACATAACATAGGTATACCTATGACAACTTTTGAGGCCGATCAAAATTTTCGACTTCCGACATAATATTATTATGTTTTAAGACGTCTAGTTTCTGAAAACGAAATGTTCTGCTGCCTTCCATGGACAGTAGAAATTCTTTTTTAAATCTGAAATTTTGACAATTTTCAATTCAGAATTTTAAAATACTCAGTCTAGTTGTGCCCGCAAGCTTTTCAGCCAAATCGCCCCTCGCCGTGGGGCTCAAAAAGGGCTACGGGAGGGGATTTTGCAGGTTTCAGGTATGATAATGTCATCCATGAGGCCATGGATTCCAAAACTGTCTGATTTAGCAATTTGTCAGGAGCCACGAAAAACATGCCTCAACTCAACCAATAAGCCGGGAGACGCGATTTCTTTTGCATTTGACTCATTTGACATCACTAAATGAGAGCGAAAATTTTGAACTAATTTAATTTAGAAGGAAGCCAGTAAATTGAGATTGAAAAATGAATGTAGACAGTTTTGACACGAGCTGTCCAATGGAGAGAGTTTTGGAACGAATCTTTAAGTTTGGGAGCCAAAACCAGTGGAAAGGAGACTGTTTTGCTTGATTCTGAAGTCATTTTTCGATGGAGCGCGGGGAAATGCTTCAGAATCCACTGCTAACTAGATTTGGCCGAAAATGAATGTAGACAGTTTTGGAATCCATGGCCTCATATCGAGTGGGGTTTACGGAGTAATTTTGGACGTAGAATCCAGTTTGTGGGGTGCCAGAACCATCGGATTTCACTAAGGGGCTTTTGAAGGATGCCAGGAAGTCGAACGAGTGTCGTATTCCGAGTGATTTTGAACGCATAAACTGTTTTTCGGAGGTCCACAAACTTTACATGAAAAAACAAAAAAAATTTTTTTTAAATTTATTCAAAAAATAAAGAACAAATTTTTTTTTTAATTTTTAGAGATTATTTTTTAATCTTTGTTTTTTAATTTTGTAAAGAAGAGATCTGATCCTCATGGATCATCGTACATTCAAAAGAAGAATATACAAAAATTATTCTGTCTACGGAATTATTCTGTCAGAATATACAAAAAGAAACGAAATAAGGTTTTTTCGAAATGTTAACTTTTCAAAAGTCTGTATCTACAAAACCGTTTGGAATTCGTAAATCATGTATGGGACGAAAGTTGTAGAGAATTAGATTAGCTTTAATTTATGTGGAAGTAAAAAATGTGCTACGACGCACCGTTTTTGAGTAAAAATCGAAAACCCGAAAAATGGGACCCTTAAACCCCTCCCATTCCGCCCGCTCCACCTCCCGGCTTGGGAACTTTTAGTATGTTCATGTGCTACCTCGAATGAAGACATTCCTGAAGGAATTCGCTGTGTACCTACCCAGATTTCGGTCCTAGATTTATTTATTTATTTTATTTTTATTATTTTTATTTTTTTATATTTTTTTTTTTCAGCCTGGACTACTAGCCTCCAGGTTCACACACTCACATGACGTCAGATTGGCTTTCGCCCGTTGGCTTTATTTAAGCTGGCTTTATTTAAGCCTTATTTATTGGCTTTATTTAACTTACATAGTCCATCTCAGTTGTTGTTAGTTTTTCTTACCCACTTGCCCCTATCGAGGGATTAGGCTACGTTGGCGTTTTTTTTTTTTTTTTTTTTGCAATCGCCCACACAATGGGAAGCTATTATTACTCTTTTTCAAACTGATATTAAATAATATTTATCATATTATGATAATAGGCGAATGCAATTTTTCTCTCCTCGTGCTCACTCCAACCTTCCCTCTCTCTCACACTATCATTGGGGGTTCTCGGAACCAATGAACCCCTGGACGAACCACTGTTTCGACCCCAGAACTATTTGTAGGATTTAATTTTATTTTATTTTAATTTTTTTTTGTTATTTACTCATAAAAACATAAAAACATTTTCACAATAAGGCAGAGAGTCATGATTTGTATACATAGGAACCAATTTTTCTTGATTTGGCCTATAGGTCTTTGACCTGTCCAGGCCTGTCATTCCCTTAATAGCTATTGAATATTACATACCAATTAAATTTACAATTTATAGCGACTTAAAATATAATTTGTATTTTCTAAATTCTTAAAATAAAGTAGCGCCTCTTTTTTGAAAATTGACGATGACCTCGCGGTCCTTAACGAGAAAGGCAGGGTTTCAAATAGCGCAGGCGCAAGCCAGGGTAACTGCCGAGTGAAGAAGTCAACTTTTGGATGAGGAATTCGCAAAATGGTTGTCTGATTAGTCCTTGTATTTTTTACCATCTCATGCTGCCTAAACGCGTCCCGAGATTTGAAAACGTAATTTACTAGTCTATAAACATAAGTTGCCCTAAGTGGTAGGACATCGAGCTTGAAATACAAGGTTTCTATTGGTGTGCGCTGGTCGGATTTGGTTGCTATCCGTAGCACTGTGTTAATTGCCACCTCAATGCAACGAAAATTGCTTGAGTAGGCACCACCCCAAATTATTATGCCATAAATTAGAATACTGTAAACATACGCATTGTACATCATGCGGAGATTATCCCTCGATAAAAAATTTCTTAGGATGATGAAGAAGTGGTAACATTTTTTAATTCTCCCCTCCACGTTCTGAATGTGTTCATGCCACTTTAGATGTTGATCCAGTGTAAGCCCAAGATATTTTAGGCTTCTAACTTTTTCTAACGTTCCACAGGAGCATGCTGTTTTTTGCGCGCACTTATCTTTGTGAATCACTAATTTCGAAAAGTCTGGCTGACCAGTCTTATTGATAGAAAACGTGATGTACTTTGTTTTAGTTATGTTCACGGTTAGGCCATTCAAGTGAAACCATTTCAGGACTTTCTCCATAACTCGTTCCGCCTCTGAATGGACTTCCTCCCATGAGTTTCCTTTCAATAAAATGGCTATGTCATCTGCAAAGGCAACGAATTTGCCTGAGACATCCAGAGCAAACAGATCATTGACGAATACAAGAAATAAAATAGGGCCTAGTACTGATCCTTGAGGTACTCCATAACTAATTATTAAATAATTAGTTATGGAAATAAAATTCAGACGGCTAAAAGCACTGAAGAAATTTTCTTCAGTGCTTTTAGCCGTCTGAATTTGTACAAACTGTTTTCTGTTCGAGAGGTACGATCCGAACCATCTTAAGGCCACCCCATCCAGCCCAAGTCTTTCCAATTTTAGTATAAGCCTTGATATTTCTATGGAGTCAAATGCCTTGGAGAGATCTAGATCTGGCCTAGATATTGAGCAAAAACTGGACAATTTTCGCTAACGTGTACTGATACCACCAACCATACTTTGTGTTATTTGGTGAATAATAAACCAAAATGTATCATACTCCGATGGACTTGATTTCGTTGCGAATGGGAGAATCACCCGTAAACATAAACTGACCTTGGGCGTGAACGATAAGTGCAGCTATGGCATACTTCTGTTCTTATGGATGATTAATCGTTACTCGATTTACAGTATCAGCTGGTATCAATATTGGTTGTTAAGTATGACCGACCGTTCGCTCTCACGGCTCTCCCATCATGCACTTTCAGGTGCTCCTAACTGCAAACTTGTTTTTCTTGAACCAGGCGTTGAGAAAATATTGCATGGGAGCGCAGCGAGTCTCGTATGTCGTAACACCAGGTAGGGCCGATATTCCCCAGAAAACGGATTTACCTCGCGGGTGCTGTGGCGGGGAATGCGCTATCTTTCAACTCAACGAAGCGGAAAAGATGGCGAAGAGTTGAGCTACCACACGTAGACACTTTTCACTTGCCCTTTCATGAACGCTCCGCCACCTCGAGAGATAAGCCGAGTTTTCAACACCCAAGTTGTCAACATGCGGTTCTCACACACGCAGATTAGTTGTCTGGCAGTGTGTATTCGTTGCTAATGAGCACTTTCGTTCCTTATCGGTATAGCTATGTCGCAGCCTTGTTATAATAAGCCTTTGTACAATACGCGGCGTATTTGTACTCAGGCTTTTTGTAATAAGGCTATTATAGCGTTACTACAGTAAGGCTGCTTTTTATAAAATGGCTGATTTCACAAACGTGGAGGTTTCACCGAGGTTATAGAAAGAGCGGGAAGAGGGAGTGGGGGCCAACCGCAGTACCAGGAGGTGGGGAAGTATACCGACAGGAGCCGAGAACTAGTGAGATTCGCGAAAAATGCTTGTCCACATTCAGCCCCCCACCTCGCCACTCGCCGAACCACTTGCCCTTCAACCTCTCGTGAGATTCGCTCGCTCGCAGTGAGTCCAGCAGGTGTGCTTTGGTCATGGTGGGGGACAACGGTTGGGGACATGGAAGAAGGGAAAGGAAGTTTCACTTCAAGGGGGGGGGGGGGGCTACCCGCCAAAGACTGCCAAAATAGCGCAATCTGGGCGCGTACACAAAATTCCTGCATTAGATTCCCAAAAAACTGTCAATTTTCAACTTGAAAAAAAAAAACAATTGTATAAAGATTTGTTTTCGTTTTTGTTGGGGTTCTCTTGGCGAGATCTCTCTACTCAGTATTATTAATAAATGGTTGATAATAAGAATTGTATAAAGATTGGAAAACGCGTCGAACGGTACCTATGCACTACTCTTTTATGCCAAAAATGACGATCTGTGGTGTTGCTGTGACGCTCTCGATTTCGACTTTGAGCTCCAAATTTGGGTCTAAAACGTCCCGGCTGTACTCGATTCTGTGGTTAATATACCTACTGGAAGAATGATGAAACAGAATCTGTTTCATCATTCTTCTACTATCTGATAGTAATCTAAATCTGCATGTTCAGTCTTCAAGTAGAACATAAATGTTATGTTCCCCACTCGTGATGTAGCAGAAATATCTTCCGCATTTTCATCATCTGCCATAATAAAGGAAAGGCCTGATGAATGAAGGATGGGTTTATTTAGGTATTTAAAATTAATACAAAATCCTTTCTTGTAAAACCGCCTTTCCGCCTGTTTGGTTTATTATTCTTGTAATAATACACCTACGTTTTCGCGACGGAAGTCGACGACTCCGATCGTTCTCACAATTTAACATTATCCGTTCCAAGAGGTATACATTCCAAAACCGAAATTTCCGTCCGCCGTCCGGCCCGTTTTGGGCAGTAGGATTTTTTTTTTAAATCTGAAATTTTGACAAAATACTTAGTTTACCATCTAGTTGTGCCCGCAAGGTTTTCGGCCCGATCGCCCTAACCCGTGGGGCGCTTTGTGGCTAAAATGGGGCTACGGGAGGGGTTTTTCAAAGGCATTAAATGCCTCCTAACTCGATCCCATCGCCAAATTTTGGCGATGGGATCGAGTTAGGAGTCGTTTTCGAAGTATTTTTGGACGTAGAATCCATTATTTGGGGTCCGGGAACGATCCGATTTCACTGTGGCGATCTATAGGGCTTTCATGGGGCTAAAAATGGGATTTTTGAAGGATCCCAGGAGGTCAAATATTTTCCAAGTTAATAAATTTGAAAAGAAAGTTAGAAAACAATTTGTTTTCAATATATCAATCAATCAAAAAATAATAAACCCTTGTGTAAAAGTTGCAGCGTTTTTAATATTAATTAATAATTTTAATGTTAATTTAACTCAAGCTGGCAGCGTGCCTATCAGCAATATTTTTGAGCCCCCTCCCTAAAGGAACACCACCGTACGCCCTTGGAACACAGTTCATTGTATCAACAGTTCTAGTACCGACTGAGACAAAAGAATTTTCCGTCTCAATAAAATCACTTTCTCCCATGATAGTAACTGGCGAGGACTTCACAAAGCAAAAAAAAAAAAAAAAAAAGATTCCCTTGATGTTTCCAGTGTAGGACGAGACACCGTGAAATTTAATTTCACAGAGAACTCTCGGTAAAAAAAAAAAAAAACCGGCCACACTGGCGCACAAGGTCCTCGCAGCCAACGGCGACCAACGCCTGAATAAAATCTGTCGGATCTCCCCCATTACAAAGTGAGAGTGCTTTTCATAGGTCACGGAGTCAAGTGAGGCACTTGCTGTTTCGGCTTTGTAATTTCTTTGACAGACCAACGCACACGACGTCACATTGTTTCCGTGTAGTCGTCCCTATAATTTTGACACGATCGTGATGGCTCATCGATGCGTTGCTTTCCCTCCGCACGTTTTCAAAATTTACTGGTCGTCTAACTCTTAATTTTAATGCATGAAGTAAAAAGCTTTGCCTACTTATGATTATTTTTTAATTAAAAAAATATATTTCTTGTCTGGTGGTTGCTGTGATTGGCCTTGATTGGCCCTGTTACAACCCGGAGGGTCTGGTTCTGCACTTTATCCAGCTATCTGTTACGTTTTTCATTGCTGTGGACAGGAGCTCGCAACCACCATAGCTCCAATGTGGGGCGTAGGTACACAGGATTTGTATGCTGTAGAGTCTACAGTGTAGACGAAACATCCTGACTAGCTCCCCACGTTACTCCGGTGAGTCTTTTCATCAACTTCAGAGATTTGGCTCCCTTGGCTGCCTCGTCAGCATGCGCTTTCCTTGTGAGCTTAGTGGAAGGAAGAGCAGAGAGAACGTCTTTTCTATATTAACTGTCATACGATTTCTAGCCGTCCAGCTCTCCAGGATTTAAAATTGTAAGGAGTTGAAATTGTTTGTCATGGCTCATTATGGGGCAGTTATGACCAGAGTTGCTGAGGCAGATATAACCAGTGGTCATAACTGCCTGGGCGTTACGACTTAGTACCAAATCAAAGTGAAACGTCGTCGGAAGCCCAATGAATGCCGATGTCGAAATATTGACGAATATACGAAAAACGCTGCAAATTTTACACAAGGGTTTATTATTCTTTGATATCTATAGGTTACTTGTGCAGAAATTTAATTCTGTGTTAATTTTTTTAATTTTTTTTTTTTTTTCAAAAAAGTTTTTTTGATTTTGTTTTTTCAAAAAATATTTTTTTCAAATTTTGTTTTGTTTTTTACTTGAAAAATATTTGACCTCCTGGGATCCTTCAAAAATCCCATTTGTAGCCCCATGAAAGCCCTATAGATCGCAACAGTGAAATTGGATCGCTGCGGGACCCCAAAAAATGGATTCTACGTCCAAAAATACTTCGAAAACGACACCTGACTCGATCCCATAGCCGAAAGCCTTCAAAAACCCACTTCTGTAGCCCCATTTTAGCCCCATATCGCCCCACGGGTTTAGGCGGATTCATTTTTTGGGGTCCCGCAGCGATCCGATTCCACTTTTGCTATCTATAGGGCTTTCATGAGGCTAAAAATGGGATTTTTGAAGGATCCCAGGAGGTCAAATATTTTTCCAAGTAAAAAAACAACAAAAAATGTTGAAAAAACAATTTTTTGAAAAAAAAAATCAAAAAAAATTTCTTTGAAACAAAAATCAAAAAAAAATTTTTCTGCACAAGTAATGTATATCAAAGAATAATAAACCCTTGTGTAAAATGTGCAGCGTTTTTTGTTCAAAAATGTGTTTTTTCAAAAATTCTGTATTTTTTACTAAAAAAATATTAACATCCTGGGATTCTTCAAAAATCCCATTTTTAGCCCCATGAAAGCCCTATAGATAGCCGCAGTGAAATCGGATCGTTCCGGGACCCCAAAAATGGATTCTACGTCCGAAAATACTTCGAAAACGACACCTAACTCGATCCCATAGCTAATGAGTTTGGTTAGGGAGAGAGAACGACTCCTCTGCTGAATACTTTGCGATCCCATAGCTAAAAGCCTTCAAAAAAACCCTCCCGTAGCCCCATTTTAGCCCCAGAGCGCCCCACGGGTTTGGGCGATCGGACTGAAAAACCTTGCGGGCACAACTAGATGGTAAACCAAGTATTTTGTCAAAATTTCAGATTTAAAAAAAAATTCCTACTGCCCAAAACAGCCTGGACGGCGGACGGCGTACGGCGGACGGACATTTCGGATTTAGAATGTAGACCACTTGAAACGGATAGGTAATGTCAAATTTTGAGCCCGATCGGAGTCGTCGACCCCCGTCGCGAAAACATAGGTGTATTATTCCAAGAATATAAACCACAAGGAAAGGTGTGCTCACCTCTTCGACATGTTTTTTTGTGTATCACGGCATCACGCCCGAGCGGCTCGACAGATTTTCATGAGGGTGGTCTCATTGTGATCAGCGAGTTCGGGGGGTGGTTATAGGCTACCTTGATTTTTCCTCCCTCATCCCCTTCATCGGTTTTCGGGAGGTCCTTCACGACGAAAGTTGTTTATCTCTGATGTGTAACTAAGGAGGCCTCAAAAGGGGGACGAAAGTTTTTGTCCGATTTCGTTGGTACAAGGGTCTATGGAATGAGCTTTTTAGGCTGATTCCAACGACTCCAAAACGATTTTTGCAGCCTGAGCCGTTCGTTACCTCTGATCGGCATAAGGTTTTATTACGCATAGTCGTTAGGGTGCAGTTGTTTACGTAATGAGCATCACGTGGATGATGTGTTGTGTGGCATAGTTTGGTCGCTAGATACCTACTGTTTCTTAGTTTCTCTCGCTCATTAAATATATCGTAATAACAGAAAGGTTGCGCTCTTCTTTTCAATTCAATTGATGACTTGTTTGACTTTTTCTTCGGCTAAATCGGGATTCTGCAAGTAAAACAGTCCAAGTTTAAGGGAGAGTTTTTCAAAGTTCCAGAAATTTCAGTTCCCGAGTCGGTAATTAAAGGATTTCTGGGAAAGGGTCAGGACTGCACCACTCTCCCATACCGACCAACCTCAAATGACAAACAACCACCATCCGCTTTGTCATACTCAAAAACAATTCTCGCTTTAATTTTGACGAAGAAAGTTTCATAACCCGTAGAGGTACTTGGGGATGGGTTTGACGCTGACATGTGAGCTACTTAAAAACCACTCCCTTCAGCGCCTCGAGGGGTCATCTCCCAACTTCGGCCGCTCCCCTCGGAATCCTTTTCGTCGGTGAAAATCCTCAATTTCAACCTTTCCTCGGCTTGTTCACCTTTTCAAACGAGCAATTTTCCAGTCTGTCGTATGAGGTCATCCGGTACAAGTTTTATGAATAAATGAAACAAAACTCCACGAAGGAATTTCCGAACGAAGAAAAACAGTAGTTTAAGGTTGTCTCCTTGCCAACGATGGGTCCCAAAGGGAAGCTTATGTCGACTCCGACAGTTTCAATTTAACTCGGATCCCACTCTTTCGGTACAGACTCCAATGTTGTTTCGGCAGTAACTTCAGAGGAGTTGATATTTTAACCGTCGGAAAAGAGGGTCCCAGAGAATGGGTTGGCATCGGCCGATCGGGAGAGAAAAAAAAAGACATGAAAAGCCGTTTGGATGCTAACTAGATCAGTTCTCGGATAACAAATGCGTTGAAAATGGATGCCTGCCGGAAGTTTATTTGTGTAAGTCTCCTGGTTGTTGGGTCTTTTCATCGACGTTGCGGAGTGAACGATAGGGTTCCCTTCGGCAGGGAATCCATTATGTATACAGCGAGCCTCCTCTTCCCAAATGTATACAGCTTGATTAACGTACCAAAAGGAACAGTGTGTTTACTAGTGAAAACGAAAAGCTGCTTTTGGGAGATAGTTCGCCAGGAATGTGGGGTAAATCCCCCCCGCATGCAGATTAGTCTATACAGCCTTGTGAACAGAAGTCCTTCACTATGTCGCATACCGTATTTCCATCTGGACTGGAGCAAACCTTGGACTATATGGGAGTCCAATGGGAGTTCCATGGGGGGATCGCCATGGACTACTTTGGAATGTCCACACCAATCATTTAGGCATCGGCTCCACTAATCCTCGAACCTCTGACATATTTGATCAACTTGTGTTTTATGAATGGCCGTTTCCCCAACTGTCTGAAATATGCTGCTGTTTCTCCCATTCCGAAGAAAGGAAAACGTTCTAACTACGATGAATTCCGTCCAATATTCAAGCTCCCAATTGTTGTCAAGATTATCGAGCATCTGGCATTGTTACAGATTAGGGAGCATTTGTCACAGAAGTCAATACTGCACTCTCAGCAGTACGGCTTTAGACCAGGAGAAGTACTAATCAGCAGGGCCGTGGAGAGAAAATCCGGGCCCGGGGGCAAAATTATTCGGGCCCCCTAAAAAAAAAAGTATGAAAATTTTTCCTATATTGATCTGCCCCTTTTCCCATTTTGCCTCTCCTTTTTTACCAAAACAAAAAAAATGTTCTCAAGAAAATCCGGGCCCCCCTACGAAGGCCGGGCCCGGGGGCAACGGGTCCAGTGCCCCCCCCCCCCCCCTCTCTACGGGGCTGCTAATCAGGCCGCATGCTCCTTAGTAGCAGACCTTTTTGAGGCCTTGGAAAAGGGTGACAAATCGGCAATCCGCCTCTATGACCTGACCAAGGCGTTTGACCTAGTCCCTCATGATCTGTTGCTTAGGAAGCTAAAGCACTATGGCTTTGGAAGGACCTCTTTGTCCTTCCTGGAGGGCTTTCTGAGCGGCTGGCAACAGGACATATTTTTTGATGGAGTGGCCTCTAGGCCTTCAGTGATTCCCTGTGGTGTTAAGCAGGGGTCTGTGTTGGGGCCGTTTTTGTTTTTACTATTTGTTAACGACCTGGCCCACCAGTTTGACATGAACAGCCAACAGCTATTCCTATTTGCGGATGACATGACGGTGTTGGGGTCTAGCCCAAGTCAGGAAACTCTCGGGGATCAGCTCCGTTCTTCAGATCGGCTGATTCATCGCTGGTGTGAAGCCAACTCCTTGAAGCTGAATGATAAAAAAAACCCAAAGCTTGCACGTCTGCCTTAACGGCCGATTGGTGAACTCCGTCAATTTTCTGGGCCTTCACATCGACAACCGCCTGTCGTGGAATTCTCACATTGACAACCTGCGCCCCAAGCTGGCGTCTGCAGTCTTCGCTCTCCGTCGGTTGTCAACCGCCCTCACCTTTTCGTTATTGCGCACGGCCTTCTTCGCCCTCTTCATGAGCAGAGCATCGTATATGATCGCATTGTGGGGTAATTCTGCGCACAGTGCCACTGTATTCCAACAACAGAAATCTGCGATCAGGACCATTTTTAACTTGGGGTACAATGAAAGTTGTAGGGGATATTTTAAAAAACTGGGGTGTCTGACGATCCCTGGGCTGTTTGTATATTGCTGTATTGAATACATCTGTATGAATAGAGATAGGATGAGAAGGGGCTGTGATGTGCATTCCTACGAAACTCGCTTTCGAAACAACTTTTGCCCACCGTCATCTCGGCTTTCTTCTTGCTTGAGGTCAAACCCTCTTCAGACTGGCGCTAGATTTTTCAACCATCTTCCTGAATCTATCTGTATCCTACCTAATAAACGTCTCCTGGCGACCATCAAAATTCTTTAATTCAAGCAGAATTGTACATTGTTAATGATTTTTTTACTGTTAGGTTTTAGAATCTTTCTGCTGGTTTCCCTTTTTATAATTTGGCCTGTCTGGTTCTTGACTTGTTAATCTGTTGGTCTGTAATTTGTTCTGTTTTTTAATTGTTATTAATCTCGACGATTGTATTGCCTGCTGGCTTCTACAATAAAAAATTGATTGATTGATTGATTGAGTCCCCTTATAGCACTGGCTGGGACTTGTGGAATTCAGACTTTGGAAATTGCGTCTTTGCACCTGCGGCAGCTCCTGTGATTGCTCGCCGAATTGTAGGAATTGGTGAGGGGACGAAAAAAGTCAATCTGCTCCCAGAAATGGAATGGGGTTCCACTCCTGTCTTATGGTGGTGAAGACTCTTATCTTTTTTCGCTCGTTTTCCAGAGCTGTCCAAGGCTTGCAAAGCTGATCCCAAGCAGGCCAAGAATTTCCAAGGCTTGCCACGAATGGTCCCAAGCTGGCTAAGGGTTGTCAGGATGGGGGACTTTCAACCTCCATGTCATTTTTGAACGACGAGACATCATTTCTGATGATGCCTCTTTCACTTTTGACTCGGACTGGGGCGACTTGGGTGACCACCGTCAGGATGGCCCCTAGCTGGCTTGGGGGTTCCAAGGCTTGTCGGGATGGCATCCACGCTTTTCAGGCATGTCCAAGGCTTGTGAAGCTGGTCCTCAGCTGGCTAAGGCTTGCCAAGATGGTCATAAGTTTTATAGAGCCATCCGAAGTTTGCTGAGTGGGTCCCAAGCCAGCTGAGGGTTCCCAAGGCTTGACAAGATGATCTCAAGTTTTCCAGAGCTAGTCTCAAGGCTTCATAGGCTTCATCCAAGGTTTGCTAAGTACGTAATAAGCTGGCTAAGAGGTTTAAAAGCTTGGTAAGAGCCAAGCCACAAGATTATAGAGCCATCCAAGGTTTGCTAAGTGGGCTCATGCTGGCTAGGGGGCTCCAAGGCTCGCCAGGATGGCCTCCACGCTTTTTAGGCTTGCAAAGCGGGTCATTTTGTGCTTGAGAAAAAGGGAGTCGATGGCACTCCCCGAGCTCATCCTCAGTCCCACAAAACATGGTTTATGTTTTTATGTATAAGGAAGCAATAGGCAATTTGCAAGATTTTTTCTTTCGTGTTTCTGAAAGTATACTTCTTAAGAAAATAAGGAAAACAGTAGTCAGCTGCCTGAAATGGCTTCCAGAAAAGTGAGATAATTTAACGAAATCATGGAGTTTGAAAAATGTAGGGGAACACGGCCATGGACGTGTGACGTCACAACAAATGGCGGAGAGTGCTGCCAACCGTACAGAGCTGAAAAGCGTTCATGTCGGGAAAATCGCGTTATTTAGATTAAAAATAGAATAAAAATCCACGTAAACAACGCCGAAAGCATAAAGCGTAAAAGTGACCGGGAAATTGTTCTGCCCAGTGTTGCTACGTCACTACTCCCTCATCTCAGAATAAAACTTAAATCGCTGTGAATCCAATATCGTGTATTGTGAATAATTGATAATTATCAATCATTATAATGATGATTATTTTTTCTAAAATTAATTCTGAAAATTCCGAACCGTTTGGCGCATGTGCAGTATGGCCTTTGGCAAGGGCCGCGCGGGGTTATCAAGCTCGTCTAAAAATATTGCTATGTAAACTCGTCCAGAGTGTGAACTCGTCTACTCTCTGTCCTGGTGGTCGGGAGAAGATAGTGTTATCTCGTCTAAAGTTGATTTATCAGGCATAAATAGGAAAAAGCAATAAGTACCGGGTAATGCCTTCAGGAGAGGTACAGTGGAGGTGCGTTAACAGGCAGTGTAGAGCTTTTCTGAACACGAATGGTAAGCACGGAATGTGTACAGTGCTAGAAGAAAAGCGTTACCTGCAATGCCCAAAAATTTGACTGAAGTGCACGTAGCCTTAAATAAAATGACGTTTCGAACACCGAAATATGACGAAGAATTCATGCTCCTAATCAATTCTGAGGACAATATTGTAATTTTTGGTACACTTTCACATGCTGGCTTTCTTTGTGAATCCGATACTACATAATATGTATATATGTAAGATTCGTACTCAGGGAGAACACTGGATTGATTGCATCTGTAAAGAAGTTATTTATTTTATCAATATTCAAATACAATATTCGTTAGATAAATACTGGACCTTAAATTACATACTAGAGATCTGAACCATTGAACATACCTGTAAAGAAGAAATCTAAAACACAGGATCGTTCGAGTAGGAATCTCAGGAGCTCTGCTCCCGTTCACATTGACTGGTGAACCACAACTGCCTAACTAACTCGCAGGACCAAGATTACGGGAGACGCTATGAGCCGCAAACAACAACAACGGGATGATAGCGTTTGCCGTGGTGTTATTGGAAGTTTGACCCGATCAAACTTTACATCCCCCTTTTTTGGGATTTTGTTTTTTTTTGTTTTTTTAAATTAAAATTTTTTTTTTGTTTTTAAGAAGTTTTCTGTGGCAGTGTTGCGAGGGTACCTGGGTAAAGCTTGGACACATGGAAGAAATTTGACTCCTTTTTTCGATAGCCTGAGTCAATCTTATAGATGGAGTTTGAGAGTTTTCCTATAATCTTATATGGACCTGTCCGAATTTCGTCCAGCTTGTTTCGATTCAGGCTGTTGCCTTGATGTACATAAACCATGTCCCCCACCTTGAATGTGGGTATTTTGCGGTTTTTATTGAACCTCTTTTTATTTAGTTCATGATTTTTTTGGGAATTCCTAATGGCTTGTTTCCTATCGTCCTCCAAATTACGGTGTGCGTTATGACCATGGGGTACAACCGGTATGTCTACATTATGCAACAAATAATTAGGACTGAATTTTGTGGATGTATGGATTGTGTTATTATACTCCTCAACGCATTCCTCTGCAAGTATTGACCACGGGCGTGTCGTGCTTGACGGTTCGTCATTTACTTTGCATCGAATCCGATTAACCAATGTTTGGTTTAGCCTTTCATTAAGGCCATTTGAAAATGCGCAGTCGACCGACGTGAAAACCAAATTCACATTATGCTGGTTTAAAAACAACTTGAACTCGTTGGAATTAATTCCACTGTACTGGTCAGCTAATAGAGTGCCTATTTGAACACCCTGTGATAAGACTTTGGTTAGGAGCTTAATGAAGTCATGAGCTTTCTGGTTTCTTGAAGTGTAGATATACGCATACCTAGTGAAATGGTCAACCAAAAGGTGTAAAAAACGCTTAGGTGACCGATTGCCCCCAAAACCACCAATGGTGTCAAGAGACATATATTGATATGGTCGTGTGGCAGGACCCAATTGGGAGAGATGGCCATAGGTGAATGGTATGCGAGATTTATTCTTAATACATACGCTGCAAGCTTGGCAAAAACTCGTAATCATTTTTGTCATATCCTTGCAGAAGTAGAAAGGAGTTATTTTCATTTGTATCTGTTTCGGACCAATATGACCAAATTTTTTATGTATTTTTTCAATCAGCTTATAGCAGAAGTCTGTAGAGACAATTATTCTACTTTTGTTTTTAAAGTTGCTGTAAAGTATATCACCTTCCTTTGTGACGCGGTGAGCTAGAGGTAGCTGACTATTTAATTGGTTTTGATCTCGGGTTATTTCCTCCAATTGGACTAAATTGACAATTTTCAAATCATCAGTGGGACCCAGAGATTCTAGAACGGGATTCCGCGATAAACAGTCAGCTTCGGAGTTTGACTGACCAGGGACATATTTTATCTTGAAATTGTACTGTGATAGGCAAAACATCATGTGTCCCAGTTCGTCATCATTTCGGGAATTTATGCGCAAGTGTTCCAGAGGCTTGTGATCGGATTCAACTTCAAACTCGATTCCTAGTAACCAGTGTTTCCAGTATATTAATGCTTCTTTAATAGCTAAGCATTCGAGGTAAATTGCTTTCTTTCGTTTCTGGTGTTCATTTAGTTTTTTTGAAAAATAGGCTACTGGTTTGAATGTTCCGTCGTCTTGTCTTTGCTTTAAAATTGCACCGATGCCATCAAGACTCGCATCAGTCTGGACGATTGTCCTTCTGACTGGACTGAAAATAGCGAGGCACGGCTCTGTGGAAAGACACGATTTGATTAAATTGAAAGCCTCCTCGCATTCCTTATTCCAGTTGAAAATGGCATTTTTCCTTAACAATTTATGTAAAGGCTCGAGCATTTGAGTGGCTTTCGGAATATATGAACGGTAGAAATTCACTTTGCCTAATAATTGCCTTATATTTTTTTTATTTTTAGGTGTTGGGAAATTTGTAATTGGCAAAACGTTGTCGTTTATTGGTCGCGTTAAATTGTACTCGATTATATGACCAAGGTATTTCACGCTATTTGTAGCAAAGTTGCATTTTGAAAACTTAAGCCGGAATCCTTCTTTAATGAGTGCTTGCATTGATGCTTCAACATGACGTAAATGTTCTTCAAAAGATTTTGAAAAAATCAGGATATCATCAATGTAATTTACACAAAATGAATCTAAATCATTTTTTCGAAGTATGTTCCTCAATATTCGTTGGAAAATTGCCGGTGAGGTTTTTAAGCCAAAAGGTAAACATTTCCAATTATAGTGGCCTGTTTGTGTTACAAACCCTGTTTTATAATAGTCTTTCTGTCTGAGAGGGATTGACCAAAAAGCACTATTTATATCTAGCACCGAAAACCATTTACAGTCTCTGGTTTTCACTATTAGATCGGTGATTAGTGGAAAGGGCTGGCTTTCTGGTACAACTAATTTATTTAAATCTGTAAAATCAATACAGAGCCTATTTTTCTTATTTTCATCTCTCTTGTGGACTAGTGTTACAGGTGCCGCAAAAGGGGAGGTTGATTCTTCAATAAGGTTGGCTGATAGTAACCTTGAAATTTGAGACTCGATTTCATTTTGATCATCTACAGAGCACCTGTATGGTCGTTTTGAAACATATTTGTGTTCTATTAATTTTATCGTGGCTTGATGACCTGACACTGTACCGATATCGTATTTATCTTTAGCAAAAACGTTTTTGTATTTATGTAGGATATCGTTGATCTGTTTTTGTTGTTTATCCGGTAAATGGTTCAAGGTCGCTTGAAAGGTATCTCTGTACCCGGATTCGTTTACAGTTACACTTCTGGGATCTTCAAGCCCTAAGTTTGAAAAAACGATGCTAGATTGTCCATGCTCCAATGAACTTTGGGTTATTTCTAATTTATCATTTTGGCATAAGTGAAATTGTACAATTAAATCCAAACCAAGCAGAAAATCGTGACGGAACCCCTCACTTTTCACTACAAAGACGGATACCTTTTTTGACAGATTCATTATTTTCAGATCAATACTCACAATTCCACAAACTTTTCCGATACCACTGACCATACTGAATTTGCTATCATCATTTTTAGAGATGCGAATGCCAGATTTCCTAAGGAAATCGTAATTTATCAACGAAATATTCGCACCCGAATCGTAAATACCGGTGCATTTTTGGCTATTATTGATAAGCAAATCGACTTTTATCAGTGGTATCATCACTAGTTTTTTTGATCGCTAATTGCAGAGTTCAACTCCGACTCTATTTCCAAATTGTTCACAGTTTTAATTTTATTGGTATCCTTATACCAACAGTTTTTCTCCAAATGAAAACGAGTACCTCGATTTCCTTTTTCGCACAGAGAACAAGCCTTCTTCCTTTCGGTCGGTGATGCCTTTCGGTTTCGTCCAGAAGTCTCTGACGCTCGGGAAAGCTGGGCTGAATCCGTTGAAACGACGTCCTTAGGAGAGTTGCAGTCGAACTTCTTTAATTTTGCAAGTAGACCTCTCGTTGATCCGATGGAGGATCTACTTAACTCGTTCTGAATCTTTATGGGAAGACCCAGCACAATAAGATTCAGCATTATTTGTTCGGGAATTACGTGGTCGAGATCAAGAAGTAGTTTTTCCTTCTTCACAACGTAGTCCACGTAAGAGCCTGTCATGTAACGGAAATGGTAAGCAAATCGAACTGGAGTCCAGGAGTCGTCGCTGAAGGTAGTGGTGAGATCCTCTTTCCACAAATCCCAATCGGCCTCAATACCAAGTTTTTTCTGAGCGTTCGAAAACCAATCGTTCATTGATTTATCTAAACATAATTTGAATACTTCAATCAATCGTGGACCGTTCAGATTGAATCGAGCCGCTTCCCTCTCAAAATCGTTGACCCACGCCTGAACATTCTTGTTTCTGCTTGAAAATTTCTCAACAAGGAAATGCTTCATAATTTCGTTCAGGGAGTCGTCTTTTTTTTCAACCAGCTTATTGAGACACGCAACCAGTTCATGTAAACCAAATGCCGGTGCGCGTGAAGGTTCACTTGTCAGAGCGGATATCTCTGACAACAACAATTCATTGAAAAAAAAGTTGCCAGCCTCATCTCGATAACATGCCTCAACTTCCGGCGGAAGTATTACACTCACGGTCCGACTTTGACCTCTGGCCCTGATGGCGGCAATTGCTTTCTTAACTGGGGGGAGTTCCGCTAATTTCTTATGATGACTCATACCTTGTTGATCATCCGGAAAACCGTACCACATTTCTTCCTCCGCTTGTTTGATTTTCTTGAGTTTTAGAATCGTCGTCTTCTCATCCGAGGAGCTGGCCTCTGCGATTATGTAGAGCTGATATTTCGACATATTTCTTCATGCAGTCGAAAAGTTTTCGAAATTGTGTTTTAGATTTGTAAGATTCGTACTCAGGGAGAACACTGGATTGATTGCATCTGTAAAGAAGTTATTTATTTTATCAATATTCAAATACAATATTCGTTAGATAAATACTGGACCTTAAATTACATACTAGAGATCTGAACCATTGAACATACCTGTAAAGAAGAAATCTAAAACACAGGATCGTTCGAGTAGGAATCTCAGGAGCTCTGCTCCCGTTCACATTGACTGGTGAACCACAACTGCCAAGATTACGGGAGACGCTATGAGCCGCAAACAACAACAACGGGATGATAGCGTTTGCCGTGGTGTTATTGGAAGTTTGACCCGATCAAACTTTACATATATTATTATTATATTAATATGTGTATATTATACGCTGACGGAACGTTCAAGTACTGTCCTAGACAATTTTCACAACTTTTCACTGTACATGGATTTTTTAATGGTCATTATGTACCTACCTCTAATTTTTTGTTTGTTAAAAGATAAGTTGCTAGACTAGAATCTATTTCATTCGGAATCCGCTAAATAGACGAATTGAAGGTAAAATTGACCGATTGACGCTAGTCAAAATTTTGTCTGTACACTACAGCTACCAATTCATTGAAAAATGAAATACGATGATGATGCGATGTGATAGATATAATGTGATATAATATAATTATGACAAAAGTTTTGATCGAAATTGATAGATTAGCATTGACATTATGACAATATATTGTTATGCACGGTTTCCTTTAATTTTCTCTTTAGCCCTTTTCTTAAGGAACTGAGACAATCTGGGGGTATCCCCAGGTGAGTCACAAGACAATATTTCCAGACATAATGTACACATCTACCGAACAACTAGACTACTATAGGTCGACAACTTAGAGAATAACTAGGGGAGTCACCGAGCCTCCTTCGGAGGGGAAGTTTGCCTTCCCTTTCCAGGTAACCCCTTTAAGCTCGGAAGGTGCGCGCGTAATTCGAAAACTCAGGCCTCTCCCCCCATCGACCACGTGGTCTCTGACCGCTTGGCGAGTGTGCCTAATTATGAGTATTTCAGACCGTACATAAAGTGATCCTATGTACCTTCATGAAGATTCAATTAAAAAAAAAGATTATGATGTATTAACAAAATAAAAAAATTGTATTGTTTTAATAGGCAGGTAAGTACCCATTTAAATGTGTGGAAGAAAAAAGGGGCTTCTGAGAAAGAATTATCACCTCACGAAATTAATAGATGTACAGTGTATATATATATTATAGCAGTATCATTACATTAAATGTAAAACAAATTTTGTTTTTCCGCTTCGAAGGGGGCTTCTCGAGGGTTCGAGAAGCCCAACGGCCTGGTCAGGAGGCCCATTTTTTGAAAAATGCGGGACGTGAGCCCCGGCGGTGTGCCTAGGAAGGGGACAGATTCCACTCTCGGGATGCCGCCAGGTTCGCTGCACGGTGTCATTCCTTAAGTTGTCGACCTATAGATAATATTCAAAAGACTTTCAGTAACTATTCATATTTTATGTCATGAGGTATGCGTTGATTTTTCATTTTTCGTAAGCTTTAATGATTTTCGTATATGATAAGTGCGGACTTTGGAAGTCCTGATGTAGTCTCTCTCGTCGATTTGACTGAAAGTCAATGATTTCGCTACAGGCGTGTAGGAATGCAAGAACCAGAAACATAAGTAGCCTGAAGAAAATTACGAGATTTATATCTGTTTCCGCCGAAGAGCTCCTGTTTCCTCTTTCCCAAAGCGGGTGTAGGGAGAAGAAAAAAACAGCCTAAATGATGGAGGCCGTCGTTGAATCCTACAATATCTGCTTTCAACTGTGCAATTATAGCTTCCTGAATGATAATGTAAGTCATTTCTTAGTGTTCTACGTCAATTAATCGCGTGATCTGGTGATAAGGGGATGAATTTTGTTGATGAACGAGGTTTTTACAAGTGTGAGAATGTGGAGCCTGCTCGTGATAAGGTAGTGAACATTTTTATTCTCAGGGAAACGCTTCTTTCCCGCGTCCGAATGAGGTGAACATCAGATCAACCTTGAACGGCCTCAAACTCGGGATGTTTAGCAGATAACAAGGTGTTGGGCGAAATTTCGAGTGTTGACCTTCAACGTTAAGCATCTTATGAAGCGTTGTAGGATTAAACGCAACACGAAGAGCCCACTTATTGGACCCGGATATCCGACAGGGAGCCTGGCCGTCGCATAATTTATAAATCCTGCCAATCACCATCCGACCTGTCCACTTGGCCCGTCATTTCCCCAGCGTGGGCCGACATCGCCGTTATGTCGACTTCCATCTCTTGTAGCTCCGCTGAATACATTACTCCAGTGCCTTGCAGCGACTACAACTGTTGTAGCCTACATAATTGAAATATGACGTCTGGACTTTTTCACCCAGCGCTCCTTCATTGACGGCTGACATCGATAATTTTTTTTATTTTCTGTGCTTCCAAACAAACCCGACGCTGGTATCTTTCGAAGTGACGTGTGCCCTTTCTTTCCTTTCGTTCTTTGATTTGATGACGTTAATTGACGTGCGTATTCTCAAAAGACAACTACAACAAGGAAACGAAGCACCGATATGTTGCTTTCTCTTGAGCCACAACCATGAAGAAATAACGTTCGATACAGCTACCGTAAAATGGGGTGAATTGGGTGGCCGTCAGTTGTATGGTCGCATTTTGTGCAAAAATTAATTCTGTCATTAAGAAAAATTGTTAATATTAAATTTAAATATTGTTAAACAATAAATGTTTAAAAATTTAAAAATAATCTTTCTATTTTTCTTTCTGGTTTGTTGGGGATACCTTCTAGGCATGTTTCAGCCGGGTGCGTGGTGGGGCGACAGAAGGTTGAACGTGCTTCACACTCGCTTATTTCCTAGCTTTCGGCCAACAGGTGCCATCTTCAGGGTAGACCTTTGTATAAGCGACAGTAATGACGTAGATATATGTAGTTATAGAGGCTTACTTGTTAAATATATTATGGGTGACATATCCGCGCTCTGCACTCCTCCGACGGCCGTCGCCGGCTGCCTTGTCCTCTGCTCCACATACGTTGTCGTGGGGTGGTCTGGTGGAGTATAAATTGGGTTAGAGAGGTGGTACGGTGAGTTTTAAGAGTATTTCGGAACTGTGAACACGTGGAAGTTGTTTACCTGTCTGGATTGTTTTGTTTTTTTGAGTATGAGTCGTGCGATTGCCATAAGTGTCTGCCGGTGGTAGTATTGGAGCTCTGAAGATCGAGGAGACGGTGATTAAATGTGAAATTTTGACAAAATTAGACGAATTTAAATAGCACGAATTTGACGTGAGTTGTGAAGGGTAACGACCAAGGAGCTTAGAAGAAACGACTAACGTGACTAGAAGTGAGGTTTGTTTCGGTTATACTTGGGAAAATTTCCTGCGTCCGGCTGCCGGCTGTGGCGGACACCTGGTGGAGTGCAGGCGCAGTTACATGGTGGGTGTACTTAATAATAAACGAGTGTGAAGCACGTTCAACCTTCTGTCGCCCCACCACGCACGGTATTTTTCTTTCTACATTAAAAAAAATCTTTCTAAGTATGTTTCAAAAAATACAAGACAAATAATAATTATAATAATTATTTGTCTTATTGTTGAAAAAAAAAAAAAAAAAAAAATTGTCAACAATAATTATTATCGTTGAAAAATAGAAAGATTTTGTTTGTACAATGTTTGGACGGAATTTCGAGAGAAAAAGCTGCAAATTTTACACTAGGGTTTATTATTCTTAGTTTACTTGTGCAGAAATTTAATTCTGTGTCAATGCAAACATTTTAGAAAAATTTTTGATTTTTTTAATTTTTTTTTTTCAAAAATTTTTTGTTTTTACTTGAAAAATATTTGACCCCCTGGGATCCTTCAAAAATCCCATTTTTAGCCCCATGGAAGCTCTACAGATCGCAACAGTGAAATCGGATCGTTCCAGGACCCCAAAAAATGGATTCTACGTCCAAAAATACTTCGAAAACGACACCTAACTCGATCCCACAGCCAAAAGCCTTCAAAAACCCCTCCCGATCCGGCCTGAAAACCTTGCGGGCACAACTAGATGGTGAACCGAGTATTTTCTCAAAATTTCAGGTTTTGAAAAAATTCCTAATGCCCAGAACGGAGAACGCGAAAACTAATCGAAGTTAGTACCTACGTTTTTTGCGATATCGAGCAAAGCGGCAAGTTCCCTCAACAGATCTTTGCATTAAAATTTAATTTTCAAATTTTGAGGGCCACAGGGGAAGAATGGTGTCTTTAATGGACCCTGTACAGTTCGCAGACGGAAAGAATGCGGCTGGGGAGAGATATGCCCATGGCATAGACATAATGGTATTCCTGTTGGATTCTCAACCTACTAACAGTTTGCAAACTGTTGACAATGCTGGGCTGGATTGTCAAAGGATTTTAAAAGGGTCCAATGAGGGTTTTCAGCAGGTAGCCAGAAGGGTGAGAACGAGACCTGAACGCGCGGGGTGCGGTGGACGACGACGGTTTGAAGACTACTTTTTCAGAAAAGATAGTTTGGGGAATCGGGCTAGACGCATTCTTTCCGTCTGTGAACTGTACACCCTTTAAATCGTGCGTTACATACGTGTCAATCATGCTATCGAAAAGTTCTGTGCGCAATCGATTCGCCACCACATTTCGGGGAGCCACCACGTGCTCCAAATTTCGTTTGTTCCTACGCTCATAATTTCGTGCAAATCGGTTGAGCAGTTTAGGTTGTAACAGGTTTCAAAGTTGGGCCTTTTCGTAGGGTCAGTCAAAATGGGGCAAATTGGCCCATTGAACGATTTTTGGAATGGGCAACCAGCAAGTTGGGCTTACAGTAAGTTCTAAATTCACGTCTTGAACTATTACGAAAAAGCCTCGCATTTTTTCTGTCCGTGGAAATTTTCGAATGACGAGCAAAGATACGAACTCTTAATTTGGCTAACGATGCGGTTCATAATGAATCAGTATGAGTTGTGAGGACTTGTTTATCTGCTGAACTCCGCCCCGGAAGACCATCTCCGGACAAGGCGCAATAAACCTGGCTCAAATGTGACCCGGGGAATCGGCACGCGAGTGCGTACGCTGATTTATCGCCCTTGTAAAGTGAATCCGTGGGCGAACGGTCCCTCCCGGATGGTAATCCTCCACCTGACTTGTAAAGAACGCCTACGTCCATGGTTTGCGCCATTAATGCACAGTTGAACGTACCTTCCCCCGGGAGAGGGGAATAGAATAGGTGGTTCAGGCTTTTCACGGCACAATGCGACGACGTACCTACTTTACCATTCAATGAACCCCGTAGCAAGAACCACAAGTGGAACATTATTGGAGTTCCCCTACGGTGTATTGAGAAAGATCGAAATCGAAAGTAGCGTGTACCATCCAGGCATCCTTCAAAATCCCCATTTGTTGCACCATGAAAGCCCTATTGATCCTCACGTTCTGGGACCCCCAAAAATGTATTTTACGCCAAAAATACTTCGAAAACGACACGAGTCTCAAAAGAATCGCTGCTTTTATTTGAAAAAAATGTGTAAAAAATCGATGCGATTCTTTTCAAAAAGATCGATACGATTTAAATCAATTCTTTTTTAAGAATTTGACATCCCAATGAAAAACTTTTAAAGATAGAAAAGAGATCTTAAATAAAACCCAGGGCCACGTAACCAAGGCCACCCTCTTATGTCGAGAGTCTCACAGCAACACCCCACATCGTCGTTTTTGGCGAAAATGAGTTATGCATACCGTTCGACGCGTCTTCTCTTGGCGAATCAATCAAACTTGAAGGTTTAAAAGACAATCGATAGGAAGCATGGTAATCGTTGTTAAGTGAATAGGTAACCCCATATCGTCTCGTCATCAGTAACACCCCCATTGTCATCTCAAGTCCTATTTGTTTACTACTCGCTCAGTGGCTCTGGAAGTTGGTTGTGTTATTGCTCTCGTGGTTTTTGGGCACTGCTGAAAAACTTCAAAAATGACGATGTGGGGTGTTGCTGTGAGATCCTAGATGAAGAGTTAAAAACGCTGCAAATTTTACACAAGGGTTTATTATTCTTTGATATACGTTACTTGTGCAGAAATTTAATTCTGTCAATGAAGAAATTAAAAAAAATTTTTTTTTGGATTTTTATCTCAAAAAATAATTTTTTTTTTGATTTTTTTGTTCAAAAATGTGTTTTTTTCAAAAATTCTGTATTTTTTACTCGAAAAATATTTAACATCCTGGGATCCTTCAAAAATCCCATTTTTAGCCCCACGAATGCCCTAAAGATCGCCCCAGTGAAATCGGATCGTTCCGGGACCCCAAAAAATGGATTCGACGTCCAAAAATAAGGTAAACGTACCAGTAGTCGACACCTCTAGGGAAATTTTGACTTCAATTGTATGTAACCCCTACTGGGTAATTGTTTTTAAGTTGCGAATATGCTTACAGTGTGCTCTAGGTATCTCCTGACAAGGAGAAATAGTAATTATAATTAAAATTACGTTCTGGGAAGAAGGAAACGAGTTTTTTCAATTATCTAATTTGTGCCAGTAGTCGACATGGCTAATCTTGAATTTTCCAGTAGTCGACATGGCCGATGCACCAATAGTCGACATACAATCGCCAGTAGTCGACAGGGGGTATGAACCAATAGTCGACATACAATCGCCAGTAGTCGACAGGGGGTATGAACCAATAGTCGACATATCAGGATAGTTGTAACAGCTTTATTATTAAAAGCATTGATCAAAAAGTAAAATTTACTTATTTTTGAACGCACCTAATGCTTAAGTAAAACCCATTTAATTACTAACCTCAGATTTATTGTTTTACGATATCACAGGACCGTGTAACCATTGAATTCTCAAATTAGTAATATTTTTTGAGGGTTTTAAGTATAAAATGACAACGTCTAAAATACTACTTATCTAGAAAAAAACCTAAGTAAGCAGGAACTTGATAGAAACGGTAAATGTTTTGAATAAATTAAATACAATACATAAGTTTGGATAAATTAAAACAAATTTAAGTTTGCACTTAAATTAAACTTAATTAAATTAAAATTAAACTAAATTAAAATAAAGTTAAGTAATACAATAATAGTAAATAATAATACAATAATAATAACACAATAATAATAATAATAAACAACAATAATGTTTGAATAAATTAAACTTAATTAAAATAAATTTAAGTCTGCACTTGAATCAAATTAAACTAAATTAAAATAAATTTAAGTGCAAACAACAATGTAAGTTCACATTATAGTGTGAGTTAGAGTAGAATATTCACGTAAATTGAGTGTCGACTACTGGCTCAATAAGGTTAAATGGGGAATGCTCCAAAAGTCGACACCCCCTGTCGACTACTGGCTCAAGGTAATTATGCGAATGTTCCAATAGCCGACACCCCCTGTCGACTTCTAGAACTTGGGGTAAAATTTGTACCAGTATTCGACATACCTTAAACTCAGGTATTATGTGATAGAACATTCATCTACACTGAATAAACACGAACTCCATAATAGCAAAGAATAGTTGAAAAAGAAAGCAAACGGAAAATTAAGATTTGATGGGTGGAATGTGCTTACTCTGTGACGTGAGTCCTTACGAAAACAGCTTACAAGTCGCCTCCAACTCGGTCGGAATGAGACAGACCACAAAACCTCCGACACTGTTTTCCTGTTTTCCGCCTGATTCCGTGGTAACTTATCATAAGACATTCAGAAGACATCAAGGATCAAGATGCCACCTTTAGAAACGATGGATCATATCCTTAACCTTAGCTTTTCGCGTTTTTTGAGAGGGGTGTCGACTACTGGTACGTGGTCGACTACTGGTACATCTACCTTACTTCGAAAACGACACCTAACTCGATCCCATAGCTAAAAGCCTTCAAAAAAACCCTCCCGTAGCCCCATTATAGCCCCATAGCGCCCCACGGGTTTGGGCGATCGGACTGAAAACCTTGCGGGCACAACTAGATGGTAAACCAAGTATTTTGTCGAAATTTCAGATTTTTTAAAAATTGCCTACTGCCCAAAACGGCCTGGACGGCGGACGGCGGACGGACATTTCAGATTTAGAATGTAGACCTCTTGAAATGGATAATGTCAAATTTTGAGCCCGATCGGAGTCGTCGACCCCCGTCGCGAAAACATAGGTGTATTATTCCAAGAATAATAAACCAAAATTACTTATTACTAAAATTATAAAATAAAAATTTGATTTTATAATTTCAGTACTAAAGAAATTTTTTGTAATTTAATTATAAAGAAAAATACGAAATTTACTGATTTTTCTATATTTATTTTATTTCTTTTTTATTTCATTTTTAGGTAATTTATTTAATTTAAATTTAATTATTTTATTTTTATAATTTTATAGATGCATAATTTCTATTAAATACAAATAAATAAATAAAAAATGATAAAAGTATATAACTACCTAATTATTAAATAATTAGTTGTAATTATTACAAAATTATAAAAAGATTTCTTTTTATTAGAAAGATATATATAAAATCTTACAAAATTAAGAGATGTGTCTGGTAGGTAAGTAAATAAAATCTATAAAAAAAAGAAGAAAAATATGGAATTACATGGATATTCCATGTTCCCCACCAATCTCCCAATAATAACGATTAATCGTTTTCTAACACATTTTTTCACACTGAATCCAAATTTTCCAAATCGTATTTCCAAAACACCGTCATCCCCGTATTTTGTTGAGACTCAAAAGTTAATGAACACGGGGAAACGAATAATTCGTTGAGAAGTCGTAGCTCTCAAACACTCGAGAAAAGCGGCCCACCAGGCCGCAACGACCGCCCTGCTAGGGCGACAAGATCAGCCGGCCAGGCTGCAACGACCGCTCCCTCAACCAACCCCTCTTCTCCAGCTGGGAACCCAGCCTCCCTGTTGGAAGACGGGGAGAGTTGAACCACGTAAATTTCCATTTATAGTTCATTTATTGCGACACTGCCGCCCGATTGATTGAAAAACAAGCTGAAAGCAGTAAGGCCAAATTTGATAGTGGCAAGCTGCCTGTTAATAGTTTTCAAGAAAATGAATTGGTTTTGGTACAGACGGAGGGTCAAGTTGGACGATGCCTTCAGAGGCCCTTATAAAATTGTAAAATGTTTGCCAAATGACCACTACTTGATGCAGTCTGTATCTGGCGGTACCAAAAAATATTTGAAATATCCCCACGAGCGTTTGCGCAAAGCACCCCTAATGAAATGAACCCATTCTCTGATGATGAGGAAACATCTCAATGAACCTTGGCTGACTTGGCATCTGATTGTATCGTGTGGACTCTCCCACTTGTGACTGTGGATCCTCCCAGTTACCCAGTTTATTTTTGCCTTGCCATGCCAGTATTGTGTTCTCCAGCTACCCCACGGAGGCACCTCATGGTTGGACCCTCTGCCTTCGTCCAGGGACGGCTCCCTTTTCTTTGCCTTCCGACTTCACAGTCACTTCTTTTCTGATAGGGTGATTGTCAAGCCCAAGTGAGTTTGAGTCCTGTCTCTCGCATTCTTGGTTTTTATTTGGTCTCAGCCTCTGAACTTCCCTCAGGCGAGTCATTGTGGCACTGGTCTACCCTCTGCCGTTGTTTCTGTTGTGAGGTCTGGACTATCCTCTGCTGTTGCTTTTATTGTGGCTCTGTCTGTGCTTTGCTTGCGCCTGTTGTTCGTTGGTTGTTGGACGCTTCCAACTTGTTTTCTGATTATGCTATTTGTTCTCACCCTCCTCCGTTGTGCCTTTGCCTGTTGTGGCATCCCGTGCCGTTGTTTCTGCTGTTCCATTCATTGCTCTCACATGCCTGCTCGGGGCTGGGGTTGAACACCTTTGGTTCGGACTAATGGCCTGCGTTTGGCCTTTGCAGATGATTTGCGCTCCCGAGGAAGGCAGCAACGTCAGGATCGCCGTGTGATGGACTGAAAGAATCCCTACCTATCCTCGAATTGGACACTGCCTATCATACTTTTATCAATTTTCTATATTTTATCTCAGTTTTATCGAATTACGAATTTATTACTCGAATAACACTTTGTGTCATCACTAGCTGCTCACGCCTGATCTCCCGTATCAGTTATTGTTTTATTAAGACTTGAGTCAGTTGAATCGTCTACAATCGGTGCCTAGAGGGAGAGTACGCTAAATTCGAGTGTTCTGTGCATTTTCATTAAAATGTCATTTCATTAACTTTTAATTTCGCATTTGTTCATCATCCTCATGGCATCGAGGACGGGCAGTTGAGTGAGGGCGAGGAAGTACCAAGCAATGAGGTAGCTGTAGCAGCTCCACAGTACCTCGACTTATCGGACAAGCCTGTAGAGTGCGAGTCTTCCCGTACTGTGGCTGCATCTTCATCCTGGTCAGCGGATCATGACAAATTCATGTTATGCCCAGGAAGGAAAATTTAGTTTTTTGCGTACCTCAGTGAATCCTCGAGGGTTTGAATGAGCGAAATTGAGTACATATTGTGTACTTTTGTTTTATCTTAGTAATATATATTTAAAAATCTAATACAGCCGTCGTTACATACAAACTTTGTCCCAAATGCAATGGACTAATAGGGTGTATTTACACGTCTTCGAAATAGTTAGGAGTCGAAGCCCGCTTTGCCCTTTCATATGAAAATAGGGAATTACCTCTTTAAGACATAGAAAACAATTACAAACCCTCCAGAGAATCCTTTGAGAGTTGCCGCCGCTCAAACGCAAATTCAGTTGTTGCCAGTTGGAGCGCGTTCCATTCCAAATGGGATACAACCACTAAGAAGAGGGGAGAGGAGATCACACAACTAGGAATTTAAACGTAGACATGGCAGAATAGTAGAAGATCCGCTAAGGTCTATATTTATATTGTCCTGCAAGCTCTTAAGTGAATCCCCTTTTTGCATATGACACCGACCCAAGCAAACGCTGTTTCCCTCACTAATCAACGCCCTTCTCTACCGTTTATTGTATGCAAAATGTATAAATAAGGGCTTTACAAGACGGTTTTATATGGAAATCCGATCAGGTAGCGCACAATGCTCCAATATCGCTTGGAAAGATCAGATCGTGGCGACGCATTAGCACACAAAGTGCACCTAGCAGGTTTAATGAACCTGCCTTAATTCCCTAGAGAGGATTACAGCCTCTCCCCCCGAGGGGAACATCAGTGATTCCACGTCGGAAAATACCGGCTCATAGTATGCAGATCACAGTAGTTTTCGAAACTCGATACAGATACCGACAACCGATTTCCATTTAAGCCGCAATTGGCTGCTGCCTCTTAAAAGCTCCCTTGGTAGGCTGTAAAGTCTTTATTGAGCAAGTGCTTTTGTCTGATTAATTGAGGAATTCATCCTTCTATACAGAGTGAAGTTTGGCCGTTTAAACTGATTACACCAAATGTGATGAATGTTTGAAAACACCAATGTAGCACTCAGCACTCGGAAATAATTCGTTTCTCTTAAGTACTCAGCTGACTTGGATATTTACCTACTTACTCAGTAAGCTGACATTAATTACCTGGTTTGGGGAAGAGGTGAGAAGCGAAGTGCTAAACGCAGCCACAACTTACTAGTTGCATAGAATTATTGTTTTTATAACATCGGTTTAAAAAAAAAAAAAAAAAAAAAAAAATTGGTAGAATCCCTGAAAACGAAAAAGACGAAAAAAAAAAAAAAAAATAATAAAAAAAAAGAATAATAATAATTAAAAAAATAGTGTTGAGGAATACGGGAATATTCAAATGGAAAGAATTGGAGGAAAAGCGGCCTGTACGGTCCCGCATGCAAATGAACCCTCGTCGGTTCTCAGACGTGTCAGCCCGCATATTTCCACTGTGGGCTTCCTCGGACCCATCGGAGTATCCACCAGGCCTGTACAGTTAGCTGGGCGGGTAATAAAAGGGAGAGATCCACTTTGTCCCAATTCGCGACCGGTTCCCTGACGTTGGAATGCCCACGAGGAAGAAAAGGACCGATAAAAGGTTTCATCAGGGACATTGTGTTAGGACGGGAGAGTCCCAAATAATGTAGAAAGTAAGGCTGATATTTCTGCTTCGTTCCTCTTCCAATGACTTGGAATTTCAAAACAATTCTAATTTATTAGTAAAGGTTTATAATTCTTTGATATAGAATTGGAGCCTTCTGGGACCGAAGGGCCTAAATAAAATGAATTCCAAAATAAATAGTAGGTAGGGGAGACCGTTGTACCTTGGAACACTTTTCAGTTTTCATATCGTAATAACAGAAAGGTTGCGCTCATCTATTCAATTCAATTGATGGCTTGTTTCTCTTAGTAACAGCAGTAAAAAAAAAAAAAAAAAAAAAAAAAAAAAAACACCTTGAAAACGTTAACAGAAGTAACAATTGAATGGGCCCCTCTAGAAACGTTCCACCTAACAAAAGATCTTTTGTTAGATGGAACGTTTCAACAACAACAACAATTATTGTTCATCATCGCCTGAAATATCATTTTATCAGCATCTGAAGAAAAACCTTGAAAAGTTATAAGATCACTCTAGGTTATAGCTCAGACAGAAAATTGTTGAGTTTGATGGCAAATTAGGTGTGTTTCAAGTGTTTCACGGTACACGAGGTATCAACCCTTCCAGCCAAACATCTGGCCCAAGGTACAAGACCCTTTTTGTTCCAAGGTACAACATAGTCTCTCATTTTGCAAAAACGGAAAATACCCAAACCTCACATTTCTCTCATTGAAATTGGTAAGCAATTTGGTTTCTATATAGCATAATATGCTATAGAATTATAACTGGTTCTATATTATATATATGGTTCTATATTACAGAACCATAAAAGCTATCCATCGAACACTTATCTTCGAAAGTGTGGGATAAATGAGTTGAACTCAACGATCCCAAAAGTAAATTTCTTATCACATTTGTCAATTCGCCGGAAGGCATTTACAAATAAACCTTATCATTCATTCATTCATTCAATTCGACCCCCAATCGTTTTCGTGCATTGATGTAACAGTTACATCAGAAAGATCTGCTGGATAGCAGCACCAGCCGGAGCTTATTCAAATGTTTCAAGGTACAACAGTCTCCCCTACTATAAATATTAAAACGCTGCAAATTTTACACAAGGGTTTATTATTCTTTGAAATTATACATGTCCGAATATTAAGTCTTAATTCTGTGTCAAAAAAAACTTTCAAAATTTTCTTTTTTACTCGGAATATATTCGACCTCCTGGGATTTTTCGGGGCGAGGCAGCATATCGTTTTGAATTTATTTATTTATTTTGCATTTTATTAATTTCCATTTTGTTTATTTTTAGGGGCTGTCCGTCCCTTCTTGGAGCTGGAGAACCCTAAAAAAACGCTGCAAATTTTACACAAGGGTTTATTATTCTGTGATATAGGTTACTTGTACAGACATTTAATTCTGTCAATAAAAAAAATAAAAAAAAAATTTTTTTGGATTTTTATATTTCAAAAAGAATTTTTTGGTGGGATTTTTTTTCAAAAATGTGTTTTTTCAAAAATTCTTTAATTTTTACTCGCAAAATATTTAACTTCTTAGGATCCTTCAAAAATCCCATTTTTAGCCCCATGAAAGCCCTATAGATCGCCACAGTGAAATCGGATCGTTCCGGGACCCCCAAAAATGGATTCTACGTCCAAAAATACTTCGAAAACGACCCCTAACTCGAACCCATAGCTAAAATCCTTCAAAACACCCCTCCTGTAGCCCCATAGCGCCCCACGGGTTTGGGCGATCGGACTGAAAACCTTGCGGGCACAACTAGATGGTAAACCAAGTATTTTGTCGAAATTTCACATTTTTAAATAAATTCCTACTGCCCAAAACGGACTGGACGGCGTACGGCGGACGGACATTTCGGATTTAGAATGTAGACCTCTTGAAACGGATAATGTCAAGTTTTGAGGCCGATCCGAGTCGTCGACCGTCGCGAAAACATACTTAGGTGTATTATTCCAAGAATAATAAACCAAAACGGGAAACCTTAAAGACGGGTACCAGGAGGGCCAATAATTGGTAAATTATTTAGGTTGGGCGCGGGACCGGTGGGTTTTCCCCCGTCTCACTGGTCTAGAATGCGTGAAGTGAATGAAAGGTGTGTGAGAATGAGTCATTTAGGGTAGAGTCCGTGATATGTGTTTCATCATATGCATGTTCAACTTCAGTGTGCGTCATTGTATGTGTTTTCAGATTTTATTTTTGTCTAGCCTAGTCGTGTTAGTTTTAGGGAGGGGAGGAAATTTTGTAGAAGTACTCGCCCTCCACCAGACAAGTAAACGTGGAGAGAGCAGCCACCCATGATCCGAAAACTGCAAGTTACAAGAAAAGGCAGAAGAGTAGGTATGGTCTGCTGCATTCCACAGCCACCAACGACCTGAACACCACAAGTTACAAGAAGAGGTGGGATAGTAGGTAGGTCCGCTGCGATGAATCCTGTCCCAAAGAATTTCGAGCCACTTAAATATGAACAAGACCTCTGATAAAACCTCCACGTTGTTCCTTCTCGGGCACACCAGAATGGTGTGGCTAACGCTGGTGGGGACAGGAGGGCCCGCTATACTCCCCCTAGGGGAGTGCTGAAGATCAAGAAGAAGAAGAAATTTGAGGAAACATAAGTGCACTTCCCCTTGGGGAAGTCAGTGAGCAGAAGGCACGAGAAAGGTTGTGATGGGCCAGAAATGACCTTAGATACTACCTAAGAAGCTCTGTACAGCGGGACGGCGTTCTGTTTTGGAATCTAGACCGCTTGAAACGGATAATGTCAAATTTTGAGGCCGATCGGAGTCGTCGACCTCGGACGCGAAAAAATAGGTGTATTATTCCGAGAATAATAAACCAACATTTATAATTAAACGGAGTGATCTCCGTTCATCTTCCTTCGTTGTGACAATGTCACATCTTATGGTCGGTATTTGGGTGTTGAATGGAAGGACATTCGAATTTATTGTTTTCCTGACACCTTCAAGACTCCAACGGCAAATGTCCACATAAATGCCTCGACCGTAATTTCGTCGAAACCTTTTTCCTTTGTTCAGTGAATAGGGTCTTGAGACAGAAAGTACGCTTGTAATACTCGTAATGGGACGGACGAAATTCCCTTTGTGTCGAGAGCTGCTGCTGGGCTCAGAGGCCACAGCTTGAAGCTCGTCGTGATGGGGAGGGGGGGACCTACTTTACAAGCAACCCCGTTTTTCTGCTGTTTCCTGGCAACACTCGGGTCGGAAGGGAGCTCCGAAGGTTTTGCGAGATCGCAATTAGGATGGGCGAGGAGGAGCGGGGAAGTGGAAGTTGGCGAAGGGAGGGGAGGTTATAAGAAACACCCATTTACAGAGTAATGTAATCGCGTACGCGGGCGAACTTGCCAATGAACGAAGGCAGGTGGCGGGCGTCCTGCCATTTAAGGGGCACAAACCTCCTCGACATCCGTTTCTATGGGCAACTAGGAATAATTCTGCCCGGTGGTATCCTGACCACAGTTGAGCCTCGCTTGAGGACGATCGTGGCCCAACTTTAAAAAAAAAAAAATTGTTTTTGGTAGGTATAGTTGGAAACGTTGCTCTAATCCCTGAATGGTTGAACATTTTTTACCCCAATAAAACAGCTTTTTTTGTGACTCCAGGAGTTATCTTTCTTGGTAATTTGATCATGGCCAACCTCAAACCGTTGGAGTCTGTGGACATCAAGGCCATAACATGGATTGGCAATGATCAAATTACCAAGAAAGATAACTCCTGGAGTCACAAAAAAAAGCTGTTTTAATGGGGTAAAAAATGTTCAACCATTCAGGGATTAGAGCAAGGTTTCCAACATAATAATATTATGTTTCTTAACAACATATTATGTTTCCAACAATATTAAATAATATTATGGTTGGTTGTATCAGCCGAAGTCGCCGCACTCCATCGTTGGGCTGATACTGTTGACGGCAAGGGTGGATGAATCGTAGTCAATTAGTTACGTCCTACTTACATCCCATAGAGTACTGACAGACCCCCTGTAATTCAGATAATATAATTTAAGTATTTCAAATAAGTTATTTTATTAATTCAAATAAGTAAATATTTAATTCAAATAAGTAAATATTTAACAACAAGTTTCCAACAACTTTAACAACCACTTTTTTTAATGACAGAATTTAAAAAATATATAATCATGGTAACAAGCAAAACCAAAAAAAAAAAAAAAAAAAAAACCCCACAGGTTACTGCTTAGAGCCTTTGGCTACAATTCAAGAAACATGGAACTTGCTTTTCCTAGTAACTTTGCCAAGCAGAAAGAAATCGACAACAATAATTGCCAATAATCTTCTTATTATTAGCGATCAGTGATTTTTGCCTGGCGCGTGGAGGCCTATCATCAAAATCCTTGGCCTCTCCATCAATTGACATGATCACTGAAACCCCGACATGGGAAGACATTTCCACCCTTCCATGGCATGGCATGCATGCCACCTAAACGACTCGCGCAGCATTATGGCAATTTGTTCCTCTCCTCATGATAGCAAGGAAGTTACATCGAAGGGAGGGAAGTCGGTCATGCTGCACAAAACCCAACTGAGCGACAGAACTGGAACCATAACTATCTCGAAATGGGATGAACCGTTCAACTTCAAAGAGGGCGACGCCATCTCCATCCAAAACATGGCCATCAAGAAATTCCGAGGACAGATCGGTTGTATAACCAGCACCACGGCGCTAGAGGTAAACTCCCCTGCCTAAAATAACCTTACACAATGGTTCGCACAACGCCCACCTAACACCGACAGCCTCAACATATCTTCGCTCCTCTTCAGTGATCATTAAGACAATGATGATGCACATAATGATGACAACAAGAAAGATGAAGATGCTGCCACCGTCAATATCAAAGACATCAAATCTGAGTTAAACGATGTGGAGGCAACACAGGTGACAACAAGAAAGATGAAGATGCTGCCACCGTCAATATCAAAGACATCAAATCTGAGTTAAACGATGTGGAGGCAGAATCGCGTTGGATAAAGAACTAGGTTGCCCGTTTAAAACCCCGCCAAACCTTCCTGTAGAGAAAGAGGCAACGACTACACGATGAGCTGCCATCCATTACCTAGTTCGTTACTTGATTAACAATAACTAATAATAAGAAGATTATGTAGTTCCCTCAGAAAACTAGAAAAAAAGCCTTTCCCTCATTCCCTCTCTCAACGTTCCCTCTTCCCCTTTCTAAATACTCTCTTTTACAACAATAACGCAGTTTACCGTTTTCTTTGCACAACAACCATTACCCACGTGTTTAAGACAGGCGCATCGCGCCGTTTCAGGGTAACTAGTAATTATTATTATTTGACAAAAAATCCGGAAGCTAAGGTACGTTTTCCTGTGGACGGTCACCTGTTAGTAAACAAAAATGATTTGATGTCATGCGCATAACTCAGCTTTCCGTACAGCTACACTCAAATTGGAGAAATGTACCTTGTCTAAATTCAGATTTTTCCAACGAGTGGTGATCGATTTCTGTCCGATGAAAACTGCGGGAGTTACAAATTTCGTGACATGACCGCGTCACCCAAAAAACGGGACACTTTTTGCCAGTTAGCTCCAGGCTAAAACATGTTTCATGTTTAAACATCAACAACAAACCCGACGGCCCGCGTTTTTACCACTGCGTTGGTATCCCCTGGAGATTTTTACCACGCTGCCCTGCAGCCTGGCGCCTTATGCCTTTCTGGGCGCCGCGCCGCCGTCCTCTGGTCACCTATCTGGAACTCCCTCTCTGAGTCGTTCATGGCGTCTTATTCCATTCTGGGCGCCGTCGTACTTTGGTCGAGATCATCACAGAGGCATAATGGCCCCGTCCTCTAGGCCGAGGCACCGGACCTGTCAGCGACAGCCTAGAAGCTGCATTGATACCGCCCTGACCACTGCTACGTGTGTCTTTACTCAGACCCAACAGGTGACTTTGGACAGAGGCTTCGTCCGTTTTTCGGTCAGGGCCTCAGGCCTCAGGAAACGGTCATACTCCCCGTGCAGGGACCCGTCCAAAGGCTTGAAAGAACCCCGGAGGTCTTCTGCCGCGGCATCGTATTTGTGGTGTTTCACATTGGCTGCATTCTGAGCAATGGGGAGTTAGCATTGATTTTAGATTTGGAAATCTTCCCTACCATTCAATAATATGGCTAAAAAGTAACGTGCACAGACTCCAATACCAACGAAAAAAAATCATTGTAGGAGATATAACGAAAAAACGAAACGCACAGTTTGAATCAGCCAGCGTTTCCCACCAGTCACTGTTTGAGGTAATGACGTCACAGTTCCAGTGAATCTCTCACCATGAGCGCTAGTGTCGTCAGCTTATATGATAAATTTTTAGCAACTATAATTTGATATTACGGAAAACATAATTAACTTTTAATTATAATACATGATACCTACTTGAAGTTTAAAGCCTTATCAGAAGGATTTACGGCTCCTTGAATTTTATTCTGTGATGAGTAGTGGAATAGCAACACTGGGCGGAACAATCCCCTCACCTGTCAAGAACAAAACACTATCGACGACGCTCTTCAGCTGTAATGAGGAAGTGACGTCACGCTCCCTCCATGGCCCCGGTTTTTCAAACGCCGTAATTTAAGTTAAATTATTTAAATTTTCTGGAAACGATTTCAGGCGGCTGACTACTGTTTTCCCTACATTCTCAGGGAGTACTTTCAGAAAAAAAAAGAAAAAAAAAAACAAAACAATGCGAACCCCCCATTGTTGGCCATTCAAGAGCACCATATGATGAGGCGTCTGGGTTTACAACCCGGGTATCAATGTACGCCGTCATCTCCTGGTGCCAAACTCCGTGCACTTTCAAATCTGCAACTGATCCCGAATTCGGTCATGCACTCGCTTGACCAGGCGGCCTTTTTTTGCAGTTCAATACGTGGAATTCGGTGGCTGCGACGAACGGCCTTCTGCAATCCTCTTCAGAGCCCCTTTTACGAACCTGAGTTAATGTGCTGGCTCGGAGGAGACGCTCCCTCCTGGCTTCAGCGGCTGCGCTATTGTGGGATCTCTCCACCTTGTGTACATCCCTCACGTCGATCTATCTGAAGGGTCATCACTGTCCGCAGCCAAGATGGAGGTGGCTCGTACTGAAGCGGTGCAATTGACGTCACTTGTATCCTCCAAAGTTAGACACCTAGCTTGACCGGGAGTTCCATTACTTCAGCCTCTTCTTCATTTACGATTTCTTCCCCCAGAAGAAATGGCAGAAAGGATCGACGGATGAAGTCCCTCAGGGTTTCATGTTCAACGGTGCAACCCTCCGTAACTCGTACAGTGAACATTCATTCCGGGGACAGGAACTTTACGAAAGCAGTCTAGCCTGCTTGAGGAGCAGTCTAGTTGCTTCCGAAAGTTTCATGGTATTGTCGACCCACCTCAGGACCTTGTTCTTGACGAACTCTGCTGTTGAAGATGGGTCCCCTATGTCGTTGTGTGTGAACCTTCAGATTTGTCCCCTCAAACAGAGCAATCACCATTTTAGTAAATTATTAAATTAAATGAATTAACCTATCATTTTCAAGTATTGACTGAAATTAATCCATTTTGGCCCTTAGGTCTCAGGCTTCAGTTTTTTGTGGGTCCAAAAAATTGAAAAAAAAAGGGATTAGCGAGGATCATTTTATTAAGTGACTCTTCTGCCCGATGGTATCCTGACGAGAGTTCCGTTTGGCAAGAAGCACACAGAGGCTCGATTTGTCTTCGTCAAGAAGGTCATCCTGCAAATGTCAATCACCTCCTTTCTATGCCTTTTATTCCTTCGTTACTCCGTTTACCGTTACATCAAGCTCCTCCTCTTCCCTCAGCGGCGCCACCATGATACTTTATGTTTTACGGCGCCTATAAATGGGGTTCCACCCACGCGACTCGCAACCTAACTTATTGCAAAACGGATATTGATGGCAGGTCGCGTGTCAAATGTCAAGAGAGATCATCGTCACGTACCGCCTTTAATGAAGAATATCAGGTGAAGGACTTTGGCACAGTCACCTAATCTTCCGGAATTGGTTCAGCACTAAAGCGGGAAAGTTCAAAAGATTTCTTAACAAGGTCGCTCACATTAATCAAGTTGTTTCTGAGCGGATCAGCGAAGGGTTTGCCACCCTAACGAGAGCCCTGTGGAATATCTATCGTCACCCACTTCATTATTTCTTTGATGTTGTCACCCTAATCATATTATGATTTGACTCACAATATGTTGTTTGACTTGAAATTTTAGCCCAAAAGAACTTATTCAAGACAAAATTTAATGAGCCCTTCAAATAATTAATCAAATTTACTCTACCAGAAGGGAACACCGATCGCGAATTGATGCAGCAAGGAAGGCAGAAAAAAAAACGCTGCTAATTTCATTAGAGTTTATTATTCGTTGATATCAGTTACTTGTGCAAAAATTAATTCTGTGTCTGTAAAGAAATGTGATTTTTTCGAATTAAAAAAAAAAAAAAAAAAATCCAATTTTTTTTAAATTTATTTTTTTCGAAATTTTGTTTTACAGAACACCAAATTCCCTGCAGTGTGGTGTTTTCCGACGGTGCAGAAGTCTAATCCAATGAGGTGGTTAGGGTGAGAAATTACTCCTCTGCTGAGTACGCTACTCAGCAGAGGAGTCATTTCTCACCCTAACCACCACGAATTCCCTGCAGATCGAAGAAAGACGTTAAGTCGAGCAGTTACGGAACTGTCCAGAGTAAAGTCATCTGGTTGGTTATCAGAAATTCCTTTGAAGTATCGTAAATTTGATCTCTCAGCCAGTGAGCTCAGAGATGCTCTTGCGATTTGATCAGGCCCACTGAGAGGGGGGGGGGGGGGGGCAAAGGGGACATTTTGCCCCGGGCCCGGACTTTTACATGGGACCCGAGCGGGCCCCAAATAAGAAAAAGGGAAAAGGGGGAAAAAAAGAAAAACAAAAAGAAAAAACGCTGCAAAAATTTAAAACTAGGGTTTATTATTCTTTGATGTAGGTTACTTGTGCTAAAATTAGTTCTGTGCCTTTAAAAAACGCTGCAAATTTTACTCAAGGGTTTATTATTCTGTGATATAGGTTACTTGTACAGACATTTAATTCTGTCAATAAAAAAAATTTAAAATTTTTTTTTTGGATTTTTATATTTCAAAAAAAATTTTTTGGGGGGATTTTTTTTCAAAAATGTGTTTTTTCAAATATTCTTTAATTTTTACTCGAAAAATATTCAACTTCTTGGGATCCTTCAAAAATCCCATTTTTAGCCCCATGAAAGCCCTATAGAACGCCACAGTTAAATCGGATCGTTCCGGGACCCCCAAAAATGGATTCTACGTCCAAAAATACTTCGAAAACGACATCTAACTCGATCCCATAGCTAAAAGCCTTTCAAAACACCCCTCCTGTAGCCCCATTTTAGCCCCATAGCGCCCCACGGGTTTGGGCGATCGGACTGAAAACCTTGCGGGCACAACTAGATGGTAAACCAAGTATTTTGCCAAAATTTCAGATTTTAAAAAAAATTCCTACTGCCCAAAACGGCCCGGACGGCGGACGGCGGACGGACATTTCGGATTTTGAATGTAGACCTCTTGAAACGGATAATGTCAAATTTTGAGGCCGATCGAGTCGTCGACCTCCGTCACGGTAGGTGTACAAGGAAAATCCTAAGTCCAAAATTTTGAGTTTTGAGTTAAATGCTTCCCCAAGACGTCCTAGGGGTTCTCCAATTGTTGACTGGCCGCCAAGTCCCAAATACCATGGTAAACTGTAGTTTTAACATACATGTTTTCCTCCAAGGCCAAAAAAGTAAATATTTCGACAGCGAAAATCCGCTAAGTGCACTTAGTGGATTTTCCCACCAAGCAAACGGGTAAGTACGTTGGTGGAAGGAAAAGCCATCAAGTGCATTTAGAGGATTTTTCCACACCTTGACGGTGAAATCATCCAAAAATCAAATATTAAATATTTATTATTAATAAATAATAATATTATTATTAAAATTTAATAATAATATTAAATATTAAATTTTATTTTATAAATAAAAATAAGATTTTCAATTTTATTGAAGGAGATACCCTAATATTTCCACCAATATTTGAAAAATAAAAAATATCCTAATCTTGCAAAACCCGCTAAGTCTAATTCCAATCGAAAAAAAACGGGATTCTGAAAAAAAAAAAAAAGACGGGCACCGACCCACCCAGAAGGCGTCAAGAAGTACGAGGTATGTATGGGGGATCGCCTCCAATCCATGATCGTGGCTGTCATGACAATCCAATTGGATTGGATCACCGCTTTGCGCGCTGTGTTGGGGTCTCTCCGATTTTAAAGCACAGAAAGATTTCATTTTGAGTAGAGTGACGTCACGCTCACCAGAGAGAAGGCGTCCACCAAAGAGCGAACGTGAACAAGGCAACAGCAAGCAGTACTTTCTGAAGATGGATGGAGGGGACCGCACTTTTAGAGTGTGTCAAGCATTCTTTATCAAAACTTTGTGCGTATCAAATGACGTTGTACTGAATGCTTTCAAACACAGGAGCCAATAGGCCTTTTGCCGAATGGCGGACGGGGAGGTGTAACCGCGACTGGTATAACCTCAAGCGCAAGGTTATGCGATTGACTGTTTTGACCCGTCCCTATTGTCAATGTGTTTACGGAAGTTTTTTGATTTGGCGCAGACTCTCCAATCGGCTTTTTTGCTAGGTGACTGTGGTGGGTAAGGGTCATGGCTGTGCAGATACCCTTGAAAAAAGTGAAACTCGATGAAGGTGATGTAGCAGGCGCCAGACTACCAAACTGAGTGGTGAGTGACAACTCAGTGCTCTCGCTGAGAAGGTTTCTGCTGGTTTGGAATTAGGTAGTGGTTTAGACTAGCACTCAGACAGAAGGGGGGTTGTCCCTTCGTTCGCTCGTTTGAATAATACCTAGGTCAAGTGATGGGGTAGGATACAGAGGAAAATCCGACTCAATACCATACACCTGGCAGTTTTTTCGTGGAAACCCGAGTCAGTGGTCTATAATTGGTTTATAATATTCTAGCACTTAGCTATACTCTTATTATAATATTGTTTATTATTGCTATTTATTGCGAACATAAATAGGTAAAAAATTTTATACCGATAGTTTTATTGAGTTCCTTTTGGTTTAGGTATTCTTGGAATAATTGCGACGGAGGTCGATGACCGGATCGCCCTCAAAATTTGACATTATCCGTTTCAAGAGGTCTAGATTCCAAAACTGAAATGTCCGTCCGAGCCATTTTAGGCAGTAGGATTTTTTTTTTAAATCTGGAACTTTGACAGTATACTTGGTTTACCATCTAGCTGTGCCCGCAAGGTTTTCAGCCCGATCGCCCAAACCAGTAATGCGCTATGGGGCGAAAAAGGGGCTACGGATCAGGCTTTTTGAAGGCTTCCGACTATGGAATCAGTTAGGTGTCGTTTTCGAAGTATTTTTGAACGTAGAATCCATTTTTTGGGGTCCCGGAACAATCAAATTTCACTGTGGAGATCTACTTATTAGCCCAAGCAAATAGTACTTTGGACCAAACACTAAATATGCTATTTGATTTTATTGTCTTAAATGGTCCATTGGGGTCCTAATAAGAGTAATCTGTGGTTTCCCACCAAAATATTTGATGGGAGAACTGTGAGCAGCCCAAAAACCACGAAATTTTCGGACTTTTTTCGTTTTTTTTAATATATCTCAGAAACGAATAATCCTATCGATGTTTTTACCGTATACTGTTTTAAAGAGCATTAAATTCTCTACAGTTTTCACTACCTAGAGTCTTTTCTAACTCTGATAGCAAACGAGCTAGAGCTCATCAAAAATTGACAATTTTCTCCAACTTCTGGAAAAATCACAAAATCTAGCTATTATCTCCTTTTTGCTTCTTTCTAACTCGTCCAAAGTGCCCATTAGTCCATTAGAACGTAGTAGACGTGCTTGTATGATGCTCAGAGTCAATGACGATCAATAATTAGGAGAAAAATTCTGTTAATTTGTAATTTGTGAGAACCAAGAGCTATTTTCGTAATATTGATAATATAATATTCCTTTTCCCCTTCGTTCGGGTCGTTGATAATTTTTTCGTCCACCGTTTAATATGGATCTTATTACCTGCCCCACTTGCAATTATGCGTTGGGATCAGAAGAGTCCGCGAATCCTGTCACATGTTCCAAATGTCATCTTTGTTACCTACCATGCAGCATGTGCCAATATGACATAATATGTATAATATTTCATATTATGAAAACTGGAAAAAGCGTAACAGTGACGGTAAAGCATCGTGGAAATGCGGCTATTAGATAACTTTTTCCTGAGCTTGCAAAGGCCTATCGGCAACCCTACCACCATCCATGAGCACTTGGCCCCAGGAAGCTATCCAATTGCTGTCAGCTCTAACTCAGCACTTGGCCCAGCTGTCAGCAACCCTGAGCCAAAACCCCACCTATCAACCCTATGTTGTTGTATCAGCTACCAGACATTCTGGCAAAACAGGTAGCTGAAATTCGACCCTTTTATGCTGATAACGTGCACTCGATATACACGTCTAATCAGCATGTATAAATTGAATGCAGTTGCAGCCCCCCTTTTCCCAAATATTCTAAGGCATTTGTCACTTGACCCACGGTTCCACTATGTCGCTTCATGTTTGGAAACTGTGGATGACCCTAAATTTCAGCACTTCACTGACACGGTACGGACGTCTTTCTTCAATGCTGCAACCAAGCCCGTCCTGACAGTGAAACACCTACATAGGCAACAGGGAGAATCTGAATCTTTCCGTTCTTATGTTGAATCCCTGGTGCTGGCAAATAAGGTATTGCAACAGTAGGTGCGCAGTTGATTGATACGATCTTGCTCCACATAAATAGCTCAACCCAAAGGGATTTTGGCTTCGCACCCAAGCCCACCACGTTGCAGCAACTGATGGCTTTGGTTGAGACGACTGACCTGAGGGCTCAAGTACGGCGACTTCAATCGCCTTCCAATGCACCATACATTCAATCTGCCACGGGGCACAACACCAAATAGCAGCATGGTGAACAGCCCCGCCCACTCATGTCCCTTTTGGACCAACAGTTTTGGTGCAACCACCCAACTTAAAACAAACAGGCAGACATCAGGACTGTCACCTACCCCCTCCCCTTCACCAGCCATTGTAGCATCCCTTTTCACCAACACATTTACTCCACCCCTACTCCAGGCTACCCTGGGCTCAACACCTGTAGAAGTGCTGTTGGACACAGGCGCCTCAGTTTCTGTGGTGAACCACTCATATTTTGAGGCAGACCTCCGCTCCAAAATGGTCCAGAGCAGGCTATGCCCCCCACTGGCCCTCACTGTTGGGAATGGTGGACAGGTGACAGCTAGGTATGTTGTCACCCTTCCCATAACCATTGGTTCCCACACTTGGGCTCATACCTTTTATCTCCTCCCAAAGATTACCCACCAGGTACTGTTAGGCCTTGACTTCTTCCAGAAGACAGGTCTTCGATATGATACTGTTTCATGGACAGTATCCTTCCCACCATACCACGTCCCCATCCCCCCTGCTAGCACTTGTCAAGAGGATACTTCCTCTAGGCGAATGGTGAAGCTGCCAATACCACCCAGTTGCCGCACCAGGCCAGGACGGTTTCCCCATGCCATGACGGACCCCAAAACCTGTCCCCGCCAGCTTTTCTGCCGGGAGGGGGAGTGTGATGTCACCATGGAATAGCGTCCCTTCCTTCCCCTCTACCTCGAAGAGAGACAGGCGGGTGAATCTGATAAGAGGCACTCTCCTGTGGACCCTCGACGAGTCGACCCCCTTATTGACCACATAGCAGTGAGTAAAATACATTACCCTATTTATTCCCGCTAAATCGTCTATTTATTCTCCCGTAATAATCCTCAGGATTATCACAGACCCTAACTTCCAAACTACACTCTGTTCTCTTCCTCCGCAGTAGCAGGGTCCTCCGCTCCTCCGGGACTGTCAAGGTCAACCACTTCTAACTGACCTGGCTCCACATCTCTTAATTAATAAAACTTATCTTTTATTTTAATTACAACATCGTCATTGACTCTGAGAATCATTCAAGCACGTCTACTACGTTCTAATGGTCTAATGGACACTTTGGACGAGTTAGAAAGAAGCAAAAAGGAGATAATAGCTAGATTTTGTGATTTTTCCAGAAGTTGGAGAAAATTGTCAATTTTTGATGAGCTCTAGCTCGTTTGCTATCAGAGTTAGAAAAGACTCTAGGTAGTGAAAACTGTAGAGAATTTATTGCTCTTTAAAACAGTATACGGTAAAAACATCGATAGGATTATTCGTTTCTGAGATATATTAAAAAAACCGAAAAAAGTCCAAAAATTTCGTGGTTTTTGGGCTGCCCACAGTTCTCCCATCAAATATTTTGGTGGGAAACCACAGATTACTCTTATTAGGACCCCAATGGACCATTTAAGACAATAAAATCAAATAGCATATTTAGTGTTTGGTCGGGGCTGATTTTAGTGACAATTTGCTTGGGCTATATAGGGCTTTCATGGGGCTACAAATGGGATTTTTGAAAAATCCCAGAAGGTCAAATATTTTCCGATTAAAAAAAAATTGTTTTGAAAAAAAAGTTGACAAAAAAAATTTTAAAAATTTTTGTTGACAGAATTAATATTCAGACTTGTAACCTATATCAAAGAATAATAAACCTTTGTGTAAAATTTGCATGCAAAATTTGTGTGCAATTTAAAAGGAAGATCGATTGATTTTCCATCGATCGATTTTTGTGAACGAATATTTTCGATGATTCAATCCACTCATGAGTGATGATCAAGTGTATTCTTCTCGCGGCGCGTCGCCTTGGTCTCTGGCATGTGGGACCAGAGATGCCGCCGGTTTGGCTATCAACTTTGGCATGAGATTGCACACTCACAAACGAGTTTTTCAGTGGCCGACGACAGTCCGGAAACCCGCGCCCCTGGCGTGCTGGAAAAACTAAGGGGTTTTCCTCACTGCCGGGAGTATCCATTAGTGTCCGACGACGGACGAGAAACCCGTGCGCCAGGACTGTCAGAAAACCCGCGCACCGGGACTGCGGGTCAGGCCTCTAAAAAAAACCGGCCCGTGTATGGCCTGCTAATCAGACAATGAAGAACGAAGATTTTACGATTTTACAAACACACAACGTAGGTAATAGTTAAATAGTTACTTTACAACGTAGAATTATTCTTTATGGATGTGGGTACCCACCGAAGCTTACATTTGCGTACCCACAACAACATTGTAGTTCGGAGCCTACCTGTCATCTTTTCTTCTGCAACGAACCATCCACCTTTGAACGATTTTGCACTGTTCACATTAAGATTGCACTTAATCACATGTAGGGATTCTACCGAATTAGTCCAAGTGAGAATTCCGCAGTAATAAACAGGGTTGAGGGAATCTGTAGAACTTGGTTGTTGGGTCATATCCAGGAGCTGTTGCAGATTCCAAAACAGCACAACTTTTTACAAGAGGGTATTTGGATGAGGAGTAAACGATTTGGAAGACTGTATTCAACAGGAATTCCAAGTAAACAAAAACCGTAAGTCGCAAAACCTTCTCACACGATAACCTAAACGTTAGCGTCACCGCGACGCGAAAATCCATTCGGCAAAAGGCCTAGGCCTATTCGGTTCATACGGAGGAGAGGATCGTAGGGGACAAAATGAGCCTGCCAACAAATCCAAACTAGAGGATATCGCTTTCGTAAAGCAGCACATCGAGAGTTTCCCTAAGATAGATTCTCATTACCTACTGTCGGGATGGCGGCAAGGCGGTATGAAGGATGGTGCATCGAAAGGAAAACATCGATGTTCACCATTATTCGTACCATCGCTTAAATGGGGGCCCTATGCTCTCTTCTGCCCCGGGCCCGCTTTTTCTCTCGGCGGCCCTGGATTTGATACATGCGAAACCCAGCAGACGGGCCTCACAATTGTGATGGCTGTGGTCATACCCCCTTTTCTATTAGGCATGCCCTGCCCTGGGCTGCAAGATGTGGGGATCACTAGATGCCACAGTGGAGTAAGGGACGTCATGGGGGGAATTAATGAATACAGCTTGGAAAAATCGCAGTAGGTAAAGATCCGATTGTTGTCGCTGCTTCAGCCATTCTGGTTTGAGAGGAGATCTTGCCGGATGTGGGGTGTGGGAACCATAGAGAGACGCCATATTTGACGTCTGTGTAGCAGAACTGATGCTCCCTTGTGTGTCCCGTCCAGTGACATCAGCTCTCGCTTCGACAGAGGAAGAGAAACAGCTGAAGATGTATGAACAGGTATACCTGCTTGTCAAGATCACCACTGCCCAGCATGGATGGACTAAGGCCCGACTCGTGGTTGTCCCAGGTGATGAGGTGGTCATCCCAGGTGGCTGACAAGTCGAAGCGGCACCAAGGAATCGTCAAGGGGTGGCTCAGGGCATGCCGTTTGCCATCGTACGCTCAGCCTCCAGACGGAGACTCGGCAGAGATGGCCGAGTGCCGAAGACCTGCAGCAGTTTGATGATGGAGTGGCTCTGCAGTCTCCAATATCGTTGAAAAGGCCTCCATCAGGGACTCTCGAATGGCTTCATCAATTGACAACGGTGCCCTATCATTGCTTGAATAAATTGCTCGTCGAAGGTTGTACGTACCATGAAAAATCATGTTTAAATCAAAATTTAAAAATAATTGGAACTAATAGATTCGACCAAACTAAATTCGCCCGATTCAGGTTCTGTTCCTACAGGGTCTGTTGGAGATGACGTCACAATCTAGTGATCAATAATGTAACTTTTCCTGTCTTATACGTGAGGGTTGTACTGGTTGGAATCTTGCTGCGGGGAGTGAAGATGATAAATCTAGCCTCCCTTACAAGCGATAAGCGCTCCAAGCGATTAGTAATTGGAGGCTCAGGTGTGTTTGGGGGTGGTAAGTCCCTTCCCCTAATGGCCACCAATTTACCTAATTTGCACTCAAGTTCCTTCAATACGCGGGCAGCTCCCGTGTAACCACAGAGTCCCGAGCTTAACTCAACGACCGGCCGAGGATTAGCTAATTTGGTGCGATTGGTTTTGTTGACTCTCTTTTTGATGAACAACGTGAATAGCCAGTAGAATAGCAGCTCATCGACTTTATTCAGAATTAGTCGGTCGAAGTCTTTCAAACTTCTTGTTAGGAGGAATCTGCTGTATGAGCATTCAGTCATCGCTCGAAAGCTGGAAGCGGCTCGGGGAAGCGATAGCGAAAGCCCGTCTTTCCCCACACGACATAATCAATGGTTTAATAGATAGTTCGGCACTTTAAATGCATGACCGTGATATATTGGCCGAAAAAGGAAAACCCCGGAACAGATATATCCCTTATAAGGGTCCGTTGGCTCCTTGCATGGTCCCTCGAGAGTAGGCATGGACCAGGAGAATTCAAGACACCGTTGTTAGGACCCCCTGGTGATCACACTACTTAAAGGAGGGTAGGAGCGAATTGACGACAGCACTGTGGCAGAAGGTACATTCTACGTGGACAACTCCAATCCTTGAGAACTCCAGTAGGTAACCTGGCCCAAAACTCTCATTCCAACCTGTAGCAGCGCGATTGTGGTAGTAATTTTTAATTAAATTTGTTGGGAACGGCTACCACGATGTTTACCTACTGGGAAATCAACGCAGTCTCACCTTGAACGCCCTGACGGCACGTTGTTCACTGATATGGTATCGATGACTCTGTTTGCCTTCTGGTGGTCGAGGTCCAAATCTCTAATGCAAGACATCACTACGACTGTTACAGTAGGTCCGTCAACAAGCCAGGTCAGCGGCCCCCCGCTCTCCTCCCTCAGGCATACATCGATGTGGCTAGCTTACCTATAGGAATGGGAATCAATTTCCGATTTTTCGATTTTTTGGAATCGATCTTCAGGTTCCTATTTTTCAGGTGAATCGATTTTTAACTTCTGATTTTTGTAAAAAAACGTGAATCGATTTTTTACTAGATTATTAAAAAAATCTTGAATCGATTTTTGTCATTTATAAAAATTAGATTAGTGTAGTGCCTAACTTGTACGTGAGTGAATGAAGAAGCCAATTCAATGAAAATCTGTAGCTGGTCCAGATCGGTGTCCGAAATTTGAATGCGTAGTTTGAATTTTGAAGTTTGCGTGTTGAAATTTTGAATGTCGAATGAATATAATTTTTGAACATCCTCTCACGGGTTTCTTGGTTGGCTACCAGGTGTTTTTCGTCTCACCGAGTGGACCAACTTCTCCAGATACTTTATTTTATCAAATCACAAACTGTTAGTAATCTCCCCACAATTAGTATTTCAAGTGATTCAAGCAAATTTCGAGTTTTAGGTCGATTCAAAATGATGATAATAGGTAATAACAACAAAACTCACTAGTTACCAGCGACGTCCGCCATGGCTTTTTCAAACAGCGAAACTGATAACTCATCAAAAAAACTTTTAAAAAAAACTCATTAAAAAAACTTTTTTTTTTGTAAGACCGATTTTTGAATCGATTTTCCAAAAATCGATACTTTTAAGGCGATTTTTTGGGAAATCGATTTGGAGCATCCAATTCTGAATCGATTCAAAAAATCGATACTTCTTACCGATTTCTCATCTCTACTAGCTTAACGTTCTCAGCAAATGAAGGCATGTTTTAACAGGTCCACCTGATTTCGTTGTTGTTGCCCTGCCGGTGGACTCCCAAGAGAGGTTCATTCCATCCCTCGATCTTGCGTGTTGAAGACGGATGTCTTGGCCACCTTCACCACGGGAGCCCCCAATTTGGGAGTAACAGTAAGTACCCGGCGTTGGCTGATTGGATTCTGGACAGGGTGGCGGTGAGTGAACGTGGCTTGGCAAATTGAACCCTCTTCTGCTTCCATTTCTACAAGAGAGACGCCTGGTGAATGGGCCTACAGCTTAATTTCAAAGAACCAAGCAAAACTGAAACCTCTATCATGCTAGAGACAGCAGGAACGGCCCCCAATCCGAAACAGCTGATCGACTAACGGGAGGCGAATTGGGACCTCCAATGGGGTTCTCAGATGGGTCCCCGGGCATCGAATAAGCAGACGCCCTGATAGCGATGTGTCCAGCAGAAGACCTAAACCCTTCTACGTATTCTGGTTATGCATCGACATTGGCTCACCTCATCCTCGCATGCCAAGCCCTGAGGCACAAAAGGTGTTTCACCCTGGGATCACCCGACCGGTGTGAGATATTTGCGCAAAAGGATCTAATCGGTAGGCTATTTATGCTTTTTTAGGGAACAGACTTCCAACTGCAGAAATCTCCGAGAGGCAGCACATCGAGTCAACAGGCCTAGTGGGCGGTGAGGAGCCCATCAGGACCCCATCCATCAAAACCTCTCAGTTTACAATCCAATCTAAGGTACAAATTACGCCCCATCTGGTTCAAATCCCATACACATAGTACAGCGCGATTCTCTCATCTTTGAAATCGCTTGACGGTTCCTCCATCGGGAATGTTAACTCAATCCACGCTAATTACATTTCAGACGTGAGGTATTGAGGCGTCATGACAATGTACGACGTGTAGGTCCGAGACCTTCATGGTTGGAATCACCTTGTCGAGGGAATAGGGGTAGGCAGTACGTCTACGGCTCTGGAGTGGTCCTTTTGTGCCCTCCAGGGGTTGTCTCCACCAGGCTTTATGACAGTTCCCCTCCATGACCCACCCCTTTACCCTGGCCACTTTAATCATCGGACAATAGGACAAACTGCTCTGCTTTTAGCCTCAGGTTATGTCTCCAATCTCTATAGGTCCAATGATATCCAACGCGTCGAGGGAAACCCCTCCCTGAGGGCGCATTGTTGACCAACAATGGCGCCAGAAGTTAGCTCCCATTTCACTCCGTAAAATCGGCCCATCTTTATTTTATATCGGACAAAAGACCTAGGCCAAAAGACGTATATTGTTGCCGAAGGAAATTATTATCAAAATCCTCCATTCAACTCATTCCCAAATTGATAATTGAAAATTCAAGTAATTCTTAGTAATAAAGAATTATTCTTACATTGTCAGCTGGCACGCAAAAGCGTTGAGATCTTGTTGCAGATCAAAATAAACATAGGTATAGCAACGCTGTAGCAACCGGCTCAAAACTTTGTATATCGTCGCTTAAGTTCTATCATGGCCTATCTCAAAAAATGCGATTTTGAGTATTTGGTATCACTGGATTCGTTGTTTTACACCGGATAGGATGATAGCACTGGTTCTTAAGTTACCGCCAGTGTTTATTCGTAACTAAGGGAAACGCGATCAAGGCCTAACTCATTTTGCTCTCTTTTGCTCTGTGGGCCTATCTGAAACTTCTCAGATCATGGCCTATCATCTCCAAATCATGGCCTAACTCATCTCCAAATTAATTATCATGGCCTATCTCATGGGTGTCCCGTAAGGCAATTTGTAAAAAAAAAAAATTATTTTATCAATTAGTGCGAGTGCTTTACATTTGTAATTAAGGATAGATGAATAATTATGAGAGAATGTTCAATTTGCATGAAAACTGTAGTTACAAAACAGTTTTTTGCTTCGCCTGAAAAGTTGCATTTTTTGAGATAGGCCATGATAGAACTTAAGCGACGATATAATAATAACCACTGGACCATTGCGGACAAAAACATTTTCGGACAGATTCATGACTATGATATTGGCTTTGTCACCTCTCCTGGGACCGCTCGCGAAGTCGACCATTACCAGGACCGGAAAACTGAAAAGCCATTGATGAAGATCAGGATGGGAAGTCACTTACTGTTTACTTTATATCACAACCCCAGGTTAAATCCTGGTCGGTTTATTACAAAAAATAAAAACAGAGTTGGGCGATTCCACTAAAGGTGGCGAATTTCGATTGAGCAAATCTTATAATTTTTTCGACGAATTATGGACGTTTTTTTAGTGTCAGAGTGTTCAGTGCCCATGCCTGAATGGAGCCCATATACGAGCAGCTCAACTTATTGACATATTGAGGGGGGGGGGGTACACAGTAATCCCTACACAGGGTGTTACATTAAACGCGTTGAGCCACTCTTGAGCCACCTTTTTGGCCCTAAAGGGAGGTGTATCTTATAGGAAATTTAACGCCCTTTTCAACGGTGTTCTTGGATTTTCAATGCGATGCTTCTAAAGGAAGTTATGGCCACATTTCTGAAGTAACAATGCATGATGTTGAAAAAAACAAAAATGCAAATAACTAGAAAACGAAGCGGTTTTCGAAAAAACTCTATGAGGCATTTTCGATCGGAAATGGGCTCCAGAATCCATGGAATTTTCTTGGCAACGTTAAATGTAACACCCTGTCTACCTAACAACCTCAACAACCAGAGGAATGATACACAGGGGAATGAGAAATCATATGTTTTTTCCATGTCCCCCCTCCATGCACGCTTGTAAATATGTGACAAAATTATGACTGGTTGCTTACCAGCTAACCTAGGCAATAGTGACAGAATAAAGAATCCACTTTCAAAAATAACAAAGTTATGGGTAACAGGGGGATGATAATGAATAAAAATACTCCCATAAAATTCAACAAGAAGACTTCACCCTCGGCCATCACAAACATTTCTGAGCTGAGAGTGAGGCTGCTACAGAATGTAGTGGATCAGAGCTGCCAAACTGCGTTTTCAAAATTTCCCCAACACCAATAGGGTCTCCTCCACAGCACTTGCCAGATTTTGCAGGGGGATGAGAAAAAATCGCGTGGACACACCATTCTTTATGCATAACTCTAAAAGCTAGCACTTAAAAATCAGGACAGTAAAGGGCTTGTTACTAGACTACATGGAGAGAATGTGAGTCTTTGCAGTTTTCAAAATACTGAACTGGGTAACTGTGGTAGCTACGAAAAGTTGTGAACCTATGGCTGGGGACACGCCAGGGGACTGAGAAATCGGTCATTTTTCCTGAGCTAGCTACTAGTCCATTCCAGAGAAGAAATAATAATAATATAAAAAAAATAATGCCTGGTGTAGAGAAAGATGTTCAGTACCAAATGCTTTTTTCCCCTCCCCAAAATTCCCAAATGAAGCTGAGAAAAACGTCGTGGGCAGAATTTCGCCACTTTTAGTGGAATCACCCAGTTACAGATAAGGCGATATCACACTTGGTGCAAAACGAGTACGTACCTTCCTGCTTATGACACAGGCAGGCTTATCAATATTCAGACTCCTTGTCCGCACTTCGAAAACGGCACCCCACTCGACGCCATGGCCAAAGCCCTTCGAACCCCCCTGTAGCCCCACGGTGCAGTCGGATGAGTTTGAGACCAATCACGAATTGATTCTACGTCCGCAATTACTTCCAGCTGATCTACATCTAACTCGATTCCGTGGCAAAAACGCTGCAAATTTTACACAAGGGTTTATTATTCTGTGATATAGGTTACTTGTACAGACATTTAAATGTGTAATAAAAAAAATTTTTTTTTTGATTTTTATATTTCAAAAACAATTTTTTGGGGGGATTTTTTTTAAAATGTGTTTTTTCAAAAATTCTTTAATTTTTACTCGAAAAATATTTATCTTCATGGGATCCTTCAAAAATCCCATTTTTAGCCCCATGAAAGCCCTATAGATCGCCACAGTGAAATCGGATCGTTCCGGGACCCCCAAAATGGATTCTACGTCCAAAAATACTTCTAAAACGACACCTAACTCGATCCCATAGCTAAAAGCCTTCAAAACACCCCTCCTATAGCCCCATAGCGCCCCACGGGTTTGGGCGATCGGACTGAAAACCTTGTGGGCACAACTAGATGGTAAACCAAGTATTTTGCCAAAATTTCAGATTTTAAAAAAAATTCCTACTGCACAAAACGGCCCGGACGGCGGACGGACATTTCGGATTTTGAATGTAGACCTCTTGAAACGGATAATGCCAAGTTTTGAGGCCGATCCGAGTCGTCGACCTCCGTCGCGAAAACATAGGTGTATTATTCCAAGAATAATAAACCAAAATTCAACCACAGGGCCTCACGGTGCAATTGAACGGGTCTAAAATCCCCATACATTGAGTCTACATCAAAAACACTGCAAATTTTAAGGGTTTATTATTCTTTGATATACGTTACTTGTGCAAAAATTTAATTCTGTCAATGAAAAAATTAAAAAAAATTTTTTTTTTTGGATTTTTATCTCAAAAAAAAAATTTTATTGATTTTTTTTTGTTCAAAAATGCGTTTTTTCAAAAATTCTGTATTTTTTACTCGAAAAATATTTAACATCCTGGGATCCTTCAAAAATCCCATTTTTAGCCCCACGAATGCCCTAAAGATCGCCCCAGTGAAATCGGATCGTTCCGGGACCCGAAAAAATGGATTCTACGTCCAAAAATACTTCGAAAACGACACCTAACTCGATCCCATAGCTAAAAGCCTTCAAAAAACCCCTCCCGTAGCCCCATTATAGCCCCATAGCGCCCCACGGGTTTGGGCGATCGGACTGAAAACCTTGCGGGCACAACTAGATGGTAAACCAAGTATGTTGTCGAAATTTCAGATTTTTTAAAAATTTCCTACTGCCCAAAACGGCCTGGACGGCGGACGGCGGACGGACATTTCGGATTTAGAATGTAGACCTCTTGAAACGGATAATGTCAAATTTTGAGCCCGATCGCAGTCGTCGACCCCCGTCGCGAAAACATAGGTGTATTATTCCAAGAATAATAAACCAAAATCACTTAGAAAACGAAGACTGTAACCACTTAGCATCAGCTCAGCAACCGAACAATATCAATTTAGCATAAAACGACTGTTTTTCAAGCATATCTGGCAATTTTGTCGAGCATATCAATCCGAGCCCTAGTTATAATCATTATTATTTTACGTAGGATCGTAGGACGTATACGTCTTCGATATTTAGACGCTGAGATTGAAAACGAGGCCTGGAGGGAGTTGGAATTGTTTCTCAATATTTTCATCGGCTGTGAGCCCTGAGGGTGAATTTGTGTTTTGTAATACTCTGAATGGTTGTTCTGTCGTTCGTAATGCCATTTTTGAGTCAACCAACTTGTGTGTCCTTTGTGGTACGTTCAAATATTACCCCAAACCCCTCCACAATTGATTTCAATATTTAAACCAATTTTATTTTCGTGTAACTTCCCCACTTTCGCTTCATTTTGGTAGCGTAATTCACTTCAAGCTTCGTCTCTGCGTGGAAAAATTAAATAAAAATTCCTCGTTTCTCTTGACCGAGATCATTGTACTTTTAAGCTGGTTACGAGTGGAGCTCTCAGCGGAAAAGTTTCCTCGCACTAAAAGAAACTTTTTGCCGAAGTAAACTCTAATGGATAGCAATAAACTTTGCCGTTTGTCGTTTTATCTCTTTTATGAATAACTTTGCCGAAGAAGTAGCTGAAATTATCTTGTCCTGAGTGCCTCGAAATTATATATTGGCGTATTCATCTCCAAGGGGTCTGTTGTACCTTCGCTTAGTAACATCAGCTAATATTACACGCTAAAAGTGCTGATGTAAAGTAAAGTAAAAGTGGGTTTTTTTTTTTGTTATTTTTTTTTGTGTTAACCAACGGGTTTTCACAATTGGGGCAGGAGCCGACCCCGCACTGTAGGTACCTACTTGAAAAAGCTCTAGAAATTATTACTCCGTCGAAGGATTCACATAAACTAGCGTTCTGAGGTGAATTGTTTGCCGACAAGACAGGTATTACAACACGTACCTAATAGACTTTTTGTCAAACGTTGGTGGTAGTCCCCTGTGATAATCCCTGGGGATTATTACGGGGAAATGAATACACGATTTAACGGTGATAAATAAGAAATTATATTCAACTCACCGCTACGTGAAGGAAGTGTTTTGTTTCCGGGGCGAGGAGACGCGGGCGAATCAAATCCAACTTCCACCCGTCCGCCTCTCCCTCCAGTTCTCCAGGACTCAGGACATAGTCCAGTCATTAGGTCCTCGAAATGGTGAAATAGAAACATATTTTGGGTTAGAAATGGTTTCTATGGTTCTCTATGTTTTTTGAGGTGCTGAATCCGAATCTGAGGTTTGCCATCAAAATTTCGTGACGGAACATGGCGAAAAATGCAAAAAACTGAGAAATTTTCGGGTTTTCCTTGGTTTTTTTTAGTATAGCTCAAAAACTATCAACTTTGTGGGGGAAAAAAAAAGAGTTCTTACCTTTATTAAAGACGATTAAATTTGCTATCGTTTGAGCGCAACCGCAGCTCTGTAGGTCCAATGGATCCGCGGAGAGAGGAAGCACGTTTTTCAGAACGTTTTCGGTTGTAGCTCAGAAACTATTGGTCCGATTCCAAATTATTTTTTTTCTCGTGAAAGCTGATTAAATTCCCCGTCGCAACTATTTCGTGTGAAATTTCGATTTGAGCTTTGATAAGGGAGGGAAAGAAGAACGTTTTCTGAAAAACGTGGTCGTGGATGGTCAAATTTCTTGTTTCCACACTTTTCGACGAATACTAACGGCACTTTTGTTGTTTCAATAGACATGCAATGTGCCGTTACTTATATACAATTTAATAAGCTTTCTGATTAAAAAAAGAAAAGTAAGATCGGACAAACCGTTCCCAAGTTATAGGCAGAAATGTGCAAAGTATCATGTTTTATTCACAATGTGCCACTTTTTTGCCGTGCCCGCCCCTCCCTTATGAAAGCTCAAATCGAAATTTCACAGCGAATACCTGCGACGGGGAATTTAATCAGCTTTCACGAGAAAAAAATAAATTTGGAATCGGACCAATACTTTCTGAGCTACAACCGAAAACGTTCTGAAAAACGTGCTTCCGCTCTCCGCGCGGTCAGATTGGACGTTTCTTAATTTGGGTTTAAAAACGTTTCGTGCGTACAAATGAATGTTCAGAAGCTAAAACAAACAGGAGGGGGTCCTGCCGAACTTTGGCTCGCTAGATACCTAGTCAAAACCTAAAAATTACACTTTTTGAGTAAATTTGCCAAATTTTGAAGTGCTGTATATCGGGATCCATTGGACCTACAGAGCTGCGGTTGCGCTCAAACGATAGCAAATTTAATCGTCTTTAATAAAGATAGAAACGTTTTGTTTCACAAAGTTGATAGTTTTTGACCCTCATGTCCACCCCTGTAATGTTCAGGCTGATATCCCAGGTAACGCCGGGATGTTGGGGGCATGTAAAGCGGTAGAGAGCCTTCGGGCTCTCGGGCCTCCGACCGGAGTGGCCTTAATGGGGAGGAGTTACTCCCCATAACGCAAATAACATCCGGCTTAGAGCAACTCCTTCTCTCTGGTACCTCGGGCGGGGGGGGGGAGCCCGCGGTCTTGGGCTTGGGGGTCATCCCTGGGTCCTCCCCCCCCCCGGCTTTCGGGTTGGTCTCGAGGTGGTCGTGGGGATGCTGGGAAGTGGAGCCTTGCGGTCTTTAGCACAGTTTCCATTGTACACAACTGTCCAAAACGGCCGTTGACCTTTTGAAACGGATAATGTCAAATTTTGAGGGCGATCGGAGTCGTCGACCTCCGTCGCGAAAAGATAGGTGTATTATGCGAAAAATAATAAACCAAAAAAGTGGCACTTTTTGAGCTACTATCACAACCTAATATTAATTTCACAGAAGCTTGAGAATGTGTGTCTGAAGTCTTAAGAGTCCCCACTGCCAGATGGACGCTCAAACCCTAGAGCGATGATCAAATCGAAGCCTCGCCATTTAAGTGACTAAGTTTTTAATTAGTAGAGGGATGGGTGACCTTATTGAGTTCAAAATTACTGATTATTACAGTTGATTCTGCAGGGTGATCATCGAGGCTGAGCTCTACACATCTTGAACTTGAACATGGTGGCCTGCAGTTGGATGCATTGAACACGAAGTTTAACATGCTCTGTCGTAGGGTAGCTCAAGCAGGCACCAATTGTCCAATCCACATCCAGAAGGCTGTCTTTGCATCCGGTCGGGTTATCCCCCACGCTTTTCACCTTCGCCGAGGTCAGTTCTTATATGTTAATAGAGTTGAATTTGAGCCCGGGGAGTCTCCGCCACGCCAGGTCATGTTTATTCATGGATATTCATAGTTCGCGGGGAAGAGGCTGCAGGTGGAAATCGCAGGTGCCTCCAACATCGCCGGATCTCATCTGAGGATGCGATCTCTGAAATGGAACCTCCCCCCGAAAAAAGACTATTCGGTTCCCCAGGGGGATGTTCCTGTAGGATGAAGAGGAGAGGAAATACTGTTTTATGAACTGGGTGGGAGGAGTCGACTATTTACGATTCATTTTGCACGCTGAGCCCACGTTGGCAAATTTCTCGCCATCTTCATACCTGCTGATTTCAGAAACATCCCCAAGTAAGTTTTGATTAGGGCATTTCCTTCAAAACTGATCGGTCGCTTGTGGAACCGTTTTGATCCCATTTTGGCCAAAATCTGGATTTATGTGGTTTTAAAACTTGGATGATGAAATCCCTCACTTCTGACAGACTTGTACGTTTTTTCTTCTTCTTTTTTTATTAATCTCAAGTCTCGTTTTATGAGCTCAGCAAGTTTCATAACATCTTTCCCATGGAAGTACATCGGTGATACAACTCATGAATAAAATCAATCACATCATGTCATTCTCGGGTCTGCTCATAACATTTGCAATATCCAACAATCGATCGACATTCAAAAGCTGTTTGGTTAGCATTGAAGAAGATACGTCTTCCTGTTGTTGATGGATACTAAACTGAATTTTACTGTCCTTTGGATTGATGCAGTTGGCGGAATTTAAAATCCATATTTATCGCCTTTTTTCTCTCTTTTCAGGTGAGATTCGCTGATTGGAATGGTGTCCTGAGATGAAGATCCTCTCAAGTTCGCAATGGGATCTATGGATAGTAAAGGTATTGATTGTGTTGATATTTATAGTCGTGGTCAAGTTAGAATGGCGTACCTATCTCATTTTCATCAGTTTTTCAGGAATCGAAAAAACTGATTTCTGAAGTTATTGTGTATAATTTACACCAACAAAGCTTTTAGTTATGATAAATAACACCCTCTATGGACTTTATAAGAAAAACGTTTGCTGGGAGAAGCTTAGTAAACAAATTACTTGAGATACGCCAAAATGCATCGGTTTATCTTGAGATACACCATTCTTTATGATGATGATGGTTGTTAAAACGCAAAATACTCCTATTATTCGTTCCAAACCTCTCAATATCGTAAGGAATGGGACAAGAATAAAAGTAGTGAGCAATACAAAACACAATTTTTAAGTACCTATTGAAGTTTTTAATACTGCTATAAATTTATTTTTCGAGAAATTAAATTTATTTTGCTGTTATTCCAAGAATAATAAACCAAAATCTTACGATAAATTGTGATTGGTGTTCATTACTGAAATAGCAACGTATAAACTATCGCTAGAATACAAATCATTGGAAACACTGTATTATTTTAACTCTCTTTTGATGAAAAATCAGTAGGACTCTGGTGTTGTGTCAAATCAAAGCAAAAACACTGAGATACGCCACATTTGTGAAAAATTCACAGATTAAACTACTGGAAAAATTTGAGTTACGCCATACCTATCACTTATCGTGAGATGTTAGTGCTGTCTGGTGGGATTTCGTCAAAGCTGATGTTCCCAAGCGATCCTCCTCGAAATTATGGATCGAGGGCTATAAAAAGCTCAAAACCCACATTTTTTTGAGATACGCCATTCTGACTTGACCACGACGATATGACTTCTTTTTATTACAGATTCAAGATTGAGTGGGGTAGGTTACGAAGGAACGATCCAACGTTAAAACGATTTAAGAATATTGTTCACGTAGTATCAAGCACTTTTCCAGCGCTGTTTAGCCACCTGCTGAATGGAGAATGACTCAGTCGTAAGCAAACAGTTCATTTACACGACACGGTATCGCTGGAAAATGTTCCTTAAAAGGCCGTTGCAGGCCCATGCGAGGCCTTTACGGCCACTGACGAGAGGAAATTTGAAGCCACTTCGTCATCCTGACGTATCCCACACGGTGACGCCGTTTCTTCGTTGGCGGTCCCATCCTGAGGGCTCTAACGTATTGAAATGTTCCCTTTGACAAAAGAACCCTCGAAGCGGTCAGTTTAGCGGACGCCGGATATTAAACGGGCTTGGAAAAACTCGAAATTCCCACAGCATTCCACCAAGTTGCCGAATAACGACAATGAGCACCGGAACAGCGGACCCTCCCCGTCCTAGAAAGTCCTTCGACACGTAATTGAAGATCCCGCTGATCTGACGGGTTCCTCCCAACTCGGAGTGTTTTATGGGACCGCCCAGATCCTGAAACCCATCATAAATCTCACTGCGAAGATTCGACTATCCTTTTCGTTTGTAACCTAATTACTTCTCTCCATATATGTAACCATCTTATTATAGGCAGGTCCGCCGAAAGATGTGAGTTAATGTTCACTAGTTGATTCCTGGTGTGTGGTCCTCTCATCACGTTAGCATCATAAATTTACTCGTGATTGCAATTGAAAATCAAGAATCAGCATTAATATATATACTTAAAAATATATAATATGTATTTTATAACATATATTATATGTTTAAAAAAGTAGCCAAATTGAAAACGCTGCAAATTTTACGCGAGGGTTTATTATTCTTTGATATAGGTTACATGTGCAAAATTCATTTCTGTGTTCAAGGAGAAAATTTTGGGAAAAGAAAATTTTTTTTTGGATTTTTTTTTCAAAAAAAAATTTTTTTTTCCTCAAAAATTCTTCATTTTTTGCTCAAAAATATTAAACCTCCTGGGATCCATCAAAAATCCCATTTTTAGCTTCATGAAAGCCGTATAGATCGCAACAATGAAATCGGATCGTTGCGGGACCCAAAAAAATGGATTTTACGTCAAAAAATACTTCGAGAACGACACCTAACTCGATCCCATATCTAAAAGCATTCAAAAAACCCCTCCCGTAGCCCCATTTTAGCCCCATAGCGCCCCACGGGTTTGGGCCATCGGACTGAAAACCTTGCGGGCACAACTAGATGGTAAACCAAGTATTTTGTCAAAATTTCAGATTAAAAAAAATCCTACTGCCCAAAACGGCCCGGACGGCGTACGGCGGACGGACATTTCGGATTTAGAATGTAGACCTCTTGAAACGGATTTATTATAACAGGGATTAATGTTATAATATGTCAAATTTTGAGGCTGATCGGAGTCATCGACCCCCGTCGCGAAAAAATAGGTGTATTATTCCCAGAGAAATAAACCAAAATCTGAAATTTTGACAAAATACTTGGTTTACTATCTATGGCTTTCATCCCGATCGTCCAAACCCGTGGGGCGCTATGGGGCTAAAATGGGGCTACAGGAGGGGTGTTTTGAAGGCTTTTAGCTATGGGATCGAGTCAGGTGTCGTTTTCGAAGTATTTTTGGACCAGAGTTGGGCAAAATCATACTCATGAATATGATTAAGATTTTAATCACAGGGTTATGTTTCTGTGATTAAGATTAAGATTAAATTCGTAATTACACCCGAGAGTACGATTAAAATCATAATCACGGGTATGATTAAGAATACACTCTTAATCACAGAAATTCTGTGATTAATGCGATTAATCCCTGGAAATCTGTGATTAATCACAGAAATTCCTGGGATTAATGCTATTAATCACAGAAAGCTTGTGATTAATCATAGAAATTCCTGTGATTAATCAATTAATTACATAAAGTTTGTGATTAATCACAGAAATTCCGGTGATTAATTACTGGGCTCCATGTTTAATAGCGAATTTTTGCGTTTCAGGGGTGTAATATGGGTAAATTCTGACTTTTTATTAGGGTGTGTTCAGTAGAGAATTTTTCGCGATTCTGAGGGTGTATTATGGTAAATTCTGGCTTTTTATTAGGGTGTGTTCAGTGGAGAATTTTTCGCGATTCTGGGGGTGTATTATGGTAAATTCTGGCTTTTTATGAGGGTGTGTTTAGTGGACAATTTTTGACATGAATTTTTGACATGACATGACATTTTTGACATTGACATGAATTTTTTTGACAGGAATTTTTCTGGCTTTTTATTAGGGTGTGTTTAGTGGAGAATTTTCGACATGACATGAAATTTTTGACATAAATTTTTGACATGACATGACATGACATTTTTGACATTGACATGAATTTTTGACAGGAATTTTTCTGGCTTTTTATTAGGGTGTGTTTAGTGGAGAATTTTTGACATGAATTTTTGACATGACATGACATTTTTGACATGAATTTTTGACATGACATGACATTTTTGACATTGACATGAATTTTTGACATGAATTTTTTTTACAGGATTTTTTCTGGCTTTTTATTAGGGTGTGTTTAGTGGAGAATTTTTGACATGAGTTTTTGACATGACGTGACATTTTTGACATGAATTTTTGACATGACATGACATGACATTTTTGACATTGACATGAATTTTTTTTGACATGACTTTTGACATGAATTTTTTTGACTTTTTTTTACATGATTTTTGACATGGATTTTTGACATGGATATACCTGAAAATGACCTGAATTCACCCACATTAAACCCCAGAATCGCGAAAAATTCTCCACTGAACACACCCTAATAAAAAGTTGGAATTTACCATAATACACCCCCAGAATCGCGAAAAATTCTCCACTGAACACACCCTAATAAAAAGCCCGAATTTACCCATATTACACCCCTGAAACGCGAAAAATTCTCTATTAAACATGGATCCCTGTAATTAATCACAGGAATTTATGAGATTAATCACAAACTTTCTGTAATTAATTAAATAATCACAGGAATTTCTGTGATTAATAGCATTAATCACAGGAATTTATGTGATTAATCACAGATTTCCCGGGATTAATCGCATTAATCACAGAATTTCTGTGATTAAGAGTGTATTCTTAATCATACCCGTGATTATGATTTTAATCGTACTCTCGGGTGTAATTAAGAATTTAATCTTAATCTTAATCACAGAAACATAACCCTGTGATTAAAATCTTAATCATATTCATGAGTATGATTTTGCCCAACTCTGTTTTGGACGTATAATCCATTTTTGGGGGCCCGGAACGATCCGATTCCACTGTGGGGATCGATAGGGCTTTCATGGGACCAAAAATGGGATTTTTAAAGGATCCAGGATCCAGAATTAATGTTCGCACAAGTAACTAAGTAGGTATCTCAAAGAATATTAAACCCTTATGTAAAATTTGCAGCGTTTTTAGTTTTTACTAAAAACTCTACCTGCAATATTTTTACGTCTCCCCTCCCCTCCAACGTACGGCCTTGTTATGCCCTGGACAGGAATGTCCCCTCATCCCCTTCACATTACACCAAAACACCTGCCGGCGAAATTGTTGATATGACACTGCCCTTCCGCCACACACAACACAAACCCATTGATGGACCTCATTCAAATTTAGGTGCACGAACTCATGTAGGTAGGAACACGCCCGGGCGTTCAGCCGGATGGCCATCACCCGCTGTATGAGGAGTCCCACAATGTCTACGGCTGATTCGTTTCCAATTTACCTACCCCGGTCACCCTGCAGATCTGCGCACCTAAGGTCATTACTGTGTAGGAAAAAGACGAGGTGGAGCCAGCTGGAGGTCCCTGATTTCACGGAGCTCTCTGGACGTGATTTACGCCCTCATTACACGACGCGGGGTGGCGTTTTTCTTGCTCTGGCGAGACTTTTATGTCACAACGGTTATGAGCTGGAATCGGCGAAGGGGGAAGAATCACTTGCGTAGGCTCTTCAAGGCAACGTCAAGCTGTAACTAGGAAGTTGCAGCATAGACATCAGTTAACTACCTGGAACGTAAACAATTAAATAAATTAGTCGAACCGCAGGCTCGTCTTTTCAAGCAGAGACATCTATAATCAACTATAATTAAAAATTACTGCACGCTATTTCTGCCTGGGTACTCATCGAAAAAGGCCGTTTGCACAAATATAACGCGATTTCGATCTTAATTATTTGCAGTTTTCAGAATCCAGTTCACGACTTGTATACAGTTACGACAGATTTTTAATTAGGCCAGCCGACGGAGGATTGAAAGGGGGGCTCGCGTAAGAAATGGTTTAGAAGCTTTTTTTTTTTTTTATTGTTGTTATGGGTGTTAATGTCGGACCGACAGACAGACACGGAAACAAATTTGTTCAGGAGGCTCTGTAACGCGAAATGCGAGTAGAAATTATGATCTTGGAGAACAAAAATTGTTTTTATTTCAAAAGTGAAAACAATGCTTCCGCTGCCTCGCAGACTCGGAAGCAAAAATAAAAACGCTGCAAATTTTAAACAAGGGTTTATTATTGTTTGATATACAGTCGACTCGCTGTATAACGAAATGCGAAAAAAAAAAAAAAAAAACGAAGCTTGTCGTTCCATGCCTTAATTATTCATTAAGCACGACAGTATGCTGAAACATTAAACATTTCCGGTTTCACGGCCAGTGACGGTTGGCTGGCAAATTTTAAAAAAAAGGAACGCGTTACTTTTTCGAAAACTTTGTGGGGAGAGTGCTAGCGTAGGAGCCGGTGTATACGACGATTGGAAGGGAAAACTTCAAGCAATTTTGTATGATTATGATCCTATGGACGTGTTCAATGCCGATGAGAATGGTTTGTTTTTCAAGTGTTTACCTGACAGTGCTCTAACGTTTAGTAAAGAAAAGTGCCATGGGGGAACACTTAGTCAAGAACGAGTGACGTTACTTCTTGCGGCGCACATGGGTGGTTCTGAAAAGTTGAAACCCCTTCCAATCGGAAAATCGGCCAAACCAAGATGCTTCAAAAATGTCACATCATGGATACCTTATATACATACATACCTACCTTTTTATAGTTTTCATTCACTTTTTTGAGAATCTCGATATTACCTACAAAATTTTTTGAATCTGCGCTTGATATAACGAAATCTCGTTATAACGAAATATTTTCACGGTTTCTTGGATTTCGTTATAACGCGAGTTTACTGTACTTAGCTATATCGTAACCTAGGTTATATTTAATATAGCTATATATAGTAACCTAGGTTACTTTCCCAAAACTTCAATTTGTTACTAAAAAAAATTTGAAAATGTTTTTCAAAAAAATTTATTTTTCAAATACAAAGGTATTTTTGGGTTTTACTCGAAAAATATTTGGGTACTTTTCCGTTATACCCCCCCCCCCTCCCACTCGATTTCGAGTTTCATACACACCCCTCCCGATGGCTTTCGGGCACCCAAAGCCAACCAAAATCACGTGGGGGGGGGGGATATAACGGAAAAGTACCAATATTTGACCTGGGATCCTTCAAAAATCCCATTTGTAGCCCCTTCAAAGCACTATTGATATCCACAGCAAAATCGGATCATTCCGGGACGCCCAAAAATTCTTCAAAAACGACACCCAACTCGATCCCATAGCCAAAAGCCTTCAAAAACAACCCTCCCGTAGCCCCATTTTAGCCCCATAGCGCCCCACGGGTTTGGGCGATCGGACTGAAAACCTAGCGGGCACAACTAGATGGTAAACCAAGTATATTTTGTCAACATTTCAGATTTTTAAAAGAATTCCTACTGCCCCTGGAATCTAGAACCTACTGGTTTTGGAATCTAGACCTTTTGAAACGGACAATATCAAACTTCTAGGCCAATCGGAGTCGTCGACCTCCGTCGCGATCACAGGTGTATTATTCCAAGAATAATATACCAAAAAACTACTTCTTTACAAGAAAATTGATTTTTTCAATCTCAATCGTTAAATTTTCATCTCAGGTCGTTTTGTAAACATGTATAAATTTAAAAAAAACCTTAATGGCAATATCACGAAAAATGAATAATGTGATCATACATGTAGCAACATGCCGATGAAATTTAATTTTAAGCATGACTTCAGGTACCTACCCGTGGTACCCCTTCAAATATCACTGTTGAGCAATGGGACTGAAATAATGATAAAAATCAATAGTTGACAGAGTAAACATGTCTGCTCGGCATGATCCTTATTTCCCTCCAACCCCGTCACACTGATTTTTTTTTTTTTTATGGCTCGTTGAAATCACTCACTGAAAGCACGAGAAAAACATTAATTTCGTCCCAATTCCTCTTACTACATCTACTTGACATGCTATTCATACTGTCCGCAGATCAAAAGAATACCCGCGCTTGGCAATAGACATAGGTCACAGGCCTTGTAGTAAAACTTTGTGATTTCCTATGTACTTTCTTCTTTAGTCCTTACTCACTCACCAAAAACATGAACACGTAGAGGTCGGCAAGAGAGGTTCTTGAAGCGATATAAATGATAATACCTACTGATAAGGTCGCTGTTGTTGCAATCAATTTTTTTGTCTGGGTTTGAGACCTACAGCTGTTCGCCAAGGCTGCGCAAGTGACCTTAAACTTTTTTTTTCTACCAAATCACTTCCTACATGGAGATGACTGAGGTGAACTGGAAGTGTTGATCCTAATTACACCACCGTATACGGCCTACTGGTCCGATTTCAAATCAAATTTTCTTTTTTTTCTCGCGAAAGCTGATGAAATCCCCATCGCAGTTATTTCGTGAGAAATGTTCTTATGAGCTTCGATAAGGGAGGAGCTGGCACGGCAAAAGAAGACAAATTTGAACTAAAACGAGTTTTTCTTCGCATATTTTTGCCCATAACTCGCGAACGATCTTAATTTTCTCGGTTTGTACGAGTAGTAGTATTTTTTGAATTCCAGGTGCTCCCTTAACAGTTACCTACTCGTAATTTTATGCTCGACAACATAAATGTTTGAGCCAATTCATTTGCAATTGTTCATAAGTTACAGGGGTTGAAACATGAGCAAATCCAATGTTTCAGACAAGTAAGAAATAATTCCTTAGTTTTGACGTTTGATTGTGGCTAAACGGCAGAACCGATTCTAATGTGTAAGGAGGTCATTCGACGCAGAATTGTATCCGCTACAACTTTTTATTCATAAAGGTTCCTGTGCGATGGGTAGTTTGCGAGTTATAGGTGAAAAACTGGAAAATGTCCGAAAAAATCGAGGTTTTTTGGCCGCCAAAAGTTGTCCCAACAAAACTTTTGCCACCATTTTTTGATATTTTGCCGTTCAGACCTATAATAACAAGAAAAGCCCGATTTGTTGCACAAGTCAAACCCTCTGGCGACTGGTCTAAATAGGACATGTTATTCTCAGTGGACATCCAGCATCCCATCGACGCTCGTAATTATACCCATTCGCAAATTGCTCTGATGAAAACGTCCAGTTCGGGCTGCCGAGTATTATTCAAAGTGAACCCAACTCTCCCCCCCCCTAAAACAGCGCTTTATCGCGCGTTATCCTCCCCTTAAAACATCGGTAATTCGCCCGAGCTATCATTTGCAATCTGTTTGTTATGCTGTGCAGTGCGCCTCTTCCCAGTACACAACGGGATGGTGCCAGCCCTCGTATTAGCATACCAGCTGATAGGACCAGATACTATGTGGTTTTTTCCGCTTCAACTGTAAACAGACCGCTAACTCTCCATGTAACGCTAATTAGATCTCTTCGGCTTTATTGTTGATGGGCGTTGAACTCCCATTTTCATTGTTTGGACTTCATCGGAACGCAAACAAAACAGTAATTTGATTACAATCAATCATAAGTGTAGTTGACGTTTTGGTTGTTTAGTATCCGTGATGGGGACGTATTTTTAGCTTTTTAAGAAGTAGGCAGACCCCCCATTCTGTCTCTGCTCGATCGGAAAACCTTGCGGACACAACTAGATTGACAAGCAAGTATTTTGTCAAATTTGCAGATTCCTTCTGCTCAAGACGGCCTGGACAGCGAACGGACATTAAATGAAATAAACCAAAATGAAATTTTCATTTTTGGAACTCTGCTTATTTCTTATTTCTAAATTCTATATTTACGGGCAAGCCCAATTTACATTATACACAGTAGGTACGTCATTCTAACCGTGATGGGGGGGGGGGGGGGGGGGAGACAAGCTTACTGACAAATAAGAGAGCGAATGGCAAGAAATGAAAAGAAAACAATTAAAAGATGATGGAAAGGAACTGACACACTTGTTTCAATTAAAATAACATGGGAGGATCGCGTTAGAGACTTTGGGGAATAGAAGAAAGGGAAGAAAAGAAAACGCTGCCAATTTTACACAAGGGTTTATTATTCTTTGATATACGTTACTTGTGCAAAAATTATTTCTGTGTAGGTAATGGAAAAAATTTTTTCGGGATTATTTTTTTTTCAATAATTCTCTATTTTTTGCTCGAAAAATATTTAACCTCCTGGGATCCTTAAAAAATCCCATTTTTAGCCCCATGAAAGCCCTATAGATCGCCACAGTGAAATCGGATCGTTCTGGGACCCCCAAAAATGGATTCTACGTCCAAAAATACTTCGAAAACGACACCTAACTCGATCCCATACCTAAAAGTCTTAAAAAAACCGCTGCAAATTTTACACTAGGGTTTATTATTCTTTGATATAGGTTAGTTGCGCAAAAATTATTTCCGTGTCAGAAGAAAAAATGTTGGAAAAAAAAATTTTTGGATTTTTTTTTCAAAAAATTTTTTTTTTTGGGATTTTTTTTTTTTCAAAAAAATTATTTTTTCAAAAATTCTTTATTCTTTACTCGAAAAATATTTAACCTCCTGGGATCCTTCAAAAATCCCATTTTTAGCCCCATGAAAGCCCTATAGATCGCAACAGTGAAAACGGATCGCTGCGGGACCCCAAAAAATGGATTATACGTCCAAAAATACTTCGAAAACGACACCTGACTCGATCCCATAGCCAAAAGCCTTCAAAAACCACCTTCTGTAGCCCCACTTTAGCCCCATAGCGCCACACGGGTTTGGGCGATCGGGCTGAAAACCTTGCGGGCACAACTAGATGGTAAACCGAGTATTTTGTCAAAATTTCAGATTTTAAAAAAAATTCCTACTGCCCAAAACGGCCCGGACGGCGGACGGACATTTCGGAATTTGAATGTAGACCACTTGAAACAGATAATGTCAAATTTTGAGGCCGATCGGAGTCGTCGACCCCCGTCGCGAAAACATAGGTGTATTATTCCAAGAATAATAAACCAAAATCGAACTGGGAGTTTAGGGAGAGAAAAACGTTGGCACCTCGTTGAAGCCGATGGAGCGGACGATTCCTGTCGTAATTTGTTGCCGAGAAGGGAACGCTAAACGAAAGGTTATCCGACAGAAAAGTTGATCCTGGAGAGCAACGCAGCGCAAGAGACGAGTTTGTAGAGCAGGAAGAGGCACGTCTACTCTCGAGAGTCGTCAAGCCACAACTTCGCCGGAGAATGTCGTAATTTACGTCCTCGCGAGGGATTCCCATCTTGTAGCGCAGGAAATCTCGCTGAACTCACTCCAGGCGGTACTTGTGGATCCCATACGTGGGTGACCAGATCGTGGAGGCATATTCTAGGATAGGCAGCACAAGGGCCTTGTAAAGGGTGAATTCTCTGGTGTTCCTTTTGATAAAACCAAGCGCATGCATTGCCCTAGTCGCCAACGCCTCAATATGACCAGAGAAACCAAGCCGCACATCGCAGAGAACCCCCAGATCTACCAGACAGTCCGACCTCCGCAAGGGTGCGCCTCAGAGAGTGTAGTCGTGGGCTATCAGCTGCTCCAAGCGATGGAAAGTCACCACCGAGCATTTGGAAGAATTCAGGAAAAGGTGGTTCAAAGCACACCAATTCTCCAAGCCGGAAATCGCCGTCTGAAGATCCTCACAATCCGATGAAGAACCAATGTGGCAGAGGAGCTTCAGATCATCTGCATAGAGCAAGCAGTGGATGCCACGTACAGTGAAACACCCTACAATACTGTTGATCATTAACAAAAAGCATAACGGCCCCAGATGGCTACCCTGAGGTGGCGAGGAATGTTGAGAGAGCTACGAGCTCCTCTCGCGCGAACCACGAGCTGACGTCCCATTAGATAACTGCCCAACCAGCTCAAGAGCGATCCATGAACTCCGAGCTCATCAAAAATGACAACAAGTGGCGATGAGACAGCTTATCAAAAGCCTTCGCAAAATCTGAGGCTATCACGTCCGTTTGAATGCCTCTTTGAAATCCATCCATCATGAGATTCGTGGTGGTGGAGCTGCCACGTATGAATCCATGCTGCTCATCCTCCAAAGACAGGCGAAAGCTGATCAACGACCTGCTCATCATATAAGAAAATAAACCAAACGTTTGAGGACTCCCGTACGTTTGTACATAGGTCGATTATTCTGATAATAGTTAACGAACCCCCTTTGGAAATAAAATATACATATTACTAGCAGGAATAATATAATTTATAAGATATTATCAACACTTACAGCGATTAAGTAAAAGCCAGTGATGTGTTACCTCCCGTCAGATTATTCAAATGATTCCTTATCGAACGAGTAGACGTCTATATCCTTGAAGTTGATCCAGATATTGGTCAATCTCATATATCTCCTTGACGTTATCCGCGCTTATCTATGACAAGATTTTGCAAGAAATGTAACTGAGATAATTGATAAGGTAATTCATTAAAACTCTGCCTCCCTACACATTTCCGTCCACTTCATTGACAGATCGGGCTTTTATTTTATACCATTAGGAAATACTAATTGCCACCCGAACTGGGTCACTTGTGTTCGGCGGATTCTTGTCTCCATCTTGATAAAGCGGCTTCTGGGCGACTTCGGGTTGGTAGTCGAGTTTTTTCTGTTTGTACGCCTGAGGAGATAACGGAGGTTTTGCAATATTTCTCGAGTTCGTATTTCCCGAAAATCGTTGTCACGTTAAATGCTCAAACGGTCTTGTAAAAAGCCTGTTGGCAGCACTTGACCAGAAGGGCCCGAAGGTGGTCCTGACCGTTCCTTCTTGGGGTGTCTGACGGGCAACCACTTCCTTGATTAGCATGTTGTTGACGAGTGCGGGTTCATGTCAAGCTACCAAATTGTTGTTTTCGTTCAAACGTGGGCTTTCAAAACTCGACGTTTCTGATTTGTTAGGAAAGAATTTCAGCATAATTTATGAAAAAATCCTCAGTTCACAGTACCTACCATAAAGTGAAGTGAAGCTGGACGAAATGGAGGTTTTTCGAGAAATGACATATTTAAATGATGCTAATATACTGCCGTTCTCAATATAGCATCTTTAGGATCTCCTCTCTCGGATGGGGTAAAAAAAAAAAAAAAATCTGGGCGCACTGCCCCCGTTTATTCAAAGTTAAATTAAGATTTACAGCTTGCTGCAGGCTGGTGGCTCAAGCTGTGTGGCATGGAAGACACCAGATACCCTAAGTTGTGTCTTCGTCGTCTCATCGCTCTGAATGAAGTGACGTCCGAGCCTGAGTACAACTGGGCATCCCAAATGCCGGTTACCTTCACTAAATTTGGTGAAGGTCGAGCCTGGGTGTCTCAGAACCCCGCCGACTTCAACCTGACTCGCTTCGTTAAAAACGTTGACTCGAATGAGTTTGGTTAGGGAGAGAGAACGACTCCTCTGCTGAATTCAGCAGAGGAGTCGTTCTCTCTCCCTAACCAAACTCATTGGATTAGACCTCTGCACCATCGGCAAACAACCACTTTGTGAACGTTGACTCGTTTTGGAAAAAACAATGACAGGGAGTGGGTAGCAGCATCCTCGTTCAATGAGATCTACAGGATGTACTCGCCTGCAGACGATGAGCTACCTTTTTATCTGAACTCTGACTTGGGTATTCAGACAAAGAGACTCCTGGCTCAAGCAAGGCTGTCAGGGAATTATTTTGCCAAACTGTGCACTCCAGGCTTTGTTGCCAAATTCAATAACTCCGAAGAGTGCCCGATGTGTAATTTGGAGGCCCAAGATTCAATCCTCCATTTCATGTGTCAATCAATGCCCTGTGGTTCGTGGCGAACGGTTATCATTAAATGAGATACACCTATGTTTTCGCGTCGGGGGTCGACGACTCCGATCGGCCTCAAAATTTGACATTATCCGTTTCAAGTGGTCTAGATTCCAAAACCGACATGTCCGTCAGCCGTCCGCCGTCCGCCGTCCAGGCCGTTTTGGGCAGTAGGAATTTTTTTAAAAATCTGAAATTTTGACAATATACTCGGTTTACCATCTAGTTGTGCCCGCAAGGTTTTCAGCCCGATCGCCCAAACCCGTGGGGCGCTATGGGGCTAAAATGGGGCTACAGAAGGGGGTTATTGAAGGCTTTCGGCTATGGGATCGAGTCAGGTGTCGTTTTCGATGTATTTTTGGACGTAGAATCCATTTTTTGGGCTCCCGCAGCGATCCGAATTCACTGTTGCGATATATAGGGTTTTCATGGGGCTACAAATGGGATTTTTGAAAGATCCCAGGAGGTCAAATATTTTTCAAGTAAAAAACAAAACAAAATTTGGAAAAAATATTTGTTGAAAAAACAAAATCAAAAATCTTTTTTGGAAAAAAAAATTAAAAATTTTTTTTTTAATTTTCCCATCACCTAACACAGAATTAAATTTCTGCACAAGTAACCTATATCAAAGAATAATAAACCCTTGTGTAAAATTTGCAGCGTTTTTCTTCTCAGCGATTTGTCCCACCATGACTTGGCCTCTCTGCTCTCTTTTAATGATTTATTATCTTGTAAGAAAATGTATTGCTTCTTAGTAAAGGAACTGTATTAGAACTAGGGTTTTTTATACTAATTATATTTAAGTGACTAATTATACTGAAGTGACTAATTAAGTTGTATTACTGTAGCAATTGTACTTTAGTTGTGACTAATTACGTTAAGTATATCATTTTAGCGATTTACGTTGTGTCATTTTAGTTATTGAATTACCTGTACCTATTACTGTTTTGTTTTAACTTTGTATCACCGGAAGGCCTTTACAAATAAACCTTCTCATTCTCATTCATTCAGTCTCATTCTCAAATTAAGATTTACCAGGGGGGGGGGGGGGGGGGGGAACGCGAATGGAGGACAAAACATCCAAACGGAGAGCTTTTTCAAGATTAAACACAAATCATACATAACTTCAACTTTATTCAAACACAATAATTGTGTTTGAATAAAGTTGAAGTTATGTTCAAGTTATGTTTATAATAATTATAATATTGCTTGTTTATAATAATTATTATTATAAACAAGCAATATTAAAGCACTTTTCAAAAATGCTGCCAATTTTACACTAGGGTTTATTAGTCTTTGACATAGCTAACTTGTGCATAAATTTATTTCTGAATCAATGAGAAAATTTATAAAAACATATTTTTTGAATTTTTGTTTTTCAAAAAAAAAAAAAAAATTTTGTTGTTGTTTATTATTCTTGGAATTATACCTACACCTATGTTTTCGCGAAGGGGGTCAACGACTCAGATCGGCCTCAAAATTTGACATTATCCGGTTCAAGAGGTCTACATTCTAAATACGAAATGTCCGTCCGCCGTCCGGGCCGTTTTGGGCAGTAGGATTTTTTTTAAATCTGAAATTTTGACAAAATACTCGGTTTACCATCTAGTTGTGCCCGCAAGGTTTTCAGCCCGATCGCCCAAACCCGTGTGGCGCTATGGGGCTATGGGAGGGTTTTTGAAGGCTTTTAGCTATGGGGTCGAGTTAGGTGTCGTTTTCGAAGTATTTTTGGACGTAGAATCCATTTTTGGGGGTCCCGAAACGATCCGTATTCCAGTATTCCGTCGATGCGTATTCCAGTTTTGATAGGACCAACGCCTTATAATGCATAATTAGCATAATAATTGCATAATAACCTATCGGCTTGATCTCCGTGAATTCGTTGGTGTGACGCTTCAGAAAGCCTAGCATCCGCATGGCACCGCTCACGACTGTGTCTACAGACACATATAGATATGCCCAGAAAAAGAGAGACGCATAATATATTATGACTCCTAGGTCCTCAGTCTCGGTCGCGCGAGATAGGGGAGAGCCTTCCAGAATATAACGGAACTGACACCCGCTCTCCGAACGACGAATCGTAACCACAGAGCATTTAGCCAGGTTAAGACGTAAACTTTTCCCAACACACCACACACACAAACGATCCACCGCCTGCTGCAGAACCTCACAGTCAAGTGGAAACTCGACACGCCGGAAAAGTTACAGATCGTCCGCGAACAACAAACACTGAACATCAGGACCCAAATAATCAACTACAACGTTGATCCCCAACAAGAAGAACCAAGGCCCAATATGGCTTCCCTGCGGAACCCCAGACGATGCCACAAAAGATGAAGAGACGACGCCCTTCACTCTGACGCACAGACGTCTTCCAATGAGGAAGTACCTGATCCATCGCAAGAGTGAGCCAAATATTCCAATTGAGTCCAGAAGTGAAAGAAGGTGTCCATGAGATATTTTGTCCAACGCTTTACAAAAATCCGTCGAAATAAGGACCGTCTGATATCCATCACGAAAGCCAGACTGATGACACGGCCATGCTGGCTGAGGCGGCCTGGGGAGGAGTAACTGTTGCTCTAGAGCCGGTACTGCAGGGAGGGACTGAAAGAAGCCCGTCATTGGTGGATGATTTCAAAGTGGAAGGTGTGGGAGACCGGCGTTTTTTTTACAACCGCATTACAAAATTTGCGCATTTAATGCTGACGCCGACTTCCATCTCTCCCAGGAGTGGTCACGTACGGCACACAGTGGTCCATAACCCCCGAAAACGTGATCGAAACTCAATTTTTTCATCCACCATCCATTTTTTCTACAGATTTGAAAATTTTATCCTTTATTCTACAGTTCTTGAAACACCCAAGCCTGCCAAGGCTTTCCCGAAAACTGCCTAGAAAAGTTTGCAGGAAATTCGAAATGATTAAAGTAGACCGATGCTAGCGATTTGTTGTTAATGTAGCGATTTGTATTTATTTTTTTCTTATTTCCAATATTTGGAGAGCTTTGCTGATTGGTTAATCACAGCCAACAAGTAGATCCGAAGATGAGTAAATTTTCTTTAAAGTACAATTTGCATGAATATTTTTCGAAATTAGGTAGAAAAAATCGTAAAAATATATACGCGCAAAAATTGGTCTCAGATTGTCGAGAAAGGTATAAAGAAAGTTTTCGATCCAATTCCAGGTGCTACTAGTTGCTACCTTGGCCTGTAGTTCAATTTTTATGATCCAAAGTTCGTGTCTCTGCGCATAAACCTGGGATACTTTTCGCCCACGTCAAGATCAATGTCCAGAGACGGAAGTGGAGCTCCCTTCCATCGGTTTCGTGTGCCCTCTCCCAACCCGATATTTATTTTATTTTATTTATATTTTTCCGATGAATATATTCAAATAAATAATTTTGGACATTTTTTTCTATTTTTTCCAATATTTTCGATTCAACTTCAGTAATTTGTTAATTTTAATCAAAACCTTGAGATAACTAATAATATACTTGGGTCTGACATTAAAAGTTCAGGTAATCAACGAAAAAGCCGAAAAATGTCATTTTTTTACCCTTTATGGGTCTCAAAAGTGAATAAAAACATGATTTTTGGAATCTGCGCACTCAAAAACATAAGACCTACTCATTTTGAAAGCAAAAGTTAAAAAATTAAAGTCGCTAGGAGTTTCGATCACGTTTTCGGGGGTTCTGGACCACTGTGCGGCAGAAGCAGCGTCCAAAGCCAAACACCAGAATTATGGCCGGGCAGCAGAAGACACGAGGGCCGTCACCACCTTATTTGCTCAGCCGACGGCGCCCTTCATTCCGAATTCCTGGCCTTCCTGAGAAGAATGGCCATGACCCTCCTTTCCTACGAACCGCTCAATCACCCTATTTTTTTAATTTTAAGAAAAACTAATCATTATTGAAAAGCGAGTAAATGTTGTCAGAGGCCAGAGTCGGTGGTTGGCTTATTTTAGCCAGCACGGGGTGCCCCCCCCCCCCCCCAAGTCGTACATAAATGTGAGCTATCAGCGTTACCCAGAGGACACCGCGAGGAGGTTGCTCACCTTGTCCCCCAATATCAGTGGCGTGAGCCATCTCGTCAAACGTTAAAAAAAAGAAAATGAGGGGGGGGTACTCATGAGTCCGAAATGACGTAAACTGGAATACAGGCGAGTGACAAGGACGCGGTCCCACAACTGTTTCCGAACGTATACCTACCGATACGTTTCAGTCCCAACAACCAATAGTTCCATGGAGGCGTCCGCCTAACACTCGTCCCTTTTCAAAAGAAGAGAGACTCCAAACTCCTTGAGCCTCCTATGCCTCCACCAGTTGAACACTTGACCAGCTACGGATGGACTACGAACAACTTCGTCCAGTTCTTTGATCTCTTCAAACTCGTGTGTGTCCTCTTATGTGTGTTCAGATTTTGTCAAGGGGTTCTTGGTATGTGTAATAATGTAGTGAGGGGAGAAAATGTAACCAAGTTCTCGACCTCGACATCAGTCTTTGTAAGGATCCCTCACGATGGGTAACCATTCCTAAACATTAACCAAATACCCACTGTAAGCACTTCATGAGCCATACTACCTTCTACCTACCATCTTCCTTTCTTCTGCCAGCCTTCTCTTCTTCCCTTTGGTCCGGCTTCATCCTCGAGCTCCTGTCCGCGTTTTTTTCTTCTGTTGACTGGGAAGCCTTCGGATCTGCCATGTTAAAGACTCTGATCACTGGAGAACTGGTGACTCCAACGCGATAGAGTTAAGGGAATTGAACCCGATGCGAACTTCTGTGAAATGTGAAAATAATGAGAAAAGGATCTAACTCCTGGCCCTGGCATTTATATATAAGGGAAAACCACTTTTTACAACTAATATAATAATTAGTTGTAAAAATGGGTTTCCCCCATGTGACCTCCTCCTACCCCCCAACTAAGGGGGGGCTTTCCCCAAATAGTCACACCTTCCTCACCAAATTGGTTAGATTACTGGAACAAAGCATCAATCCTATGGAAACAGGCGGTAAACGTTCCAGACAGCAAACAGGCAGTATAAATACTCCAAGCAGCAAACAGGTAGTATAAATGCACCATGCAGCAAACGGGTAGTATAAATGCTCCAAGCAGCAAACAGGTAGTATAAATGTTCCAAGCAGCAAACAGGCAGTATAAATGCTCCAAGCAGCAAACAGGTAGTATAAATGCTCCAAGCAGGAAACAGGCAGTATAAATGCTCCAAGCAGCAAACAGGCAGTATAAATGTTCCAAGCAGCAAACAGGCAGTATAAATGCTCCAAGCAGCAAACATGTAGTATAAATGCTCCAAGCAGCAAACAGGCAGTATAAATGCTCTAAGCAGCAAACAGGTAGTATAAATGCTCTAAGCAGCAAACAGGCAGTATAAATGCTCCAAGCAGCAAACAGGTAGTATAAATGCTCTAAGCAGCAAACAGGCAGTATAAATGCTCCATGCAGCAAACAGGTAGTATAAATGCTCCAAGCAGGAAACAGGCAGTATAAACGCCCCATAAAGAACAAAGGCAGTATAAACTTGCAATGCAGCAAGTAGTCTGTAAACAGTCAAAGGAGGAAACAGGCAGAGGACGTTCCATTTGGCAACAAGCGGTGACAGGAAGACGTTCCAACTATGGAAACAAGTTTTTATTGCCAAGAACACAGAATGCAAAGACAAGGTCGAAATTTCCGTACAAAATTACTGGTGATAACCTTTCACAGGCAACAGGCAATGTCCAATGGAATTACTTACTTTTGAGGGTTTCTCCTCTTACCAGGGGCTGCTCAATATCGCCTGACGCTATACCCTATGGTCCTGACACCGAACCTTGGTGAGCTTGAGGCGACGCATCGAGTGGGCGACCCTTCTTCAGTCGGCCTTCTGGAGAACCTGCCCGGGTCACATTTCTGCACATGCCTGTACCATTGGAGCTTCCTCGTGTCCAACGAGCTACATCAAATTTTCCTTGAGGACAAAACAGAAACTACCTCAACGTCTTCTTATCTTTCATACTTTGCCGCTCCTCTTCACACCATTCTTCCCCTTCCATTGGCAGTATACTTTCAACAATAGCACTGAGGATGAGCTGTATAGTTCGGCAATGGATTTCTCGGCCCTCCACTGACAGTTGTGAGCTTGAATTGTTCCTCTGGCTAGTGAAATCTGGGTTTCAATATCCAATTGGCACACTCCAGACTTGTCAATGATGGAACCCAGAAACTTGAAAGAATGCCAACATCAAAAACCTCTAGAGCAACCTATGGAACCCTAAAAGAAAGAGAGCCAAGAGTAGATAATCAGAACTTACATGTCTTCATTTTGTCAAAGGATCCTAGTCGACTCATCTAAATATAAAGCTTCAAATAGAGAGCTCACAAACACAACTTTCTTCGATTAAGACAAAACAGTACCTAACTACTCTCCATCATTTGTTCTTCTTACCATTCATAGTTTGCTACTCCTTCACACGCCATTCTTCCCCCACCATTGTCAGTAGCGACAGACTGAAGACCCTTTGGGATCTTGGGTAGCGTTCTATAAATAAACTCACTGAAAGACGAAGCTATTCGCCAAATTATTTGCCTTACAGGTGATTTTATGCAGAATTTGGTGACACCATTGCTGCAGCAACTCTTGTCTGGTGTGTCGCTTCGCTGCAGAAAAAACTGGATTGGCCCGTAGACAATGAGAAGATGGTGGTCTTATCATTCAGAGTACTTCAGTAATGACGCTGATGCTCCCAAGAAGTCTGCCATCGAGGCTGAAATACAAAATGACCGTTTAGCAAGGAAATCCACTCCATATATATTTCACTGTAGACAATCTAACTCACCAATAATGTCTTCTCTGTAAATTCAGGCAATGAAGGCAGCACGATGGCAGATGTTGAGGACTGTTTCGTGGAGTCAAACGAAGAAAGCTACGAAGCTGTACGCATTTCTGAATCACCTTGTCTGTGGGGCCCGCAGAATCTGTTCGCTTCACTGCAGAAAAACTGGATTGAATCGTAGACGATTAGAAGAATCGGATATTTCTTGGTGGTCTTATCATTCAGAGTAGGTACTTCAGTAATGACGCTGATGCTCCCAAGAAGTCTGCCATCGAGGCTGAAATACAAAATGGCAGTTTAGCAAGGAAATCCACTCCATATTTATTTCACTGTAGACAATCAAACTCACCAATAATGTCTTCTCTGTAAATTCAGTCAATGAAGGCAGCACGATGACAGATGTTGAGGACTGTTTAGTGGAGTTAAACGAAATCCACCCAAGGACCACGAAGAAAGCTACGAAGCTGGACGCATTGCTGCATCACCTTGACTGGGGTGTCCGCAGAATCACTTCACTTCACTGCAGAAAAACTGGATTGACTCATAGACGACGAGCAGACAGTACAAATATGTTACCTACATAATATTATTAAGGTGGTAGTCTTACCCATCATTCAGAGTAGGTACCTACTTATTTACTTCAGTAAATGACGCTGACGCTCTCACGTGGTTTGTCATCAGAGGCCAGTTACCAAATGACTGTTCTGCTAAATAAAGAAGACGTACCTAAAGATGAAACAACAATCAGGCCTGGTCGTCATATTCCTCAAGCTGAGCACGGTCCACCAAACTTCACGGATGGACGACACAGTAAGAGATATTCAGTTTGCACAATGTAGAAGTCAGAGACAACAACATTATGCCCACAACATCAAATATTGTGCCGGTCGGAGAAGCCAACACCTGGCTCCGGAACCCAGTGTGAGAAACATGACAATCTACAGCAATTTGTTTCACTAACTACCAAATACAAAAAGAAAAGACAAAAACAGTGGAAACAACAATCAGGCCTGAACGTCATATTCCCAGAACTGAGCACGGTCCACCAAACTTCACGGATGGACGACACAGTGAGAGATATTCTATTTACACAATGTAGAAGTCAAAAACAACAACATTATGCCTACAACATCAAACATTGTGCCGGTTGGAGAAGCCAACACCTGGCTCTGGAACAGGCAATCTACAGCAATTTGTTTCACTAACCACCAAATACAAGAAGAAATGACAAAAACAGTGGGAACAACAACCTGGCCTGGTCGTCATATTCCCTGATCTGAGCACGGTCCACCAAACTTCACGGATGGACGACACAGTAAGAGATATTCAATTTGCACAATGTAGAAGTCAGAGACAACAACATTAAGCCCACAACATCAAACATTGTGCCGGTTGGAGAAGCCAACACCTGGCTCCGGAACCCAGCGTGGGAAACATGACAATCAACAGCAATTTGTTTCAAAAAGTCAACATTTGTCTACCTAATAGGTACCCTAATTGCTTCTTTTTTTAAAAAAAAAACCTTGGAGCCACTGGCATGCAATTTACTAAAGAATAGAGATTGATAAGAGAATGTTTGAAGCCTACCACTTCAAAACACAACATTAGAGCTGAGTTGTTCTCTCTTGAGGCTTTTGGGGGGATACAGTTGAGTCAATAAAGGGGGGGGGGGGGGGGTTAAGCCAATTTATGGTTTGTAAGCTGAGGCCACTAATGTATTGTAAACTTATTGTAATTTTTTACCAGCTTTTCTGTGTTCATGTGCGTTTTTTTTTTTACTGGGTTATGCAAAAAGAAGTAGGGAGTTTTGGGAGTTCTGAAGAATATTCTAATTCTGATTCTAATTCTATTTTCCCACGTCTATGCCTACGTGGGTAACTACTTATTGTTTTGTGGATTGCAATTATTGGAATTGTCTACTTAGTAGTTTTTGTATGTTACTTGATTTGAAATGACATAGTGTTGTAATGTGTGCGGGTGTGAGTGCGAAGGCAGGTGTCTGGTGTATATATAACCTAGGAACCTATATAGGGTACCTAATGTTCTTGATTCTTGAAACAAACAAATGCCATGTGAAATGTGACTGTGGATAAAAGTTCTTCCTTCATCTGAAGTTCTTGAAGTTCATGAAGTTCAACGTGCAAAAGGGGGGAAAGAGACTAATTTCCAACAGTGGCTCCATAAAATGGCATTCAGGTTGGGAAGTATTTTAGCATTGCTTTATGTTCAGATTGACCATTTGAAGAATTTCTTTAATGGTTTTCTTGAAAACTCCAAAGGACAGGAAAATGAAAATCAACTGAGTAGTGACCATCAAGGGCACAAGAATGTTGAAAAGGAACTTGAATGCCATCTTGAATGGTTTGACATGATTTTGAATTATACCTGACTCAATAATTGTTGATGAGCATGCCTGAAAAAAATGAAAAAAAGAATGAAATCGTTTTTGTGATGTGAAATCGTACCATACGTTTCAACAAAATGTTCGCAGAATTTACTCACCAACCAAACCTTGTCTATGAAGCCTTCAGGAACTTTGGAGAAACTCGGAGAAGACCCCCCCCCCCCCCCCACCCAAACGCCGCGAGACTTGGGAGCATTAACGGACACTCGCGTGTTGAATTGATGTGGCAGCAGCAGCAGGAGCAGTGATGGCGACGCAAGTTGTGAAGTCGACAGACGAAGTGATGGCTGAGGAGGTCTGCACGTCTCAAGGTCTTGATTGAGTCTAGAAGTCTTCTTTTCTTCTCGGTGGTGTCAAAACAGGAAGTGTGTTCTTACACTACCATCACTGTGATAGCCCACGCCCACAGACTGGCATTGACGCTCTTCAATCGTTACGTGCCAATGATAATATATACGCCTGACTGTCGAGTTCAATGCTACTGGTAACTAACACAGTAGAAACGTTCCGAGTTTTGTTTCTCCCTGGATGGCGTACCTAGTCCCCCCTCCCCCCAGAGCCTACCTACAAAATCAGCCCCACCATCCAGATCGAACCAAACTGAAACTCCATCACTGTGCCAGTCCACCACGCCTGCCACTAGCATCAGAAGTTCAGATCCGTTTACCAAGTTTACCAGCTGTTGATAATTGGAGCTGACCAATCAATGCAACCTTACTCTCACAGTGACCACCCACTCACATGCATGGCGAATCACCATGGCAGAAGCGATCTCCAGCCTGGCTAACCACTTCAGCCACTTCATCCGCCCTAAGAGTACCTACCTACCCGAGACCTAAAGAGACAGACTATAACTAACTTACAATCTATAATCCACGCGGCAGGCAGACAAGGAGGCACAGTTTCGCAAGCTATCAAATAATGAATGGCAGGCTGGATCCTACGAGCTGGCTTATCCTTGCTGCGTACCACGTTTACCTACTAACCGTCTCACACATCCTGTTGACACCACCCTACTAGCCTACGCGCACTTGAACACAACACTGCACTTTAACACTCCGACGATGCCCAACGCGGTTGCTCCTATTTACGCTCCCAAGATCAACTAATTTCAGCCCAATCACTGATTCACACTCCACTTTACCTGAATGTTAGAAATCAATTTTGATTTTTTAATAACTCTGGTTGATTCTGTCACCACTGATTTGGTGATGGTGAGCGCTTTCAATGTGAAAACCTCATCGTCTGATCATTGATGACGTTTTCACATCAAAAGCGCTAGCCACCACCAGCAAAACAGCCAGTGATGAAGGGCTCAACCAGAGTATGTAATCACTGGCGGGCCTACAAACCCTTTACAGTCAATACCATTATGATTTTTTATTAAATTTGATTGGATGGACATTGTGAATTAGTTATTTTCTCGATGGAATTTGGCGAATGATTTTGTGAACTGAATGGCGATTGATTCAGGGCAAAAAAATAAGGAACCAATCGCTTGGTGGAACTGAAGGGTTTACTTTTGGTTTATTATTCTTGGAAAAACACACCTATGTTTTCACGACAGACGTCGACGACTCCGATCAGCCTCAAAATTTGACATTATTTGTGTCAAGAGGTCAAGATTCCAATAACAAAATTTAATGTCCATCCACCGTCCGGGCCGTTTTGGGCAGTAGGTAATAATTGTTTGACAAACTCCTCGGTTTACCATCTAGTTGTGCCCTCAAGGTTTTTAGCCCGATCGCCCAAACCCGTGGGACGCGATGGGGTTACAGGAGGGTTTTTTTGAATGATTTTGGCTATGGGATCGAGTCAGGTGTCGTTTTCGAAGTATTTTTGGATGTAGAATCCATTTTTTGGGGTCCCAAAATGATCCGATTCCACTGCTGCGATCTGTAGGGCTTTCATGGGGCTACAAATGAAAATTTTGATGGATCCCAGGAGTTCGAATATTTTTCAAGTAAAAAACAAACGTTTGAAAAAAAAAAGCCAAAAATTTTTTTCTTTGAAATATGATTTAACTTTTTTTCATTGACACAGAATTAAATTTCTGCACAAGTAACCTATATCAAAGAATAATAAACCCGTGTGAAATTGGCAGCATTTTTTTACTTGAAAAATATTTGATCTCCTGAGATCTATCAAAAATCTCATTTTTAGCCCCATGAAAGTCCTATAGATCGCAACAGTGAATTCGGATCGTTGCGGGACCCCGAAAAATGGATTCTACGTCCAAAAATACTTCGAAAGCGACACCTGACTCGATCCCATAGCCAAAAGCCTTCAAAAAACCCTCCCGTAGCCCCATTTTAGCCTCACAGCGCCCCACGGGTTTGGGCGATCGGGCTGAAAACCTTTCGGGCACAACTAGATGGTAAACCAAGTATTTTGTCAAAATTTCATATTTGTAGACTCTAAAAAAGAATTCCTACCGCCTAAAAGGGCTCGGACGGCGGGGGGACATTACATTTTTGGAACCTATCCATCTTGAAACGTGAAATGAGAAATTTCGAAGCCGATTCCAAAAAACCTCCCGAGAATAATAAAACAAATTCATTACCTAATGGTTGAAAACAAAGCTCAACAAGAGAGACGGAGAATCCCTCAATGAGATCAATTTGGGGCCAAACTAAATAAGCCAATCAGGAGGGTTTGTAGGCTCCACGAATAGAGAATACCGCGAGTGTGAAACAATAATTATTTGTAAAAGATGAATTGTAATCATCAGTTCTTACCAAATAAGTCACTACCTACGCAATTTTCTTCTAAAACACGGCAACGCGACAAGTTTCGCCCAATTTGTTTCTCTCCCGGATGATAATATCACATTGTGTGATAAGTGGAGGTAATTTCAAATGAATTGGGCTGAAATTACATTTAAACTTCAAAAATACCCCAACAGAACCTCCCCGTAGAGCAGCTGGGAGAAGACTGAGTGATGACGAGGCCGGGCCACACCCTTCCGGGAGATCGAATGTTGCACGAACCTCGCTGGCGTTCGTGTAAGGTCTACACGTGTAAGTCTACTGCGTGTAAGTCTTATGCGCCCTCAAACATAGACCTCTCAGAGACTCTGTGGTTCCGCAAGAGGGCTTCAACTTAGTAGGTAACAATGAATAAAAATAATAATAATGATTATTATTGTTAGTTAAGTACCTATAATAAATTTTTGACCCCCTGGGACTCAACTTTGCCCTTAAACAACTCATGATGCGAAAATTCCACGAAAAAAGTGTATACAGTGAATAGTATTACTATTTCTTGATAGGTAACTATAGGTTAATTATGAAAAAATTAATTCTATACTTACCAAAGGAAATATTTTTGAAAAAATCAGATTAATTCTGCACCAGAGGAAATATTTTTGAAAAAAAAATTAAAAATAGATGGTTATTAGTTTAGAGAGATGTGGGACCTCAAAAAAAAAAAAAAAAATCAAAATTACTCACCACACCTAGGAATTAGGTAAACAGTTTTGGAAAAATCTGAAATTTGAACAAAATACTTTGTTTACCATCTAGTTGTGCTCGCAAGGTTTTCAGCCCGATCGCCCAAACCCGTGGGGCGCTGTGGGGCTATAATGGGGCTCCGGGAGGGTTTTTTGAAGGTTTTCGGCTATGGGGTCGAGTTAGGTGTCATTATTGTAGTAATTCTGGACGTAGAATCCATTTTTTGGGGTCCCAGAAAGATCCGATTTCATTGTGGGGATCTATTGGGCGTTCAAGGGGCTACAAAATGTGTACAAAATACCATTTAATGGTATTTTTGAAGAATCCTAGGAGGTCAAATAAGGTGTAATTTTCCGAGTAATTTTGGAAGCGAAATCTATTTTTTCAAGGTGCCAAATCTGTCCGAACATTGTGTCTAAGTACAGATTATGGTTTATTATCTACTCTTGGAATAATACATCTATGTTTTCGCGACGGAGGTCGACGACTCCGATCGGCCTCAAAACTTCACATTATCCGTTTCAAGAGGTCTACATTCCAAAACCGAAATGTCCGGGCCGTCTTGGGCAGTAGGAATTTTTTTTTAAATCTGAAATTTTTACAAAATACTTGGTTTACCATCTAGTCGTGCCCGCAAGGTTTTCAGTCCGATCGCTCAAACCCGTGGGGCGCTATGGGGCTAAAATGGGGCTACGAGAGGTTTTTTTTAAGGCTTTTAGCTATGGGATCGAGTTAGGTGTCGTTTTCGAAGTATTTTTGGACGTAGAATCCATTTTTTGGGGTCCCGGACCGATCCGATTTCACTGCTGCGATCTATAGGGCTTTCATGGGGCTACAAATGGGATTTTTGAAAGATCCCAGGAGGTCAAATATTTTTCAAGTAGAAAAACAAAAAACAAAAAAAAAAGTTGAAAGAAATTGTTGACAAAAAAATGCAAAAAAAAAATTTTTTTTTCTTTGGCAAATAAGTAAAATCCAAAAAAAAAATTTTTTTTTTCAAATTTTTATCGTTGACAGAATTAAATTTCTGCACAAGTAACCTTCTTATATCAAAGAATAATAAATCCTTGTCTAAAATTTGCAGCGTTTTTTTAAAAGAAGATCCAGGAACTATAGGATTTTTGAAGGATCCCAGGAGGTCAAATTAGGTGTTGTTTTCCAAGTAATTTTGGACGCAAAATCCGTTGTTCGAGGTCCCACATTTTACCAAACCTCTCACAGAAAAAAAGTTTATTTATTTAATTATTTCTATTTTTTAAAGTACTTTCTTAAAATGGCACAGAATTAATAACTAACCTATATTAACGAATAATAAACCCTTTTGCAAAATGTTAGCTTTTTTGTAAAGAAACAGTTTTTTTTTTTAATGCAAAATTATTCTATGAATTAGAAATCACGCGGTATTGAAAATCGTGCGACGCCAAAAGTTGTACCGGGTTTTGGCTTTACGAAAATTTTCCGTGTAATCCCAAGGGAGAGAATTTTATAGCCATATTTTTTCTTTTCCAAAAAATCGTTTGGGACGTTCCCCACAAATGACGATTCCCTTCCGGATGCATCCATGGATTCCGAGCCCCCAGCAGAAGTTGGCTCCTTCTTCATCAACTTGGGCACAAGCTGGGCTTGAAGAAATAGGAGGCTCCTATTAGGAGCACCGTTTCCACAAACGCATGACAAAATCATCTGTTTGTTTTGCTATGTGGAAATGTTGTTCAATTTTCGTTTGAGTTTCGATTTTTCCCAGAGACATCGGAACGTACTTTGAAACGACCCTCGTATTTACTTTCGAGTTTCGAAAGCAAAGGTGAAAAGTTAATGTGAAATGTCGCTGCGCAGGTTTTTGCAACGGAGGAATGAGGAGTAGGATTATGTCGGAGGTCACCGGCTGAAGATGAGTTTCAAATGATTCATGACCACCTCGAGGGCAGAGTGACTACAAAGCACATAAATGCGCTAATAGCCTCGACGGAAACTCGCCAAGATATCCGACATGAGGTGCGCCTTAGGTGACAAATTACTCCGTTGGCTTCGGTACGTAAAATCCATGAATAATTCGCAGGCTGGATTTACAGGTTGCCCGACGAGGCGCGTCCAAATACGCCGTGTATTGTCGGAGGACAGAAGGAATCCACCAAGTGCATTTGCACCTCGCACGCAGTCGATTGCCGCTATAAACTTGATAATGACGCTCAACCACTCTATGAGAAATTCCACTGCGTGAAACGATTCCACGGTTGGATTTGTGATTACGCAGTGATAGCTAAGGTGAAATAAGAGCCTCAAGAGACTGCAAATTAAGCGAATATAATGCATCACACCAATCCACACCCTCGAATCTACCAGACATATCCCAACTGTAAGACGTACATCGACCCTTGGGAATCTGAGACCTGAGTCAGTTCACATGGTAACCCTAACCATAGGCGACCACTATAAAGCCACAGACGTATCGTCTCGTCCTCCTGGAAACCCTACACCGACTGCCTTCATTTACTTCTTTTTCAGAGTTAGGGTCTGAGAAACGTTCCCAATACCAACCTTGAAACCGCCAGACGTCGTAGATAGTATTTTTCCGTCATCATTTGTGCATTGATTGGTCTCAGTTATTGAAAAATGTTGCCAATTTCCTGAATTATTTTCCCTAATATTTAATCGATTTTGATGAAATTGGGCTGCAAAGGTTCAGAAAGATGTCATCAAACAGCTGTACATCCAATGTCTGATCTTTTCCACATAGTGCATAGCTACTGCTCAAACAACAACGTGACAACGAGGTCCTTCCACTTCCAAATGAGGAGCCCGCTCACTTATAGAATTATGAATATAGAATTAGAAATAAGAATAGAATAATTGATTGGTACTGGCTATACAAACAAAATAGTGCTTCAAGCTAGGATGCATTTTGCTCATTTCTTCAGTTAAGAACATAATCACAGCTTATCAACGAAAAAAAAAAGAAGGCTTGCAAGAGGAGCATCTGGCTGGAGCTCTTGAGCCGAGAGACTTTGGGCGTTTGCGGCCCTCCTCACCATCACCCCCCTTCTCACGTATGTCCCCCGCTGGTCATTTCTTTCAAATTCTAGGCTCAACCCAAGGTAAATTTATATCTGTTTGAATTTACCTTCAAAAAGAAATGTTTTTTACACGTTTATGTTACCTACCTAAGTGTTTTGACGGATGAAGGACCCCGAAAAAACAATTATGAAGGTTACTCGGAAAATGAGTCCTTATTCGACTTTCTGGCATCCTTAAAAAGCTCCAGGGATCCCCAGTGTGAAATCGGATGCTTTTGGGACTCTCAAAAAGGGTTTTTACGTCCAAAAATAGTGTGAAAACGACATCTTACTCTTCTAAACCCCCACCTGTAGCCCCTTTTTTAGGTAAAGGGTAAAGTGAGTTTTACGTCAAGATTTTTGACCGGGGCGCACAGTGGGCTAGATCGCATAATTAGGTGGAAAAAACTCAAAATAAGTATCGTATTGGCTAAAAATCGCTTTTTCAATGTATTTTCAAGTACTGAGTCGATTTAGACTGCCCTCCACTTGATAAAGTTAACATTTCATGAATTATACTCGTTTTTGTGTCAAAAATTGTCATAAAATATGAGATATTCCAAGAAACTCGACATCAACATTGAGTTTTATCGCGGGGTGCTAACGGCCCGTTTTTTTTCATATTTCTCGAATAGAACTCGAGTAGATCACATATTCAAGGAGCACAAAACCTGCAATTACCTGCGATTTTAGTAATACTATTTTAAAGCTAATTTAATCGACTTTTTCATAGTTTTTTTAGCAGGAACAGCAAAAAAATTGAAATTAATCAAATGTCGACTTTGAAGAATGTTTTCTACCTACCTTAGGTGGAACTCTCCATCGTCAAATTAATTCTGAAGAGCAACTGGATACCACAGCAGACAAACATATTATGAAGTGAGAAAAGAGATAAATCGAGTATTCCGATAGTTTCACGCCTCTCGGTGTAAACATTGGCGCCCCCCCTTCCAGGGCAGAGTTCGCAAACAAAACCTCTATGAAACCCACCTATTAGAATCGCATTCTGGTAACTTTCAAAATGGGATTTTTTCCACCTAATTATGCGATCTAGCCCACTGTGGGGCGGTCGGATTAGCCGGGTGGTTCTGGGCGTTAGCCACTTCGCGCTGCATTCTGTTGGGGCAACGGGTTCGAATACCGTTGAAGACCAAGGGAATTTTGGGAATAGAAGTGCAGCTTAAAGTGATTCATTAATGAATCAGCGCCCCGTCATGTCAGGCCCCTTTTTAGGTTCGCTGAGCCCCACTGGCTTGTGCGGGTTGAACAGTAGGGTGGCGATAGGCCATAGGGGGGAAAATTTTTCTCACCAAATTTGAACTCTCAACCCCCTAAATGGTGCAGTTGGGCTATAAAATGAGTTTCGGACAAGTATAAATGGCGCCTCATCGCATTTGAAGTTCGAAGAAACTGCAAATTTTTCGAAAAATGTTCAGTTGAGTGAAGGAGGATGTTGGGAATCGCAAAAAGAACAATTCAATGGACTGTCATGGCGTTGTTAGAGGTATGCGTAAAAAGTCACATTTTCTTAAAAATATCACGACCTGACCCACAGAATTCTTAATTACCTCGATTCTGTTGGTTTTAGCGAAAACAGTATTGAGATAAAAGTTGGTCGCAATCAAATTATCTACAGAATGAGACCAATTAAAGGTTTCTAGTCCAAAGGGTACTCGAGTTACAAACGAAAAACTGAACATTTTTCCAAAAATTTGCAGTTTCTTCGAACTTCAAATGCGATGAGGCGCCATTTATACTTGTCCGATCGACCTAAAACTTTGCCAAACTCATTTTCTAGCCCAACTGCACCATTTGGGGGGTTGAGATTGATCAAATTCGGACTTTGATTTTTTATTGCCACCCTATTGAACAGCTTGCAAGTTCAACTAAAGGGAGAACTAAGTTTTTAAGAAAGAAGATTTTTAAGAAAACTAAGTTCTTAAGAATTTTGTCAAAAATTTCAGATTTTTAAATGAATTCCCCCTGCCCAAAACGTCGGGGACGGCGGACGGACATTTCAGTTTTGGAATCCACCCATCTTGAAACGTAAAATAATTACAAATTTTGAGGATGATCACAATTTTTTACCCCTGCTGCAAATACCAAAGTTTTATTATTCTAAGAATGTTTAAGTAACCAAAACGGGATCATATAACGCCCACACACAAAACGCTCGCTGATGAGGGAGAAGGGACCAAACGGTAGACGATGGCGAGGAGGGCTGAAATCGACTGAAGCCCCTCGGCTCAGTGCTCCGGCCAGACGCTCCGCCTTGGCTTCGCCATCAACATGAGATCCTCCTGATCCTCCTGACTCCAGAGGCTTCTGACAGGTTCACCTTGTATCGCGAGCTGGACTCAAAAGTGAAATGCGGTAGCCCGAGGACGCCATCTCAACTCCCACTATACTCCCACTGTGCGCTGGGTGTTCAGGATGCGGACGGAGCTGATCACGCTGAATGCCAAGCCTTTCATCGTTGACTCGTCGGAGGAGTGTTCAATGTGCAACTTGCATGAGCGGGAGGACGAGTTTCATTTCCTTTGCATCTGTCCGATCATAGCAGAGTTTCGGCTGGCCGCTTTTGGAAGGGCAGTGCTTTCGAGGGATGAAGCGATCTGCATTTTAAGCGGGCCGGATTGGTCTCCCCTGGTGGAGTTCTGTGGAGCAGCGTTCAGGTACAGGCGCTTCCTGATAAGCAATTTTAATTTTTAACCCCCAACCTCCTATCTCCCTGGCTAGTATCTGTAGGGATCGTTTATATCGCACCCGTCGTGGAATAAGGGAACAACTCAAAATACGCCATTTTTGAGTTAGCACCGGAATTGTATCACTGGAGGGGTATATTTTGTCCGTCGAAGATGAAAACGGGGCTAGTTAATTCCTGCTCCACGTGAGAGCAGGCGTTTCTTTGTTCCACGGATGGGAGGGAGCAGGTGGCGTCCACAGTAAACAGTCACTTCTCAGCAGTCTCGGTAAGATTTTGAGTTGTACCTTTTTTCAATGGATGGTTTTGATCAAATTCTTAATTGTTTCTTTCTTCTCTGGATGACTTCAATAAGATTTAGGATTGGGATTACAACTCACTACTTTCTTTTACAGAAAACTTGACTCATTTTATGGAAGTGATTCATTATTAATGAATACAGAGACGATTAAATGACATAGAGGTTAAATGACATACTAAAATGACATAAATTGGCGATTTTTCGAATGAATGACATGAATTGCCAAAATTCTGAATAAATGACATAAATCGGACGTCATTGTGCTTTTCCCCGAAATACATAAGTACAAAAAGGCTCCGGCGCAAAAGGACGTAGCGGTGGCGATTAAAATTTATAATTTATCATTTAATGATATACCTGGTACTGAAATGACATGAAATGGCAATTTTTCGAATAAATGACATAAATTGCCAAGATTCCGAATAAGTGACATAAACGTGAAGGCGAACGCTTCGTTTTCATGATTCTAGAATGATTTTCCTCATAAATTTCGTGAATTCCTAGTAACAATATTATTGAAATAAATCAGCATTAGGGAGTACCTATTCTACAGAAAGTGTTTGGAAAATTTCTTTCCTTTTCTCCAGGTTTTACAATGATTTAGAACTTTCTAGGATAGGCAAAACTTGAAAAATAACTGACATGAAATAATAATTATTTCTAGATTATTTATAGATTATTTATAAAATTTATAAATATGACATGAAATGGCCATTTAGGTCGAATAAGTGACTTAAACCACGGATAATAAATGGCATAAATGACATGGAATAAAGGACATAAGTCGCAATAATGAATGACAAAATTTGTCATACATTTAATGTAACGTCTCTGTTCACGATTGACAGTGTTTAAAATGTGATCTAACACCGATGTTATTGACTCCTTTAATGAAATTATAATAAATTATACTTGTAGGCATGAGTTTGATACGTAGGTACCTACTTTTGAAATTTGAAGTTTGAAATTGAGAGTAGAGTTAAATTGTGATTGGAATATTATCCAAGACTGTGATCAAACGTGTTAAAACTGTGATAATCAAATATTGTGATTTTTTGATACTATAATAAAATTATTTTCTCAAAGTGGTTGTTTGCCGATGGTGCAGAGGTCTAATCCAATGAGTTTGGTTAGGAAGAGAGAACGACTCCTCTGCTGAATACTAAATTGTTTATTCATACTAAATTATTTTCTTATAAATTATACTGGTAGGCTTGTTAGATACTTATGATTCAAAATTTGTATCATAAGTATCTAACAATTTAATTACAAATCGTTCTTTCGTTTTCGCCGTGTTTCATTTTTCCAGTGGGTGGGGTTGATAAATTACTAAAGAAGTGGGAGACGGAACACGTACCACTGGTTTTTTCTGCAATTATACACTGACTAGATCTCAGGGAATGAGTTTTTCTGTTTGATACAGTGTTGATTGTCCTTGAAACTAATTGAAATCATCCATAGTAAAGGGCACATCTCTGAAAAATACACAAGATCGTCCATGAAAGAGGGAAACAACTCAAAAAACCATAGAAATTTGACAAATAATCCTCCCCCCACTTTTTCTACTCGACCGGAAAAAAAATTTCTGTTCATCAGCTGTTGAAGCATTAGTATCTAAACCCGTTTTAGCAAGAATTAATACTATCTAACTGGTTGCCAAGGAGATATGGCCATTGGCGATAGGGCAAAACTTTGAACGCGATTTCCCAAAAATCAGCTTTTTTTAGATGTTCCCTTATTCCACGACGGGTGCGATATTCTTTTCTTTGTCCGAATGTAGAATCTAATCTAATTTACCTAATATATTACATCCGAACCTCCGGCAGACGGTTAATAATAACCATGCCGTATAGTTTATTTGGTATCCTAAGAGATTGTAGAAGTAATTTTTTTAAAGTTTCTAATAAACGTTTTTTTCTTCTTCTTCTTCTTCCTCCTGATTGTTGTCTGATCTGAGTTTGCCTCAGCCTTGTAATGTTGATTTTAAGTGTTTACAAACTCCTCTGACACTCGACTTGGGTCTTGGAATGCGTTACCAAAAGTTTGAACATAATAAAATCAAAAAGAGACTTTTATACGGTGAGGCCATGATGTTGCACTGTTTTAAAAACTAGCAGCATTGAATTACGCATTTATTACACTTGCCAAGGCAGTAGATGCATCCACCCTATAAGGAACAAAGCCTACCAGATCGCCTTCTTTTATGTCTGCGTTTTCCTTTTAGGTCTCGAGAACTTATTTTAGGTAGAAAACAATTTTTTTTTTTCAGCTTCGACCTGCCTATCCACCCCTGCTGCTTTCAGGTATGTGATACTGCTGTACAAAGAAACCCTTCTGTACACCTGAAATGAACTGCTTTTTGAAATGCTGGAGTACTTGTCGTCAAGTGAAACTTCCACTGAGAGGGAAATTAAACTTACGAGTTTGCTTTTGGTGCTTATTCTGGTTTTGGGACTAAGTTTCTATTTGATTAGTCCCTTTAGCGAAATATTCTACTCACTTTTATGAATACTCAGATTCTGGGTATTCAAGACCTTATAAGGATTCTTACTAAAATTGTACGTACCCGCCACGATCAAAATTCACCTTCACATTCAGAGTTTGACGATAATCACGAGCTCAAGATTTACTGTACGTAAAGACGCCCACATCAGGGTCTAATGGTCGGTGGACTAAATTTCACGAAGTCGGTTGGGTCATCGATAGTCGGAGGATTAAGTAACCGTCATCAACGGCAGAATAATAAGACTTTCCCTTGAATGGACACCCGCGACCTCCTCAGTTCATTAACGGTCGCCGTGTTGAGTCAACATTTGCATTTGGCGAACCAGATTCGGATGGTAATTACCTTATGAATAAACCGAACCTCATTAGGAGCAAGAAGGGCACACAGGGAGAGGTGTAGTGCATCGCGTTTCTCGGATGGTATGTTGCCTACGCACTAAATCACTCGACAGCCGATCGGCGGAAACCCCATTAAAACGGAAGAATTCTCCCGGCTTCTTTTCTACTTTTAGATAATCAACTTTGTCATAGTTGATCATGTTGGTCAATTCCTGCATCTCAGGATATTTTTTTTTGGATCGCTGGATCTTTTTTGGATAAATCCTGGAAATTTCAAGGATTTGAGGAGCTCTAAATCTCTGGTTCTGCACATTTGTGGAGCTCTAGACCTCTGAATTTCAAGGGTTATCTCGGATTTCTCGAGCTCCAGATCTCTGGATTCCAGGATCTCTGGATCTGTGAACTTCTGAGGCTCTGAGATCGAATTTCAGGATTTTCTGGATCACCACAATCCTCGATTTCTGTATCTTTTGGATCTCTGGATCTCCTAGATTTCGGGATCTCTGGATTTGTTAATTTTTTTGCAGCTCTAGATCTCTGAGTGACAGAATTTTCTAGATCACGGGATTCCTAGATTTCTGGATTATTTGGATCTCTGGATCTTTCTCGGTTTTCTGAACTTTTGTGCCTCTAGATGTCTGAATTTCAGGATTTCTTAAATCAAGGGATTCCTAGATTACTGATTTTTTTTTTTGGATCTCTGGATCTTTCCTGGATTTTCTGAGTTGTAGATCTCTTCTTCTTCTTCTTCTAGACCCATGCACATCATGCGTTGGCGATATCTCTCCTAGAAAATGGTTCTTAGGGTTCTTTCTTAAGCGGCCCGTCAAAGCTCTTAGAACGACGAAACGCCCGCCCAGCACCTGATTTCTAGATTTTGGGATTATTGTGCCGAAGGCCCAGTGAGACCAGTCACCTATTTCGCTCTCCTTCTTCTCGTATTCTCTTGCTAACCCCAGTCGAGGTGTTGACGTCAAGAGCAAACCTGACCCTATTGACCTGACAACGAATCGCTAACGGAGTTGGGACGTTTTCACTCGCAATGACATGGGCTTTGGCGGAGTTGGATCCCCCCCCACCATTTCTTTTCTTACAAAAGGTTCAAAAACAATAATAGCCACTCCCTTATAGTATTAGCTAACAAAGCAAAATTATGATTGACAATTAAACGTCGATGAAAGAATTGGGTCGGTAAAAGTGATGAAATTGACGACGGATCTCCGACACTTCCAACGAGCCCCCCAACCGTCTGAATGGTTTTGAATGGATGATTGCCGCACGGGGGTCGCCTATTATGACATTTCATCTGCCATCGGAAATCACCCTCGCGGATATGTGCAATCGGCTTTTGCATTGTCTTTGAAAATGACCCGTCAAAAACCGGCGGAGGCTGACATTTTCCCGGAGTTGCGAAACCTGACGGCGTTTTTGACGTCGCTCTTCCCTGATTTATCAACGCGCTTAGTCAGGATGAGTAATTGGAAAAAATTAACGACAGACTTTGAATGGCTTGTAATGAAACACCGTGAATATAATATATTCATACATATTATGTCTACGGAAAATTTACGTTTTTTGAGCAGCGAGCAAGCGCTCAATCGGCAGGCAGCGGACGGACATTTCGTTTTTGGAATCGACATCTTGAAACGGACAATTTTGGTTTATTGTTCTTGGAATAATTCACCTATGTTTTCGCGACGGGGGTCGACGACTCCGATCGGCCTCAAAATTTGACATTATCCGTTTCAAGAGGTCTACATTCTAAATCCGAAATGTCCGTCCGCCGTACGCCGTCCGGCCCGCTTTGGGCAGTAGGATTTTTTTTTTTTTTTTTTTTTTTTTTAATTCTGAAATTTTGACAAAATACTTGGTTTACGATCTAGTTGTGCCCGCAAGGGTTTCAGCCCGATCGCCCAAACCCGTGGGGCGCTATGGGGCTAAAATGGGGCTATGGGAGGGGTTTTTGAATGCTTTTGGCTATGGGATCGAGTTAGGTGTCGTTTTCGAAGTATTTTTGGACGTAGAATCCATTTTCGGGGGTCCCGGAACGATCCAATTTCACTGTGGTGATCTCCAGGGCTTTCAGGGGGCTAAAAATGGGATTTTTGAAGGATCCCAGGAGGTTAAATATTTTTCGAGTAAAAAATAAAGAATTTTTGAAGAAAAAAAAAAATCCCCAAAAAAAAATGTTTTTCTAAAATTGTTTCCATCGAAACAGAAATAATTTTTGCACAAGTAACTTATATCAAAGAATAATAAACCCTTGCGTAAAATTTGCAGCGTTTTTTTTTTTTTTTTTTTTTTCTAAAATATTGAATTTCAAGGAAAATTTTCTTAATGAGTGAGTGAGTGAGTGAGTGAATACGTGTATTTTTAAGTATGACACTCATATACACGGAGTTATCGGCTCCGGACATTGGGTAACAATAATTACTTTACAGTTATAATTAACCTTACACTGATACAATTAGGTATTGTCGGAGGGCAAAATTTCGTAATCTTTGAACTCGCGCACGCATTTCACCTGTTTCTTTGCACTTTCACTTTATTTTATTATCACTAAAATAGTTCTAAATTTTCTAAATTTTTGACATCTGTTCTAAATTTTATGTAATTAGTCTTTGTTTAATTTATTTTAGCTTGAAAATTTGAATCTGAATCTGAATCTGAATCTGAATCTGAATCTTGCTTTTGGCCGAGTTTTAATTGGGTTAGACTGATATGCAATATTAAATACTAAGCAAAAATAATTAACAACAAACAATTTAGTTTAAAACAACATCAACATTAAACAACTAACAAAGCAGTTAACATCTTTAACAAGACCCTACATAATATGTAGGTAGGTGGTAATATAATATAATAGGTATGTCCTTAGTTGTCGGTTAGTGTTGGGCTTCAGTAAGGGATGCTGAATGTGGTGAGTAAGATGTGCTACCGATCGGTGTAATGAAGGGGACTAGATTTTTCGGTGTAACGAGGTGACTAGATATTTCGAAATTTTTCAGTTTATCGAGCTTTTCTTTAATTTTCTCGTTAAGGGTAATGTACTAGGGGATGACTAGATTGGTTCGCCCCAGCATGGGGGGTCGCAGCTCTAGAGCAGCAGAAATGTAGTGGGAGATGTCGTCGGTTTTTGACAGGTCATGCATGTTGCTAAACAACTCGACGAAATTTTCTCTCGTTGTTGGTGCTCTCAAATGCGGCATCAAATACCTGCGACGCGAGTCTCTGAAGTGCGGGCACTCGACAATGAAGTGAAACAGGTCATTGTTCGTGTGCACCTCACACAGGTGACAAATCTCGAATGCCGACCACGAGTGCCTAGTGCCTGCGCTATAGAAGGAGATTATTTCCCGTCCTTGCACTCTGAGCTGGCATACCAATTTCTTTTTCCACAGGACCATATTGCCTCTCAAGTAGCGATTCGAGCCCCCCTCGAAGGCTTTATACATGAACGTATAGCACGAGTTCCGGGCCCTTTCTTCATCGTCTCTTCTTGTTTTACTGATAAGGGCCTCGGTCATGGGCTTAACGTTCTCGAGGATGGTCTTCGGGTCGGGGTTATCCCAAATCCTGGTGAATCCCAGCTCGGATATCCAGTTCCTCAGCTGATGTGCCCAGTTATAGGTGGGCTCGTTTAAGGAGAGTGACAGCAGCTTATTTAGGCAGATTTTGGGGTATCGGGAGTCGGGCATCTTTAGGAGCTTCACCCACCAACCGACCGCTCCCCGCAGGACGGACCCAGCGACCGGGTTGCATTCTGTTTCCAGGCGGACTATATATCCCGGGGTGGAGCGCGGCAGGCAAAGCAACGATCGGAAAAACCTACACTGAGTTGCTTCGTACTGAGATATATATCTCGGCGCGATGAACTCTGCACTGTAGAGCAGAGTTGATAGCAGCATGGCTTCATTTAGCTTAACTACCGCGTCCCAAGATGTCATTCTCGTTTTTATAATCAGGTCCCTTAGAGAATTCGCCGCACAATTACCTTTTGCGACCGCCGCCCTAGTCGCCTCTGCGAAGACTCCCTTAGTGGAGAATGCAACGCCCAAGTACACGAATCTTCCAACAATCTCCATCGTCTCTCCCCCGTATGTAAATTTGTCTGTTTTTCGAATTCTTCCTCCTCTACGGAATATCACGATTTTGCCATCCAGTGTTCAAATTTTCTTAATGACCGAATTAATTTTTGGATAATTAACCTATATCGAAGAATAATAAACCTTTGTGTAATATTTGCTGCGTTTTTTCTTTTTCCCCTCTAATTTTTCTCTTTTTCTTCTTTTCTTTTTTCCTTTCTGTCTTTTTACACATTTTTTCTTGTTTCTTTTCTTTATAATTTTTGATTTTATTAAATTTAATCATCATTTTAACAAAATTTCAAATTAAATATCAGATACTTAAGTATAAGATTCTTTAATTTAATTGTTAATTGAGGTAATTGACTATTTTTTCCTGATATAGAATTAATTTGAGCACAATCAATACCAGAGAATAATGAGCCCTTGCGTAAAGCCTTTAACGCTCCAACAATAAAATTTATTGTTTGGTCTTCGCATACCAAATCCAAACAATTCTATGAAATAATTTCATAGACTATATAGAATAATTTCATAGAACAATTATTGTTCAGTTAAAAAAATGAGTTGGGGAATCTAACATTTTTCTGAGTAATGACCCGTAGAACTACGTTTAACTTTAAACTATGTTAACGATTGATATAATATATTATTAGATTGACTAAACAACCTAGGTATATAGAGAAGGGATTCTTTCGACTGAGGTATTTAGGTTTAGTTTTCAAAATTTGCACCAACTGTTCAGATTCTGATCACGCGTTACGTACCTAATGAAGGACAAAACCTGCAATAGTAAACCCGTCCTCAGCCTCAAACAAAACGAAGCTCGTGCTTGTTAGCGGAGAGGTTAAAAATCTCTCATCAAGAAGAATCACGTAGGATCTCGAAGGAATTGCACGTTTTAATTGGCGGAATTACTTCAATGGTAACGTCGTCGTTATTGTCGCTTTCGTCATCCTTTCGATACGAAAGGTTGAGGATAAAATTTAGCTGGAACGAACAAAATCAACTTGAACCTTGGGAGATTCGTGTCGTTGGTGCGGATAAAATGTCATAACGGCGCCCATTGTGTGGAATTATCATTCAAACTCATTCTGAACGCTGAAGGAGGAAAATGTCAGGGATCCGTCCGAACAATCCCGGGTTGCTTCACTTTTACTGTCCTGATTCGTTTATTGCGATGTAATTGGCCGTCGCCCTCCTACTTTACTATCCAATCCGGTCCAAGCAGAGAGCGTAGTCGTGTGTAGTTGTAGAGCAATGGGAACTTCTTATTACCTTTGAGGCGGACGGCACGTTCACCGACTCGTGTCGTTAAACTTAGAAGCATCGCCTTGTGCTGGCCGAAGTTGCATCAGAGTGTGAATACCTGTCTAACCTAGTTTTGATGAGGATCAATGAGGAGTGTCCACGGAAATATTGTAACTATTATAATGATGATTATTATGAATTCATGTGCATAGCAGAGGAGGGGAAGGATGGGTAAGACGGGATAGTGGCGTCAAATGGGAAACCTGCAGATCTGGTCGTCAGGTGGAGCTATCTGTAGGCTGACCAGTAGGGTGGTCACAAAAAGTCAACTTTCGAAATTCAATCGTGGCAACCTCCTAAAAGGTGTTATTTGACTAGAAAATGAGATTCCCAAAGTTTTAGGTCGATCGGATAACATTAAACCGTGCCGCATCGAGGTTGAAGTTTAGAAAAACTCACTTTTTTTCATAAAAACATTTTTTTTTTTTCCACATAACATAGTAACCATTTGTCCTAGAGACTTGAAATTGGTCTTATTTTATTTAAAATGTTATCTTCTTCAGCTTTTACTCTAATAATTTTTTCGCTAAATCCTATAGATTTTATGTTATTCAGCTTTTCCCATCTCAAAACGTGGTCCGTTTCAGCGATGTGCCTTTTTTCGCATACCCCTAAAAACCACACTCCAGTCTATGAAATCGACCTCCTGGCGATTTGACACTTCTTTATCACTCTGGTTTTTTGAAAATTGATACATTTGAATCTAATATATAATATATGGAGGGGGTAGGGGGGTGATGGGTGGGTGGTGGGTGCTATGAAATGCACAAAAAACAATAAAAATTATGTAAAAAGTGTTTTAATAATACAAATTGAAAGTTTTTTGTATAGAAAATAATAGCCTGGAACTTATTTTACAACACAATATATCTATTCCAACACCACTGAATTTATAACTACATTAATGGCTTAGATAGTGAGGCTTTATCGACATCAGAGTAAATTTTCCTACATTCTGACACAACTTGTAATAAAAATTGCCGCGGTTCTTCGTCTTTTGTCAAGTAAGAGTTGAGTATTGGTTATTGTATGTAGTATTGTATCAATTTCACTCCACTTTCAGCAGTGTCGTTGACTACCCTTAAACCGTTCACTATGCAAATAACGATAATTTTTGTTCCATAAGCGTGGATCGGTATTTAAAAAATCTGTCTCTATGGAAAACCGCTTGAAAAAATTCAAGGTTTGAGAGGTGACAAAAAAATCAAGATGCTTATCCAAAATTTGCACTGCATGTGCAAAATCTAAAATCGCTTTTCTATCCCTACCATCAATTTCACTATCGGGTTCACCTAGGGAAAATAATTTCAAGGCCATACTTTTTTTAATGTTGTCGTCTAAAGTGTGGCCGAAAAACGAGAACGCTATTTTCTCTGAGCTGAGGTACCACAGATGGTTTACAAATTTTGACAAAGCCTTATCTGCAGATAAGGATAGCATGCTATTTCTGTGTCAATAATTGTGTCAACAGAAATTATTTTCCTATACTCTACTAATGCTTTCAACATTTCCAGATCTTGTTTAGGTGCCAAAGCAGGTTTGGGGGCATTGAACCATGCCTTGGCGTAAATATTTATTATAAAAACACAAATTTCTTCTATTCCTTTCATTTATTTTTGAGTTAATAACAAATGATCTCTAAAAAGATAAATTTTGAGGCAGTAAATTTCTTTGGCCATCCACCTGGCGTGATGAATTGCACCAGGTGCTTTAAAAGAAAAGTATACATCACAAATTAACTTTACGTAAATTTAGTTATACACTGGAACTTGGAAATGGTACTATAATACCTACTAGGTACTATAATGAATTAAATTTATCATAATTGAAACTTTGGTCGTCTTTTTTTATTTTCATTTTTTTAGAGACTATCTCGTTTTTCTTATTTTTTTCTCAAATTTCACTTCATCAGTCGAGACTACCCCCCCCCCCCCCCTATTACAGCCTCAACCTTTACATTTATACCTGAAACATACTCTTTTTCAATAAACCAGAGTGATAAAGAAGTGTCAAATCGCCAGGAGGTCGATTTCATAGACTGGAGTGTGGTTTTTAGGGGTATGCGTAAAAAGGCACATTTGCTGAAACGGACCACGTTTTGAGATGGGAAAAGCTGAGTAACATAAAATCTATAGGATGTAGCGAAAAAATTATGGAAGTAAAAGTTGAAGAAGATAACATTTTGAATAAAATGAGACCAATTTAAAGTCTCTAGGACAAATGGTTACTATGTTATGAGGGAAAAAAAGAGTATTTTTATGAAACAAAGTGAGTTTTTCTGATCTTCAACCTCAATGTGGCACGGGTTAACGTTATCCGATCGACCTAAAACTATGCGAATCTCATTTTCTAGTCAAATGGCACCTTTTAGGGGGTTGCCAGAAGATTTTTTCAACAAAAAAATTTTGCCTATTGCCTTGTGACCACCCTACTGACCAGTTTAACCTTTTGGCGACTGAGTCTTCGTGGGAACTGAACATTTGATGAACCCATATAATAATGTTATTACAATAAGGTTACTTGGATCTATCGCCTCGGGTGATATCACGTCTCTGGTCTCAAGAGGCTCTCTTCTTGGTTGATATCTCGTCTCTGATATCTGATCCTGCAGGAAGACGACTTCTTCTAGCTTGATATCTCGTCTGTGGTCCTGGGAGGCCACTTCTCCTTGCTTGAAATGTTGTCTTTGGCCGTGCAGGTCAGTTCTTTTGTGGTATCTTGTCTCTGGCCCCAGGAGGCCTCTTCTTCGTGCTCGATATCTCGTCTGTGATCCTGGATGCCACTTATTCTCGCGAGATAAAATCGTTTTGAAGAAGCAATCAGTGCACAGTTTGTATTTTTGGCTCAGTCACTTTTGGTTTATTATTCTTGGAATAATACACCTATGTTTTCGCGACGGAGGTCGACGACTCGGATCGGCCTCAAAACTTGACATTATCCGTTTCAAGAGGTCTACATTCAAAATCCGAAATGTCCGTCCGCCGTCCGGGCCGTTTTGGGTAGTAGGAATTTTTTTTTAAATCTGAAATTTTTGCAAAATACTTGGTTTACCATCTAGTTGTGCCCGCAAGGTTTTCAGTCCGATCGCCAAAACCCGTGGGGCGCTATGGGGGCTATAATGGGGCTACAGGAGGGGTGTTTTGAAGGCTTTTAGCTATGGGATCGAGTTAGGTGTCGCTTTCGAAGTATTTTTGGACGTAGAATCCATTTCTGGGGGTCCCGGAACGATCCGATTTCACTGTGGCGATCTATAGGGCTTTCGTGGGGCTAATAATGGGATTTTTGAAGGATCCCAAGAAGTTAAATATTTTTTGAGTAAAAATTTAAGAATTTTTGAAAAAAAAAAACACATTTTTGAAAAAAATCCCCCCAAAAAATCTTTTTTAAAATATAAAAATCCAAAAAAAAAATTTTTATTAATTTTTTTTATTGACAGAAATGTCTGTACTTACAAGTAACCTATATCAAAGAATAATAAACCCTTGTGTAAAATTTGCAGCGTTTTAGCTACATTTTAATGAAATTGTAGTCACTATCGCCCAAAGTAGTTATGGTATCCCATCATACCCACCCTTCCCCTACACAGTTGAGGAGCAGCCATCCAAAAGCCTACAAGCCCCTCAGATTCGACTTTTCAGGAAATTGAAATTTACCTGTTATGATGGACTAAAACGGGTTGCTGTATAGTACCTACGCTGGCGATGGCACATGGATCGCTTCGGACCCTCCCCACACCGTCCGGCACACCTTTGTCTTCTTCCACAGCATTGGGAGGAGGCTTGAGGCCGGTGTTTCTCGTGACCCAGCTCCTTGCTGGCCACGGGGATTTCCCTGCGAAGCTCTTCTCTCTGGGGTTGGAGGCGTCCGGTGTGCCTCTCCAGGTTCCGAGGAGCACATCCTTCGGGAATGGCCGCGGTTCTGAGGGTAATCTGAAAGTGTATACATACACCCAAATAAGAATAATTGAAAAGCGATACATAGTCAACGAATGCACACTATTTGTTTTGCAGCCAGCCCCTGAGTCAGCAGACCTAGTTGATAGTGCCGAAGATACATCGCCTATAGGCGTTTGGAAGCGCTGGCGTCTCGGCCAAAGTGGGTTCGTCCCCAGCAAGGAAGTTGGAATATTGCTCCCCAGACGTTCCTAAAACGTCCTCCATTTCAGGACTCAATAGCTAAGTTTTGTTGTAATTTCACCCAAGTCCAATCAAGCACAAGTCAAGTCCAAGTCGATCACAATATGTGTCGTGTCTAAGACATTTAATTATTTCTACATCTATTCTATTCTACAATCAAGTCCTTTGAGGTGGTTAGGGGGAGAAATGACTCCTCTGCTGAGTAGGTACCAAATTGTTTATTTAAATAAAATAAATCAAGTCCTTTATCGAATAACAGGACGTCACAGGGGTTAAAAAAAAGTTTTGGGAGTATAATATATTCTTCATAAAAAGCATTCCCCTAGAATACAAGAGGCTATTAGTGGGCCATTAGAAGAGACAACATTAGGAGATGCAGCTCAGATTGTCTGTCAAGGCGTATCGATCATCCTATCAGACGAGACCTCCCGAGGAAACGGACGTATGTCTGTTATATTAGAATAGTGAGGTCACTCGGAAGGGAACTCGAGACCCGGAGGAGCCCTCCCCATCAAAGACATATCTTGATGAGACGAGAAGTTCGGATTTATGTTCCATTCCGGTTAATTGACAATAAAACCGGGTCTTGAGGTTTATCGTCCATTGTGTCCTGAGGCGAACCTTTGAGACCCCACAAAGACCTGAGACATCTGCGGTTTGGGCCAGACTTTACCATTAGCGGCCGGCATGCAGGAAACTGAGCTCAACCTTGCAAAAATAAACTACAATGATATTTTCTTCCTGTTGGTACTTTTAAAGGGTACAAGTGAGTATGACAAGATCTCTACGTCTATTTTACCTACTTTAATTAATAGTAGATGGAGTGCAAGTCGCTGATCCAGACTCGGTTGCCGTCCCGGCTATCTCCGGTCGACCGGACACGAAACACTCAATAAATTTGAAGGAACTGTTAAGATTCGCGGGTTGACTGCGAATGGTTAACAGGATTAACATCGCGGCGGGGTCGGTCACGAACAATCACTCTCGGCTGGGAGGTCATAGCTCACAAAGCTCTCGTAGCTCATCGGCTGACTGCTCATCGTGGGACCCAACTGGACCTCCGTACAGTACAGTACATAACTGTATTCGCCACTCGACTGCCCTACACAAAACCCGTTCGTCATTGACCCATGAAAGAAAACGTCACCTTCCAAAAGCTCACGAGGGGCTCCTTGAAAAGGTTGGAATTTCATGTGTTTAACAACCTATTCGGATTCAGCGCCCTTTAAAACCCCTGATACAAATTTCCAGTTCGGAAATCAGCATTCACGGATTGGTTTTGGTTTATTATTCTTGGAACAATACAACTTTGTAATCGCGACGATGGTGGACGACTCCGATCGGCCTCAATATTTGACATTATCCGTTTCAAGAGGTCTTCATTCAAAATCCGAAATGTCCGTCCGCCGTCCGCCGTCCAGGCCGTTTTGGGCAGTAGGAATTTTGGTATATATAATTTGGTATAATAGAATAATATATTATTCTTGGAATAATACACCTATGTTTTCGCGACGGGGGTCGACAACTCCGATCGGCCTCAAAATTTGACATTATCCGTTTCAAGAGGTCTACATTCGAAATCCGAAATGTCCATCCGCCGTCCAGGCCGTTTTGGGCAGTAGGAATTTTTTAAAAAATCTGAAATTTTGGCAAAATACTTGGTTTACCATCTAGTTGTGCCCGCAAGGTTTTCAGCCCGATCGCCCAAACCCGTGGGACGCGATGGGGTTACAGGAGGGGTTTTTTGAAGGCTTTTGGCTATGGGGACGAGTTAGGTGTCGTTTTCGAAGTGTTTTTGGACGTAGAATCCATTTTTGGGGGTCCCGGGACGATACGATTTCGCTGTGGGGATATATAGGGCTTTCATGGGGCTACAAATGGGATTTTTGAAGGATCCCAGGAGGTTAAATATTTTTCGAGTAAAGAATAAAGAATTTTTGAAAAAACAATTTTTTTCGAAAAAAAAAAATCCAAAAAAATTTTTCAAAACTTTCAAAAAACTTTCAAAATGGGGGTTTTTTCTACCTAATTATGCGATCTAGCCCACTGTGCGTCGGCCGGCGGGAGTTTCCGACAGTGTGATTACCCCATAATATGAGTTTGTTTTGCTGTTATAGGCCCTGATGAAGATTATATATTAATCGACAGCTCGGCGAAAAAGGCGTAATTCTGTTTTGGCCCCGTTCCCGATACCTGACAAATTCATCAGTCAAATTTTGAGTCCGATCAGAATTTTCGACCCCGTCGCGGTTACATAGGAAGTGTTATTCCAAGATTAATTAATCTTATTAATAAACCAAAATATTATTATTATGTAACCCATGTCCGTCAGCCGTTTTGGGTAGTCGGAGTCCTATTTTTTTAAATCTGAAATTTTGACAAAACACTCGGTCCACCATCTAGTTACTGTTGTACCCTCAAGGTTTTAAGCCCGATCGCCCCAACCCATGGGGCTAAAAAGAGTCTACTGGAGGGGTTTTTGCTGCTAAATTCTCTCCTGTTCACTCTAGAAAACTGGAATTCGTTTATTCACATACGTACAGACAATAATAGTATTATTATCTATACCTAACTATCTATATTGTTATAAACTCTAAATTTATCTGTCACTCCTGCCATAAGCTCTCGAAGGTTACAGAACCAAACAGACAAGCTCGTCATATTTTTCCCTAACTTTTTTTTAATCTCTCATCTTGTTCTGACATAAGACTTAATCGGTAAACGACTGAAATGGCCGGCCCCTTCAGATGATGTCTCCAAAAAAAGTTTTTCGATAAAAAAAAAAAAAAAAAAACGCGTGTTTGCTGTGTTGAAATCCCTTTAGGGCATTCGGTGCTTCTCAATATTTATAATCAACCTTCCGACGAAGCCACCTAAAAAAGTCGACAATAGTCGTTTCGGGGGGGCCGAACTCTTGTGAATCTTGATAAAGCGATAATTACACAGTGTCCGCCTTCGGTTCTTATCCATTTTATATCTCGGAACTGGCGGGATTTCATCGCCAGGACGCGGCGAAGACTAGTAGAAAAGGCGTTACGGACAGACGTGTTTCGACTAATGATTTTTGAGAAGGTTGACTGGGAAGTTTCACAGCTTACTTAAAAATATCACACAGGTTGAAAGATGAATAATTAAAACGTGCATCGAAAGCTCACTTTTTGTGAATACGCGAGCTTATAAGCATAAAGGCATTTTGTCTGGTTTCCATCGTTATGTTCAGGTAAACTAAGCGAAATCAAAGCCCGATTGCAAGATTCGCGTAAAATAAAGCGGAGCGAAATTGCGGAATCGCGACGAATTTCTCGGCATTATGAGAAACTAGCCGTCCTGACTCGCTTCGCTCGGCCGACCATTTTATCCTGACTGGGGGACCTGGCCGATTGTTCCATTGACACAGGCAAATCCCTTATTAGGACCAACCCCAAATACAGTGAAATTTCAGGTTTCCAGAAAATGAACAATCTTTTCACTTTTCGAAAATGCAAATTTGCAATAACATATTATATAATAATTATATATAATTTCAAGTAACTCCTATAGGTCTACCACAAAAGTTTGCGTCCATGTGGCGCCCCCTAGGTGGCGGATCAGCGTACTAACGATCGAGTCAACCTTCCATTGTGAAACCTTGACACGGAAATTGGAGCGGTGAGAAATTTGATGTTCGTGTAGTGGCTGCGCTGTGAACGTGTGCTCTCAAGTTCCTCATCCCGAGGAGGGAAATCATGTCACTTTTGAGGGAAGAAATTCCCGAATAATTATCGTACGCAGGGGAATCTGCTTGATGATAAGCGATGATAAGAGATAACTAGTTCTCTTTTCTCCAGAAGAATGCGCCAAAGGGACGCAAACTTTCTGTGGTAGACCTATAGTCAACTGTTGACTACCAGGGTACCTATGTTATAACTAGAGCTCGTAAAATATGTAGTTTTTTTCTCCAAAACAAACTAAATTTTTCCCCTTCAGGGAAAAACATCAGATCATGGATATGTCTTTGGTAAATATCACCAACTCCATAGTGTGATGTTTAACCTAGCAATGATTTTGTTTACCGATATGTAGCTATGATTAAATCATAAATTTTAAAGAAGCAGTGGGTCGTCACAAATTTTGGTGTCGTTACGCAAATTTTAGAATGACCCCCAGCCCAAAAACATATCCATGTTAATATGATTTCACAATTGTCAAAATACGCAAAATATGCTTTCGTGCAAAAAAAAAAATAAAATAAAAAAAAAATAAAAAAATGCACCCCACCAAAATACTATAATTTTACGATCAAGTATCTCAATGATTACCTTGATTTGTCTAATGTAGGTACAATAAGGATACAAGAGCAATAAAAACAAACATTTTCACTTGTTTACAGTTAATTACTTTATTCAATAAAATGTAAATCATCAACAAAATTATTGTATTGAACTACCAACACTTTTTCCAAGTTTTCCACAGAAAAGCTCCGTCTTTTATCGCTTAATAGCAATAATTTTATTGAATTATTTTTAAAGTGGAGAAGGACCTCTCTACGTCACAGGAAACAATAGGTACCTAAAAATTTAAATGAACAAAGTTCTGAAGGTGTATAATTTGTCAATAATTCACCTCCAGTAGGCTCTCCTTTAAATACACGTGTAAATTCTCTTCTTTGGATCTGCAGATCCTGCCTTGGCAAAACCAGATACGAAAGACTGAACTGCCTGTTCGTACAGCACCTACTTTTTCAATGTGCTGGCGGTTTTTTTATGTTGCTTGAATAAAAATTTCCTTTCTTAACTGACCTGGAAAAGAAACAATAGACAGTAATTTCTACGTTTTAAAACAAACAAACAGAAAAAGATTTTTGATAAAAGTAAAAAACATTCACGCCACCACAATTACGTTGTAGATTTCTTTAAAGAAGCAAAAGGCTGGCGGAGTTAGTATAGACATCTGATAAAAATGGTTCACTTACGGTTTTGTTGCACAGTTAGCAGAAGATGACAGTCCCCTCGAGCTAGAACGCTGGATCACTCCCTATCCACATTTTAAGAACACTTGCATTGGCCATGACGAAAATGAAACGGAGTTGTTAAAGACGTTGTTTAGCGAATGAAGTATGCGAGGGGTTTGAATCATAGGGACATGTGCAGGCAGTATTTATACAATTAGAAGATAGCAAGGGTTATTGAAAAATAAGTGAAAGGCCTGACCTACTTGGCTTAGGCCCAGAGTAACTAGTAATGTATGTACCCATAAGCGGATTAACCATCTCCGTCACTCCGCAGGTAGTGAGCAACAGTAACAGTTACTGTTGCTCTTAACAATGGCCTCTTATACCAAACATTAAGGTCAGGTCGATCACCCTTGATCAAAAACCACATTGGGAGTTTTTCCTAAGCTCCTAAGCTTGAAAACATATGAAGAAAATGTAAAATATGCGAAATATGCAGCAACATGCCAAATATGAGAATATATACGCCAGCAACCAAAATATGCAAAAGCACAGCCATCAAGGGCCATCAAGGCCCAGCAAAGTTCACGGTAAGCAGGGGGCGGTCGCTCAAATAAGGCAGCCTACTGCCCCCAGGCCTATGGACGAGCCCCTGAGGCAAGTACTGGCGGCCCTGGACCTGTCTAAATAGGTCCAGGGTGGCGATCCCCCTTCTGGTCATGACAATGGGCGTAGGCATTATTATTGGCGTGCGTTAAAAGTTGAGCTCAATTCCAGGCATTTTACATTTGGGGGCCCATCCGAGCTCAGTTAATTAACTTAACAATAGGGGTGGTGAGAAGACGCGAGAAACGGGAAAAGTATCTTATTCCTGACTGATCGTTCCAGGATCCACACCTTGAGCTGCGGGTGCTGGCCAAGAAGGAGACGTCTCACTGGTCTGCCGACACTAACTAGTGCTGCAGTGTCGCAGGAGGCGAAGGGTGGACGGGCTCATCATGGGTTTCATCAGCTGAGAAAAGAACCAACCCCATGTTGCTGGTACCTGTACCGAGAGAAGCCTCGACGCGACTGTGGGTCAGCAGCTCCAGAGGAGATCAAGAAGAGATCCACAGCTCCTGCGGATGCTGTAGGCCATCCGAAGCTGCAGAGGTCAAATCCAAGTGGAGGTTAGGAGAAAGATGACTCCTCTGCTGTAGTCCTACTCCCCAACCTCCACTTTGATCCCGTAACAGCTTCACAATAGAAGACCGCGTGTGGCAACATGTTTCCATCGTCAAGAAAGAAAAACGTTGCAAATTTTGCAAAAGGGTTTATTAATCTTTGGTAGGTAGGTAGGTAGGTTCTGTCATTGAGAAAATATTTTTGAAAAAATAATTTTTTTTTTTTTTTTCTGTTCAATGTTTTGCCAGAGATGGGCCCTCGAAGAAATAGGATTTTGCGGGAAACGACACCTTTTGACCTCCAGGAATCCTTCAAAAATCCCATTCATAGCACCATGAAAGCTCCACAGGTCCCCACAGTGGAATCGGATCGTTCTGGAACCCTCAACAATGGATACTACGTCCAAAAATACTTCGAAAACGACACCTAACTCGACCCCATAGCCGAACACCTTCGAAAAAACCCTCCCGTAGCCCCATAGCGCCCCGCGGGTTTGGGCGATCGGGCTGAAAACCTTGCGGGCACAACTAAATGGTGAACCGAGTATTTTGTCAAAATTGCAGTTTTTTTTTTTTTCAAAAATGCCTACTGCCCAAAACGGCTTCAAAAGGCTGTCAAATTTTGAGGCCGATCATAATTTTCGACCTCCGTCTCGATTACATAGGTGAATTATTCAAAAAATAATAAACCAAAACCCAGCCAATGCTTCTGGATGGTCTGCAAAACGGAAAGACTGTTTGAAGTCAATTCTGTTGTAAATTTCATTCCCGATTATATGGAACGTGGGAACTTAGAAGTTCATGATGGTAACTCGGGGAAGAGTATTAAATTTTTCACTTTCTCGTAATCTCAGGTATTTTATTACAGCGGATAATTTATCTGAAAATGTAATGGGTTTGCGGTGATGCGACAGGTAATCTAGAAGCTGGTAGCTAACGAACGTTCGTGTAAGCACTGAAAAGTTATATACGTCCTTTTCGTGAAGATGGGAGATTCTGTCGTAACCTGCCTCAAACAAAACGTAATGACGAAGACTTTAACTGGAGGTTAAGCCGGATGCGTCAAGTGACTTGCACCTAACCTAACGCAAACAATGACATTGTTTGTTAGCAAACAATGTGTTAGGAGGTTGCTAGCAAAAGTCAACTTGTCCAATTCTCAAAAATTTTCAGGAGAGGCAAAAAACTTCCTGTGCAGCCCCCTTTGATGATACAATTAATCCGGTCGGGGAATATTAATCCTGAAGTCAGAGTAAGTTTTTCCCCTGAATACCAAGTTTTTAACATATTATACTTCGAACATACCGACCTAAATATTTTGGACATGTTAAGTTTTGTTAAAAAACTATGGACAAAACTAGTTTTGAAAGAAAAAAATCGTTTTTGACAGGGAAAAATTAAGAATCAGTACGCTCAAGCCAAAACTTCCTTTATAAAATGTATAGAGAGCAAAACATAAAGTAATAGAAATATAAGATTAGTACAAAAGTGCACTGCGAAGGGACGTGACAACAAGAAAAGATCAAACGATTCCAGAGTTCAAACGTGATAACGCTCGAACTTCCGTGATTTTCTTGATACCCAGTTGCCGCACATGATCGTGCGAGGCATCTGTCGGAGCGCCCATGAAGCAGGAATTCAAACAGGTTAGCAAGTGGGTGCTGCCATCTTGTGAGGAGAAGAGGGAAATTCGGGAAACGTTACCATTCCAAATGGGTTTGGACAAATCGAGTTATGAAAAAAAATGTTTCGCTTAACTGTCGGCAAATACGTGGACAAGTCGAGTTTTGGTGTGAAAAACAAGAGACATTTCCGAGGAAAATGGGATGATGGACAAATCAAGTTTTGGACGAAATACCAGAATTCAGAGGCCTCTTTACTCGGGAAAAGTTAAGTTTAGCTCGGTGAAACTTCGCGTACATGTGGACATGTGCCAGAGGAACTAGAATATGGAAAAAAATAGATTTCGATCAAAGGTGGACAAGTTGACTTTTGTTAGCAACCTCCTGTAGGAAATTTTCCTACATGAAGAAATCTGCGTGTCTGACGACGCCTTTGTCTCTGATCGTTACGAGATGGATAATTGGTCCATTTATCGGGTGGTTTTGACTTGCATAAATTACGAACTTTCCGCGACTTTGGTGGGTTGTTTCTACCCACTCAGGTGTGTATAGTCAAAAATGCTGACAAATTAACCTTGCGCCAACTTCAGGAGGGCCGAAAAACCGCGATTTTCTCGGACCTTTCGCAGTTTTCCAGCCATAACTCGAAAATTAAGCGTTTTAGCGAAAACACCACTCTATTATAAATTGAAGTAAACAAAATTTCCGACAAAATGAGCTAGTCATACGTAATTTTCCATCAAGCTGTGGCCGCGATACATAGGCTCAAAGATACCTAGGCAAAAGTGCCCAAAAAGGAAAAACAACCAGAAAGCACGAGTTCTCGCTGGGTTTATTGCTATTTACATACTAGTTGATGATGATATATTTTCATATTTTGCTGAGTGAAGGGATCCTCCCCCCCTTCCCATTTCCCCAACCCCATACGGTAGGACTGATCTATCTTGAAACGTCTTTACTGCGTGAATAAAAATAAAGTCAAAAGGGATCGTTGTCAATTAAAGGTAATTAGGATTTACAGTAAGTTTGGTATACTCAGTCGTCGTCCAAGGTTCTCCCTTCAACGTCATCTGAAACCCAAAATCAGAATGACATGTAATAGGCCACGTATTGAAAGGTTGAAATTTAAGGAGAATAATTTACCATCAATGTTTGGTTCCTCGTTTAGGCTCTTCGTTTAGGAGCTCAAGGCTGGCTCTTCGTTTAGGAGCTCAAGGAACGGCTCGTCTTCCACGTCTCGGGCTTCTTTCTCTTCTATGCCGTCTCTGGTGAATTCTCACAAGAACGTCCTGTGCTCTTTTTGCACAGTGCTCAGCACCGCGAATCCGCTTTCTTGCAGCTGCAGGCTTGAGATGGTCACCCCTTGAAGCATCTGCAAGATACGATGGAGAGGATGGAGTCAGGTGCAGCATTGCCAGCACCAATCAAAAGGCGTTTCTTCCAAGCCAGGCCTGCGCCTGACGGTAAACTCTCAGTGAATGGTATCTGGCGGCGTCGCTGGTAGGTGGCAATTGGGCCAGTTGGAACCTGGGTTTCGCCATTGACGTTGTAAACAACTTGTACCGCAGGTCGCCGAGCGAATCTTTGGTAGCATCACCCCCGTATAGGGCTGCCAGGAATTTTCCGCTGCCTCGGCTATCTGTGTGGGTGTAGCGTCTAGCTTGCAAAAAATGCCAGGTATGCCAATCAATGATGTCCGCTGGAACAGTACAGGCTGAACACTCTCTTCTTTCCCATACCGTAAAGGTCTGAAGTGGCGTCACACATACTTACGGCATGTAGAAATAGCAGTTCTTGTGGGCGAAATGTGGAGGAAGCGGGTGAGTACAGTGATAATGGGGTATTTCCTCCCTTAGGTGGATATAACATGATTACAAGTTCTCCCTGAAATAGAACGCATTCAAGTTCTTGCTGATTTTCGGGGTGGTGGCGAAGTTGGGCTCGGTGGTGGGGGGGGGGGGGGGGGGGGGGAGATGTACCCTAACAAAACAAAATATGAACCTAAATAATAATCAGGATATCATCAACAAGTATGTAAACAGCATTAAACTGTGTTTTCTGGCAGTTTTTACCATTTTGGGCAATTTTGCCTATTTTTGAGCCTATGTACCGCGGCCACCGCTCGGTGAAAAATTACGTATGGCTAGCTCATTTTGTCGGAAATTTTGTGTACTTCAATTTATAATGGAGTGGTGTTTTCGCTAAAACGCTTAATTTTCGAGTTATAGCTGGAAAACCGCAAAAAGTTCGAAAAAATTGCGGGTTTTCGGCCCTCCTGAAGTTGGGACAAGGTTCATTTGTCCGCAATATTGGTTATAGCACCCCTGGATGAGTAGAAATAACCCACCAAATTTGCGGAAAGTTTGGAATTGTTGTAAGCTACCCCACTTTTTTTTTTCACCAGTGACTGGACTAAATACGGCTGGAGTTTCAACATTCGGTTGGAGGCTACGTATGTGGGTGGGCCTTCAGGCAACCTGGAAGAAAACGAAATTAGTCGCAAGTTTCTACATTCAAATCCGACCGTTTGCCGTGATTGCAGACGTAAGCGCGAATCACCAAAATGAGAGAGCTCGGCGGATTACGACCCCCAAACTTTGGCTTCAAACGAATTCACATCGCGGGTAGCCCGAAATAACTCGAAAAAATTATAGCTCACGCTCGAAAAATGGAAAGTTGCCACATTTTTTGTGTGGAATGACCCGTATAGCGCCTAAACAGCCCCGTCGATTACACAGTTGATCACCGTGTTCTGCAGAAATGAGGCGCGGGCCACTAAACTTGAGATTAACGGGGAAGGTTTCACAGGCCTCTTGCCGTAAGAACGAAAAAAATGCATAATTATGAGAAAGCGTAATTCCAGCAGTAGGTGGTAGCTAGAAAGCGCAAGGGTATTTATAAAAAAATTATACAAAATGGTCGTCTGTGAGACGTTGAGTATCACGATGGTTTTTTTTTTTTTTTTTTTTTTTTGTGAAGCAACGGATGGTCACTAATTTCACTAATTCGAAACGTTGTGGGGAAATCATCCTCACACGCGTTACCTACCATATAACGAACAACAGCGAACGGAAAATGGAACCTGTTCCTCGCCAGACCGCGAACGATGGTTTCCATAGGGGATGCTCCTTCCGTCCTAGCCAACAGCCCCAGGGTCCTTTCGCGCCAGTCATCAGTGATCGGCATAATAATATTATTATGCATATTATGCCGACTGTCATCTGTACCGTGTCTGTGGCTGGCTGGCAGAGTATGTCACAGCCTTCTCCTCCTAAACGGGACGTGAAAATACGCCGATTTTTTCGTGTGGGTTCGTCGTCCCGTTTAGGTGTCCTGTCCGCATTTGCGCCCAACTTTCTTATTTTGAATGGGAACCCCTAAGTAATTTTTTTTAGCGAATTTGGATTCCCCGGTCAATTTTAGGTCCGACAAGCACCCGCGCAAATTCTTGCAACCCTCACTATCTTCGTTGTTCACGGTCGGATTGAGTCGGCGTTTCCTCTGCTACATCCTACATGAATCGCTGAGTGTAGAAACGGGACAAGTCCCCAAAACCAAATTTTACAGGAGACGCAAAAAACTTCCTACACACAGGAGGAATGAATTTAAAAATTAGGTAAATTCCCCACATGATGTAGACTCCCGAGGGATATTTTACACCCAGTCGTCACTATGGTCGGCCATCAGGTCACTTTTGAGCGATGGACGTGTCCTTTTCTTCCACTCAACCATGGAAATTGCAAAGTTGTGGGCTCTATTTCATTAATTACGATCAGATTGAAAAGAAAACAAGATCATAATGACCCAGATTGTACTGTGGAATAATTTTATTAACCAAAGAATATTAAAGCAGAATTTAGAAAAAAACGTGTGTGAGTGACCTCCTAGCAAATCTCAAAGGCGTTTCCAATGCTTCAGAGCTGGGAGTTTCGCAACCAGAGCCCATAGAGATTTGAAAATGAGAGGGTCCATAAAAATTTATGGTATCTGCCCAGCATCTATCAAGACCAAGAGAGAAGAGATTTGTAGTATTTTATACTACCCTATACTAAGTATTTTAGTAATTTATAATAAGTCTTATTATAAATTTTACACTTGTTAATAAATTGTTTATTCACATTCAACAGAAGGTTTTGAGTGTTGGGTTACTCAATGAGGTGGTTAGGGTGAGAAATGACTCCTCTGCTGAGTCAGCAGATGAGTCATTTCTCACCCTAACCACCTCATTGGATTATACCTCTGCACCGTCGGCAAAAACCACACCGTTGGGTTACTCATTTAGTTGCCTAATGATTATTATCCCATCCAGGGTCCATTATTTGATGCAATTTCGACCTCTCCAGTGAATGGTAAAGTTTTTAAACTATGGGTCTCATCTGGAAGTGTTCTTGTCTCTGTATCAAATAGCAGTTTTCATTCTATTGTGATTTGTTACCAGTTAGAATCCGTAGAAAAGAAAGTAATTGTAACCAGTTAAAATCCAAAGAAACAGTGTTCATAGAGGTTGAATTACAAGGTAACGAGCGTTTTATTAATTAATCTTGATCACAGTAACTTTGAGGAGGTTTTGTTCTGGTTGGCACAACAAACAACGAAAGCACTGTCGGTAAACTTCATCGGTTGAGTGAAAGAAGAAGACACGTCCTGGACTTGTCCCGTTCTTACTCTCAACGCCGAATTCGTTCATCAATTTCTACCGCTAAAGGTTACGGGACGAGGTGTATTGACACGAGAAGAACAGTTTTTCTGGAAAAAGCGATATTGACCAAAACATGAACTTGTCCCGTTTCTACACTCAGCGATTCACATAGAGATCCAAATTGTAATACGAAATCCCGAAAAAACGAATTCCGACGATCGGCGAATTTAGACGGCGAGTTTAATTTGAATGATTCTTCATAAACCTAAGGGGCGTGCCCGTTGTTTGGTTCCCTTCACCTCACAATTTTTGAGGAAGTCATTTCTGAAGAATTTTTAGGACATGGCAGTCGATTTTATTCCTCACTTATTTTGGATACATTCTGGAATTTAAGGAATTTTCAAAACCCAAACATGGTTATTTATTCATGAAGTTTGTTTCTTGCTGGGGTTGCTCTTGATTTGTTGTGTTGTATTCCGTGGCGTGTTCAAATTAAATTCGAGCCGTTGCGTGATGTCTTCAAATTTTCTTTCAGCTGCTCTAATGAGTTCTTACTGTCTTTGCTGGGTTTGCTACTTGCTGGTCTTGCTGACTTACTGACTTACTGGCTTTGCTGGCTTGCTGCTTGATGCGTCTTGTAAATCACCTTCTGGCAGTGTTGGGTTTGCCGGGGCACAACACGGCACGTACACGTCCCTCGGGAGATTGGGATTATTTTTAATTAGGTAACTGTAGGTCACGAATCCGAAAATATATGAAATCTCTAGGCATAGTAAAAACATAGTAAAACTAGACATAGTAAAAACCATCTCAACACTTCTCCATACGTCTCATGGTCCCTTGGCAATAAAAATATAATGCTTCCCACCATGACGATGCCCACGCCCATGCCAACGATGACGCCAAGCGATACTTTCATCGCTACTTTTGCATGGTGCATTTGTCCTATAGGTACACATAAAAATGAGCATGAGTGCTGATCCAATGAGATCTATAATGACGGTGAGAGTTTGGCATACGTCGAAGTAGATCAACACAGAATACAGAATTTGATCACAAGCGTCATCCTTTCTGAGGGCCAAGTCTTGGCAACATAAAAGCTTCTTCCGAAAATTGGACATCGGAGCCGCGCAATCACTTGGCAAACGCCGAATTCTTTTCCCTTCTTTGAAGCACTTTTCACTGAACCAGACTTCATATTGCAGCAGCGCACAATAATTGTATGGATTCGGAACGCAGAATACCTTCTTCACTTCTGGCGAGCTGGTAGTCGGTGGAGCTGCGTGTGTTCCTGATTGTTCTGTTCCTGCTCCACTTGTGAAGATCGTCGTCTGTTGAGTTCCATCCGCATCCAATATCAAGGGGTCCAAGTCCGTGCAATTGAAGAAGCAATAAGGGGTCATCAAGATGAACACTAGCAAGACGACACCCAAGCCAACGTCTACAACTAGCACCACGAAATAAAACCTACATACCAGGAAATCATTTCAACAATAACGTGTCAATGCTGGGAAAATATTTAGTAGGTAAAGTTTTCAAGGACGATTTCGAAGAGAAAAACGCTGCAAATTTTACACAAGGGTTTATTATTCTTTGATATATCAACGACCTATACATAGGTTACTTGTACAGACATTTAAATCTGTCAATGAAAAAAAAAATTAAAAAATTTTTTTTTCGGATTTTATATTTTTTTGGGGTATGTTTTTTTTAAATGTGTTTTTTCGAAAATTCTTTAATTTTTACTTGACAAATATTTAACCTTTAATATTTTAGCCCCATAGCACCCCACGGGTTTGGGCGATCGGACTGAAAACCTTGCGGGCACAACTAGATGGTAAACTAAGTATTTACAAGGGTTTATTATTCTTTGATATTTCTTACTTGTGCAGAAATTTAATTCTGTCAATGAAAAAATTTAAAAAAAAAAATTTTTTTTTTGATTTTTTTTTTCAAAAATGTTTATTTTCAAAAATTCTTCATTTTTTACTCTAAAAATATTTAACATCCTTGGATCCTTCAAAAATCCCATTTTTAGCCCCATGAAAGCCCTAAAGATCGCCCCAGTGAAATCCGATCGTTCCGGGACCCCAAAAAATGGATTCTACGTCCAAAAATACTTCGAAAACGACACCTAACTCGATCCCATAGCTAAAAACCTTTAAAAAACCTCCTGTAGCCCCATTTTAGCCCCATAGCGCCCCACGGGTTTGGGCGATCGGACTGAAAACCTTGCGGGCACAACTAGATGGTAAACCAAGTATTTTGTCGATATTTCAGATTTTTAAAAAAATTCCTACTGCCCAAAACGGCCTGGACGGCGGACGGACATTTTGGTTTTGGAATCTGGACCTCTTGAAACGGATAATGTCAAATTTTGAGGCCGATCGGAGTCGTCGACCCCCGTCGCGAAAACGTATCCAGAAGAAGTATCCACTATTCAACACCAGCCGAGTCAGATGCAGCAAGAGAGTACAAATGGAAGAGCAAAGCGTGCCCCCCCCCCCCCCCCCCCCCACACCCGCCGATGTCACCTGGCTAGTTTTCATCCAAAACAATCTCTCGTTCTTCTAGTGTGCTCGCATTCCCATCCTCCGTTGCAGAAATTTCACCCGGGACATTCCGACTGCCTCACCGGCGTCTCGGGCTGCGCCCAAATAATCTGGAACTGCCCCAATCGTAAACCTTGATCGAGTCAAGTCGAACAATATCATCGGCATTTGGCCTCAGGACAATTCATAGCCGTTCGATCTCGATTCAGAATCTCGTGCCAGATGTGAGATCTCAAGCAAGATCACGGGTGCGGTTCGATCTCCCGCCGTATCGGTCAAGGGTGGAATATGCAAAAATTTCGTACCGCTTGAGCGGATATTGTCGTCGGTTTATAATTAGGTAGACTTTGATCGAATATTACTTGGTAGGGTGTTTTCTCAGCGGATATTATTCATGTTATGAAATATTTATGAATAATGAATGATTACATCCATTAACGGGCAAGCAAGCTATGGACGTAAGGGAAGTACGAGTCGTAAAATTGTAAGTTCTTTGTCCACATAACCTGCTTTTCTCGAGTCTGTAGCAATGTACTTTTTCAAATAAGAAGAGAAAAATGACTGTTGTCTCGGTTAAATATTGTAAGAGGGCGCCGCACATTAGTCCAGATCGCTTATCTAGCAAATCAAAAATATTAGAGTCCCAGGTTTTCAATTTTGGCCCACTTTGAATAGGTCTCTAGCTAGGTTTTTTTTACGCTGAATCCGATGGTGAAATCGAATTTGGGCTGTGTTGAGCCGTTCAGGGAATATAAGTACCTAAAAGTGGGAAAACCAAGCGGAATGAAAAAACAATATTTCGTAATGATAACATAATATAGTTTAGGTCGTACGAGAATTGATTTAAACCTTCTATGCATTTTAAGAACAGAAGAAAAAATTATTCGGGGTTTACATGTAAATCGGGCCCCAAGAGTCCCTTTAACCTGTTTGATACACAGCCCCTCTTGTAAACTGGGCCCCTTGTGGACGAATGTAAATTGGGCCATGGGCTTATAGAAGAAGTAAATCATTGCAGCGAATTCATTTTGATTAATCAATTTATGTAATTACATATTTACTAGCGCACCACAAACAGTCAGAAAGTGAAAGGGTGGAATTCACAGTCGTCACTCGAATTGGCGGGGTCCTCATCACGACGGCTGGAGTTGCGGGCAGTGCCCCACCGGGTCATGCAGCCAAACCCAGTCCCCAGTCCGTCTTGAACTCCTTCTGCCGGGCCCGACGGTCAAATCGCTCCTTTTGCTGCCGCATCTGGTCCCCCTTGCTTCTTGTAGCGCACTCTTCCAATGAATTTTCCTCGACTTGTTCAGTAACAGTTACCAATAGTTAATAGTATTTTCTGTGGATTTACTAGTGTGCGGCCTGCCTTCCGAAGTTGTAAATAACGAAATATATCAGAGAGGGACCGCCGCAGAGCAAAGCCACTTGACCAGCATGCCCGAGACCCAGCGGACGTGTCCCGGCCGAGACACAGACTGGCTGCAGCAAAGTGCTCTCAGCCAATCACGGCGCACCTCTGGGTATATAAACGGGGCGTCGCGGTCACCAGCTTCATTCCATTTCTAAATTTCTCTATTGGGAGGGCGAAGCTCAGCCCGGTACTCGATTGACTTTTTCACTTGCAAATTTTTCTATCACCTTTTTGTGAAGTTGTTTCTGACTAGAACATTTTACACGGTCAATCTTGAACTCGAGCGGCCAAGACCATCACTTATTGGGAGGCCTAAACAGCCACCAATAACTCGAGCGGTCAGCAGCCATCACTTCTTTGAGCGACCACCAACTTCCGTGACTCAGATAGCTTCTGCTCCTGCAACACGAGCCGGCTTAAGGCCGCTTTTAGTTAAATTACTCCCACAACTTGAGCGGTCCAAGCCATCCCTCATAGATAGCTTCTGCTCCTACGACGCGAGTGGCAACCGACCATCACTTGTGGGATACACTGCACACTCACAAACACACGACACGTACGGGAAGCGAATTTGACATAAATTCAGTGACAGCAAACAAGTAACTTTCGTCACGCTCCCTCGTCCTGGAACCGGTCTAGTTCCCTGTCTCAAGATCAACCTGCTACGCCAAAGCTACATCTCGACAGAACGCCCGGAGTAAGGTTAAAGGAAACCTTCTGCCTACAAGAGCTTCCAGCCGTCGCCAACGGCAACTCCGCTCCAAGTGTCAAGTGCTCAGTTCATGGATTAAGTGCCGTGTAAAATCGTTCAAGGTAAATTTCAAACACAATAAATTTACCCATTAAAATTCCGCCAACTTCAGTGCCGTAAAAAAGTGAAAAGTCAATAACGCGAGTTCTCAGGCACAACAACTCGCACTCTTGAAGAGTTTCTGAGGCCACCCCTTAGTTTCTACACTTCTGGTTTTTGAAAAAAAAAAAAAAAAAAAAAAAAAACAAGTCTTCCATTCAACCATTTCGGGTGCTTGACTGGAAAAAACGACCTTTGAATAAATATAAAAAAAAAAAGAAGTCATTTTCGCGTTGAACGAGTCGTCTTCGAGCAGGTTTGGGGTGTAAAGTGGCTATGTAGGAATTTATTGAGGTTTTCAAAATTAAAGCTTGCATCTTTTAAGATTTTGAAAATTCTCTTCTCTTAATAGAAATTTTCAGACCTGAAAACAAAGGAAAATCAAATTTCTTTTAATTGCAAATATTTGCAGCTGAAAAAATATATTTTATGTAACTAGTACCGGGTAGTTTACGAATATATAGCCAGTTCCAGGTTCTACTAAGTTCCGTAGAATTCCTAGCATTCTAAAAATTGATTTTTGTACTTGACTCAAGTTTTAATGTGCAAAAGTACTCCGATTTTCATCAGTATTGGCCAAATAATTATTATAGTATTTTTTTACCTTCACTTGGCACATCCATATCACAAGAAATTATAATCCCTGGTGTAAAATTTGCAGCGTTTTTTGTAATACGGCCCTCTGTCTTTAGAATCCGGTTGTTTCCTCAACTTGGAATAGTAGTTAAAACCAGGCAAATTCCTACACGGACTATCGACACAGCACCATGCTAAATAAATACCTCAACGTGCCTAGATTTATGGTTAGGGCGCGTAACTCAACACTTCTAATGAAAAACCAAAGCATCTCGACTGTGAGAACCTCTGTGCCTTATTCTCTTCGCTTGCCATCTTCCTTGGCGACCTTTTCCTACCGCGGAGATTCCGCTAATTGATCGGCACCGCGTCTTCAGGCACGTGCTTCGCCTTCGACGACGCCGACTTGGAAGATAAACCATCTGGACTTATGAGGCCGATTCCTCCGGCTTCGGGTTGAAAAAGGAATAATAAGTGACCTTTGGTTGTGAGCCGTAGTTGGTTTTATAACCGGGAAGTGGATCCGTCTAACGGTGGGTTCACATTCACTCAATGGAAAATTCAGTTTCTCAGGTAATTAAAGGAATATTCTGTTACCCGTTTAATGGTTCATTACGTCATACAAAACAATGAACCGCTTGCGACATTCAACTACCTGTCACAATCGCCTTAAATCAAGATTCCATAATATTAGATTATAAAAATAAATAAAATGATGCAAAAGACACGAGGGTTTATTATTCTTTGGTATTAGTTGTGGAACAATGAATAATAATAATAAATTATTAATTAAAATATTTTAATACGACTAACAACACTTGTTTGACAAATTTCAATTGTTTAAACAATTTTAAATTTAAAGTAATTACCGCTTTAAATATAAACTTTAAGTATCAACTTTAAATTTATGTAATTATTATTTTTTTAACAATTGAATGAACAATAATTGTTGATATATTATATTTTATATTTTATATTTATTTTGAAATAATATTTTTTATCATTTTATATTATAAAACCGTACCTATTTCTGAACTGTTGTAGGACCCAAAAAAACGGATTATGCGTCCGACATTACTCCGAAAACGACACCTCATTCGACCTCTAGGCGTCCTTCAAAAGTCCATTTGCAGCCCCATGAAAGCCTCCCACAGATCTCCACGGTGAAACCGGATGGTTCTGGGACCTCAAAACTTGATTATAGGCGTCCAAAAATAAGTTGAAAACGACACCGAGTTCGGCGTTGTTTGGTGCCGAGGAGATAAGGGTTGGTGGTGGAGTTTCTCAGTGTGCTGAATCCAAATCTGAAACCCGTTTTTCGCCATAAGGTCTAGTTTTTGGGTATATAGCTCAGACGTTTGAGTGTTAAAAATAGCACTTCAAAAATCCCAATTAATTTTTCATTTTCAACCACTCTTTCTATGTTTTAAGAGGTGCAGAATCCGAATTTGAAACTCGATTTAGCTATCTTCTTCCATTCCACGGGAATCTAATATTGACATGCATAATATTATTGAACCGGTACACATGGTGTAAGGGTGAATATCACAAAAAGGGACATTTTCAGACCTCCTACTTTTGGAAAAATTGACCTTGCAGGAGAGTGCCCAGGATTTTTTTATTTCCTCTTTAGGTTAAATAAATTTGTTTTATGTGGTCGACATAGATCAAAATCAGTTAAAATTTATATTTTTTTAAAAACATTGTACCACGTCAATGAGATACTTCCACGCTCCTGATGTTAACTTTCTCAGAAGATTTAAATAATCTAGGTTTTATGATTTTGTAAACTTGTTGCAGGGAGGGCAAAATGAAGGTGAAAGTACCATGAAATAAATTAATTTGGGTCTCAAACCTACCTATTTGAACCCATTTCAGCATCTAGAACGTTAAAAAAATTGACTCCTCATTGTCATGGAAGAATCCTCATATGACGTGGATTGATGAATCGTCCACGCCATTGAGGTCCATTGTTCCACGACATTGAGGATTCCCTCTTTGAAAGTTCACTGTCAACTGTAGAGGCTTTATTTAGTGAAAAGTGAAGCATGGGGTGATCAAGCACAATTACCTCTACACAAACAAACAACTTATAAAAAATAATTATGACAGGAAACTTAGTTTTCATTCGTCCACGTCAATGAGAACAATAAACGTACACACCTGACTAGGTCCGCTGCAAAGCCCATGACCCGCCCTAATGTGGAGTCAGTTGAAAAAAGGCGGTTTCGTTAAGGCCTCCAGTGTTGCCACTTCACGTTCCACTTTTTCCCATTCCGAAATTCCTCCATGGAGGCCGTGGAGAAATGTTCATGATTTTTCCACGACATTGAGGTTGTACTTCAGGTACCAGAGTTGTGTTGTAATTATTGATAAATTTACTACAGGAAAAATTGAGTTTTGTTGTTTCTCAACCAGGTCAACTTCCAGGTATTGGAAAATCGGAATTATTAGGAGGTGTGTGAGTTAACAGAGGATGAACCAGCATCAACACCTCAAAATATGCATTTGGATACAACCACGTCATTGAGAAACTTCATCTAAAAACGCAGTTAAAATGTTCTTCTGGGGTCTAACACCATCCCTAAACGTTTTTCCTCACACAGGGACAATTAATTCTTAGTATGACAAGTGTCCCCAGGACAAAATCTCATTACTTCCTGAGTGAAGCAACAGTGACTTGAAAATGTCCGTTTTTGTGATATTCACCCGTAAAGTATTTAAATTGTGTATACAACTGTATCGGGATTAGGGTCATACGAGAATTTCCACTATTTCGCCGAGCTTTCGAAAATTATATCTTCTTTTTCAGGGCTCAGAGAGAAGTTATCGTGTGGATGTAACAACGACGTCAATCAGAGGTAATTTTGATCCTCTACTGGGAGTGGTACTATTGCAAGAGAGAAGAAATTTTATCATCGTAAAAATAAAACAAGTTTGGCAGCAAGACGTGTGACATTACATTTTTTTAAATATATTTTTTTAATTGTAGGTAGGAAGGATAAAATTATACTTTAATGAAGTAAAATTATACTCGTTTTTTTAATTTTTACTCGGAGAATAATTTCCAAGGAAGTAATTGGTACGACTTATTAGTTTGAAATGAGCTGGTTTTGAGGCAAAAACGAGATTTTTTTCCCTTTTGGTTTATTATTCTTGGAATCGACGACTCCGATCGGGCTCAAAATTTGACATTATCCGTTTCAAGAGGTCTACATTCTAAATCCGAAATGTCCGTCCGCCGTACGCCGTCCGCCGTTTTGGGCAGTAGGAAATTTTTAAAAAATCTGAAATTTTGACAAAATACTTGGTTTACCATCTAGTTGTGCCCGCAAGGTTTTCAGTCCGATCGCCAAAATCCGTGGGGCGCTATGGGGCTATAATGGGGCTACGGGAGGGGTTTTTTGAAGGCTTTTAGCTATGGGATCGAGTTAGGTGTCGTTTTCGAAGTATTTTTGGACGTAGAATCCATTTTTTGGGGTCCCGGAACGATCCGATTTCACTGGGGCGATCTTTAGGGCATTCGTGGGGCTAAAAATGGGATTTTTGAAGTATCCCAGGATGTTAAATATTTTTCGAGTAAAAAATACAGAATTTTTGAAAAAACACATTTTTGAACAAAAAATCCAAAAAAAATTTTTTTTTTTAGATAAAAATCCAAAAATTTTTTTTTTTTAAATTTTTTCATTGACAGAATTAAATTTCTGCACAAGTAACGTATATCAAAGAATAATAAACCCTTGTGTAAAATTTGCAGCGTTTTTTTTTTTTTTTTTTTTCGTTGCCTATCGCCCTTAAAAAAACAGAAGACTGACTTACACCTACTACAAGAAGAGGCCATACCTCGCTAACCAAAGGAACTGCCCTGAAGTAATAACAACTACGTTGTTCCGGTGCAGTTTCCTGACAGAAATCGAAGTGGTTTTTAGTGGGTATACTGATGTAAGCAGGAGCCCTACACGAAGGGCGGGGGAAACAATACTTCCCCGCCGCACAGTGGGGCCGATAGCCCCAAAAGGTGGCGGAAACCTCAAAAATTAAAATGCCTCTGATTGAGTAGTTTTTTCTGGATATGTTAGCTAACATGTTTTTGCACGTTGGACCATCATTGTTTTGACGGTTTGAGCAGTGTGCAGGAATGGAGAGGGGAGGCAAGTCAGCTCTTCGTGTGTTTCTTGCCAGATTCGACGTGATAATGTTAGTGTAGTTTATTCGTTCTGTCGAGCTCTATTCAATATTTGAGACGTAAATCATGACGGAACGTGCATCAGAAAAGTGCTACGAGTACGAGAAAAATATTAAATATCGATATTTGCCTATTCCCCCCTTCCCAGCCTTAAATGCAGGAAAAAAAGGGATAAACTGTTATAACTTTGGAAAAAGAGTAAAAAATAGTACATGGAGCCACGTGGACCCCCAACGAGTATTCAGAGGGCCTTCTAGAGTAGTTACCAAAAATAAAATCGTGCATCTAAGTGCTTTCTGATTTAATACCTTTTTTTTTTTTTGTACTTTATTCCTCAGTAATTTAATTAAAAAACGATGCATTCCATGACCTTCAGGGAATTTTCTTCACGCAAAATATTTCAGGTCAAGACCAATGAAGATATTTTAAACCACTTATTGATCTCCTCCGACCCACTTATATCGTCGATGAGACAGATAATGAAGAAAAATTCCAGGAATTTGGAGTCCGAAGTTATTTCGCTCTTGGCTGCACCAAAGATTCCTGGATTGAGTAGGTACTCGTATGACAGATACAGAAGCAGTAGCAACATCTGATTCTGGCACCTCCTCTTGAAGCTTCAATGCTCAGAATCAGAAGAGCTTGAAGAGGTGCCAGAATCAGATGATTCTGTCGGAGGAAATTATTAAGTGGTTTAAAATATGCGTGGCTTATTGTTTTCAGTCACTATAAGTACAGTTCGCAGACGGAAAGAATGCAGTCGGAGAAAGGACGACTAGCCGTGCGAAAAAAGTTGGCTCATACCATTAGAGGGAAGGGGGAGGGTCAACACCGGACCTGTCTTAATCCATCGGAACCGTAAATTTGTGGAAAGAATAGTACCTAGACTAGCTTAAAAGGTACCCTAGGTAGGCTGGTCAGAAAATTATTCGACTGCATTCTTTCCGCCTGCGAACTGTAAGTAATTCAGTTCAGAAGTAATTTTCCAGTTTCTTTAGTTATTTAGTAGGAAAGTCGGAAAATGATTCTTGATTTTTTCCCCCAATATTTTGGTACCCTTCTTGATTTTTTTTTTCTTTCCTAGTCAAATTTGCCTTTCTATAAAGTTGTTAAAACATGTATCTAGTTTCCTATACTTTGATAAAATTATATTTTTTGAAAAAGGAAAATATGAATATTTTGTTTTTAATTAAAATATGAATTGTTGTTTTTGAAGTGTTTTGCGTAAAAAAAAAAAAAAAAAAAAAAAATCGCTACTGATAAGGCTTTTTCGACTGACATATCGATTAAAACTACTAATCTACATTGTTTTTATGTCGAGAGACAATTTTTCACCATCCAAGTCACGGGAAATAGTTTCCGCCACCTTTTGAGGCCATTGGCCCCACTCAGTAGTTTAATCTGTGGGGCCCACTTAGCGCCGTCAGGTCATAAAGGATTTTTCATCTCGTAAAAAAAAAAAAAAAAACTTGAGGTGAATATGTTTCACTGTCGTCGATTCCCTTTAGAGAGTGATTTGCTTCGATATATTGACGTTTTTATTGCTCAATAGACGGGTAGGTATCGTTGAAAACTCCAATGTTTCCTCCTCTCTTTTCGTTACCAACTATTTCAATTTAGAACCTCGAGTCTGAACTTGTCGTTCGATGGGAAAAATTAATTTCGAACCAACTCCCCGTTTTCAGAGTTGTCGCTCTGGGTTTCTCCTAAGGCGGGAACTTTTCGACAACTTTGTGAGTAGGTTGTCCGTCAGAATGCAGAGTTTTGGCTCCGAGGGAAGGCCGGGGGTAGACGGAGAGTTTTAATTTTAATTAAAAGCGGCCTTCCTTCATTTGCCGGCAAGGCAGACAGAAAGGGTTATCACTAGACAGCAGACAGCCGACTCCACATCGCCGGTAAATGTGATATTTCGTTGATGGCCTTATTAGCGATATTAAACACCAATAATTAGGCAATTAAGAAGGAAAAATGATTGAGAAAAGTAGTCGTCCGTCAAAATCACATTCGGGTTTTTTTTTGTTTTTTTTTTTTTACCGTAATTAAACGCTAAGGCCGTCGACTATTTCCGAAGTAAAGTGGCTATCAAGGGAGATAATCGATTCAACTAGAAGTTACCTCTGGGCAATTATGAGGCTGTAGGCAAACTAATAAAACACCGAACATTTTCCAGTCAGCCACAAGTGTAGGTAGAAGCAACTTGCTGCTTCCCACGTCAGTCGTTGAAGGATAATAATTATTATTGGTTGTGTAAACGACGCGATGTTGTCCACTGTTAACTCCCTTTTAATCACAACTTGTACGACTAAATTTAATCGATTAAATCAGGAGTCTGTGGGGAGGGGGGGGGGGGGGGGGGAATATCAGACGACGAACGATGTGGGAGATCCATTTTCGGTTTACTATTATTCGAGTTGGTATTCAACCTATGTTCTGAGGCAGCGAAATTTTACACAGTGGTTTAGTATTCCTTGGTAGATACCAAAAATATTTAAAAATTATGCGAAATTGCATAAGATCGTATTGGTTTGATATTTTTCAATTTCGCATTATTTTGTTCTACTCTATACATGTCGTGTACATGTAGTTTATTATAAAGACAGTTAGAAAGCGGCGGAAAAAATGTATTTCTGTGATCAAAATGTACAGTTTCTCATCTCTTTTATATTATTAAGGAATTAAAATTTAATACAGGATGACGGTATCCCATAAATTTTTTCAAGCTGAATCCAAATTCAAATAAGAATTTCAAAAAACCTTCACCCTCTATTTCTTGAAAAAAAAAAAAAAAAAAATCATTTTCAAAAAGCGAGAAGAAGTTGTCAAAGGCCAGGAGGGAGAGGACGGGGGTTGGCTGGCTTTAGCCAGCAGGGGGTGGCCCCGTAGTCTGATATTCTATCGACACACTAAACATAGTCCAGGCAACGATGACGAAAAAAGTGCTTGAGGTAGAAAAAATACGATAAGACGCTGCAAATTTTACACAAGGGTTTATTTTATTCTTTGATATAGGTTACTTGTGAAAAAATTATTTCTGTGTCAATGGAAAACATTGTGGAAAAAAATTTTTTGGTAGAAAAAACAAAATCAAAAAAATCTTTTTTTATTACTGGAATGACTTGAGGGAATTTTGAACTGCTTCCCTCATAGGTACAGTGTTTTATTTGGGGAAGGGAGGAGTTATTAAACTAAATTCACACTGAAATTAAATTCTAGTTATGAATTAAATTCTAATTATGAATTAAATAAATTTTATTTAAGTTATTTCAAGAAATCAGAAGGGGAAGGCCGAAAAATTTATTGGGCCTCAGGTGGGACTCGAACCCACAACCTCTGCATTACTAGTGCAACGCCCTACCAACTGAGCAACTGAAGACCAGTAGCCATGATAGAGCATTGAAGATCAAAGGCTCAACCGTCCCCTGCCCCCAACGCCTTTGATCTCCAATGCTCTATCATGGCTACTGGTCTTCAGTGGCTCAATTGGTAGGGCGTTGCACTAGTAATGCAGAGGTTGTGGGTTCGAGTCCCACCTGAGGCCCAATAAATTTTTCGGCCTTCCCCTTCTGATTTATTGAAATAACTTGAATAAATTCATAATTAGAATTTAATTTCAGGGTGAATTTAGTTTAATAATTCCTCCCTTCCCCAAAAAAAATCTTTTTTGAAAAAAATTTTTTTTTAATTTTTTGAAAATTTTTTTCAATAACAGAATTAAATTTTTGCACAAGTAACCTATATCAAAGAATAATAAACCCTTGTGTAAAATTTGCAGCGTTTTTTTAAAGATCTGAATTTTTGACAAAATACTTGGTTTACCATCTAGTTGTGCCCGGAAGGTTTCCAGCCCGATCGCCCAAACCCGTGGGCCGCTATGGGGCTAAAATGAGGCTATGGGAGGTTTTTTTTAAAGGCATGGGATCGAGTTAGGTGTCGTTTTCGAAGTATTTTTGGACGTAGAATCCATTTTTGAGGGTCTCGGAACGATCCAATTTATTATTATTTATTATATTTTTATTGTTTCTCTGACCCCCAATACAGAGATTTATCCACGTTAAAATACGAGTACGGTTTGTGTAATACGCCTTCAAGTTCCTTTACTCTCCGTCACCAGAGGACATTTTGGAAATCGATAATTTTGGTTGTTTTTTTCATGTTTTATACCTCGTTAACTCCGGAAAACGATTCGAAAAACGGAAATGAGAGAACGTTAAAGTTTTATTTAAAATTACTCGAGTCTTCTTTCAATCTCACTAATTTAATTCGCCAATTTCCTTATTTGGTACGCTAAAAATTACGAAGAGCGAACCCAACGGTCCCTCAGCACTGAACAAATAGGAGGGCCGTTATAATTATTAATAGTCGGCAATTTACTATCTTTTGGGGTGTTATTATTCCCGTTACCCCTCGGTTTTTTCCCATCTCGTGAAATAGCCCGTCTCGAAGCATCAAAATCTCGCCTGACCGGTTATGAAACGTCCGTCTGAATTGTAAAAAGTTTGAATCGCCCAAATTGTTTCGCCCTCTTGTTCACACCCGTGAGAAAACCGGCGGCGAGCCCCTGGCAAGGATTTAGAGAACTTTTCTGTTGTTGCTAATGACTTGAATACTTTTTCATCCAACAACTCTAAAATCTGAATTCGTCTAGTTCTTTTGATATGAATAATATTCACATTACGTTTTGTGGGGTCCGAGAGAAATGACATCGAAAGTGTGACAAGACAACTAACATAACATGAACATCGTTGGTTGTTAGGTATTGTTGGTATTGCGGTAGGAAAGGGGCCATAGACCCAAATCAGCAGCTTGAGTGAGCCAATTCAGGCGAGCAACGAGCCCTATCAGAAGAGTAGTTAGCAGCAGAATCAGAGGAGTAGTGAGGAGTAATAAATAGCATTTCATAATGTTTTTATTAAATAAAAACATTATTTTTTTATTAAATAAAAACATTATTTTTTTATTAAATAAAAACATTATTTTATTACAAATTTTGTAAAACGCCTCAACAGGTGTGACAAACGTCAATATCTGGGCCGTCAATCAACATACAGTCATAAAAAACGCTGCAAATTTTACATAAGGGTTCATTATTCTTTGATATAGGGTACTTGTGCAAAAATTTACTTAATTCTGTGTCAATAAAAAAAATGTGGGAAATTTTTTTTTTTTTTTTTTGGTTTTTTTTTTCAAAAATTCTTTATTCTCAACCTTTTCAACCTTTTTTCTTTTCTTTTTTTTTCTTAAATATTCAACCTCCTGGGATCCTTCAAAAATCCTCTTTTTAGCCCCATGAAAGCCAAATAGGTAGATCACCACAGTGAAATCGGATCGTTCCGAGACCCCAAAAATGGATTCTACGTCCAAAAATACTTCGAAAATTAAATTTTAAACCGTTATGGAAAATGAACAGTTGATTTTCCATAACTTAAGTTACTTTCCACCTCGTTTCGATCCCCCCAAGACCTCAACAATAGCCTATTACAGGGCAGCGACATCGCGGGAGTAAACGATAACGAGGTCTTCTCGTCGAGAAGTTCTCGTGCGGATTTTGATTCTTGACCTGCCCGGAGTAAACAGCAGTCGCTTGAGTGTGGGGCATTGCTGTTTACTCCCTCGGTTTTGAGCCTACGAACGATCAAACTCCCGTGCTGTACCTAGGCGATGAGTTGAAGACGAGTCTGTAAAAGGATTCGTGTCAACATGAAGCCATGAAATATTTTCGTTTCAATTTTCCTTGATGAGGAAATTCGTCAAAGCTCGCCCAATAATTACGGTGACCAGGCGTCCTACTTCGGAAGGACATGTACCTACTACTTTAAAGTACATTGGGTCCAAATTTGGACTCAATGTACCAAGCGTAGGTACTACTTTTTTCCTTTCTTGCTAGAAATTTAAAAAAAAATTTGAAAAACCAATATATATATATATATATATATAAAGTAAAAAGTTGTGAAAGTTCGGTGGGAAGGGGGAATTAGGTAAGTCTTACCTACGTGGTCAGAGGGAAATTTTTCGCTGGTCAACCTGACGGGTTGGTCATCCTGCGTTCCGTCTCGCTTCCTTTCCCTGTGTTGTTTACGTTTTCATTCATTATCAGTTTCTTTTCTCAAGCCGTTTATTCAGAGCTTGTCGGGTTTTCATAGTTCATTGTGAATTTAGTGAGTGAGACGATGTAAAAACTCTTCTGAAAATGGGACCCAATCCGAGAAGAAAGTGCTGCTTCAACAAGACATTACTACAAGAATTTCCGATGTATAAATTGAAGAAGGTGCGTGATCTGTTCGTCGTTATTTACCTCAAATGTAAAGCAGAGCTTGAGGTTTCTACCCGTGGTCGTTCTCTTTTAGAAAAACACATAAAAAACAAAAAACAAATCAATGCGCTATCAGCTGCACCTTCAAGCCAAGTTGTTCCGACAGATTTTCGCCCCGTTGCCATAATATGAAGAACCAGGTTTTCCTTTGATATTATCAAAGGAAAGCCTTGTTCTAGCAGCAAAAGAAGGTACGATAGTTTACACAATTAAGCACATGCACGTCTAAACGGGCGACAGGCGTCGCACAGTGGTCCAGAATTCAAATCTAGCTGGACAAAAATCAAAAACTGTTCGTTTTCGACCAGATTTTGTATCTAAGGGTTGTTTGGGGCGTAGATTCCAAATTTCGGGTCCATTTAGTCATAAAATGAAGTTCCCTTCAGTTTTAGAGTTTCCAGAAGAACATTTTCACAAAAAAAAAACAAAAAAAACAAATAGGCAATAATATCGCTGATTCCACTTACATCATAATAGATAATAGATATTTAGGAGTATTTCAAGTTCTCGAGCCAGCTAAGAAGCCTTTTTTAAATAGCTGTATAATGTACGCATACTGCGCACATAACATTTATGTACTTTTGAACGTAAACAAAATGGGGGAGGAGGTGCTTAATAAAACAAATCAGCAACGAAGATCATAACATAATAATTTTATATACTCGATTGATATAGATAACTGGAATTACATACCTACTTGATAGAAAATTAATGAATGAAATTAGCTGTACTCTGAAATAACCTCTTGAGGCAAAAAATGAAAGGAATTCAACATTGAACAAATAAAGAAAGAACTCTGCTGGAATAATATTTATTCCAGCAGTTGTGTTTTGCTTTGTTCCTATTTAATAGGAACAAAACAAAACAATAAAATTGAAATTATTCTTCTTCAAGATGATCATCTTCCTCAGCCACGAAATCGAGGGGTTCCAACAAATCTATTACATTTTTATTGTAACATGATTTTCTTCCTACTGGCATAGTTCTTAGCCTCATACTCAGCGCCGGATTAACCTCTCGTGGGCCCCGGGGCTGAGACTTACAAGGGGCCCCCTTTATATAATATATAAAGAGTACATATACATAATATGCATGTATATATTATATGTGAAAGTGGATCCTCTGGCCAGGAGTATCACGTAAAAACCACTAGAAAATAGCGTCTGTCGCTTCACAAACAAAAACTGGTTCAAAACAGTAAAAAAAACACTCCGAATGCAGGGCAATCTATTTTTACAATAATTGTAAAAATAAATTTTCGCAATTATTAAGAAAAAAGTTTCTTTTTACAATACATAAAAATGCTGCAAATTTAAAACTAGGGTTTATTATTCTTTTATATAGGTTACATGTGCAGAAATTTATTTCTGTGTCATTGAGAAAAATTAAAAAAAAATTTTTTGGGGGGATTTTCATTTTTCAAAAAACTTGTTTTTTTCGAAAATATTTTGTTTTACTTGAAAAATATTTGACCTCCTGGGAACCTTCAAAAATCCCGTTTGTAGCCCCATGAAAGCCCTAGAGATCGCAACAGTGAAATTGGATCGTTCTGGGCCCCCCAAAAATGTATTCTACGTCCAAAAATACTTCGAAAACGACACCTGACTCGATCCCATAGCCAAAAGGCTTCAAAAAACTCCTCCCACAGCCCCATAGTGCCCCACGGGTTTGGGTGATCGGGCTGAAAACCTTGCGGGCACAACTAGATAGTAAGCCGAGTATTTTGTCAAAATTTCAGATTAAAAAAAGTCCTACTGCACAAAACGGCCCAGACGGCAGATGGCGGACGTCATTGTATGCGGGTTCAATTTCAGTGTGTGTCATTGTATGTGTGTTCAGATTTTATTTTTATCTAGGCTGGTCGTGTTAGTATTAGGGAGGGGAGGAAATTTTGTAGAAGTACTCGCCCTCCACCAGACAAGTAAACGTGGAGAGAGCAACCACCCATGATCCGAAAACTGCAAGTTACGAGAAGAGGTAGAAGAATAGGTAGGGTCTGCTGCATTCCGCAGCCACCAATGACCCAAACACCACAAGTTACAAGAAGAGGTGGAATAGTAGGTAGGTCCGCTGCGATGACTCCTGTCCCAAAGAATTTCGAGCCAACGACCTCCTTTCAAACCCTGCGCCTCAACATTGGTCCAACCCAGGCACACCAGAATGGTGTGGATAACGCAGGAGGGGACAGGATGGCCCGCTGTACTCCCCCTATAGGGGAGATCTAAAGAACAAGGTAGAAGAAAGAAGACTTAAGCAACGATAAGTGCACTTCCTCTGGGGGGAAGAAAGAGAGGAGAAGGTATGAGAAAGGTTGTGATGGGCCAGAAATGGCCTTAGACACAACCTAAGAAGCTCTGTACAGCGGATGGCGGACAGACATTTTGGTTTTGGAATGTAGACCTCTTGAAACAGATAATGTCAAATTTTGAGGCCAATCGATTCGGAGTCATCGACCTCCGTCGCGAAAACATAGACCTATGTTTTACTCCAAGAATAATAAACCAAAAATGTAACAAATTATTTTTGTTTTCATGAACCAAATGCGGTACAGAGTCCAACCCGCTTAGCAAACTCTGAACCACCGCAACAGTGTGGAAAATCCGTGAGGCCTATAACTCGCGTTGGGAGTGTAGACATACACGCGACTCCATGAGGTGTTCCGGTTTTCGAGTAGTAGTAAGTGGAAGTTAGGTAACTTGAAACTTTCCGTTCACCTCCCTCTTTTTCAGGAAAACAATTTTTTGGAGATCAGCATAGGAATAAGGAAAACGGTTTGTTAATTTTCAAAAAAAAAAAAAAAAAAAAAAATCAACGGTGGCGAAGTGGCCCCCTTGGGGTGTGCGCCCCGGGGCTATAGCCCCCCTAGCCCCCCCGTTAATCCGGGCCTGCTCATACTAGATACTACAGGATCCGAAGATATTAAGAGCGCATTAAGAAGATCTACGTTAGCCGATTTTCGAGAAATCTTCCTGGTATTATGCTCACGGTAGAATCGAAAATCTTTATGTCTGGACTCTTGTGCATCCTCCGATAACATTCCTACCGGAATAGTAAAGTATTTTATAATTTCGTACCCATGCATTAAAATCGTGTGCATGGTCACAGGCATCGGGTACCAGTTGTACAACTGTACATATAGTTTGGCAGTTTCAAAACAATATGAGTGGAATTTTTCGGCATCAATAGCAAAACCTGAATTAAGCGCTTTCAATATTACTCCAAATCGATTTAACAGTCCTTCATCTATTCCAGTAATCGTACTGGACAAATGAGAGTTTTGGAAGAAACGGCGAGCACTATTTCCATCATTAGTTGTGCCAAAGCCAGGCTTAACAAAATCATTCTTCTCCTCTTTCTTCTTCCAAATCTTCTTTTCTTTTTCTTTTTTTCTTTCTTCATTTTCAAATTTCAAATTTCTTCTTCAAATTTTTTCTTCTTCTCGTTCGTTTCTTTTTCTCTTCAAATTTTTTCATTTTCTCGAGAGTGTCCATCCTCCATTCTCCAGTTCTCTTCTAGCCCATCAGAATGACGATTTAAAAAATTGTTCTCAACCCTATTCGCCCCTAATCATCTATTCTTCAATAATTTATGGGAACTAATTAAAGTTGTCCTTAGAGTGCTGTTTTCTTCATAAGAAAATTCATTGCCAGGCTCCTCGCGGTCACGTATGTGGTCCATCCAAGGTTCCACAGCAATATTTCTTGATGGAAAATTCCCGAGCGCCTTCAAGACGAAAAAAAAAAGTTTTTCGCGTAAATGCGATTTCTGGACCATCTGCAAAAAAAAAGCCCATATTTCCATTACGTGCAAATTCGTGCAAACTTTTCTTGTTTTATGGGAGTCTTGGGGTTCATACCAACACGCCCTTGGTCTCAAAAGAAACGGCCAAGAGGTGCCACTAAAGATATAGACGTTAAAAGGCATAAAAAAGTGTTAAAATCTCGATAGCTTATGAGCACGTTCAGGAAGCACTTTCTGAGATTTTGAAAATGGCATCATACGGGCATCATATATTTACCTATACGGGCAAAACTCCTCAACCCTGGGGACACGACTTTAAGCATGGCCACCTAGAGTCTATAATAATATTATAACATACCTATTATGCTTTTTATGCTTTTTCAAGTCTTTTTCCACGGCAAACTCCAGCGTTGGGGTAGTGTAGTAACTGGTATTTTTCCCAAAATCGCTGAATTGTTTTATGATGTGGTATTTCAGTGATAAATTTCATATTTTAGGGTCGGGGGACAGGTAACACTCGTGAGTTTTGGGTCACTTATGGACCCCTACCCGGGTAGGCCTGCCTTCAACCTTTCATTTGGGGCAGTTTAACACGTGATCCTACTAGAATGGATCGAGATCCATCATATGCCGTCTTGGCAACCTTCTTCTTCAACGAGAATTGGTCAAAATCCCCCGGGGTCAGCAATTGTAACATTCTAACGAGAATGACCCGTGTGTATATATATATATATACATTTTCTAGTTTGGAAAATGCATTACTTTTTAGGAAGAAAAATCTGGTCACCGTACCAATAATGCACTTGCGTTGCGTGTAATTTCTTGACAGATTAGGTATTGCAAATTGGCCTTATTGCAGGGGATTTATAAATCGCCGACGCAGAACCCGCGGGGTCCACAAGGGCGCGCCTCAGTTCCTACATCGCCACAAAAGGAGCTCCCGGTATAAATTATATCTTGTAAACGCGTTATCGCGTGATTTAATTAAGAGAAAATATTTAATTGCACTGTCCACGCCGGAACCGTTGGGGGGAGAGATGTGGAGGCCTTGTTTCTAATTTATCTATCCGACGGGCTGAAGGTGGAGGCTGCAATGAAAATAAAACTCCGTCCGATGGTTAATTTATGAGCAAAAACAGACCCGGAGAAAAAAAATTGAATTGATAGCGGTGAGGGTTTTTTTAAAAGTTAGTAAAAATATATTTTAGCGGAGGGAACACATTAGGGTTTTGTTGTCTCATGTTGTCTTTTGGCGTCTCATGCTGTAGAACGTTCGGTAAAAACGAGATGGTACCCATCGTTCCCCTACTTCCGACTACCCTAAGGTCAGTGGAAATTTGGATTAGGGCTGAAGTGGACTGCAAGAGACGAGAAGAGTGCGTTAGAGAGCCAGAGGAGGATAGATTTACTATTTTAAAATCAATATCGGCAAACCGATTGGTTTTGATTTGATGTATTAATCAATTTCTGGGCTTCCTAGACTCTGTAGGCCTTACAGTGGTTGCAGTCCGCCATGTCTTGAAAACATTCCACGCCCCTTTAGGCCAGTCAAAATCGATACTAAAAATCGCTAAATTCGCAAAACGAGATGTATCTGTGATTTTTGTAGTATGTTGTTCGGACTCATTAGGGTAGTGTATACCCAATTTTGCAACTCCCCAATAGCTGTGCTTCACGCGTAGCACACGAAAAACCGCGATTTTTTCGGCCTTATTTCAGTTTTTGCTCTATATCTAATAAACTATGCATTGTCCGACGAAAACTACTAGGTATAAGAGTTTTTAAATAGCATTAAATATGTGACAATTTAAGCCCAACCGGAGCTGTGTAGGTTGATTAGTTTCAGAGTTGTGGCACTTTGAAAATAGGACATTTTTTCCAAAATGTGAACATTTTAGTTGAAGACCTGAAGACAGCGGAAGCACGTTTTTCAGAACGTTTTCGGCTGTAGCTCAAGAACTATTGGTCCGATTCCAAATTTCTTTTTCTCTCGTGAAAGCTAAATAAATTCCCCATCGCAGCTATTCTATGTGAAATTTTGATTTGAGCGTTGATAAGGGAGGGGCAGGCACAGCAAAGAAGTGGCAAATTTCGAACAAACCGTGTTTCTTCGCACATTTTTCCCTAAAACCCGCCAACGGTTGTTGGGTGAATCTCCGAAAAGTGACATTTTCGGGGTCATTTATTTGAACATTGAAAAGCGAGAAATTCCGAACTATTACCATACTTCCTGTATGGTAATAAACTTGCATTACCTTGGTGATTATTGTGTATCAATGGCTACGCAGCAACTTTCATCGTTCAGCTGTTTGACAGCCAGATGAATGATTACGACCAGATGAATGAAAAATGAGAGTGTAGACGGAATTTAAAAGAGAAATTCAGCGAATTGAAACCATGGTATATAATTTTTTAACGAAAAGTGTCAAAATCTGGAGTAAAGGCAAACTCCAGTGCTGTCAATTGCTGGCTTTCTTTTGCTGTGATATTCATTCATCTAGTCTCAATTCATTCATCTGGTCATCAATAATGTTTGTTGGCCAGATGAATGAAGACCAGAGGAAAGAAATTTTTTACAATAAATCACTTGTACTAGTAGGTAAAGGTAAAACAGAAAAAACAAAGAGCTCATCATAATCTATGCAGGTGTTTCTAAAAAACGCTGCAAATTTTACACAAGGGTTTATTATTCTTTGATATAGGTTACTTGTGCAGAAATTGAATTCTGTCAATGAAAAAATTAAAAAAAAATTTTTTTTTTGGATTTTCATTTCAAAAAAAATTTTTTTTTGGAGTTTTTTGTTCAAAAATGTGTTTTTTCAAAAATTCTGCATTTTTTACTCAAAAAATATTTAACATCCTGGGATCCTTCAAAACTCCCATTTTTAGCCCCATGAAAGCCCTAAAGATCGCCCCAGTGAAATCGGATCATTCCGGGACCCCAAAAAATGGATTATACGTCCAAAAATACGTCCAAAAATACGTCCAAAATGTACTTCGAAAACGACACCTAACTCGATCCCTTAGCAAAAGCCTTCAAAAAACCCCTCCCGTAGCCCCATTATAGCCCCAGAGCGCCCCACGGGTTTGGGCGATCGGACTGAAAACCTTGCGGGCACAACTAGATGGTAAACCAGGTATTTTGCCAAAATTTCAGATTTTTAAAAAAAATTCCTACTGCCCAAAACGGCCCGGACGGCGGACGGCGGACGGACATTTCGGATTTTGAATGTAGACCTCTTGAAACGGATAATGTCAAATTTTGAGGCCGATCGGAGTCGTCGACCCGCGTCGCGAAAACATAGGTGTATTATTCCAAGAATAATAAACCAAAAATGGACTTGGAGCGTTTTGATTGATCTACTGGAACACACACAACCATGACCAGAAGAATGAATGCCAAAAAAGTCACGCTCCTGATCTTTCCCAGAGAAGATGTTTGGAGGCCTACAAGATGGATAATAGAGAGACCTCATGGTGAGGGATTGAAGCCATGGGCTTCAGTGGTGCCACTTGTAGCAGAAGAATGTTCCCACAAGTTGTTGTTCCTTCACCAAGTAAGAACTTCAGGAGCCAGATGAATGAATTGAAAGCTCGGGACAGGACGATTATCAACAGTAGTTGCTAACCTTCATTAACTAAATATTCAAAAGACATAAGCTCGTAATCTACAGGCTCATAGGCACTAGTAAAAATATTGGCGGATTTTTTCCTTCTCACGTTAAGGTGGGGTACATGCTGAAAGTCGACTACATGATGGGGACAGGCCAGATGAATGAAAAATTGACCATTCAACCCAGATTTTACCTGTGAAATATTGAACTGAAAAACACCAACTGACACGGAAGAATGGAGCCCGTACCTATAGACACATAGGAAAAAAATTGCTTTCTTATCATGCCCAGAAGTAGAGAAAATTGCACTTTTCGTAGATTCACCCTGTTGCGCTCTCTGGAATCGGACCAATAGTTCTTGAGCTACAGCCGAAAACGCTCTGAAAAACGTGCTTCCGCTGTCTTCAGGTCTTCAACTAAAATGTTCACATTTTGGAAAAATTTGCCTAATTTCAAAGTCCCATAACTCTGAAACTAATTGACCTACACAGCTCCGGTTGGGCTTAAATTGTCACATATTTAATGCTATTTAAAAACTCATAGTAGTTTTCGTCGGACAATGCATAGTTTATTAGATATAGAGCAAAAACTGAAATAAGGCCGAAACATTCGCGGTTTTTCGTGTGCTACGCGTGATGCACAGCTTTTGGGAAGTTGCAAAATTGGGTATACACTACCCTAATGAGTCCGAACAACTTACTAAAAAAAAATCAGAGATACATCTCGTTGTGCGAATTTACCGATTTTTAGCGTCGATTTTGACTGGCCTATCAGGTGTCGTTTTCGAAGTATTTTTGGACGTAGAATCCATTTTTGGGGGTCCTGGAACGATCCGATTTCACTGTTGCGATTTATAGGGCTTTCATGGGGCTACAAATGGGATTATCGAAAGATCCCAGGAAGTCAAATATTTTCCGAATAAAAACCTATTTTGAAAACAAAAATTTTTCAAAGAACCCTGGAAATTCTCCGCTTCACGGAAAAACATTGAATCATGGATATGTTTACTGTAAACTCGTCGTCACAAATTTTGGTTGTCGACTAGAAACAGTTTCTAGTAACCAATCATGTGATTTGGTGTCTCAAATTTTAGAATGACTCCCAGCCCAAAAACATAATAGGTATGTAAGATATTATCTTTGTTGAAAATTTGTTTCTAAAAGTTGATTCTAAAATGTTTCTAAAATTTGTTTCTAAAGTTTCTAAAATTTGAAACCGGCCCTAAGAAAATTTGTTTCTAAAAATTTTTTTTTGTCACAGAACTTATTTTCGCACAAGTAGCCTATATCAAAGAATAACAAACCCTTGTGTATAATTTGCAGCGTTTTTGATCCATTGGTCGGTGACTCTCCACAGATACATAGTTAATGTTTTCACTAGATCTCCTTATGTGGTCTCGTTCCCGTCTACCGGTGGAAATATAAACTCGGGAGGGTCGGGATCTTTTGATCCGGTTGATTTGAGCTGATGGGAAGTTGGGAGGCTTGTGTGGGCGGTGGATCCCGCTGACTCACTCGGGCTCCCTCTTTGTGAATCCTGGGAATGTTTGCTACCGATCAGGGTTTCACTTCCTCTACTCAGGTGTACCAACTGTACAATTCTGTTCAGATAGACGGGGGTTTGCGGTCAAGCGGGGAAGCGCGGGATGTTCGGCAGGATTCGCGAGAAGGCAGGATAGACATCCACGACATGGATTTTGGTGACAAACTTTAGCAATAGTTCACCGACCTACCAATAATGGGCTAGGGAACAAGGTCAGAGAAATGGGAAAATTCGACCGAACATAGTTGAACTAATAATGAACAATGAGAAATTTGGTGTCTGAGCAGAGAAAATCACTACCTAGTGAATATTTGGCGTTTTGAATTTTCCCGCGGTGACACTTTAACTAATCCGCCAGAGTGCACTCGCACAAAAATTAGAAAGTGTACAAAAAATCTTTTTTATTTTTGGTTATGTGAACATGAATATTGTCCGTCCCGTCACGCTAGCATCAGAACAAATCCGAACGACTATTTTCCTTGCGATTTCACCTTTTCTCATCTCCTGAATCTCTCTGAATTCGTGCTTTTAGTTCATTGGCTGACCACCAGAGAGCACTTCTTGGAAGCGCCACAGAGTAGTTCAGTTCCAAAAGGTACTAAATCCAAAAAGCTGATTTTGAGAAAATCACGATTTTTTCCTCCAAGAAACGAATCTATTCCTCGCCCAAAACTTTCTATTCCATTCGAAACTTTAGAATGTTGCGGTTATCTCAGAAAAAAACCGCAAGATTAAAATTAAACAGAAATTAATTAAGAAGGTTGAGAAAAATTGGTTCTTTGGATATAGTATGTTTTGAACAGTAACGAGGGATACAGTACTTTTTGGTGAGTAACTTTTGGATATAGTATGTTGTGGTTCAAAACCTCTTCTCTTCAGTAGAGGCAATGTAATTTATGCAATAAAGGAGTTAAAACCGGTTAGGAACGCAATAGATAAAAGGAACTTGGGAAAAAGATTTTTTAATTTGAAATATAATATAATGTATACAACAAAAAATATATTCAACGTGGAAATAAAAATACTTATTGGTCAAACATTATTTCAGACTTTCAAGTTGAATAATAGGTACCTAAGACAGGTACTTGAACACTAATAAGTATAATATCACTTCGTTGCTTACTCGTACTCTACCCACGGTGGATATCTGACTGTGTCGCTGAATATAAGTTTACTTACGCTTACTTACCTAGTTTTCTCCAAGGAGGTAGACAATGCTTGATACTTTGTGTTGAAAGCGTCCAGTTCTTCGGAATCCAGTGATCTTATTTGACAAAAGGTGGTAACGTCATGAGTGCAATTGACTCGAGCTTCAAGGTTGGTGGTCATTTTTTTTTTTTTTTTTTCTGCCAGTTTTCCTTACTTACGGCCCTTTTCTTCGCTTTATTTGGTGGTTGAACCTTCGGGGACTCCCAGGCGTCGCCTAGAATTTCATCAATACACGACGGACCTCTGCCATTCGCTGGGTGTATACCAGCCATGTCTGTGAACAACATGGCATTTCAAGAAACTAATTTTATGAAAAAAAATGTCAACGCTACAATTTCTTTTTGACGAAATAAGTGAAAAATGAAGGTTACCTAGCAATGAAAATTGGAGAACGTCCATCCACTTTGTAAGTAAAAATTTTACTGTAAAATACTTGGACAGGTTAGATACTGGGAGGTTACAACTAACGCAACAACATTCTTATTTCAGGGTTTTTATCCCGGCTACAAACTAAGGAAAATAATTTAATTTAAGTTGAAAAACGTTGCATTGACAGCCTCACACAGTGGATAGAGTACCTTTTGGGTAGTAGCAAGGTCTGTATACGAATATATCACACGGATATAGTACTTTTTGTTTGAACACGGATATAGTACTTTTTGATCTGTAAGTTTGATGTCGCTTAGTACCTTTTGAAACAAAACCTCGATTTCTAGTCCCATTTAAGCTTGGATAGAGTACGTTTTGAATGGTAATGACCTCGGAATCGCGCAAAACCTGGCCCTAAAACCCATAATCACTCTCTAGCTAGTTTTTTTGTAAAAATGGCCTTTAGTACCTTTTGGAACTGAACTTCCCTCCAGATTCAAAGTTGAAATTTTCGAAAATGCCCTGGAAATTTGTATTACACCGTAGGAGCCCAAAACTCACTGCTATGCCTTCAAATTATGAAGTTCTTTCAGAAAAAAGTATTAGTCGACATTCGGTTCCGAGGCCCATTGGTGGGTCGGTGAACAATTGTTGTAGTTATGAAGTAGTTTTTTCGAGTTTTGACTGAATGTTAGTCTTGTAAGTTGCTGGCTGTAACCCCATCTCAATGAACCATCCGGTGATCCACCAAAATGAACTCCATGAAACAACGATAAGATAGGAATGATCGACGGGGCAGTGCGAGGGAATGGGCCGTGAAATGCTTGTGATGGGTTGGGAGGGGGATTAACGTGATTATTTCACTCGTATTGACAAGCGTGGTGATCAGAGCAGCGTAGAGCTCAACCACCGCCCACGATCGAACTAATGTCCAGTTCTAAACCTAGTTCTCAAGACCACTTTGTCTTTCTGTAATCCGTTGAGTTCTAAGTCAACTTTGCCGCCCAAGACGTCTGAAGCATTTGCATTTAAGGCATTCAGGGATGAGGAAATACTGGACTCGATAATCGCGCGAGGCCTCGGAGTACGAAACGGGGGTTTGACGACGGAAGTTACTATTCTGCAGTGATTTTTGTATTCAGAAAAACGCCCATCCTCAGTCCAGTTGATTGTTCTTCGAGAATGTTATTAGCAACAATCGTCTCCTGGATGGCCAACTGCTGTTATTATAAATGAAAGAGTTAATGCAGAGGTGTCATCTTCTTTGCCAAACCCCAACCACCTCAAAGCAGCAAATTGTGACAAAATACTATTGACTTTCATAAGACTCGCAATATTCACAGTATCTGCTGTCTTCAAAACGTTCACAATCTCAACATCCGCTCACCAGAAGATCCAAGGGCCTCAACAGCACACTCATTGCTTCGCCAATGATTTCACCTCCACGCTGGGCTTCACCCACATGATATGAGAGTGTATCTCACATTACTATTTTTTGTTCATTAGTCTTGAAATAATACAACCATGTAATCGCGACGGAGGTCGAAAATTCTGACCGGCCCCAAACTTTGACATCATCCGTTTCACGACTAGTAGACTCCAAAAACGAAATGTCCGTCTGCCGCGACGGCGCGCCGTCGAGTTGTTTTGGGCGGTAGGATTTTTTTTTTTAAATCTGAAAATTTGAAAAATACTCGGTTTACCATCTAGTTGTGCTCGCAAGGGTTTCAGTTCGATCGCCCAAACACGTGGGGCTCTGTAGGGCTACGGGAGGGGGTTTGAAGGTTTTCGGCTATGGGTTCGAGCTACGTGTCGTTTTTCGAAGTATTTTCGAACGTAGAATCCAATTTCGGGGGTTCCAGATCGATCCGAATTCACCGTGGGGATCTATGGAGTTTTCATGAATTCATGCATGGAGCTACGAATGGGATTATAGAAAGAACCCAGGAGGTCAAATAAGGTGTCGTTTTCCGAGTAATTTTGGAGGCATAATCCATTTTTCGAGGTCCCACGTCTGACAGAACGTTGTACAGAAAATTTTTTTAATTTTTTCAGAAATAGGTATCTTACAATTTTGTTGAATTCAACAATTTTTCTTTTTGACACAGAATTACTTTTTGCACAAATAACCTATACATATAGGGGCTGCACATCAAAGAATGATAAACCCTTGGGGAAAATTTTCAGCGTTTTCGTTTATTATTCTTGTTATAATACGCGAAGGGGGTCGAAAATTCTGATCGGCCTCAAAATTTGACACACGTTTCAAGATGTCCGAATTCCAAGAACGAAATACACCGTCCGTTTTTTTGCAGCAGGATTTTTTTAAATCTGAAATTGTGACAAAATACTCGGTTTACCATCTAGTTGTGCCCGCAAGTTTTTCAGCCTGATCGTCGAAACTCTGTGGGCCTAAAGTGGGGCTTTACTGATTTTTTTTTTTTTTTTTCGAAATGATTATTCCTAGGTACTGTAAGTGCCTACCGATGGCTAAAGTGGCTATTCGTAGGTACACAGTCCCGGTCGTTCTTGGGTTTGTAATCCTGGCCTGGTTGGTTTGTAATAAAAGCGTAATACCTACGAATAACGCCATCCTTTTTTTTTTTCCAAAAATATTTTCTTAATGACACAATGTACCTATGTCATTCATTATTAACTTCTGCTCAGTTAACCTAAGCAATGAATAAAATCATGGTATGTAAAGTTGTAAATTTTTCCCCTTCAGGGAAAAACATCAGATCATGGATATGCCTTTAGTGGCTTCTTTTCGTATGAAATCGTATTGTCAACACGCCAATTATGATTTTGTACACTAGCAATGATTTTGTTTAACCTAGATACTGGAGTGAATATTTCGTCCCGGGTGAAAATTTCGTCACGCAAAAGTTTCCATGACCCCCCAGCCAAAAGACATAATATGGATATTATCCATGTCAATAAATCCTTTTGTAAAATTGTGTGACTTTTTTTTTTTTTTTTTCCAGAGATAAGGCGATTTTTGCTCTTCAATAACTTTCACCGTTGTTACCGTAATTAGGGTTATTAATAAGCTAATGGACCAGGAATTTGATTAAAACGGCTGATTGGACCTTATGAATCGTGTGATCGAGAGAGCATAAAAATTGTATAATATACAATATTACAACAGCAACACAAAACATGTTGTATATACGTAATTATGGTCCCGGCTTAGTAGCGGGATACGACATTCACGTTTTGGATGATTCTTCTTTTCAGAATAATCAACTATTAAATATTGTCAACTGTCGCTTAAGAACGATCATGGCCAATCTCAAATTTTCGCATTTTTCAGGAGCCACAAAAAACTGTATCACGGGTCAAATAATGGCATAATACTAATTTGGCGGTATTCAAGCCTTCTCAAAACTATCGTCTGACTGAAAACCTTTCAACTTGTTCCAAGAATCAGGTTCTTTAACCCATGTTAGCCCCTTTTTCCAACAACAAAATTAGTTAGGCCATGAAAATTAGGACGATAGAGATAGGCCATGATGGCGTAATTTTTTCATCAAGTTAGGCCATGATAAAAGCTGCTAAATAATGTCGATTTCAAGGACTTTTCAAATCAGGTATACTGTAGAAGAAAAATTCAGAGGAAATTCAAAAACCGATGCGATAATGGTAGAAGGGCTATAGCCTCTTGCGTCACTCCATAGGTAGGTATCTAAGCACTGGGTCGCCTTTTTCGAGAGTCATCTTTTCGGGATCGGACGAATCGTCGACGACGGAGGTGATTTTGATAGCCTATAACCACCCTCAGAACTCGCTGATCACAATGAGACCACCCTCATGAAAATCTGTTCAGCCGTTCGGGCGTGATGCTGTGATACACAAAAACACACACCCAAAAAAAAAGTCGAAGAGATGAGCGCACCTTCCCATTTTTTGGAAAGGTTGCGCTAAAAATTGACCAGAAAATTAGGAGCAATAGCTTTCAACAATGTTATTATCTGGAAGGACGACTTGAATGCCTACAAGAAAAAGGCCTATTTTAATTCATCAGGAACACACAATAAAAGGACATAAAAAGGAACATTCAAAAACCACAGGCGATCATTTCTTGCGAATGGTCTTTTCGGCCACTAAGTTTTGTTGATTCTAAAATGAAGAAGATTCGGATAAATGAGCTGAAATTCCCAGTATGCTTCTGATACGTGAGCCCACAGGGTAGGTATCTACCGACTCTATGAGGCACTCTTCACTTAAATCACTCGATTCGTCCAAATCGGAAATTCCAACACCAAAGTCGGACATTTCAGCAAGGAATAGTTCTATTGGATTTCTAAAAACTTTGGATGAGGCAAACTCGTAGGATGATGGCGGGACTCGTAATCACTTATGTAGTATAAGTATTACTGAAATAGGTAAGAAACTTAGCTTGTACCTATATAAGATAAGAAACAGCAGGTGATATAGTATGAAGTGAAATCAAAAATTCGAATTGTTTTGTTGTTGTTTCGTTAAGAAAAAGTTACTAAGTTACCTACCTAAGTCCGCTAAGAAAAATTTACCTACTTCCTCATTTTGTGGACTAGAGTAGCGTGATTAGTAACGTAATGAAACTAGGTACGAACCTATTAATACATTTATTCGATTTTTTTATATTTTTTTTCGTCGGCTAAGAGAGCAATAGGACCAAAGCATGAATCACGAGTAAAATACCTAGTTTACTCGTAAATAGGATAGTTTAATATCCAAGAAAAACGTTGTACTAAACAGTAAACAACTTAGTTACCTATTACCTACCTATTAGTTATCTATTTTTTGATCACGATCACGCTTATAATAAATTTTGTCATGACCCCCAGCCAAAAGACATGACACTGTCAAAAATTGGCGAAAGGGTCACTGAGATTGGCCTTGATGTTCCCGAAATCAAACGATTTGAGGTTCAACCTCAGAGGTTGGCCATGATCGAATTATCACGTTTTACAAAAAATCAGCTGCTTTTATTAAAGAAACAACTGTTCTACCATACGGAGTTTGAAATAACTATTCCGAGGATACCAAAAACTCATTTTGCGATTTTTAAAGTGAAACTTTTATTTTGAGTTTGGCCGTTATCGTCCTTAGGCGATTATTCAATAAACACATGAATTTTAAGTCATGTGATTATTCCTAACTGAAGCCTTTGGGGGCGGCTAAAGGGAGTAATTTGTGGGCTAAAAGTGCCTGAATTCAAGAAAATGTTTCAAAGCTAAGCCGTTCTTTTAGATTGTTACCTATTATAGTGTTGTGCGAGGGTTTTATCTTGGTTATAAGCTCTTAACCGTAATAGAAAATACATTTTACAACTGTACACCTTCACGTTTTACTGCTCGTATGAACGATTGTTCATTCTTGCATCTTCCACAAAATGGAAGAGCCGTTGTTCATTACGAACCTGCTAGCGAAGTAACTACCTACGTACACATGCGCGTCACTTCTACAAACCACAAAAGAAGAAACCGGCGCCGCTGAGACGCCAGATAATAAAATTCCCTAACGGAAGCCGCTACATCGCGTTTAATGAATCCAAAACCATGAAATTCTCATTTGACCCGATTGAAGAACGAACGACCCCGAAGGGAAAGTTCAGTCTTGGTAAATATCAAGGAAAACTACCGGGTGATATCCATTAAGTGCGGACACCGGCGCCATACATGGGAAAAAGGTGGATGGCAAAACTAAATGGTCAAAAGTGAGTTCTCAGCGCGGCAACTGTTCTTTCAAGGACTTGCAAACCGTCCAAGACCGTTTCTTTCATTTGGTATAGGTATTATTCTTGAAACTGTATTGGGGACGGGGGATCAAAAACTTTGATCGGCCTCACAACTTGTACGTATGATGATCAAACAAGTTATGCGTCTCTTCTGCTCCAATTAAATATTGGGGTTGCGATGTTCAGTCAAGAACTGCAGGATCTTCCGAGCCAACGTTTCTGTTTAGTTATAAACCATCTTCAGGGCTACAACACGCAACCACAGCTTGGAAAATAAAACCTTGGAGTAAAAACAGACAATCAAAATTCGACAAGAAAAAACAAGAGACGCAAAAATTCGACTAGAAAATTTGTTAACATGATCATTACAGTACCTAACTGTCTTTTCTAAGGTAAGATAACTAACTGTTATCTTACCTTAGAAAAGTGAAAAATCTGAAATGTTGACAAAATACTCGGTTTACCATCTAGTTGTGCCCACAAGGTTTTAGCCCGATCGCCCAAACCCGTGGGCTCTGTGGGAGGGCCTGCAGGAGGGCTTGTTTAAAAGGTTTCGGCAATGGGATCGAGTCAGATGTCGTTTTCGAAGTATTTTCGGATGTAGAATCCATTGTTGGTGGTCCCGGAACGATCCGATTCCACCGAGGGGATCTGTACAGAGCCCTACGTAGGGCTTTTTCATGGGGCTACAAATGGGATTTTTTAAGGATCCCTGGAAGTAAAATATTTTTCCAAATATTTGGAATTTTTTTTTTCAACTTTTTTCAAAATTGTTTTTTCTAAAATTATTATTTTTACTTGGAAAACATTTGACCTTCTGGGATCCTTCAAAAATCCCATTTGTAGCCCCCCCCCCCCCCCCCCCCATGGGAGGGTCCCATTTGTGGACCCCCTCCTGTTTGTTTTAGCTTCTGAACATTCATTTGTACGCACGAAACGAATTTAAAACAAAATAAGAAACGTCCAATCTGACCGCGTGGAGAGCGGAAGCACGTTTTTCAGAGCGTTTTCGGCTGTAGCTCAGAAACTATTCGTCCGATTCCAAATTTATTTTTCTCTCGTGAAAGCTGATTAAATTCCCCGTCGCAGCTATTTGGTGAAATTTCGATTTGAGGGGCGGGCACGGCATAAAAGTGGCACATTGTGAATAAAACAGGATGCTTTGCACATTTCTGCCTATAACTTGGGAACGGTTTGTCCGATATTACTTATTTCTGTTTTTTTTTTTGTTTTTTTTTTTTATCAGAAAGCGAATTAAATTTTATATAAGTAACGGCCCATTGCATGTCTATTGAACAACAAAAGTGCCATTCTTATTCGTCGAAAAGTGTGGAAACAAGAAATTTGACCATCTACGACCACGTTTTTCAGAAAACGTTCTTCTTTTCCCCCTCCCTTGTCAAAGCTCAAATCGAAATTTCACAGAAAATAGCTGCGACGGGGAATTTAATCAGCTTTCACGAGAAAAAAATTAATTTGGAATCGGACCAATAGTTTCTGAGCTACAACCGAAAACGTTCTGAAAAACGTACTTCCGCTCTCCGCGCGGTCAGATTGGACGTTTCTTATTTTTGTTTTAAATTCGTTTCGTGCGTAGGTACAAATGAATGTTCAGAAGCTAAAACAAACAGGAGGGGGTCCTGCGGGAATTTGACTCGCTAGATTCTCAAAACCTAAAAATTGCACTTTTTGAGAAAAATCGCTAAATTTTGAAGTGCTGTATCTCGGGATCCATTGGACCTACAGAGCTGCGGTTGCGCCCAAACGATTGCTACTTTAATCTTCTTTAATAAAGGTACCTAAGAACGTTTTTTTTCACAAAGTTGATTGTTTTTTAGCTATACTCAAAAACCCAAGTAAAACCCGAAAATGTCTCAGTTTTTGCATTTTTCTCCATGTTTCGTCACGAAATTTTGTTGGCAAACCTCAGATTCGGATTCAGCACCCCAAAAAACATAGAGAATCATAGAAACCATTTCTAACCCAAAATATGTTTCTATTTTTCACCTAATGACTGGACTAATTATTAGTCTATTATAGATCCCCACATTGAAATCGGGTCGTTCCGGGACGCCCAGAAATGGATTCCACGCCCAATTATTTCGAAAACGACACCTAACTCGATCGCATAGCCAAACCCCTTCAAAAACCCTCCCGTAGCCCCATTTAAGCCCCATAGCGCCCCACGGGTTTGGGCGATCGGGCTGTAAACCTTGCGGGCACAACCAGAACTTAAACCGAGTATTTTGTAAAAATTACAGATTTTTCAAAAAAAATTCTACTGCCCAAAACGGCCATTTCGGTTTTGGAATCTACTCCTCTTGAAACGGATGATGTCAAATTTTAAGGCCGATCTGAGTCGTCGACCACAGTCGCGCGTACATAGGTGTATTATTCCACGCCTGTACAGCACCTTCCCCCATATTCATGGCATCTGCCTGGGTTGAATAATTCAATTATTGATCCTCGTTTCACGTTCCTGCCACAAGTGTAGAAAACAATTATAAAATATTCTTCGGAAAGTAGAGTGAAATTGCCCCTGCCGGAGTGTGTACTTTGTTGAAAAATGGGCTGTGGGACTCGGCCATTCCTGTTACTGACCTATTGTTTCCAGCTCTACAGTAAATCAAGACCTCGTTGTCGCCAATTATTTTTCCCTCTGGGTTAATACGAGCGCTCCCGGTGGCCTTCCTTCGGCGTTAAACAAGTGTACAAAACCTCGTTAAAACCGTTGAAAACTGGTGGAAGCGGAGGGGAATTGTCGGGGCCGAGTTTATTTTATGGGGTGCTGCATCGGGATATAATTTCGTCGTTATCTGCGCAGGTTGAATTACGATGGAGGCAGTATCGAAATCGAGGTCCGCAGTGGGCGTTGAGGGGATATTGTTTGTTCTACGGGCGTTTGCATACCGGAGTGTTGATATACTGGGTGCACCTGAACGCTAAAATCCGCCTGTAAACTTCAAGGTGGTAGTCGGACGTGAACACTTGGAGAGGTTATGACGAACTGGGGCGACCATGGGCTGAAATTAACAGTTAACTGACAGTTACTGTCACCAACAACATCTTGAGTGAAGTGATGGGAAAGGAGCCAAAATGAATTAAAAAATCTGAAATTTTGACAAAATACTTGGTTTACCTTCTAGTTGTGCCCGTAAGGTTTACAGCCCGATCGCCCAAACCCGTGGGGCGCTATGGGGCTATAATGGGGCTACAGGAGGGGTGTTTTGAAGGCGTTTGGCTTTGGGATCGAGTTTGGTGTCGTTTTCGAAGTATTTTTGATCGTAGAATCCATTTTTTGGGATCCCGCCACGATCCGATTTCACTGTTGCGATCTATAGGGCTTTCGTGGGGCTACAAATGAGATTTGTGATGGATCCCAGGAGGTCAAAAGATAACTTATTATCTTTCATGTAAAAAACAGAAAAATTTTGAAAAAAAAAAAATCGAAAATTTTTTTTTGAAATTTAAAAATTCAAAAAGAAAAATTTTCTTAGGGTATTTTTTAAAGACAGAATTAAATATTTCTGCACAAATACCTAACCGATATCAAAGAGTAATAGACCTTTAGTAAAATTTGCAGCGTTTTTTTATTGACACTGAATTAATTTTTGCACAATTAGCCGACATCAGAGAATAATAAACCCTTGTATAAAATTGGCAACGTTTTATACGACCACCGTTTACGTTGTCAAACGCTCCCTGGATATTCAGCTGAGGACATATATTGGTCCCGGGAACCGATTGTCTACTAATACTTTTTCTGATAGAACTTCATATTTTGAAGCCATAGCAGTGAGTTTTGGGCTCCGACGGTGTAATACAAAATTCCAGGGCTCTTTAGAAAATTTCATCTTTGAATGTGGAGGGAAGAGTGGCGCTTCCAAGGAGTGCTCTCTGGTGGTCAGCCAATGCACTAAAAGCACGAATTCAGAGAGAGTCACGAGATGAGAAAAGGTGAAATCGCCAGGAAAATAGTCGTTCGGATTTGTTCTGACGCTAGCGTGACGGGACAGACCATATTCATGTACACCAACATAACATACCTAACCAAAAATAAAAAAGATTTTTTGTGCGAGTGCACTCTGGCGGATTAGTTTATGTGTCACGCGGGAAAATTCAAAACGCCAAATATTCACTAGTGCTCAGACAATGTCATGTCATGTCTGTTAGGTGCACCTAATTTCTCAGCGCTAACTGTACTGAGTACTTTTTTCAGGGGCGGATAGGCGGTTTCGACCGGCCCGTGCGATTCAATTTGACCCCCCCCCCCCCCCCCTCCCCACCAGTTACCTATCGAAAAGACCATCAAAGGAGGGGTTCTTCATATTTTGGAAAAACAAGCAAATGAATAGGAACGAGAATACACACAAGTACATACAATGTAGTTATTAATAACTGAAAAAATAACAGCGCCTATAATTAGAAAAAATATAAGTGGCTCTTGGTATGTGAGTTAGTTTGGTAGCAAACTGAAGCTACTATTACTGCGATCGCAGTCGACTGAAGCTAGGATGCATTGAATTTTTGCACATTAAATGTGCATATTTGCACATTAAATGTGCATATTTGCACATTAAATGTGCAAGAAATTTTCTTCAGTTTCATTATCACAGCATATTGATGAGGAGCATTTGGCTGGAGCACTGAACCGAGAGGCTTTGGGTGTTTCTGGCCCTCCTCGCCATCACCCCTCCTCCCCTACTCATTTTTGTCCCGTGCTTTTTCATTTCGTTCGAATTCTAGGCCCAACCTCAGGTAAATTTACCTTTTAGGTAGGGCTGTTTAAATTTAATTACCTACTAAAAAAGTTTGTTTTTTAAATTGTCATGTTAAGTGTTTGGACGGATGAAGGACCCAAAAATGATTACTCGGAAAATGAGTCCTCATCCGACTTTCTGGCATCCTTCAAAAGTCTGATGGATCGCCAAGGCGAAATCGGACGGTTCTGGGACCCCCAAAAATACTTTGAAAACGACACCTAACTCCTTCCCATAGATGAAACCCTTAAAAAAAACCGTCTGTAGCCCTCTTTAGTTCCGCAGAGCATCGCTGGTTTGTTCGATTGCGCTGAAAACCGTGTGGGTACAACTAGAAGGAGAACCAAGTATTTTGTCAAAAGTTTCAGATTTTTGAGAAAAATTGCTACTGCCCAAAACGTCGTGGACATTTCAGTTTTGGAATCTGCTCATTTTAAAACGTAGATCATTATATTATGATGACAAATTTTGAGGACGATCAACATTTTGGACTTTGCAAACAACATAGTGTACCTACCTATTATTCCAAGAATATTTAACCAAAACGTGATAACATCCACAGACAAAACGCTTGCTGATGAGGGAGAAGTGACCAAGCTGTAGGCCACTCGGCTCAGTGCTCTGGCCAGACGATGAGTTGGTTGGGGAGAGAGAACTACTCCTCTGCTGAATTATTCAGCAGAGGAGTCGTTCTCTCTCCCTAACCAACTCATTGGATTAGACCTTTGCACCATCGGCAAACAACCACTCTGGCCAGACGCTCCTGCTCGCAAGCCACATGAGATCCTCCTGATTGTTGTCACTCAGAGTTAGCCTCAGCCTTGTTTTGATGATTTTCAATTTTGAAAAACTACTCTAACACTCCGCTTGGGTGGTAGAAAGCGTTTCCAAAAATATGTGGATCAAAAAGAGAATTGCATACAATGAGGCCAGGAGGATTTAAAACCTTGTATGCAAATTACGCATTGATTGCACTTGACATCCACCCTGTTAGGATCAAAGCCAACCAATCGCCTTCATTGCCTTTGAATTTTCCTTTTTGGTCTCGATTTCATATTTCGGGTAAGATCAAATTTTGTTTCCAGGCTCGACCGGCCCTTCGGGCGTCGCCCGATCGCCCGACCTGCCTATCCGCCCCTGACTTTGTTCATTATTAGTTCAACTATGTTCGGCCGAATTTTCCCATTTCTCTGACCTTGTTCCCTATCCCATTCTGGGGGGGGGGGGGGGGGGGGGGGCTCGTCAACGATCTGCGTAGTACGTCGATAGCATTCACGGTGGATCACCAAAGCCAAACTGCATGGAGCGGCAGACTGCTCAAGCTGTGGGGCCAGGACCTGCCTGACTTACGTTTTCTTCATCTTCGGGCCGAATCGGTCATACTTATATGCCTGGTGATACGAGTGATACGTACATCAGATAATCACCTCTCGCTCGGTGGGACGCGGGAGTTGGTTGATAATCTGACCCTTCGAGCCTCCGCTCAGATATGGTACCCAACCGAGTAGGTAATTTTATGCACCGAATTTGGGAATTTTATGCAGACGAAATGGGATGAATATGCAAAATATGCACCCCAAGCCAAAATACGTAAGAAAAAACTTTAAATAGGTTCTAAATTACTAAATTTTGTTGTAAAATGTATTTACAGGTACCATTAATTAGGTAGTATTAATACCTCCACGCCGCGTTATAACTGAAAAAGTTCAAGGAATGAAATGGAATTAACTGATTCCGCAGAAATGTATTAATTACCTACACGTTTTTTCTTGGCATCTTGTATTTCGATAGTATCAGGTACTAAATAGTAGGTCCTACCATTTACATGTTTAAAAATATTTGCATTAGATATATAAAAAAGTCATCCACCACAAAACATTGAATTACAATCGATTTTTCCACATTTTCGACTGTGAAGTTCCTTCGTTTCTCAGAGAGGAGTAGCTTCGGGGCGAAAAACGACCGCAGGTTACGATGGGCCAAAACTTGAAGGACGACAACTCATCTGGGGTATTATAATATTATGGTCTGACGACAAGTCAGAGGGCAATCCTCTCAAAATGTTTCCAACCTCCAGTACAAATGACCAACCAGGATTTCGCTCCAGGACTTGATATAGCTTGGAGTGATGGGGCATCACTCCGTTTCGGTCATCGCCCTTTTAGCGGGATGAATGGGATTCAGCTTGGGTGCCAAAAATCATACCTTAAGGTCCCGAATTCGGGATAATAAGTGACCCATATACCTATTCTAACCCCAACAGGTAATTAGAGGACGAGTCCATCTTACCTCGGAAAGGCCTTATTTTTGGAAAATGTAACTGGTATGAGGCAAAATTCCACTCAGGAGTTGAAGAACGTGTCAATTTAATATTGCTTAGTACTGTATATCTATATCTATAAAAATGACTGCCAAATCTTTGAGGACTCACTACTTAAAAACCAGTGGAGTGTTTGGCACCAAATTGTATGGATATGTTTGTGAAGCATCGTAGATGGTTTTAAAGAAGTTTTTACAAAATCGGTCACTTCCTTCGTCGCGAACGGAGCTTTCCTTCGCAACGAGAGACGGGTCAAATAGCGTCGTTACTAGGGATCGCTAGGAAAATTTTCGAAACTCCGAAACCCGGTAGGTACAACTTTTTTCTTCGGTTTAGAACGAAACTACGTCTGTTAGAACGAGCTTTTCACGCTGATTTCAACGAGTACAAAACGATTTCTGTGTGATAACCCGTTCGCAAGTTATTCGAAGATCGTCGATGGGAAATGGCAACATAAGGGTTGAGAGCACAAATGGATTAATCAATTTGGCGAAGAACTTTTGTACAATTCAGCCATCCATAGAAAAATCGATTGACAGCGTTTTTCCAAATGTTGTTCAAAACTACCTACCTAAACCATGATTGGTTGACAGATCGTGCAATATTAGCACCAAAGACATGTATAGTCAACGCAATTAATCATCAAATCCAAGAAAAATTGCCTGGTGCTGTGACCACTTACAAATCGGTTGACACTGCCGTGAATCAAGATGAGGCAGTTAATTTTCCGGTTGAATTTTTGAGTTCATTGGAGCCATCCGGTATGCCACCACATGTTTGAATTTGAAAGTTGGCTCAGTAATTATGCTACTACGAAATATGAATCCGCCGAAACTCTGTAATGTCACACGACTTATTGTCAAAAAACTAATGTCGAATTTGATTGAGGCCACGATATTGACTGGCAAAGAAAAAGTTGAAAATGTGTTGATACCAAGAATTCCAACGATTCCAACAGACATGGCTTTCGAATTCAAACGTTTACAGTCCTTGCATTTGCAATGAGCATCAACAAATCGCAAGTAGGTACAGACGCTCCAAGTCTGCGGCATCAATTTAGAAGAACCATGTTTTTCACACGGCCAAATTCTACATAACAGATTCCTTGATTCCAGATTCATAGTGAATTAAGATATGATACAGTAGGTAAAAATGTTTTTATTGAATAAATTGAATTGAATAGACTGATTTGACTTTTCATTCAAATTCTGCCAAAATTCTATTTTTATTAAGTGCAGCTAAGCGCACCGGGTCAGCTAGTAGTAAAGTAAAATATAAATGGTGAAAAACCACTTAAGTCAAACTAAAAAATTCAAAAAATGAATTAAAAATAGAGAAATTCTCCAATTTTGAATAAATATGCAGATATATGCACAACATGGCCATTATATGCAGAAATAGTCAAAATCGTCAACAATATGCAAAATATGCAATTTAAATTTAAATTTAACACACGCCAAACGCTTCAGAAACCCTCAAAACGCAAAAGTAGAGAAATATACTCAATTTAAAGACATAATATGCAAATTCCAGTCTCTAGTAATGACATTCCTGCTGATATGCTGGGTGTCGAACTGGTTCGTAAAGTTCCCAAATTTCTGAATTGGTCGAAGAAGAGGAAAATTTATACCTACTTACTGAGGCATGAGAGATTAATGTTTATTCTTTTTCCAATACCTACCTTATTAAATGAGGCACCAACTTATCTAACCGTTCCTACGCCCAGACATATTTTTAAAACGAGTCCAGTTCGTGTTTATTGAAAGAAGTGAGTGATGGTGAGAATGTGCAATGCCCCTTTGTTGCAACCGAACCCACGTGTTGCATCCATTATTTTATTGTAGTCTCTGCAGCTCTACTTTCTCTTGTACCAACGGCTTGATGAGGTAGTCACGAATTGTGCCTTCATCTGAACCTCCAACACAAGAAAAAAATCCCCCCAAATGACACTCCGGCCCTCGAGGGAAGTCACTCGGCCGGGAAATGCAGCGAAAATCGTGACGAGGGGAAAGTCAACGTGTCTAAGTTGGGATTCATTTTCTACCCTTTTGATTCCCGTGTAAATGACGAGTAGGTCAACTGTGGCACGCGATACCCGACAGTATCACGCGTGCCTTTTGTTTCAATACTAACGGGGACCGTCTGAGCGAACAAGAGTTTGTCTGGTGGTGGAAAATAGTTTAGCGGAGTTGATAATGACATTGATGTAAACAAGGTGGACGGCCGGGCGGCTACGAGTTCAACAACTTAGAGGACGTACCTGTTCAGCTCTAGTGAAGCTGTATTCTGTCTGCTCTCTTTCACTGCCTCCACCTACTCTATCTATAGCAGAAGGCGTTTTACAGAAAGGCGGATCTCGCTCAGCGTTTTTGTCAAATGGAATGGTTATGACAATAAAGGTTCATCTCATAGCTCTTCCATCCTCTTTACAAAAAGGCTAAACAAATATCCGGCTGATTGTCCTTCCAACGTTTTTATTACAAAAAGGCGGCGTATTGTAAAAATCTTAGGCTTTTTACCAAGAGGCTAATTTCAAAAAAAGGCTGCGACATATAGTGATGTACATATTATGTCGCAGTGTATATAATACTAGCGCGAGGGAGTGTGCGAGGAAGGCCAACCAAATGGCCATCGGTTGTGACGTGCGGGGAAGGGCGGAGTCCTGTTTGCCGCACATTCAGAACGCGGAGGGAAGAGGCATGCTTGAGGGTCGATGTCGCTATCGATGGCCATCGCGAGAAAAACAAGTGCAAAGAAATTATTGCGGGCGTTCAGAGCAAAGAGGTCGCGGTAGCGCTAGGAGGGTAGCTGGAGGGTCGATGATTTTGATTTTCAAACAAACTTGATCGAGGGAGGTCGATGTGAGGATGTCATCGCGGCTCCCTGGACTGTGATTGGTTTATTTCAAGGCCAAAATACCTACACCCTAATCGCGACGGAGGTCGACGATTCCGATCGGCCTCAAAATTTGACATTATCCGTTTCAAGAGGTCTAGAGGTCTAGATTCCAAAACCGAAATGTCCGTCCGCCGTCCGGGCCGTTTTGAGCAGTAGGATTTATTTTTTTAATCTGAAATTTTGACAAAATACTCGGATTACCATCTAGTTGTGCCCGCTATGTATTCATCCCGATCGCCTCAACCAGTGGGGCGCTATGGGGCTAAAATGGGGCTACGGGAGGGTTTTTTTAAAAATGATTTTGGCTATGAGATCGAGTTCGGTGTCGTTCTCGAAGTAGGTATTTTTGGACGTAGAATCCATTTTTGGGGTTCGATTCCACTGTGGCGATCTATAGATAGGGCTTTCATGGGGCTACAAATGGGATTTTTGAAGGATCCCAGGCGGCCAAATATGTTTCGAGTAAAAAAAGAAATTTTTGGAAAAAACGATTTTCAAAAAACTTTGCACAAGTAACCTATATCAAAGAATTGTGTAAAATTTGCCATATTTCGCGCGTTTTTCCGTTATAGGGTGGTTCCGGAATCTTCTCTTGTTTAAATTTCCGACAATAAACAATTTGGCTGCCATCGACATCTCATCACTAGAATCACTTTTCATGATGACTGTTCGATCGTGAATGAGGTTATTTCTATCCACGACAGCCTCTCTCCTGACCTCTTCATCGACTCTGTTCTGAACAGTCTAGCCAGGATGGAGGATGTCTTGTTATCGTCCCTCTGCCTCGACCCTCCATCCTGCCTCTTCCCTCCGCGTTCTGCACTTGCGATGGGAGCTCGCGATCTAGCAGGGATCTAGCGATCTATTGCGCAATTTCTCAGGGTGCAAATTAGGTACATGCCTTTCAAGTAGGCGCCTTCGTAACTCCACACAACCCACAATAAAATATAGGGACCTTTTCCGTTATCGTCCCACCGCCCGAAACCGCCCGATCCAATAACCCCCCACGCGATTTTGGTTGGTTTTGGGTGGCACCTAATGGGTGCGTTAAAGCCATCGGGAGGGGTGTGTGTAAGTTGAAATCGAGTGGCGGGGGGGGGGGGGGGGTGTTAATTCCGCACACAGCATCAGGCGGTTTCGGGCGGTGGGACGATTTCGGAAAAGATCCAAATATAGGAACACCAAGGGAGACCGGAGCAAGATGAACCAACGGCCATTTCGTATTTGAAAAAAGACGAAAATTTGTATTTCCCTTCATTGTGTTGATAGTGTCACGTCCCTGCTATCCCAGGCAGCGGGTCGAGCCGATGAACCAGACAAATTTCACTCGCTATTTTATTCATTGAAAATCAATCCTAACCGCTGACTACCGAACTGGGTGGCTCGCCCAGTTCTCCCCTCTTCTGGCCACGTCCTCTGCTTCCACGTTAAACTCTCGACCTGCCTGCTAACCTCCACTCTTCCTCTTCCCGTTCATGGATGTAAAAATAGCTTGGGGGGGGGGGGGGGGGTCAAGGTGGGTAGGTATGGGGCGCTGTGAAGAAAAAAATGTTTTTTGAATAATTTGAATTTGATGATGTTTTTTAAAAATTATTTTATTTTTTCGGGGGGGGGGGGGGAGGAGGAGTCAGCTGCATAGCCGTCAGGCACCCCTCGCCCCACAGCAACCTCAACATCCAGTCAATTGCTCCAAACCCTGACTTTTTGCTCCACTTTTGGAGCTTAGATGCGCCCCGTGGAGCAACTTTTTGGTGGTTTCATATTTTTCTCGTCATACTCGCCAAACGGATTTTTGGTATTTATACAATACCAGTTAAATATTTATTATTATTTTCCAGTTAAAAAAAATGGATACAACAACTCAATATAACAATTTAATGGCATGTATACATATGCATGTGTGGCTGCTTTATAAAAGATATGGGAGGTTATTATACCCATTTCCGCTGGAAACCCACCAAGGCAGAGACTGAGTGTGGGCAATCGTCCATTGGGTTAGATACAGGCTTAGACGAGATCAATCTGCCTAGAGGCTAATTTATACTGAAGATATGAGGTATTCGGTACAAAAATAAAGAAGAAAATATATACTATTATGGGGAATTGCCAACTCCTCCGGGATGTACCCCAACTCCTCCGGGAGAACTCCTCCGCCGTAATTACTAAATGTTGCTACTCACCATGTCATGGGGTCGTCATTTTTATTATACTTTATCATCATTTTATTACACATAGCACTCCGTCTAAAATCCAACGTCGTCAATGTTATTATATTGTATCTTCAGTGATGTCCGTAATGATGTGATACACTCCGTAGAAATTCCATCGTCGTCAATTTCCCGAAGGCGTAGTCTGAAAGTAGTCGAGAGATTACTTCTTGCTGTTTCTTGAAGCGGTTGTTTGGTTTTTTTGTGGTTGCGGATCCATTTATAAGGACAATCGTGTCAGCAAACATATTTTTCAACACGCCCAAAAAAATAAAAATATTGGGGTGTGGTGATGAAAATTGGGCATTAAATTTCGAGTGGAAAAGTATTTGGGGCTAAGTATTTTTTGGCATGGGGCATACATCACTTGCTGACCTGCTCAACGGACGGAGGAGATGGTCACTTCTCTTATCTCAGTTTGTACCATTCCAGAGGAGTTGACCTCTGAGATTATTTACTAATTGAAAACCCGGAGGAGCTGGGAGTGAGCCACTATTATTAATCATTATTGAGGATTGATGAGTATTGGTTCAATTTGAACCAGTGTTTCAAGGCTAATTTAAATTTTGGAACTGTCAGGTCAGTCAACTCAGGTGATGGTAGGGAATTGTATAGCTTAAGTCCAAAGTAAAATATAGAATTTTGCAAGCAAGTAAGTCGGAAAAAAGGTTGGTGCAATTTGCTAGAGTGACGAGTGTTTCTCAGGTTAGTCGTGGGCTTGAATCGCGTCGTGGGCTTGCATCGCGTCACCCTCCTCCTCCTCCTCTAATTGCTGCTTCCCTTCCTCCCCTGCTGGCTAAAGCCAGCCAACCCCCGACCTCTCCTACCTGGCCTTTGACAACTTCTCGCTTTTCGAAAATGAATTTTTTTTCTTAAAGAAATAGAGGATGAGGGTTTTCTGAAATTCTAATTTGAATTTGGATTAAGCTTGGAAAAATGTATGGGGTACCGGCATACTGTAAGTATTTGATTCCTGAATAATATAAAAGAGATGAGAAACTGTACATTTTGATCACAGAAATACCCTTTTTCGACCTTATTATTCTCAATTAAGTACACGAGGGGGGAGGGGGTTATTGGAACAGCGTTGCTAAACTGTCAAAGTTCGCAGAAATCGTCAACGGGTGACGGGATCCTGTCGGAAATCTCCCCCCCCCCCCCCTTACCATTTATTCTCCCTATTTTGAGCTCTGCAGTTTCCGCAACTGTCTCCCTTTTATCAAACTCCTCGGAGTGGGTTCCCACGGACAGGGCTTTTCTTTCTCCCGCGTGTCTCTCATTAACCCTCAGCACCATTAGAATTAAATCCCGTGAGGAACCGTCCGCTCCACCCCCGAAATAATAATAAGAAATAAGAAGAAATAATTGTAGCTGTCAAGAACATTTTTATAGTCACTGAGCACCCTCACATTATACCTATTTCCGACAGTAGGGCGATTGCTTGATTGCGATTGCCCCCCCCCCCCCCCCCCCGGTCATCGATTGCATAAATTCATGAAATAATAATTATTTGAATTATTCACCTTCTGGGTTCAACACGATAAACTCCTTTATACTTCTAACTTTATTTGACAAGTGCATATTATATGGCAGCGTTGACCTTCAAAATCTCAAGTTGCAAACGCACAGGTTGAAGCAATTATCGGTCCTTCGAAGGGATCCCCCTTCACGCTCGTTGTAGGCCCGACTGAAGGCGATCTCTTCCCACGTCTTTTGATCAACAATGAAAAAACCCGTAATTTAAAGCCCAAGTTGTTATCATCGTGGAAGGTCCGTAAGTGACGGGGTCGTTCCAGGGGTTTTCTGCAGGTCCTTTTTCGCGCTAATTGTAAATTACGACGGTACTCCGAGTATTTTCTATTCCGGTCGGATGAAACTTTGTGTTCTTTTACCGCTTGTATTGTGCGTCGAATGGCTCTTATTTACGAATGTGTCGATAAAGTCTTATACGTAACAGCTTCGCGCTCTGACTTTGTCCGCTGACAGCGATTCCTTCAAGGGTAAAATGAAAATTCAAAACATTTTATAACGGCGCAAAAAAGTAAACCTTTTGCCAGAACTGGTAGTGTAGTCCTGGAATCTTCGAAGGTGCTGAGTGGTAGGTACTCCGAAGTCAATAATATCGCCTGCCCGCAAGAAAAGTGACATCTCGAAAAATTTCAATAATTGAAATTATTTTCGTTTTGTTTCACAAATAGGATTGGTTTAGTTATTTTGGACGTAGAATTCATTTTTGGGGGTCCCAGAACGATCCGATTTCACTGTTGCGATCTCTAGGGCTTTCGTGGGGCTAAAAATGGGATTTTTGAAGGATCCCAGGAGGCCAAATATTTTTCAAGTTAAAAACAAAACATTTTTGAAAAAAAGACCGTTGGCTATGTGATCGAGTTAGGTGTCGTTTTCGAAGTATTTTGGGACGTAGAATCCGTTCTTTTGTGTCCCGGAACGATCCGATTTTGCTGTGGGGATCTGTAGGGTATTCATGGGGCTACAAATGGGATTTTGAAGAATCCCAGGAGGTCAAATATTTTCCGAGTAGGTATAAAACGTTTTGAAAAAATTTTTTTTTCCAAAATTTGTTTTATCGACGGAATTAATTTTTGCACAAGTAACCTACCTATATCAAAGAATAATAAACCCTTTTGTAAAATTTGCAGCGTTTTGCCTAGAACTCGTGAACAGTTAGCCGGATCTTAACTTTCTTTGTTTCTGAGGGAAGCCGATTAATTGTAATAAAAGAATTAAGGTCGGGCTAACCGTTTCCGAGTTATACACAAAAACGCTACAAATTTTACACAAGGGTTTATTATTCTTTGATATCGGTTACTTGGGCAGAAATTTAACTCTGTCAATGAAAAAATTATAATTATTAATAAAAATTATAATTATTAATAAAGAATTTTTTTTTTCAAACATTTTTTCTCACAATTTTTTTGTTTTTTACATGAAAAATATTTGACTTCCTGGGATCCCTCAAAAATCCCATTTGCAGCCCCATGAAAGCCCTATAAATCGCAACAGTGAAATCGGATCGTTCCGGGACCCCCAAAAATGGATTCTACGTCCAAAAAAACTTCGAAAACGACACCTGACTCGATCCCATAGCCAAAAGCCTTCAAAAAACCCCTCCAGTAGCCCCATAGCGCCCCGCGGGTTTGGGCGATCGGGCTGAAAACTTGCGGGCACAACTAGATGGTAAACCGAGTATTTTGTCAAAATTTCAGATTTTCAAAAAAAATCCCACTGTCCAAAACGGCCCGGACGGCGTACCTACGGCGTACAGCGTACGGCGGACGGACATTTCGGATTTGGAATGTAGACCTCTTGAAACGGATAATGTCAAATTTTGAGGCCGATCGGAGTCGTCGACCTCCGTCGCGAAAACAGGTGTATTATTCCAAGAATAATAAACCAAAATGTGGGAAAAATCACGTTTTCCTTTTTTTTTTCTTTTATTCCATGCTTGCCCCTCCCTTATCAAAGCTTAAATCAAAATTTTACTCGGAATAGCTGCGATGGAACATTTATTCATTAGAATCGGGCCAATAGTTTTCGAGCTACAGCCGAAAACGTTCTGATAAACGTGGTTTTCTGCTTACCGAGCAGATTGGGCGTGTCTTGTTATGGTTTTAATTCGTTTTCTCGGTCCCTATTTGACCTACAGAGTTCTGCTAGGGCTCAAATGGCTCTAAACCGATTTCGTACAACTTCAATCTATACCCTCGTAGAATAAGTATTTTGGCCGTAATTTGGGTCTGAAATAGACCAAAACTTAACTTAGTGAAATTATTTGGGAAAATCGCCAATTTCAAAAGGCTGTCTTGTTAACCGTAAGTTGTAGTGAGCTCGGGTGGTGCTCAAATCCTTAAAAAAGAATTCTTTAAAACGCTTAGTTTAGGAGATATAACCAATGGACCAAAACAACTGCAAAAGTTTCGGATTTTTTCGAGCTGCTCACAAAAAGTTCCCGAGGATTTTTTTTTTTTAGTTGCAAAATCTCCTGAAACAACCCAAACAACACATCAAAAAAACAAAACTACCTACCAGTTAGTTGGCGATTTTAGCTTTTTTTTTTTTTTTTTTTTTTTTTTTTTTTTAGTGAACTACATGGGGTCGTATATTATAATATCATAATATGACTTGCCTTATAGTAATACAGGAAGCTGTAAAAAAAGGAAATATTTATTTTGGCTCTCCCGAACAAGTTGGTTTTTGAGTTGTGTCACTTTTCTTGCGGGCAGGCGATATTATTAATAATAATATCGTGAACATAATATGTTCACGATATTTTACCCAATTGCAGATGTAGGGAAAAGGCACCACTACTTGCCCACGGTTTCAACGGTTTACAAATGGGATTTTTGAAAAATCCCAGGAGGTGGAATATTTTCCGAGTGAAAAACAATTTCGAAAAAAATTATTTAAAAAAAAGAAAAATATTTAATTTTTTTTAAATTTTTTTACAAACACATAATTTCTGCACAGGTAACCTATATAAAAAAATAATAATCCCTAGTGTAAAATTTGTAGCGTTTTTTACTCTATTTGCCAAATTGCGTGTCTAGTTTAACGTTCTCAGCACAGGATGGGGGGATAGTTGGAGGATTGCTGCAATCAAATAAAATCTGCGACTCCTTCAAGTTTTTGCTCAATTTATAAAATTCACCTTTTAAATAGCGCCGACAAATAGAGACGTTGACTGACATGGCCCTGAGGTGAAAGTTCCATAAAGGTTATTCACACCACGCGATAACGGGGTAAAGAAAGCATTAGTGCTTATATGACAATAAACTCCGGAGTGAAGTGGTGCTATAAATTTTGATAGGGTTTTAGAGTTAAGCACTGCGGCAATGGAGAACCCCCCCTCGAGTGTTGCCTTCACCTAAGAGGCCTCTCCTCTAAATTGCCGATCTAAATATGAGGTAATTAGCGAGCACCAGCCTCTTATCACGGTAGATTACCAAACAACGCAACCCTCTCCCTTCCCAAGGTTTACGACTTAATGGATGTCCAGAATAAATTAATAAGTTAAGCTGGAAAGTTGCTATCTGCACGTGCACTACCGCCCCGCTACTTCAACACGTAGTTTGTACAATCGCAAGAGCAGTTCTGGTTTATGGGATGAACGTTTACGCAACCAAATTAAGACGCTTATCTAACGTTTTGACGAAATTGAGATTTATACATCGTTGGATGCATCATTTTGCTCCGCGTAGAATGATAACCATTGTGTTCCCAGATGGCTATCGCTGTTGTAACGCCGGTGTTTTAGAAGAGAGGTGTTCCTCGAGGAATCGTCGATCCTCGAATTGTGGAGACGGATAAACATATTAATTCTTATGTGACCAATGAAACATGATGATTTGAATTGTTAAGTGAAGAACTGAACTGTGATTGCAAAAATGTGAAGCATATAGCAATGACATGAATTAGCCAACCATTGTAATAGCCTTGGCCTATACAAATAAAGTACATACATACATACATACAACCATTGTGTTTCGTCAAAACGCACAAAATTGCTTACAGTGAAAATTGCATACAAATGTGAACATATGCATACATCTGATTCGGCGGCAATCGGAATAAAATCCTGCAGGGAGGAAAAATATCCCCTAAGAATATTCAAGGGAGGGAAAAAAATCCCCAAAAACTAAAATTGAAAAAAAAAAAAAAAAAACCGCAAGAAGGTAAAAATGGAAAAAGAAGGGGGAAATCCGTGACTACACAATATTATATTTGAAGACCATTGGGAAAGAAGGGGGAATGTCAATTTTTTTGTTTTTTTTTCATTTTTTTTTTTAACGAAAATTTTTTGGCACCAAAATCTCCCGAGGGTCTGTCTAGTTTCATTATATGACCTGAAAACCGGAAAAAAGGGGGAGGATCTGTGAGATAGAGGCTATAATAATATTATAGCCTATATAAATAATAATATTATAGCCTATATTATAGGCTATAATATAATATTGGCTATAATATATATATTATATTATCATAATTACTATATTATAGCCTGTGTTAGATTTGAAATTACAGGGAAAGAAGGCGGAAGGTCCGAAAGGGGGTTTGAAAAAAATACACTGCCAAGGCAATGGCACATGAGCTTCCTCGTGCCAGGTTCAAAATGAACGTAGTTGTGACTGTAACGAGAAAATTTCGTTCGCGCATGCGCAGGGAGTACCACTGATGCAATCGTGATGAAACTGATATGGGACCATTTAGGGCTATACCTACCCACACAATTCCTGAAAAATTGATTGAAATTCGATCAAAATTGTGGAAGTTATGGGTGTGGCCAGGAAATGCTGACATACAGACAGACACGGAACCAAATTTGTTCAGGAGGCTCTGAAACGCAAAACGTGAGTGGAAATTTTGATTTTGGAGAACACCATTGTTTTTTTCATTTCGTAAGTGAAAACAATGCTTCCTCTGCCTTGCAGACTCGGAAGTAAAACGCTGCAAATTATACACTTGGGTTTATTATTATTAAAGTGAAAATTTTATTACATCGTCCCAAATTTTTTGGTCTGTGTGTCGTTTCTTGTAACGTCACGCTACCGTTGATTTTCGCTTACAACCGATTCGTTGCTACGGAACTTCATCTTCGCCAGTTATAATCGTACAAAAATCGTTCACCATTCGTTGGAAAGCTCTCGATTTATCACGCATTTCTTTCGTACTTGTTCTTTGTCATTATGTCCCCATTTTATATTTATTGATGTTACTAGCTGGGACACCCGTGCTTCGCACGAAATATCACATTCTCGTCGATCCCCGATGCAAACACCCTTAGCAACCCGTCGACTTGTAATTTTCTTAGCCCGTTTCTCGTTGCGAAGTATCAGATTCCCGTCTATCACCAATTATAAGCAGCCCATAGCAACCCATCAACTCAACAATGAAATTACCTATCGAAGGCTCGCAAAAAATGCTCGTACCCACCAACCGACGATCTCTGAATAACTTGCGAACGGGTTATCGCACAAAAATCGTTTTGCAGTCGTTGAAATCAGAGTGAAAAGCTCGTTTTAACCGACGTAGTTTCGTTCAAACCCGACGCCAAAAGTTGTACCGGGTTTCGGCGTTTCGAAAATTTTCCTAGCAATCCCTAGAAACGACGCTATTTGACGCGGCTTTTCGTCGCGAAGGAAAGTTCCGTTCGCGACGAAGGAATAGAGTTCACGAAATCTAACATAGCCTATTATCTAAGTCGGAACACGCGGGTCAATTTGCGCCCACCCGCTGCTAAATTGGTTCAGCCGTTCGGCAGTTTACTGGGCACATACATACATACATACAGAAAGAGAATTTTATATATTAGTATAGATTAATGGATGCAGTAAACTTTTTTCCCACTAGTCTCTCCGGCTCGCTTCGCTCGCTCCCCTAGTGGGGTACGTAGCATCGATGGACACGTTTTTAATCCCCCCCCCCCCCATTTCCTACTCATTCACCTACCCTTGTATCTCTACCCACGCCTTCATTTTGGCGTTTTCTCAAATTGATTTCTAACGTGGCACCTGATAACAACAAAACAAGCGGCATTGTTTACTGCATCCATTAATAACATCAATAAATATAAAATGGGGACATAATGACAAAGAACAAGTACGAAAGAAATGCGTGATAAATCGAGAGATTATTATTATTATTTTTTACTATAAATAAACATTACATGTATTAAACAATAAGTCGTCGAGTTTGCCACCACTTTTGTTGATTCGATCGTTCCACTGCACTTCGCCCTCAATAGGAGGCCATACACGAGCAGAAATCCGCGGCAGATTTGGCGTTTTTAAACGATATCTGTGGGAAATATCTGTGCGTTAGTGGGCGTTGAAAAGACGAAATATAAGCAAATCGGCTAAGCGATGTCTGCGAGAGTTCTAATCTGGCAGACGGAAATCGGGCTGATTTCTCGGAAGCGATGTCGGTGGTTCTGAGAACTGTTCGATTCGGATCGGGCAGAATCCCTTTTAACGTTCAGATGTCCACTAGTTCTCCCTTGAGATCCTCCTTAACTCTCCTTATCTCCTTTATCGGTGTTTTTGCGTGGTGCGTTTTATCAAAAAATGGATAAAAATAGTCCCCGAATACCTGATGGGCGGAATTGGGATTTCCTATTTTTTTTTTTTTTTTGGAAATCGCGATTTTGGGTTTGCTCACTACAAAATTTGTAGTGATTTGATTTAATTCTACCATGATTTTTCAACAGCCATTTGGGCTTCAGGAGGTTAAGATAGACCCTGCTGGTAAGTTAAACAGTTTTCCGGACGGATTTACGTTTAAACCGAGCTGCTATGAGGAAAAACGGTTAGGGTAGGCGGAAATTGGCTCACTTACCAGAAACTCAGGACGAGTTTCAGAAATGTGGTCACCATCTTCATGTGTCCGAAGTTTCTTCTTTCCGAAACCGAAGACTTCTCCCAAACTTGTATTATTTTGCCTTAGTCATTTTATAGGTACCTACTGAAGAAATACCGGAAAAAAGATCGGTTAATTTACGTTTGTTATCACGGACAGTCACTACCCCCATGGCATCATCAACTTACGGCGCTGCAAATCGGCCACCGATCTCAGAAATTTTCGGATCCAACCGAAAACTCGAATCTGCCAGACGAACGTCGGTGACAGACCTGAATCTGCCAGATTTCATCTCTCTAACGATCAGATGGCATCGGGAGACAGATCTCGGGCACTAAAGATAGGCCGAAAAGTAAGGGGCAACGACCGATTTCATCGGTCACTCCAGATCGTTAGCGATATCTGTCAGATGAGATCGGCCGACCAAATCTGCCGCGGATTTCTGCTCGTGTATGGGCCGCTAATGACTAGAAAGTTCTCTCCGTATGTGCTCGGTATGTCGTCCTGGCTACTGCGGCGGGGAGCCGTTCCTGCAATAGCGCCTTGATCTGGGGTCCAGACGTTCACAGGTGTGGGGGCCACGAGCGCCTAAGGTTACCATGTTGGAAACTTCCAACTTGTAGGCCTCGAAAGGCGTGCCGTTCCAGAAAAAGGCGTTGCAGAGGCGAGTCGTCCTGGTGGAGCTTACCGGAAGACTGGTTGATGGCGGGCCGTTCCGGGTGGACGCGCCGGAAGACGAACTATGGCGGCAGGGCGTGCCAGAGGCGGGAAACACACGTGGAGAGCTTGGAGAGGCAAGCCATTCCGGGGGACGTCGACAAAATGCTGACACCGAGGGCCTCGAGAGGTAGTGCTGAGAAATGTCTTCCGAGCAGACGGCATGAAGACGACACAATTTCTGCAGCACTAAGTCAAGTCTTGACCGAGCAGATTTTCACAAATTGGGGGGCATAGAAACTGTGGCCAGGAGTAACATTGTTTTTCTTCGATGAAGCGCAAATCAAAACTAATAAGCCTTGCCCTCCACTGGAAGCGTTTTCGTTCAACGCAGCGACTAGGCATAGTCGTCCGTATTATACATAAGGCGGCCTCGACTGCAAGCGATCTGGACGGGATCTGTCGCCTGAATTCAAGCGACCTGGGCCCCCACCATAGGTCTTCCTAGGTCTTCATAGGTTCTTCAAATGTTTGTTGTTCAGTGCTTCAGTCTTGGTGTGAAGTAGTGAAGTGCACCAGGGAGACTTTTCGGGGGACAGTTCGCTTCGTGAAACGATCTCCCGCGAGGTCGACGGGCGGCAGCGGTTTTCGCGGTAGGAGTTTCTACGGACGTTAGAAAAGAATACCTAGTTGGGAACAGAAGAAGGAGGGTCATCCCTTGCTCGGGGTGGTTTGATAGTTGGTTGTTTGGTAATTTCTTTGTACTCGTTGTAGGGCGTTGTAGACTTTTTTTTTTTTTTTTTGCGTGAAGCAATATATACCTATTGTGTGGCATTTTATCGTCTTGTGGAAATTTTCTCCCTGTTATGATTGTCCATTAGGGACCACATTTCGCCAGGGAAGGGGCGGGGGAGTTAAAATAACCTGCGTTGGAAGTGGCGAAATTAACCCCAAGTTCTGGGGCTAACACTCCTCTCAAAATTATAGGCAACAACATGTATCCAGGCAATTTTCCGTAAATTTCGGTACCTTGTTTGCCAATTTCCTTATTAATTAACTGTTTAAGACGCTCTGAGTAATCAGTACTATTGATGAGAAACTCAAAACTCCGACATGCTTGTTTCGAACAAGTTTATTCTTCCCCCATAAAAGTGGCCAAAAGTTAGAATCGTGGCGTTGCCCGCACGCGACAAATTTCGATCTGTAAAAGGATGAGATTTCTCTTCCCGCAAATGCGAATTAAAATAACCTATTATGCTCGCAAACAAAGTTATCCAATGCGCCCTATCATAAATCACGACATGCTCCGCAGGTTCACCTAAAAACTTGATGAAATACGACGAAGGATGATTTATAACTAACTGTACCAAACATTATTATTACTCGTCATGGCGTTGGATCAGAAAGCGGCAAAAGGCAGAAGAAAGTGTGTTAGTGATAGCCAAACACTTCGGCTAGCCGGATAACTAGGACGGATAAGGAAGAGAAATTTTCACCGCCTCCTGAATAATTTATATCAATATTTCGGAGGCACCAGCTCCCTTTAATTAGGCTCGTTAGTATAAAAGAATTATAGCTCCATTAGCTCGGTTTTATTAATACGGCTAGCTGAATAACGCCCTTTTTTTTTCTCCCCCGAAATCCTAAAGACGGAGAGATTCAAGATTTTGATTAATGCGGGAAATTAGTATTGGTAAATTAACAGTGATTTATTTGCCTATCGGAGTCTGTTAGTTTTCTGCTGTGTTGAGCTGGTTGGAAATAAGTTACTATTTCACGGGGGTTGTTTATCAAGTTAGTGTAAACGAATTTTAATTAATTCCGCCACGTCGAGATCCGAGACCTTTTTTGGGAGTTACAGTCGTTGCTTCTTCTTACTGTAAGCCCCTTTTCTTTGAGGTTTTTTTTTTCTTTTTTGCGAGGGCGATTTATTTATTTTTTTAAATCCTGTTTTTGTCTCGTGGGCTGTTCGTGAATGTCTTAATTAACCGGACACCCAAGTTGGGATAACGGTTGCCTGCTTCCAAGAAAATAAATTGGGAAGCGTCTCTCGCCTGAGAGGAAGGAATAGCAGGGCGTTTACCTTCACTTTTTGGCGAAGTTTTGAAAGAAAAAAAAATCGTAAAAAGCCTCGTTTAAGCTTATCATGTCGGTTTTGACTACAAAGGGTTGTTAAAAATGAAAGAATTCCCCAGCCAATTTTTACCGGATACCGCCCGGACCATTTGTGACATTCATCACCTATGAAATCGATTCCAGTCTCCGGGGCCGACGAAGAGGTTCTTTTGGATATGAAGCGGAAACACATTTGTTACGACGGCTGTTTGAAAGGCGAGAAATCCCTGATCAACCGATGTGCAGATAAACTTCCCTCGCCTGCTTGAATGTGTAATTACTCAACCTGGAATCAAAAGCTACGACGAATCACCGTGAAGAAAATTGAGCCATTAATAATCGGATATCTCTGAGTGGTGGACTATTAAAGTTTTTGCTCGCGATGCGATTTTTTGGGGGGTGGTGATTTTCACTTTTTCTAGTCGCGTTTGATTTCACGAGTAAACGTTAGTGTCGAAAGATTGTGTGTCCGTTATGTACGCTGTGGGAGTTCAACCGCGAGCATAATATGTATATTTTACAATACTAATGTATAATATACAGTATGTATATTATAATTTGTGCGATGCACTCTTCCCAGCACGATCTAGTCGGCGGTCCTGAGGAGACGTCCCTTCTCAGTCTATACAATCATCATATCATATCATCATACAATAATATAAAATTGTGTTGGCCGGTTGTAGGGTGGTACGTGATAACTTGTTCCCGAGTGTTTTTTTTTTTTTTTTCACTTTCCACTCGCGCCAAAGGCATCCATTAATAGTCGGCTCTTTATTAAGTACCTAGCACACAGGCCAACGACAGGTGATCTTTGTCGCGACGGTTGCAGGATGGTCGGCAACTACGCTTGGGCAACGGACCAGTGTGTTAGGATCATTCCCGCCAGTTGAGCTTTCCCAAGCGAAGCAATGGAAGGCCTGGCCGACGGATTTGGTCCCATTGAAATCACTGCACTCAGACATGATAGCTGAATATGAACAGTAAATGGCAAAATTGTAATGTGATTCAATCCCATCAGCGAACGGAGATGCGGTACCACCGGCGGGAGAAGAGGGGTTTACATGGCTGCACCACGATTGTAACGCGACCCGCTCCTCCCGCCGGTACTAACCGTGGCGGGCTGGCGATACTGCCAGAAACTAGGGATGTCCACACTGAAGAAAAATATCGATATTCGATATATCGATAGTTTTAAAAAATATCGTTTTACTAGGTCGATATATCGTAGAATAACATCGATATTCGATATATCGTTTGAAATATCTCGATATATCGGATATTTGTCCAAATTTTAAAAAAAAATCCATGCCTTTCACGACTTTTGATTAATAGTAAATAAATTAAGGTTATAAATTCTTCGAATAATCTGTAATGAGTAGGTAATTATTTGTAAAATCAGAGAAACAATTTATTTGCTTAGTTTATAATGTTCTGACAAAACATTCAGTACATTGCTCTAAAATGAATTGTTCTGCTCACCAACATTAAGTACATTATTAACTCTTCACACATGTGGTTTTGAACCGGTAAAGGGATTAGGAAATGAATTGAAAGCCGAGGTCTATAATAGATAATATCTGAAAGTATTTCAAATCAAATACCATGTTCAATTATTGAAATATTATGTTCAATAATTGAACATGGTATTTGATTTGAAATACTTTCAGTACAGTTACCTACACGGTCTTTGATCCTATTTCTAGCTGGTGTTCGGATTTATGTCGAATCTCTTTCAAAAATATCGGTTCCCGATATTTTCAAAATAATATCGATATATCGGTGGAAAAAATAGCGCCCAAAAATATCGATATATCGGCGGAAAAATATCGACATTTCGATATATCGATATTTTTTGAGCATCCCTACCAGAAACGTGGGGAGAAAATCCCCCACATTATTTATATATAAAATTTATCAACGTATCTTTTGATCAACGTAACTTTTCCGACTCGCACACGGGCTCCTAGAATCACAGGTACTTACTTAACTGCTATATCGTGTATACAGGCTCGTATAGAGAGCTCAAGTATAGATGACGCGCAAAAGCTGAAAAAGAAAACAAATCACCTACCTACAAAATTTACGACCCATAAAACCGCAGACAGTCACCGGTACTCCACCCAAATATGGACCGGAATATTCAAATTACCTCTGACGGAACTGTGCAAGAAGAGCATTGTGTTTTGGGGGCATGTAGTCTCTTGTGGGTTTTGCGGGTGAGATGGGAACGGGGTGGGAAAGGGGGGCTATTTTGCGAAAAAGGACTCTACCCAAAATCGTCGCTTTCGTGATGCAAGTGGAGCGAGTCGTGCTGGAGCAGTTAGCGGAGAGTCGGGTTTGGAGTGGGCGAATGTCTGCTGTCTCGTAACTCAGACGCCCTTTTTTGTTCGCGCCTCCCCCTAAAAAACAAACGGCGGGATCGGGCAGCTTCTGGCATCGACGAGAATGACTCATTTGGGAATGAACCGCAGAGCCAATTAGAATCGTTAAATTTTTTCAGGGATTTCGTAAGGTTTTGTAATACAATTGCGGATGAAGTGAGAAAAACATGCAGTATTCGATCAAAGTGGCAGTGCTGAGTAACCGTAACGAATTTGTAATGAACGGAAAAGTAGCAGTAGGTACCCAGTTGGTGGTACGACCAATCATGAATGGATCCTATCGTACGAGGCAATAGTGACGATTGAATTGAAACGAGACCCCATCCCACACCGAACTTGCCATTATCATGTTATAGGTACATCTTAACCTCCGGGCTTGGACTTGGAAATGACCTTTGACTGTTTCGCCCTGAGGGTTGGAGGACCAGAAGATGCCGCCCACGACAGCGTCGTGATGGAGCATCACTATCCCTCAGGCTCATCTCTATCCACGCACAACGATTATCAAACTAGAATCGACTTCCTTTCGAGCTCTCTCGAGGAAATGTGCTTCGATTATCCAAGAAAGTCATCGAGATACGCTGAACAGGCAATTTATCATCGGAGGTCGGTCGGCATTGTGTGTTGCTTGAAGATGAATCTCTATACTGTCAACAGAGTTGGGATTATTCGAATAAAAATTTAGTTGAACTAAAGTTGAAACTAAAAACTAGGTAATTAGTTTTCAGTTTTGAAAGTGAAACTAAAAACTAATTTAGTGTTTAGTTTGACTCTCGAAACTAATTTTGGAACTGGGGCTAGGCTATTTAAGAATCGCGAGGCTACTTGAGAAACAGCTGTTTATTTTTTTCAAAAATTCATTGTAAAGGCTAGGATGGTCCTGGGACGTTGATCCAATTTTTTTCCGACGCTACTATGATGGCTATACACGCTAACGTGACTAATCAGCGCACAACTGATAACGCATAGTGATGGCGGCTTATCACATTTTCCAGCTGTTTTCGTAGGTTAACGGCACGTGGTACAACTTCTACCTGCCCAAGAGGATTCAAACATTTTCGGGCTAGTTCAACTATCCTATCTTTTCAAAGGATATCTTGGAGAGATTCTCTCAAAATCGCAGCTTTCTATCTTCAAAAATGGCGACGCTATTGAATTTTTTGTACAATGGGGTAATTTGAGAAAAAAAACTTGGGGCAATTTGAGAATGTGTTTTTACTCCGTTTTTTCGCGTTTTTATTCCAGAAAATGGTTCGTAGCTATAAGAGGAAGTTCAGCAACCACAGAAAAGGTACATCGTTCAAGCCATATTGGGCGTCCACTGAGGAAATGCTAGGGAAGGCCGGGGGGGGGGGGGGGGGGCAGGTGATTGATCACGTCAAAGACGGCTCTGGTTCTCGGTTAACGTTCTGGTTCTCTGTAGGAGTCAAGACAAGTTTAAGTTTCATTCAAGTTTGGAAATATTATGGTTCTTCAAAAAAAAATGGAAACCTCTAGTTTGATTGTAGGGAGTCATTTACTATTTTGTGATTGATCGAGTGATTGTAGTTATTTTGTGATTTAGAAGTCTGCTTTTGTGATCTATTCACTGTGATTTACAGTAGTTAAACGTTAAATGTAATAAATAACACTTAAGAGAGAGAGAGAGGAAACTTAAACATTTGTATTTTTACAAATTTCATAATAAAATGTTGGTTTTTTCTTCAAAAAAAAATTTTTTTTGATGTCCTATTTTGTCAAAACAATTTTTTTTTTAAATTTGGGGTCACCTCTCAAGTACCCCTCGTGCGATATTAATTCGAAAATGCCGCAAAAAAGCACTATTCTCAAGTTACCCCAACTGTCGGGGTGATTTGAGAACGCTATTTAAAAAATTATATAAAATCCCCCATTGGGAGGATTTAAATTCTGATAACGCAGAAAGGTAGCCCGGAGGCCACTTTATCCAAAACCTTTTCGAGCCGATTGAATAAAAAATGTTTAGGTACCTAAATTTGCGTCTAAACGCGAAAATTGTCTCAAGTAGCCCCAGTTTACGGAACTAAATTAGTTTTAGTTTCAACTGTTGAAACTAAAACTAATTTAGTTCCACAAGTTAGTTTCGAAGTTGCGAATAAAAACTAAAGTAGTTTCATCTTTTATTCGTAGTTTCGGAACTAAAAATTAAACTAATTTTTTTTTTTCCTCGCGTTTTTTACTAATTTGAAGGGGATGTGTTCGGAAGTGATATTAATAATCTCATGACATGACATGACATGATTATTACATTTTTCGAACAGTTTTTAGTTCCACTTCGGAACTAATTTAGTTTTAGTTTTTAGTTTTAGTTTCAGAACTACTTTTTGCCCAACTCTGACTGTCAATACGTCTTCATTAAATGGAGCTACAAATTTTGTACATATCCAAAGTAGATTAGCACAAGCTGTTTAAAGCCGGCTACTTTGAAATTCCATATCCGTTTCTCCGCTTCGAAGGAGCTACAGTTGGAAGTTCGTGCAATGGAAAGAAAGGCAATTGCTCTCAACTTGGCCGCTTTACATAAAATCCTACCAATTTCATGTTGAACTGAACGGTCCGCAAGTTTCCCCTTCGAGTCCTGCCGCTGCAGCCCGCCGTAAAAATATTCCAGAACTTGACTCCCGCAAAGTTTCTCCTGACATTTCAGTTTTTCCTCCCCGTTTCGAGCTGATTACCGGTCGTCTTTTTTTTTCTACTCGGAATAATTCGCCTTTCCGTGCAAGTACAGGCAAAAGGACGGGGTCTGAAGCCGGCCATGGATTTGAACACGTTGGACAAGCTCGCTTTTGGTTTATTATTCTCAGAATGATACAATAGGAAGCAATCGGAAGAGCACCAGTGCAGTCCTTTTCTTTAGATTATGTTCTACACCAAGTGTAGATTCCAAAACGAAAAACGAAAAATTCGTCCGAGCCGTTGTGAATTGTCTCCCCTCTTTGTACTTGTCCTGTTCGTTGAATAATAAACAGCTATCAAGTTTTGACCGTCAAACGATCTCGCTGAAAACCTCCGCGATCAAATTACGTCACTCCTTTCTTGAACCAAACCTTTCGAGGGTGACCAACCAAGAAACAACGTAAAAGGAGCTGACGAACCTGATTTGCCCGTACAAAGGACTGACCGATTATCCGCAAGCCACCAGACGACAAAATTATTTCACCCAAATCGGTCAAGCGGATCCCCGAGTTCCAGCTGAGTTCGAGGCTATTTTTGGTCGGTGCACTTCGCAACTGGGGGTCCTTCGAAAAATGCATAACTCGGGTTGGGGGAACGGTCGCCCGATCCGGAGGGAACCGCCGGGTAACTTTCACCAATATGTAATACTTCACGGCGAAGCTCCGGCTGCGAATTTGTTATTTTCTAGCGGGAACCGCCGGCTCTTAATTCGCTCATAACTTGGAATTAAGAGGGACGCGATCCGAAGAAAGCTTCGGAAATGTCGACAGGCGAGAGAAAAGGGCAACGAGTATTTGGGACCTTTTATTTGCATAGTTATACATCAAAAGGTCTGCTGACCATCGGCCTCGCGACTTTTCTCAAAAGCACCTCCATCTGTCAATGTGACGTAGATCAGGAAGGCCACTCCTCCTGGCTCAGATTCGACCCCCATTCGTTACAGCCTGGCGGGCCCTCACCTTGTGTACAGTTTTTAGAGAGCTATAATATAGTATATCTAATATTAAGAGGGCCCTGATGGCTACGCCAGCCAACCCCCGTCGTTCCGCCCTGACGAACTCGCACTATGCTCGCCAAACTGGATTTTTTAAGACCAATTTCAAATGTTTCCGACCGCTAGAAGCGCCCTAGAATAAAGATTACAGGAATGACTTGAGGAAATTTTGGACTGCTTCCCTCACACAGTGTTTTATTTGGGGAAGGGAGGAGTTATTAAATTAAATTAAATTCATACTGAAATTTAAGTTCGAATTATGAATTTATTTAAGTTATTTCAAGAAATTGAATCAAGTGTTTGGGGCAGGGGACAGTTGAGCCTTCAATCTCCAATGTTCTATCATACCTGTGGTCTTCAGTGGCTTAGTTGGTAGAGCGTTGCACTAGTAATGCAGAGGTTGGGGGTTCGAGTCCCACCTGGGGCCCAATAAATTTTTCGGCCTTCCCCTTCTGATTTCTTGAAATAACTTGAATAAATTCATAATTAGAATTTCAATTTCAGTATGAATTTAATTTAATTTAATAACTTCTCCCTTCCCCAAATAGAATAAAGATGACCAAAATCGTGTCACCCTCCTCCTCCTCCTCTACTTGCAGCTTTAATACAGTAGATTTCTTTGAACCAACAGCTAGTTCTCCCATATCAAGCGAGACGCGGGTCACGCGATGCCAAGCTAAGAGGACGCAGCGCCTATAATACTGTCGCTTTAGCCGAGAAAACACGTAACTCAAGATGTTCACAAAATCAGTTTTTGGTATCGATGGAGTGGGGCACCTCCTAAAACGGATTTCGCCGCCAATGTCTGTGGAGGAACAGGAAGGGAGTATGGGTACATTACCACTCTGGGCATAACTTGAATTGTCAAGATCTGCTACACAGAAGGAAGATGCAGCAACAGTTTGGGGCTGCTTGCAAATTACAGGCTTGCTTGATATGTCAAGTTGTTGTGTAAACTTTCACTAAGTGAAAGCTTGTGCACAAGTCTTGGGCTAAGCACTCGGAAAGTAGCTTAGGGGAATCTGGAGTCTTATACGATAGGTAGGTCGTAGCCGGCTCCAGTTCTCCCTAAGTTCGCAGCTATTAGCGAGACTGCTGCAGCTTCCTTAGTTGAAGTGTCAACGCTGGATAAGGCGTCTGAAGCTCGAGGGGACAGTAGTTCCGTTTGCACTCGCTACACCGACTGGGCGCGTCAGTCAATCCAACGCCACAGATAAATCCGTAGATATGCGGATTTTTAGGTTTGATCCCGGATATCGGATTTTTCATCAAAATCTATGGATTCTTGGAGTTAGAATAATGAAATTACTTATTAGTGGCACGCTGCTTCATATTATCACCCAATTCGGGCTGAGATAAAGGTATTAACGTAGGTAGTTAGATAAAGTTAGTCGTTGTATGACTCTGACGTTTTTGATATAGGTACCTATCACAAGGGCAATCCTTCAGGCAATTTAATAAAATGATTATTAAATAGGTACATTAATAAAATGAAAAGAAATCAGGAATAAAACAATAATTGTTTTGTTCAATTATTGAACTTTAATACAACCATTTTTCTGAATTTCATATTTGAAAATGGGCTCTTGACAAGAGCCTCTTGTCAATCAACCGAGCGTTCAAAATACCTTGAAAAAGATACCCGGTCGAATATATTTCTGAGCCTAAAGGTGATTAAAAATCACCACAACTAGGGGTTTCTGCGTTATTCTTTCTTTTTATTTTTTCATTCATAGCGAAGAGGAAAATGTTTCGGTGGAGAAGGGGTTTTGTAATATTACTGTAGGGGAGAGTGGGGCACTTTCAACCAGGGGGGCAGAATCAACCACCTACCTATATCCGCGAGTTTCTAATATTCTGCTTCAAATTGTCACTTGTTCGCGAGAATGCGTCGCCTCTAGGATTCTGGAAACATATGAGCACCGTCCCAACTGTTATGACCATTCATTTGGCGTCGCATCGATTTCGTCTCACCAAGGAAAAAAAATTGCGATTTTTCAAACTGAAAACATTGTATGAACACTTGCACTTTTTGAAAACTTTATTATATCCTCTGGTTGACTATAATATCTAGTTTAACGTTCCCATATGATTTTTTGTTTAACAATTTCTTGGAATGCAAAAAATCATGTTTTATAGCAATACTGCTTGTGGGGCACAATCAACCACGCCGGGTGGGGCAGTTTCAACCGCCGGTTGATTCTACCCCACCAGTTGTTTTGTCATCCCCATTTGATTTTGGTTTATTATTCTTGGAATAATACACCTATGTTTTCGCGACGGGGGTCGACGACTCCGTTCGGCCTCAAAATTTGACATTATCCGTTTCAAGAGGTCTACATTCTAAATCCGAAATGTCCGTCCGCCGTACGCCATCCGCCGTCCGGGCCGTTTTAGGCAGTAGGAACATTTTTAAAAATCTGAAATTTTGACAAAATACTTGGTTTACCATCTAGTTGTGCCCGCAAGGTTTTCAGTACGATCGCCCAAACCCGTGGGGCGCTATGGGGCTAAAATGGGACTATGGGAAGGGGTTTTTGAAGGCTTTTGGCTATAGGATCGAGTTAGGCGTCGTTTTCGAAGTATTTTTGGAAGTAGAATCCATTTTTGTGGGTCCCGGAACGATCCGATTTCTCTGTTGCGATCTATTGGGCTTTCATGGGGCTAAAAATGGGATTTTTGAAGGATTGATTGAGAACATTCTAAAAATGACATAATTTATAATATTATTGCTTCATGTGTTCGAATTTTACCAATAAAGTTCCTTTAGGTAACTCATTGTTCCAAACCTGAATTTTCTCGACCCTCTGGCGTATGGTTGAAAGTGCCCCATAGGGTGGTTGATTCTGCCCCACAAGTGGGGCAGTTTCAACCGAAAATCCGAATTTACAAAAATAATTTGTGTGCATTTTGGTCTTTATTTTGAGAAAATTTGGCCACGGCAATTCATAGCCAGATAGGTTGGCCTTCCTTTGGGTGAATAATTTTTAGAAAAAAATTAATACCCTAGGCTCCATTGCATTTGCATTCAAAACTGGTTGATGGTGCCCCACTCTCCCCTACTGTACAGTAATATTCAGCTTCAAAATACAATGAAAAGCGATGCCACACACGACTAGGTATATTGTGGAAAATTGACAACGTGAAAAAACGTGAAATTACTCTCCTGAAACATACTTCAAAACCCCTTGACACGCGTACTTCAAAACCCCTTGACACGTCTCTTATAAGGCCGATTTTAATATAGGTAGGCCTTCATGGCATTCATGATGTCTTCATGAAGACTTGTATGGAAACCAACCGATTCTGGTCTTCAGCTTCAAATTGAGTCTTCCCCTCGGCGACTTCGGCAGCTGACGAGAAAATCAGGGTGTCAGTGGAGACTTCAATATCATGATCGACTTGGAGGTGGAGGTGGAATTTTTGCCGTCTCGCGAATGGCACCACAGAGTAAAAGAGCTCAGATGAATTGATAACATGATAAAAGCTCCGACTACACGGTGCACCACTAGCGCCCAGTGGGTGTGGCGAATGCAAACGGAACTATTGTCCCCTCGAGCTTCAGACGCCTGTAACGCTGGAGGCCTGACCAGAATCCCCCATTTGTAATGGACCAGTTTCCCCGGATTCTATAGCCAAAGCGTCGACAAAGGAGTCCTCAGTAGCTGGTACATTATGAGGCATCTCCCTTAATACTCCAGCTTCCCTGACAGAAGCCTGGAAGGAGGCCTGGGTAGTAATTGAGATGTCGGCTTTTTCACTGCGTTCTGACATAGTGTTAAAATTGAACAGTAAATAGCAAATTGTATGAATTAAAAGGCCCAGCCCAAGGACGGGATGCTCCTTTCGTTCGTGGGAGAATTCGCGCCTGTGCCGCTCCTGGCGTTGGAACTAATTCCGACGGGCCATCACTCCAAACAAAGAGTTGGGGTAAGTATAGTCCCCATAAATGGCTTCAGAAAAGCAAAGCGCTTCGATCTATGCCTTCCCCAGATTCTGGGGCCCAAAATTATAAAAAGTCTGAGCTCTCATCCCATTCAATATTATTACGAAGCAGACGCATGGTTACGGAAAAAGCTAGAAAAAGCTACTAAAATGATACCTAATTGAGGAGTCCACCCAAGGCGGCGCGCGGCCGCTCAGCCGCTCTCTCCATGCATCTCACTCAATAGCTCTTTGTGTACTGATTCTAAATATTTGAGATTTTTACCACATGTAGCAGGGACTTGAAGGTTTCATATGAAGAAAAAAAATTTTGAAATCGTCCTAGTGGGAACCTGACTACAGGCCTTGTAAGTTTTACCAATTTAATCACGATTTTCGCATTTGGTACATGTATCTACATAACCACTCATCCAAATGAAAAATATCTTTCGGCCTTTCATTTACATTGAAAAAGGCTATAAAACCATGAAGTCGGATATTTTATATCGGGTCTGTGCGATTTTAGCCGGAAGTGGAAAGGTTGACTCCATTTTTGATCACCTAAAAGCCGTGACTGTGTAAATCCTGGTACAAAATTTACAAATCAAAGTACATGGCTTTTTAGCTAATTTCATGACAAAAAATATGAAATCAAAATTTTTTGAATCGGCCCATTAGTTTGGACGCAAGTTGTACCGAAAGGTCGAAAAACGCGACTTTTCAGGGAGGCAGTTCAAAGTTCCCGCAGCCAACACAACCTTCTCCCAGGGGCGACCGCCCCGCAACTGAGCTCTCTCCCCCCCCCCCCCCCTCCTCTTTTGTGGTTTCTTTCTTCTTCCTGGCTTTCTTCTTTGATAAAAGAAGAAGAAGTTATGTATGTTCTCCATTTAGGAAGGTTAGGTATCAGAAAATGTATAACAACAGCAACACTTACCAAATGTTTACATTATTGTTTTTTCTGCGTATTCGATTGTTTTGATCTCGTTTTTTTTCGCACTTCCGCTGCCCCAAAATGTCTGATTTTTTTACTGTGTGTTCCTTACATGTTGCAGTAGGTATTAAAAAAAAACAAAAAAACAAAAAAAAACTTCTTTTTTTTTCATTTTTGGGTGGACCCCTCCCTTAAATATTGATGAGGAAGGTACTGCGGGAACACTCTTTCCAGCTCTTGCAGGTGGTGAAATTAGTGCCTTTTAATCAATATTGGGCTTGCTGTGGAGCTGTTTGAAACCTGCCAGCTTCGGCACTTTTGAATTTCTGCTGAGTTGCTTTTTTCGTGGTCTGAAAGGTGCACATATCAAAACCGAGATGCATTTTTTCGAAAGCTCTCCTCTCAATTGGTGCAGAAAAGAATTTGACAATCATACAGAAATTTCTCGAACCTGGACACACCCAAATGGAGGAAGACTCCACGCGACCATAGAGCGCCATCTGAAAAACAAACCGATCAACCTTCCCACCTACTATTGCAGGGCAACCATTGAAGCCTGCTTCTAACCCCCACCCCTATTCACTTCGTGTGTCCGGCATTCTGGCTTCATTAGGCTCGACTAGTTCCAACACCCCTAAACGTAGTCCAAGGGCGGATACAGAGGTTGTAGATTCTGGACACGACGACTGGCTCATTAGCACCGAGTTGGGTTTGATTTAACGCGTGCGCCAAAAGTGTGAAACCCGATAAAGAAACGCCGTCTGCACTGTTCCCTTGTCAGGTTGTCAACCTCCGCCGGGTCGGTCCAGATTCACAAACTAATGGGAACTCTTCACGGTTCGACCCGATTTGCATGTTTAATTGGAAGGAACAAGAGCCCGGACACGATATCTCGTCCGATTCGATTATAGACTCTACGATTGACCCCAAACGATTGAAATGTCAGACAAAATCGAGCGTCGGGCGGCGAACGGGAAGACGCAATAAAACGACTCGCGCGTCAAAACCATTTTTAATTTTTTACACGAAAGAGCTGATTAGAAAGAAAATGAGACGGACAGCGGATATTTCAGTTGTTTGACAAGTGGTTTCTTCTCCATCTTGAGGCATCAAATGTGAGCTCGACCAAACATTACAACTTTCGTTTAAAACCTTGGAGAGTCCAGTGCAGCTCAAATCAGAAGTCGATATTATTTTGGTTGGGGAATGTCAGATTATTAAATAATACAAATTTTGTATTTACATTGTGCTAAAGGAAAATTGGCAAAATATTTGTACTTTTTTACCTCATAACGAGAGAAGATTGATGAATGAACCACATGAGTGCACTGAGAGAAAAAAAGGGCCTATTCTAGGTTATTTTTCGATTTTTTTCTAGGTTAAATGCTGCCAACCTAGATTTTTTTTTGGTTTTCATTCTAGGGTGGAATTTAGTCTATGTTGAATATAATTTAACCTAGATTGAAAATACTGGAGAAGTTACCTTCCTAAAAATGCAAACAACCAAGATTTAAAATACGCCACCCCCACACTTTAGTTCTGGGTTAAGTTCACGGTGTGTGCCGCCGCCTCCATCCATTTACAGTCTAGGTTAAAAACATTAATGTCTTGGTTGTCTCACCCTGGTATTCAATGTTTTTCACTTTCATAGACGGTTGATTTACCCTAAAACAAAAAACTGGGGTGTGGTTTTATGAAACCACGGTAAAAGTGAAACTCTTTTCCCACTAGTCTCTCCGGCTCGCTTCGCTCGCTCCCCTAGTGGGGTACGTAGCATCGATGGACACGTTTTTAATCCCCCCCCCCCCCATTTCCTACTCATTCACCTACCCTTGTATCTCTACCCACGGCTTCATTTTGGCGTTTTCTCAAATTGATTTCTAACGTGGCACCTGATAACAACAAAACAAGCGGCATTGTTTACTGCATCCATTAATAACATCAATAAATATAAAATGGGGACATAATGACAAAGAACAAGTACGAAAGAAATGTGTGATAAATCGAGAGCTTTCCAACGAATGGTGAACGATTTTTGTACGATTATAACTGGCGAAGATGAAGTTCCGTAGCAACGAATCGGTTGTAAGCGAAAATCAACGGTAGCGTGACGGGACAAGAAACGACACACAGACCAAAAAATTTGGGACGATGTAATAAAAGTTTCACTTTAAAACGTTCTCACCCAACCTCAAACAATTTACAGCCATGGCGCGTTAACCTAGAACCCTTTTTTCTCTAGGTTGTGTCCCTTTATTTACGAGGTTGTTTCAATTACTATCCCTGTTGTTCCAGTTAAATTTCTAGGTAGCTTCCTATTTTTTCAGGTTGGTTCTAATAAATTACTAGGTGGTCCACTTTTCTTTCTAGGTTTGCTCCACTTCCATTGCAGGTTGTTTCTATCAACTTCAACTCCGTACAAAAATTTGAATATGACGTCATAATATGACTGCACATAGTGACAGATTAGATGATTAGAATTTGACAAAGATTTGGCCTCAACCCCACCGGCTAAATAGCAGGGGTGCCAAGACAACGAGAATTAATGCCCACCGCCTACATTGGCGCTCTCCGCTGCCGCTTAGCGTACTGTAGAAACAACCTGGAATTTATTGAATGAATGAATTACAATCACTGTTGTTTGAACCCAAAACTATTTGTAGTACTACGGTAGTTTTAACCGAGACTGAAAGTCTAACTTTTTCTTCTGGGTTGTTACCTAAAGTAGCAATCTCGCCTTTTAAATATCTCGGTTGTTTTCAGTTGTACAACCGAGATTTTAATGGAGGGGAATTATATGGAAGGTCAAATCATTCAATTCTAGGTTACCCCACTTAAAAGTCAAAGGTAGGTAATATATTTTCTAGGTCTTCACAATGTCAACCTAGACCAAAATTTGGTCACATTTAATGTGAAGTTTACATTTGGTCTAGGTTGACACTTTTTCATTCCAGGTTGTGGTCAGAGGGCGGGCAATAACGGTTTAGGTTGTTTCTATATGGGTCTAGGTTGTATTAATATTTTTCCATGTTACTTTAACCTGGACCTATTTTTTTCTAGGTTGAATCAATTGATTCTAGGTGGTTTCAATTTCTTTTCGAGGTTATTTCGGATTTAACCTAGCCACTAAAAAAATCTTTTCTCTCAGTGTGGTCTCGATGCACAATTCGTCGTTTAAGCAGCAACATGCTAGGGGAAGGGTGGGTAAGACGGGATACCATAACTTCTATGGGCGATAGTGACTACAATTTCATTCAAATGTAGCTAAAAATGGCACTGTTTTATTAGTTGGGATGTATTCTAATGAGAAACGTTGGCAATTTGGAGAATTTCAACGCACCCTGATAACCAGATTAAATTTGATGGAAAGATTCAAAATCGTAATTTTTGAGGCAGGGGTGGGTATGATGGGATACCTCTCGAAGATGATATAAATCGTTCCCGATCACCATTTTTTACTCAAATATTTTAATTTAATTTCACATGAGGTATTATTGTTGAGCGAAAATTGCAGACGAACTGCTAATCTCCTTCAAACCCGCTGCATGAGTCGTGAGCTTTAGCTGGATAAATCCTTGAAGACTGTGCAGACTGAAGAAAACTCTCAGTCATTGCTGTGCTTACTCTTAGGTAGGTGATTGGAGTGCACGCAGGCATCACCATAGTCTTCATCCTCGTCAGTCGATGGCAGCAATTCGTCAAGTGATTCCTCTTGAGAAAAATCCTATCTCATCTTGCCCCGCAGCTTGGTATCCCGTCTTGCCCCACTCGGCATCTTCAACCACATTGGCTACCATTTTGATTCAGCGTAACATAGAGACTTCTAATTAGATGCAAATAGTAGCTTATTAAGTCCTTCAAGCATTCATTCGCTTGACTTGAGGTTTTGCGTTGATGTGTACCTGTGGTACGGCTCCAAACATCCGGTTCCAGCGATTTTAATTCGGAATTTTCGCAAAAATCATCTTGACAGACGCAAAAACTACTTTGAGTCCAAAGTGCCAACTGTGCACTGCTTCATCAAAACGATCGTATCAAACTGGTCAGCCTACAGATAGCTACACCTGACGACCAAATCTGAAGGTATCCCATTTGACCCCACTATCCCGTCTTACCCACCCTTTCCCTAAGTACCTATCACCTTCTGATCGTGAGGGCGCGTATCTGGAGTCGGCTACCTATTACGGAAATTGAGGACCGTCGGCGACGGCGTTTTAACGTAGGTATTCTTTCATGGCGTACCTGAGTCGGATGCAGCCGGGACGGAGCATCTGCCTTCGTAACGCGAGCGGTCAGTGTCGTAAAGCGAGTCCTGTTTCCAGGAAAAAAATGTAGAAGAAGGTTTGACAACCTTTATTCATGTTTTTTGGGTCGCTGAATCCGAATCTGAGCTTTGCCACCTCGCCAGACGCGAGCTTAACTCAGGAAACGCGAAAAACACGTAATTGTTCGGACTTTTTTCAGTTTTTGGCTGTAACTCGGAATCTAAGCGTTTTTACGACTTGCACACCCGATAACAAATTAAAGTAGAGTAAATTTCCTACAAAATTCATGTGTAAACTTTTAATGTAGGACCAACCATAACGCCGCTAGCGCGGTTTGAAAAAAAAAACCCTATTTTTTGGCTCTCCGTTGAAAAAGTTGAAAACGCAAATCTAATTGGGCGCGGGCGCCCTTTTATCAACTTCTCACGGCTAAATCCGAATATTACATGAATACCTAGTAGGTATACCAAGGTCATATTGAACGAATTGCCGAACGTCAGTGATGTTATGGCCCCCCTATTTCCAAAAAAAAAAAAAAAAACTAACTCTTCATTACGCGGTAAGCAGGTGCGATGATGTGACATTGATAAATTCACTTTATAATTATTACTGAAGTAAATAAATCAAGTAATAAAAGCTTCGAACGTCATTGAAGTGTCGTGTCATGAATCCTGTCCAACGCCCACAACAAAAGCAGGTTCATAGACATGGTCAGACAGAAATTCACTGCAGCCAAAATCGACACCGATCAAGCCGAAGAAGATGCTGATACTCTCATTGTAAAAACAGCCCAACTCCTAGCCAAAAAATATTCTCGCTAGCGGCGTTATGGTTGGTTCTACATTAAAAGTTTATATATGAATTTTGTAGGAAATTCACTCTACGTTGATTTGTTGTAGGGTGTGCAAGTCGTAAAAACGCTTAGATTCCGAGTTACAGCCAAAAAACTGAAAAAAGTCCGAAAAATTACGTGTTTTTCGCGTTTCCTGAGTTAAGCTCGCGTCTGGCGAGGTCGCAAAGCTCAGATTCGGATTCAGCGTCCCAAAAAACATAAATAAAGGTTGTCAAACCTTCTTCTACATTTTTTTCCTGGCCAAACCACCGATTTACTGGACTAAAGGGCCATCCCTTACGAACGGCAACCCCCACAGTGTGGGGCCCACTCGTCGCAACAATTTAGGGAGGTCCACGGACCACCAAATTGCCGACAAAAACACTCGAACCAAACGGGAGGAATTTAACCAAAATTCAGTGACTACGCTTGACACACAAACGCACGTCCTCACTCCTACGAACTGAGTACCTGGCAGACTAAGACGTCCCAAGGCTGCGACGGTCTCATCTCAAGCTCAGCCTCGACGCCGCCTCCAGGAAAAGACTATGGAAGTCTTTTGGCACCGCCTTCCAGTTCTCCTTCGTCTACCGCTCACAGGAAACCCAACTTGCCGCTGAAGGGATACAAAATCGATGTCCACAGGATCCAACCGGCCGTGTAATCTCCCAAGGTAAATTTCAAAGACAATAATTGTTAAGACAATAACACAGGTTTACAAAAAAAAGGTCGATCTCAGGCGCCGCAGAAAAAACCATCAAACTCTATGTTTTTTTGGGGTGCTGAATCCGAATTCGACCCCCGTTTTTTCCGGTCACGTCCACAATTTTGATATATTGGCGATTTTTCGTTTTTTCGACCTTTTTCCTTTTTGAAAATCACAGCTAAACGTGCGGATGTCCAAAAATTCCACAAAAACTCTCTTCTTACTGAAAATTTATCGCTGATTCCGAAAATTAATATGAGTTGGTGTCTAAAACCACGAGAAATGTGTGATTTTGCCAAAAAATGTTGAAAAAACGTGGTTTTTTCAAAACCAAAGTCCGTTTTTTGATACTTTTTACCTTCTAGCGTGAAAACTAAGGCCGTTAATAAAATTTTTCTAACGAGGTCTTGTAGGTAGATTGTTTCTGCGTCGAATGGGACCAACCGTGATTCTTTACCTTCCATAATAAGGGAGCTATGATTTTTCAAAGTTTCTGGGCGCTTGTTTTTCAGGGCTTCAAGTGCAATTCCGTGAGTTCTTGATGAATAAAACCATCTTTGAGTCGGTCTGAATTGATGCCTCCGAGTCCAATATATTCCTCGGAACAAAGTTTTGTTGTGATCAAGTTGCATTGCCGACTCCAGGAGTTCATGTTCTACGACATGGCCAAAATGGGTAGAAACTTTGAAAAATCATAGCTCCCTTAATATGGAAGGTAAAGAATCACGGTTGGTCCCATTCGACGCAGAAACAATCTACCTACAAGACCTCGTTGGAAAAATTTTATTAACGGCCTTAGTTTTCACGCTAGAAGGTAAAAAGTATCAAAAAACGTGACTTTGGTTTTGAAAAAACCACGTTTTTTCAACATTTTTTGGCAAAATCACACATTTCTCGTGGTTTTAGACACCTTCTCATATATATTTTCGGAATCAGCGATAAATTTCCAGTAAGAAGAGAGTTTTTGTGGTATCCGCACGTTTAGCTGTGACTTCCAAAACGGAAAAAGGTCGAAAAAACGAAAAATCGCCAATATCTCGAAAATTTGGACGTGACCGGAAAAAACGGGGGCCGATTCGGATTCAGCACCCCAAAAAACATACTTAGAGTTTGATGGTTTTTTCTGCGGCGCCTGAGATTGACCTTTGTTTTGTAAACCTGTGTAATTATTTCAATTCCAACAGACTCAACCTAAATTCAGTGTCGACTCAGTTAGTGTCAAGTGACTCTCGCGGAAACCTGGGCACAACATTACATATTTAGAATTACAATTTATAGCGACTTAGGATAAAGTATTTTCTATATTCTTAAAATAAAGTAGGGCTTCTTTTTTTTTGAAAATTTCCGTTGACCTCGCGGTCCTTAACGAGAAAGACAAGGTTTCAAATAGCGCAGGCGCAAGCCAGGGTAACTGCCGAGTGAAGAAGTCAACTTTTGGATGAGGAATTCGCAAAATGGTTGTCTGACTAGTCATAGTACTTTTTACCACCTCATGCTGCCTAAACGTGTCCCGAGTTTTGAAAACGTAATTTACTAGTCTATAAACATAAGTTGCCCTAGGTGGTAGGACATCGAGCTTGAAATACAAAGTTTCTATTGGTGTGCGCTGGTCGGATTTGGTTGCTATCCGTAGCACGTTGTTAATTGCCACCTCAATGCAGTGAAAATTGCTTGAGGCACCACCCCAAATTATTATGCCATAAATTAGAATACTGTAAACATACGCATTGTACATCATGCGGAGATTATCCCTGGATAAAAAATTTCTTAGGATGATGAAGAAGTGGTAACATTTTTTAATTCTCCCCTCCCAGTTCTGAATGTGTTTGCAACGCTAACTCTTCGCTGTCTGATTGCTTACTGAAGGTTCCTACAGTTAACCAACCCTCCATAGTTGAGGGAATAATTGTTTACTCAGCGAAAGGTAGGATAAGATTATGTCTTATCTTGAACCCTGGGGGGAACAATTGTCAAGGGTTAGTCGTTCTATTTCCGTTCTTCTCAAAATGCGAGCAAATCCCCGCCTAGCGTGCAGCTTTTAAGTACAGCGCTTTCCAGAGTAACTAAATTTTGTTTTAATCTTCAGGAAACCAAACCTGTTACGCCTTCTAGTTGGTGGCAACTCACCGAACTCGTCAACTATCGTCGCTAGCAAGCCAATAAATCTCCACACGTCGTTGACTTACGTGAACTCCAGAAAGTGAAGAACTCCGCATAAATACATAACTAAGTGATAACTAGATGATTCCACGTTTGAGGTGTAATATATTCCGCGGAGTTCACCGTAATATATTCCGGTTAATAATACATTCAGCAGTGTGCAGGTACCTACGACAGAAGTAAATCAAAGCGTGGTCCTCTAATTGATGCCGTTCCTACAAACTGTGAGTGATTTACGGAGTCATAAAATATGTGCGCGTAAATCAATTTCGAGGTTTACTTACTCTGAGGTGGGAGTTTAGTTTCTTGGTTTGGATTTCACTGTAAATCACACGACGAACACCTGTTTAGTACTACAGTACTACAGGTAGGTCAGTTGGTTTCGTCATTTCAGATCAAAATGTCCGTACTGTGGGGTTTGTACCTTTGAGGGGGTTTCCTGTAAATCTCGTCCTTCTCGGCGAATAAGACGCGAAACTGGGAGCGAAGGAGAAAGGGAAAAAAAAAAGGTCAAAGGGCAGGTGCGTAGGACACCTGTTGCCACCGTATTGTCTGCCACAAAAGACGTCGGGAGGTGTTGCCAGGATTTCTGCCTTTGACGTCACCTGTCTTATTCCCCCCCGCTTTCGTATAGGTCGGCGACGTTCACATTTGAGAAGAAAAAACGCTGCAAATTTTACAATAGGGTTTATTCATTGACACAAAATTGACACAACAATTTTTGAAAAAAAAAAAAAAAGAAATCAAAAAAAAAAAAAGAACATAATTATAATTTATTATTATTCGACTTCGACTCTTTCTCCGGTAGCAACAACGAACGGATTGATCAAATATCAGCGGCTAGATTCTACGAGTGAAGGCGATCAGAGCAATTTTCGATGGCGAGGTTGGCCTCTCTCCAAAACGAAGGCCCTGATACCGGTTCGTTTCTTTTTTAATTATGCTCAATAAATATTTTCGCGTATACTTCAATAATTTTTATTTTTTCGAATTTTTTTTTGGGGATTTTTTTTTTTTTTTTTTCATAAATTTTGCGTTTTTAAATACTTTAAAAATGTTTGACCTCTTGGCATCCTTCAAAAATCCCATTTTTAGCCCCATGAAAGCCCTTTAGATCGCAACAGTGAAATCGGATCGTTCCGGGACCCCCAAAAATGGATTATACATCCAAAAATACTTCGAAAACGACACCTAACTCGATCCCATAGCCAAAACCCTTCAAAAAACCCTCCCTTAGCCCCATAGCGCCCCACGGGTTTGGGCGATCGGTTTGAAAACCTTGCGGGCACAACTAGATGGTGAAGCGAGTATTTTGTCAAAATTTCAGATTTAAAAAAAAATTCCTGCCCAAATCGGCCCGGACGGCGGACGGACATATCGTTTTTGGAATTAAGACCTCTTGAAACGAATAATGTCAAATTTTGAGGCCGATCGGAGTCGTCGACCTCCGTCGCGAAAACATGGGTGTATTATTCCAAGAATAAAACCAAAAGTGGTCCGTCAGGGTCAAAATCTGGCAAAACTAAAAGAAGAGCGAAAATTTCGTGGATTTGAGAATGTTCCAGTCGGCTTCCGAGGTCGCAAAACTTGGATTATTCATGTCTACATCCACCCAGACAACATATCAAAAAAGATCTACTACCCCCCATTTAGCTTGGAAAGATGTTTTATTTGGCTGGACTATTTGTCTTTGATCAGTTTTGAGATGATTAGGTTGGGTCCGTTTTTCCCAAGTTGAGCACATTTCTACTAGAACGTTTTCCTCTTCATCGCTCGGAGGTGAGTAGATTTCCGACTCACGTGCACGATTTCAATTAAGATGCTGCCTAATTATCAGTAGAGAATGAGCCGCAGACGAGCCCGACACTGCGAAGGCGGATCTGACACAATGTTACGAACCTCCGTTTTTTGTGCCGTTACCGCCTTCATTGCTCCGAACTCCCCCAACACCCGTATCTGTACGGTGCTCCCTTATCTGAGCACAATATGCTATATTATTGTGTGGATGGAGAGTTGATTTATCACGGAGCGCCCTACGTGAGGTCTCAAGGATGGAAAGGTAACTGAGGGAGCGAGGCGAGGTGTGACTTCACCTTCCCTCGGCTTTCATTTCAAAATCTCTTTAACATTTAGAAAACAGCTCTGTACGTATCTATACGGATTTTCGAACTAAAAATTGGAGTTTGGGGGTTTTTAAAGGGTTTTGAATCCGAATAAGTGGTCAGAAATGCTGAATTAGGGATGGAATCGTGTCTGGATTATTTTTTTATCGATAGAAGGCGTCCAAATACTGAAAATGGGGTTAAAACACAAACTGCAACTTCGTACGAATTTATAAAATTTATGGAAAAATTGCAATTTGAATTTTGGTGGAAACCCGAGGTCTGCTCCTATTGGTCAACGAGTTGGCCACCTTCAAAAACGAAAGGATCGTTCTCGTCGAATAACCTAATTTATATCACGAATGACCCCTCGCGGGTTGTTGAGCCACGGAAGAAGAATAAGTTGAGTCAATACTCACCATCACATTCACAACAAAGCGAACATGGTCATTTTTGCGTTACTCCAGTGTCACTAGTGCCAAGCACCAAGAAAATCAAAATCTTAAAAAAAAAAAAAAAATTGAAAATCGACCTGCACTCTGGTGTCTTTGATTGGAAACCAGAACCAGTGTAGGTGACGTCACCTACACTGGTTTTTGAATCGGCCAGTACAACTTGAGATGATTATAAACTACGTGAAAGACTTTTTGTCACAAAAATGATATATTTTTCCCATTTGGTTTATTATTCTTGGAATAATACACCTATGTTTTCGCGACGGGGGTCGACGACTCCGATCGGCCTCAAAATTTGACATTATCCGTTTCAAGTGGTCTAGATTCCAAAACCGAAATGTCCGTCCGCCGTCCAGGCCGTTTTGGGCAGTTGGAATTTTTAAAAAAATCTGAAATTTTGACAAAATACTCGGTTTACCATCTAGTTGTGCCCGCAAGGTTTTCAGCCCGATCGCCCAAACCCGTGGGGCGCTATGGGGCTAAAATGGGGCTACAGAAGGGGGTTTTTTGAAGGCTTTCGGCTATGGGCTCGAGTCAGGTGTCGTTTTCGAAGTATTTTTGGACGTAGAATCCATTTTTTGGGGTCCCGCAGCGATCCGATTTCACTGTTGCGATCTATAGGGCTTTCATGGGGCTAAAAATGGGATTTTTGAAGGATCCCAGGAGGTTAAATATTTTTCGAGTAAAGAATAAACAATTTTTGAAAAAAAAATTTTTTTGAAAAAAAAAAAAATCCAAAAAAATTTTTTTGAAAAAAAAAAATCCAAAAATTTTTGTTTGAAAAAAAAAAATCCAAAATTTTTTTCCAACATTTTGGTTTATTATTCTTGGAATAATACACCTATGTTTTCGCGACGCGGGTCGACGACTCCGATCGGCCTCAAAATTTGACATTATCCGTTTCAAGAGACATTCAAAATCCGAAATGTCCGTCCGCCGTCCGCCGTCCGGGCCGTTTTGGGCAGTAGGAATTTTTTTAAAAATCTGAAATTTTGGCAAAATACTTGGTTTACCATCGAGTTGTGCCCGCAAGGTTTTCAGTCCGATCGCCCAAACCCGTGGGGCGCTATGGGGCTAAAATGGGGCTACAGGAGGGGTGTTTTGAAGGCTTTTAGCTATGGGATCGAGTTAGGTGTCGTTTTCGAAGTATTTTTGGACGTAGAATCCATTTTTGGGGGTCCCGGAACGATCCGATTTCACTGTGGCGTTCTATAGGGCTTTCATGGGGCTAAAAATGGGATTTTTGAAGGATCCCAAGAAGATAAATATTTTTCGAGTAAAAATTAAAGAATTTTTGAAAAAACACATTTTTGAAAAAAAAATCCCCCCAAAAATTTTTTTTGAAATAAAAATCCAAAAAAAAAATTTTTTTATTTTTTTTTTATTGACAGAATTAAATGTCTGTACAAGTAACCTATAGAATAATAAACCCTTGTGTAAAATTTGCAGCGTTTTTCTTTTGACTCAGAAATAATTTTTCCGCAACTAACCTATATCAAAGAATAATAAACCCTTGTGTAAAATTTGCAGCGTTTTGACTTCTAACAACATGGTGCAGGATGATTTAACCCGAAATTCGGGTGCATTTCCATTCCTAATTCCGTCCTTTTCAAGGAGCCCACTGTTTCTGTGTGAATTCAAAATAGTGGCTGAACTGTGATTTCCTGTTAAATGTATTGTAACTCCATAGGTATGAAATCACTTACTGGAGGACTCACTAACCCTTTACATTCAATATTGTATCTCCCAGATCACCTTCCAGCTAACCATTACTTTTTCACTCTACTAGATGCTCCGGCTCGCTTTGCTCGCCTACGCACCCAGCTGGGGCGGCTCTGCCCCCCCCCCCCCCAGACCCCCCCTGGTCGGGTGAGTAGCATCGATGGACACGTTCAAACCCCTACTCAGACATAAGGCCTCACTTCACTCGGCCAACCGCTTCTTCGGACTATTCCATGGTGCATTCTAAAATATTGGCATGAATGAAGGGATTTCTTAGCGGTCCCCTGCAGGTAATTTCAGAAGGGATTTACTTACAAAAAAAAAAAAAAACTCAAAATCAGCGAATTCGTTTTGGAAAAAATATTGATAAACTTTCCTTCTGTAGAATAATCATATATTATATACCTACATGTGTTTAAGAAGCTATAAGTAAATAGAGAGTAATACGTCTGTTCCGCATAAAACTATTATAAGATAATTCAATAAATTGTTGACGCAGAACATCGAATGTGTACTTACTATTTTTTTACTTATAAAATTTTCCCTTCAACAAACGGAACTTGAAACAAAACTAGTAAAATTTTACATTAAATTTTAATGCTTCACAGCAATAATGACTTCCAAGCACGCACTCGAGACTTTAGGATTTAGAAAACATTAACAAGTGAATTCTGAAATCGTGATTCTGAATAGCTAGTTCGTCGGCTTCGGTGAATCAAGAACTGAAATGTTACCAATTTATCTACAGAGACGTTCATCATGGTGGTTTATAGCATGGTAGGGTACTCGTAGCTGTCGTGGGCAGGGCCATCGATGAATTTCCCAAGTTTTTCCCTTTGTTCTCTTATTTCAATGACACGGTACATCTGAAAAAAGAAAAAAGCGTGTGAGTATAGGAAAGTACGAATAAAATAGAGATGGATTGACATGGCGAAAAATTCTCCAACATCCGGCAAGTGGAACGAACCGGACTATAAATACCTAATAGAGTTTTTGAATTTTTCCTGTATAATATACAGGCGGAAAATATTCAAGGTCACAGACTGATTGGTAAAGATGGGTTTAGCATAAAAAACAAAATATAAAGGTTTAGTTGTTTATAATCATTTTTCATTAAAAAAAAAGTTTTTCTCTTTTTTCCGTTTTTTGAATTTATCTCGAGGAAATTCTTAGAAAGTGAACAAGTTTATCTTCAGGATAATACGTAATAAATAATTACCTCGTCATAAATAATTTTGAACCTCGAACAATTCAAGCGCATTTTTGCCGTGGCGCATTTGTACAAAAAGTGAAAAATAATGAGAATTTGCAAACTTTTGCACGATCTGACTTTTGAATCACATTCTGGGGTCTCATGTGAACACACGCATAAAAAAAAAAACTCCGTGTATACACATAGGTGTATACTATTTTCATCGATTTTATGATTTTTACAGCATTTTTGATTCGTAAAATCGGTAAGGGCCAATTTAATGAAGAGAATATTTTTAACGTCTTCGTATGGACCGCCTGAATACTAATCAGTAGTGGTTTAACGCTTAATTAATATTTGGGGCCCGCCACGGCGAGAAAAATGTACTGGTGAAAAAGGCCAACTCCAACTTTCCGCCCATCTGCTCTCCTCCAGATAGCTCTAAGCGACAAAACCAATATTGCTCTTTGTTCATATATAATATAATATATTATATGACATATTATGTCAGCTGAAGAATTAACATCAAACCGCTCGGTCAGAAGCGTTTTTAATTTTTCGAATTTCCGCCACCTTTTAGCGGGAATGGACATTGAGCGCGAAAAAAGTCGAGATTTGTAAGTCAGCGGAAAGCGTTTTTAATGAATGGGGTTCACAGAGGGATAGTTGAGGAACTTGAATTCGAAAGAGGGAACTCCAATATTGAGCCTGGGACGTATGATAAGACGTGAATCTGCAACATGGCAAAATTTCTTCCTCTGTCACCTAATTGTGGGTTCGATTGCCGTGGCACCAACGTTCGAATAAAAATTATATTCTTGCCATGGAATCACCACCCCAAGGTATGTAAAAAAGCCCAATATAATTGCTTTTTGAATAATTTCCTTTTTTTAATAGCGAGAAATCATTATTAAAAACGCTGCAAATTTTACACGGGTTTATTATTCTTTAATATAGGTTAATTGTGCAGAAATTTAATTCTGTGTCAATGGAAAAATTTTCAGAACAATATTGTTTATTAATTTTTTTCAAACTTTTTTTTTAAACTTGAAAAATATTTGACCTCCTGGGATCCTTCAAAAATCCCATTTGTAGCCCCATAGAAGCCCTATAGATCGCAACAGTGGAATCGGATCGTTCCGGGGCCCCAAAAATGGATTCTACGTCCAAAAATACTTCGAAAACGACACCTATCTCGATCACATAGCCAACAGCCTTCAAAACACACCTCCCGTAGCCCCATTTTAGCCCCATAGCGCCCCACGGGCTTGGGCGAACGGGCTGAAAACCTTGCGGGCACAACTAGATGGTAAACCAAGTAAGTAGGAAATTTCTCAAAATTTCAGTTTTTTGAATATTTTTATTCCCATTGCTCAAAGCGGCACAGACGGCGGACGGACATTTCGGATTGAGAATGTAGACCTTTTGAAACGGATAATGGTCTAATTTTGAGGCCGATCGGAGTCGACCTCCGTCGCGATTGCATAGGTGTATTATTCCAAGGATAATAAACCAAAATCTGGATCCCTCTCTAGAGTCAGATTCTGTTGATCGAAATCCTATTAACGTTTGTTCATAAGTCAATGATTTGACTCGTATTTGACTAACCTGTTTGGTTTTCGATGCGCACTCGTATAAATCCTCAAGGAGATCTTTGCATTTAATGGCTCCTTTGTCTGCTCCATAGGCTTCCAAACAGTTGGTTGTCTTCATCTCCAGGTTTCCGCAGGGCCCGCCGACTTGGTTGTTGACTAATGGGCCCGTCAAATCGGTAAATGGCGATCTAAAGTAAGGGGACAAAGGCATTTTACTTTACAGCAAAACAGAATAATTTCAAATAAACAATAATTGTTTATTTGAACCAGAGCTAGAGGCAAACCACTGAAGGATCGAACAAGTTGACAAGGAATTTCCTTGAAGGAAAGGTTGTTATCACTGTTAACTGATAAGTCTGATACCACCAGCTGACATTCTCCTCGGCTACTTTCAAAGGGCCATGAAATCAGGGACATGAAGATAGGTTGAGAGGGCGTTTACCCGTCTACTAGTAGACTGGGCCTGGTATGGGCAAGCAAGACGGCCGCTGAGAGCCCAATTTTTTTAAACTTTTTAACATGGTACATGTTATTACGGGCGTTCTCTGGATTGGAATGTAAGAGTTTTGTTATTGTTACTGATAGGTATTTATTTGTAGCTATTTAAGTTGGAAGAATCTTCCAACATCTGATGTTCCCTACACCGAATGGTATACAGACATGTTATAGGTACAGCATTTGGCCGTTTTGGGCAGTAGGATTTTTTTTCAAATCTGAAATTTTGACAAAATACTCGGTTTACTTACCATCTAGTTTTTATTTATTTATTATTTATTTATTTATTCACATAAATTTTTAAACATAAATTTGTTTTTCGTAAACTTACAATGGAGCTTTCCCTATTCCAGTCTTTTCGATACCGGCCTAAAGGTCTACGACCCGTCCAGGCCCGACTCGAACAGCTCTCGTTGTACAATATAAGTATATGCGATTAATGTATATAACTATTACATTTTTAATTACAAAGTCCTAAAAGTAACTCTAAAAATAAAATACAGTCCAACTATACTACTACTAAGTAATTAGGTACTTAACTAAGACTAATTTTACCCCTGAATACATATTCCCCTTAAAACTTGAATTTTTGAATAATGACATTTGTGTTTGCTTGTTCCTTCAGGTAGGCCAATACTTTTTTCTTTAACTCTAACATAGATGTAGCGGATTTAATAGTATACGGGAGATGTTCAAAAATCGCTGGTGCCAACCAAGGCAGCTGTCTTGTAAAGAAATCACTTCTAGAGCGTTCTATTGCCAGCATGCTAGTCATTGTCGATCTCGTGAACCTACTTCTTTGATACTTCTGGAAATCATCTTTAGTTTTGTACACATACACTGCCAGTCTATATATATAAGTGATCCTCGGAGGTAGTATTTCAAGTGTGCTATATAGGTTCAAAGAGGATGAGCGCCTGTTCGATTTCAATGCTATTCGTAAAAGTGTGTTGATTGCCACAGTCAAGGAGCTGAAATTATTCTGGTACGCACCGCCCCATGCAAGTACTCCATATATTATTAAACTATGAACAAATGCGTAGTACGCCATCGTAATATTTCTATTATCTAGCCAGTTTCCAAGAATAATGAATAATATTCATTATTCTTATGGACTTATAGCTAGAGTTAGGAAAACATTTCATATATTATATGAAATGTTTTCCTAACTCTAGCTATAAGTCCATTGATGTGACTCTTCCATTTTAGATGTTGGTCTAAAGAGACGCCTAGATATCTAATCTCCTCAACTCTATCTATTCTCTCACACTCACAGGATCTGTGTTCTTGTTCATGGCAGTTTTCTTGATGAACAGAAAGAAATGACTCATTTAACTCAGTTGTGCCCGCAAGGTTTTCAGCCCGTTCTCCCAAACCCGTGGGGCGCTATGGGGCTAAAATGGGGCTACGGGAGGGGTTTTTTTGAAGGCTTTTGGCTATGGGATCGAGTTAGGTGTCGTTTTCGAGGTAGAATCTATTTTTGGACGTAGAATCCATTTTTTGGGGTCCCGGAACGGACCGATTTCACTGTTGCGATCTATAGGGCTTTTATGGGGCTACAAAAGGGATTTTTGAAGGATCCCAGGAGGTTAAATATTTTTCGAGTTAAAAATAAAGAATTTTTGAAAAAACGCTGCAAATTTTACACAAGGGTTTATTATTCTGTGATATAGGTTACTTGTACAGACATTTAATTCTGTCAATAAAAAAAATTTAAAAAACTTTTTTTTTTGATTTTTATATTTCAAAAAAAATTTTTTGGGGGGATTTTTTTTTTCAAAAATGTGTTTTTTCAAAAATTCTTTAATTTTTACTCGAAAAATATTTAACTTCTTGGGATCCTTCAAAAATCCCATTTTTAGCCGCATGAAAGCCCTATAGAACGCCACAGTGAAATCGGATCGTTCCGGGACCCCCAAAAATGGATTCTACGTCCAAAAATACTTCGAAAACGACACCTAACTCGATCCCATAGCTAAAAGCCTTCAAAACACCCCTCCTGTAGCCCCATTTTAGCCCCATAGCGCCCCACGGGTTTGGGCGATCGGACTGAAAACCTTGCGGGCACAACTAGATGGTAAACCAAGTATTTTGCCAAAATGTCAGATTTTTTAAAAAATTCCTACTGCCCAAAACGGCCTGGACGGCGGACGGCGTACGGCGTACGGCGGACGGCGGACGGACATTTCGGATTTTGAATGTAGACCTCTTGAAACGGATAATGTCAAATTTTGAGGCCGATCGGAGTCGTCGACCCGTGTCGCGAAAACATAGGTGTATTATTCCAAGAATAATAAACCAAAACAATTTTTTTGAGAAAAAAATCCCAGAAAATTGTTTTTTCCAAAATTTTCCAAATTTTGGTTTATTATTCTTGGAATAATACACCTATGTTTTCGCGACGGGGGTCAACGACTCCGATCGGGTTCAAAATTTGACATTATCCGTTTCAAGAGGTCTACATTCTAAATCCGAAATGTCCGTCCGCCGTACGCCGTCCAGGCCGTTTTGGGCAGTAGGAATTTTTTTTTAAATCTGAAATTTGACAAAATACTTGGTTTACCATCTAGTTGTGCCCGCAAGGTTTTCAGTCCGATCGCCCAAACCCGTGGGGCGCTCTGGGGCTATAATGGGGCTACGGGAGGGTTTTTTTTTTTAAGGCTTTTAGCTATGGGATCGAGTTAGGTGTCGTTTTCGAAGTATTTTTGGACGTAGAATCCATTTTTTGGGGTCCCGGAACGATCCGATTTCACTGGGGCGATCATTAGGGCTTTCATGGGGCTAAAAATGGGGGATTTTTTCAAAAATGTTTTTTTCAAAAATTACGTATTTTTTACTCGAAAAACATTTAACCTCCTGGGATTCTTCAAAAATCCCATTTTTAGCCCCATGAAAGCCCGATAGATCGCGACAGTGAAATCGGATCGTTCCGGGACCCCCAAAAATGGATTCTACGTCAAAAAATACTTCGAAAACGACACCTAACTCGATCCCATCCCCCAAAGCCTTAAAAAAAACCCACCCGTAGCCCCATTATAGCCCCATAGCGCCCCACGGGTTTGGGCGATGGGACTGAAAACCTTGCGGGCACAACTAGATGGTAAACCAAGTGTTTTGACAAAATTTCAGATTTAAAAAAAAAAAAAAAATCCTACTGCCCAAAACGGCTTGGACGGCGGACGGACATTTCGGATTTAGAGTGTAGACCTCTTGAAACGGATAATATCAAATTTTGAGGCCGATAGGAGTCGTCGACCCCCGTCGCGAAAACGTAGGTGTATTATTTCAAGAATAATAAACCAAAAACTTGGAACACACCCAAACCTAAGGTTACTTGAGTACCTTATCCCCAGTGCGAATGTCCCGATCAGGTCCTACATCATATTATGATGTTGGACCTGATCGGGACACCCGCACCGGTTGGACTATTTCCTTACCAGTAATTGTGACGTCACATCGCACGAGCCATCCGATCACGTTGCAACGCTAACGAGCCAAATACCACCGCATGCTGCTCAGCAGTCTATCAGGCTCAATCTTTTCTGACCTAATTCCGGGGGAGGACGAAAACGAATAGTCTGGAAGGACGCAGGAATTCAGCTTTGTTGACTGGATGCCAGCGCGCGGGGCAATTTGCCGTCGAAGCAACTTCGTTATTTTACCGCCTCCGTCTCGTCAACAATCAATTCAAGTTATCTCGTAGGATGCGTTAAGTGAAACTAACTAGCTCAAGAATAGCACTAAGGGTGCTCGTCCAGTGGAAGCGTATTCGAGAGGCGACAGAACAAGCTGCAAAGAGCGGCAGAGGTCGTCCGCTGCAAGCGCCTTCGTGCGTCGAGCTTCGAGTTTGTTTTCAATTTAAAAAAAAAAAAAAACATATTCCTGGAGTTTCTATATCAGCAGAGGAGTCATATTTCTCTCCAGTTGAGAACGTTGCTGATGGGTTCTGGCTGCTCAATGTTCTCAACTACACGAGCAGTCAGCAGGACCAATAGGTCGATATCCTCCCCGACAATGAGAACATTGCCGCCCTTTGTGGAGATGTCTATAGACAGCTGTTTGAACGATCAGGGGATCAGCGTCCTCAATGGCCTGCTGAACCTGGAAACCTTCTGCTGTCAATTTTTCTTTCAGCATTGATATCAGGCGTTTTTTATTTTGCTCATTCGAAAGGAAACGTTCTTTTGGCATTGTTACCGCCATCGATTCATCTAACAAAACTGACGCAGACGACATGACACGGGCTCTTTGGGTTCGTTCTGCTGATTTGATGGGTACTTTTTTCCGTACCTATCCTCTGGGTACCTACCCATCAAATACTACAACGCAAATGGGACCGAAATGTGTGTCATCGTAGCTCACGTACCTTTCGATGATTGAGGAAAATTGCTCATTGGTAGGTATGCCACACTACTCTGTGTAATATGAAACCACCATCTACAACGAAGGCTGCGTTCGTTGGACCTACTTACTGCACTGACTGGATCAAACAGCTTGTAAAGAACTGATTTTCGGGTCTTGCGCATTCCACCATCATCAAAAAGCGATAAGGGGTACGGGGCCAACTCATACGCAAAATATCACTCGAGCTGTTTTGGTGATTTTGCATGGAAAGGAATTCTGCGAAACATGGTGTCGGGATCACAGGGACTCGTTCACCATGTATTTTGACTGTACAGTTCACAGCTCGTAAATATAATAATTAATAATAAAATCTTTTCCTATTTTCACTATACAGTTTTTTGTGAGATGCAGTTTTTGTGAATAAAAAAAAAAAAAAAAAATCGGACTTCAGTTTGGACAGCCATAGAAATGTATTTCGTTTTTTGTCGTAGCAATATGACTAAATTGCCTCTAAATTAGAATAACTAGACGAATATAGATGATTCGGGGTTCAACAGTCGTGTAATTTCCAAAAGAGCCTCTTAGCGAAATTTCAGTGTTGGGACTACTTTTGAACTTTGTGCGTATCTCTGCGTAGGAATGAGCGAATTTTAAAATTTAGGAGCTCTCATTATGCGAAATTAGATGCCCTACAACTTTCATTCTATGGATGGTTTTGATTAGAGTAGCCGTTTTCTGATCGCAGACGTTTGAACATGAGTGTAACCCGACTTTTTGCCAAGTTGGTAAAAATTGACGATTTTTGACCATCGATTGTGACCATGTAGCTGAGCCGAATTTGACGTTTCACAGGATCATTCGACGGGGAATTGAATCCTCTTTAATTTATTATATGGTGAGGTTTTCCGTAGAACAAACCGATTCTGATTAATAAGCCAATAACTGGAAAAAGTGCCAAAATTTCGAATATTTTCGGCTCCCACAAGTTAAGTCGTACTCAGAAACCGTCGCAAACTCATATTACTCTTATATGGGATGCCCAAAGTGGTTTAAGATCATTTCCAGCTTAGCACTATTTATTAGCCAGCAAAAGTCTAATTTGCTTGGGCTAGTGTATCGAATGCAAAGGCGGTCCTTGTCGAACAGCTTTTGCCACACCCGAAGGGAGACACATCAGCACACAGGTTATTCCAAGCGACGGAGCCGACTTGCTTTTCCAACCGCCCGCCTTCCTGAATACCAAAGCGAGGCTTTCAGAGGGGCTTACTGAGCTGTGCGAGAGATGTTTGGACTTGGAGGGCAGGGTTGACTCCTAAACTGAGTCGAAACCCCTTTGAGCGAAGGATCCGAAGGAACCGTAGTTTCTTACTCGAGCGTAATTTGATTATTCGAGTGAAATCATTTCTGCGGGTCATTGAAATTTAACGCGTCTTTTGGTGCATGTGTGACTCTCACACTAATTCAAAGGCTTTCTTAAGGATCAAAATTTGAACCCTTTTGGTTTGTTATTATTGTTGGGATACCTGTTGGAATAATTGTAATCACTTATGCAATTTACAAACGTCCAGATGTGTAGATTCCAAAAACGAAATGTCTGTCCGCCGTGCGAGCCGTTTTGGGTAGTAGGAATTTTTAAAAAGATCTGAAATTTTGACAAAATACTCGGTTTACCATCTAGTTGTGCCCGCACGGTTTTCAGCCCGATCGCCCAAACCCGTGGGGCGCTGTGGGGCTAAAATGGGGCTACGGGAGGGGTTTTTTGAAGGCTTTTAGCTATGGGATCGAGTTGCGTGTCGTTTTCGAAGTATTTTTGTACGTAGAATCCATTTTTGTTGAATCGTTTGAATCCGAATATGTTGGAAATTCCGACGTCCTCAAGGAGCCCATTATTTAATAAATCAATTCATTAATTACTACTGATATTACTGCTGTTGATTCTGAAGCACCTGAAAGAACGTTCTGTTCCTGATTACATTTAACGTCGACTTGTCTGTTGGTGCATGAGAGCAAGACTTGCTCTTAAGTCAATTCAATGGCTCCCTGAGCGGTCAAATCTGTCGTCCCCTCTCAAAGCAGCCCAATTTCACTTGTATTGAGTGTCACAGCCGTTTGTATTTTTTGGTGAAGCTTGATTGAATGCATTCAATCGCAACAATTTCGCCCTTTGGGGCCAGAGCGGAACTGCGCCGAATTGCTTGAAAAAGGCACAGGAAACCCCCACACAAAAAGCGGGTGCCCTTTTCATCGAGTGCTGCAGGTTTTATCGCACCCTGGGAAGAGCGTTCGTACAATCTACACTCACGAAATGTAGTTGGCATTCGGGATTATGAACGTACGGTAATCGGAAAAAAACTCCCCGGAAAAAAAATCTACGGAAAAAAAAATCCTGCAGGGCGGAAAAAAAAATCCCCTAAGAAAACTCATGGGCGGAAAACAAAAACAAAAAGAAAACGCTGCAAATTTTACACAAGGCTTTATTATTCTTTGATATACGTTACTTGTGCAGAAATTTAATTCTGTCAATGAAGAAATTAAAAAAAATTTTTTTTTTTTTTTGGATTTTTTGTTCAAAAATGTGTTTTTTCAAAAATTCTGTATTTTTTACTCGAAAAATATTTAACATCCTGGAATCCTTCAAAAATCCCATTTTTAGCCCCACGAATGCCCTAAAGATCGCCCCAGTGAAATCGGATCGTTCCGGGACCCCAAAAAATGGATTCTACCTCCAAGAATACTTCGAAAACGACACCTAAATCGATTCCATAGCTAAAAGCCTTCAAAAAACCCCTCCCGTAGCCCCATTATAGCCCCATAGCACCCCACGGGTTTGGGCGATCGGACTGAAAACCTTGCGGGCACAACTAGATGGTAAACCAAGTATTTTGCCGAAATTTCAGATTTTTAAAAAAATTCCTACTGCCCAAAACGGCCTGGACGGCGGACGGCGGACGGCGTACGGCGGACGGACATTTCGGATTTAGAATGTAGACCTCTTGAAACGGATAATGTCAAATTTTGAGCCCGATCGGAGTCGTCGACCCCCGTCGCGAAAACATAGGTGTATTATTCCAAGAATAATAAACCAAAATGGAAAACATTGAAAAACGCTGCAAATTTTACACAAGGGTTTATTATTCTTTGATATACGTTACTTGTGCAGAAATTTATTTCTGTCAATGAAAAAATTTAAAAAAAAATTTTTTTTGGATTTTTATCTCAAAAAAATTTTTTTTGGATTTTTTTGTTCAAAAATGTGTTTTTTTAAAAACTGTATTTTTTACTCGAAAAATATTTAACATCCTGGGATCCTTCAAAAATGCCATTTTTAGCCCCACAAATGCCCTAAACATCGCCCCAGTGGAATCGGATCGTTCCGGGACCCCAAAAAATTGATTCTACGTCCAAAAATACTTCGAAAACGACACCTAACTCGATCCCATAGCAAAAAGCCTTCAATAAACCCCTCCCGTAGCCCCATTATAGCCCCATAGCGCCCCACGGGTTTGGGCGATCGGACTGAAAACCTTGCGGGCACAACTAGATGGTGTACCAAGTATTTTGCCGAAATTTCAGATTAAAAAAAAAATTCCTACTACCTACCCAAAACGGCCTGGACGGCGGACGGCGGACGGCGGACGGACATTTCGTATTTTGATTGTAGACCACTTGAAACGGATAATGTCAAATTTTGAGCCCGATCGGAATCGTAGACCCCCGTCGCGAAAACATAGGTTTATTATTCCAAGAATAATAAACCAAAACCTAACTTCCTACCATAGAGTAACAGAGAGCAAACAGAGAGCTTCCTACCAACATGCAAAAGTCAAAACTAAAGTCGGATTTATTGCAACCTTCGATGCACTGGCCTCTAAACCAATCCTGCTGCGGGAGGATATCAATGGTTCTTAAACGGAGGGAAACGAAAAATTTAAAAGGGAGGGTAACGAGGCCTGGGAGGACATTGACGATTCTTAGGCGGAGGGAATCGATAATATAAACATATTATGTTTTTACTGCCCCGGGAGGATGTCGATGAATCCCCATTGATGGATAATATCCTCTGTTTTTGCGGAGATAGTAACTATCGTTCAGAAACGGTTTGACTTGACTAACCTCGATTGAAACATCGACCAAACACATTGCATCAAAATCACAGAAAATACTTCATAAACTACTCACCCTGGGTATTCGTGAGAAGAACCAATAAACGAGAGTTGATTGAAGTGAATGTAATGTCGTATAAACCACTTGAGACAATTTAAGAGTTATAAAAAGTGAAATTGTTAGAGCGGAGCACGTACACGGTGACAGTCTGGGACGAAGTAGGGGGCGGCGATGGAAGCGACGCCTCACGAGTCACAAGATGTGACGTCAGAGAAAACAGTGTTACCTTTCATAGCAGGTGCAACACTCATGAGCTATGGTTTGATTCTATATAAACCAAAACAAGATTACTAAAATAGGTAATCATTTCAGAAGGTTTTCTCTGAAGGAGCACAAATTATTGTTCAAAGCCTAGTATCACTAAAGCGCCAAAATATCGCTTTCATACTGTTCGTGAAATACCTAGCAAAGTTAGTAATCGATCAATGACATAAATCGATATGCAGTTACCTAACTTTCAACACTCCCTCCCACGAACTGAATGTCTGCAGGGGGAAGTGCGGTACATGTTGTATAAATTTGTCTCCAAAATTTCATACGTGTCCGCTTTTTAAAATTTGTACAAAACAGTTTTTAAAGAAGGTCTTTTTCGCGAAAAGTTCTGTCTTATCAAAGACACAGTCAATTCACTTAGCAGCCGAGGTCTCTAAGCGATGAAGGTCACGGTTCGGTGAGTGCAAGTTGGCCGGAGCTGTGAGGCGTTCTGAGCGATGTGGTTCACGGTCCCGTTCGTGAGATTTCGCCAAGGCTGCAGATGAATGAGGTTCAGTCCCACAATTTCGTGTCACCTGGAAGTCATTATTCGCCATTAGAACTGGTCATTATGGTGTCACGAAATTTGACAAACCTGTCTTGCGGCAACGCTTTGGTAAAAACGTCCGCAAGTTGCGCATGAGTTGAAACCCATTCAAGTTGAATTTTTCCTTCTTTGAAAAGTTGATGTACATAATGCAGTGTTAGTTTAACTATATGTTTTAGCATTTTAGAATCATTTGTCATGGCGACGGCAAGGGCCGGGGCACAATCACCTTTTAAAATTGGGACGGTTTGGAGTCCTGATAAAAATTTTGACACTGCATTTAAATTTACAATTTCTTTGCACGCCTCGCTCATGGATATATATTCCGCTTCGCAAGTTGAAAGAGAAATATGTGCTTGCTTTTTGGATCTCCAAGTAATTAAGTCATTAAAAACAAAAACAAGATAACCAGTTGTTGACTTTCCATCGACAGAATTTGTTCCTAAGGATGAGTCCGAAAAAGCGACTATGTCATTTGTTTCTCCTTTGTACAAAATACCATAGTGTTTAGTACCTTTCAAATACTTCAAAATTTTCAGGACATTTTGCCAGTCGTCCATTGTGTAACAAGTTTGCTTTCGGCTTAAGAAATTTACGGCAAAAGAAATATCTGGTCTGGTAGAATTTTGAATATAGAGAAGTGATCCAATTAATTCTCTAAATGGTACGTTAGGTAATTTTGCACTTTGAGGTTCTGACTCAATTTGACTTTTTAGAGTGCATGAAATATATGCCATGGGAGTCGTGCTTATTTTTGCTTCAGAGGAAAGATATTTTTGTATTAATTCTTCAATCATTGTTCTCTGATGAATAAAGAGAGTTTGTTTCTTTAAATTTCGAACAATTTCAAAACCAAGAAACTTTCGTGGCGATCCCATGTTTTTAATCTTTATGTCTTTTTGAAGCTCCTTTATAAGATTTAAAGCAACTTCCTCATTGTCGGATGCAAGCAGGCAATCGTCCACATAAATTATTAAAATTACAAAGTCAGTCTCACTTTTAAGTTTATAGACACAAGATTGAAAAGGGTATTTCTGGAAATTTAATTTTAGCAAAATTTCATCAAATTTCCTGCACCAAAGGTTCGGCGAGACCTTAAGTTCATATAATGATCGTTTCAAGAGACACATGAGTATCACGAAGATTTACAGGCAAATCGGTTAGTTCGACTAAACCCTCTGGAACATTCATGCAAACTTCCTTTTCCAAATGTCCATGGAGAAATGCTACTTTCACATCCAGTTGAAAAAGGGTTAGTTTCAGTTTGTTAGCAACAGACAAAAACATGCGAACATCTCCTAATCTGGCTACAGGACAAAAGATCTCCGAGATTAAGTAATCGTTGGAATCCGCGTAGCCTTTCACTACAAGACGGCTTTTATAGACAATGGAGCCATCAGGCTGTTTCTTTCGTCTATGAACCCAACGGGAGTTGATGACTTTAGTTTTTGGAGGGATTTTTGATTTTTCAATCAGTTCCCAAGTGTTCATTTCCGCCAATGAATTTAATTCCTGTAAAATGGCTTCTTCCCATTGATCGCTAAATTCTGAATTTATTGCTTCTCTGTAAGACTGAGGTTCTTCCGAGTTGCAATTTATTTTCATTCCTGTAGTTTGAAACTCTAGTCCCCGATCGGACCTAAGTTTGAAAACATTTTTAGTTTGATGCACAATGGAGTCTATTTCATTCAAGCACTGTTTGAAAACTATGTGAACATCTTTCTTAGATTTCAACATATAAATGAACATGTATCTGGTAGCGTCACAAATGAAAACTGCAATATATTTGTCGCCTGTTCTAAAATTGCATAAACTTATTGGCCCCATTAAATCGGCATGTAAAATTGCAAAAGGTTTGCTAGCTCTATGTCTGACCTGGTTGTGAGGCTTTTTTTTTTTTTTTTTTGACAGTGTTTGCCAGGTGACAGTCCTCACAAATTTTTACGTCTTCCCCAAAAGAACTATATTTTAACTCAGGTAAAAATTTCTTAGCAGCTCTTAAATATGGCAAACTCGAATGATTAAGACGAGGGTGCCACAAAGCCCCTGAGGATTGTATACAGGGTCGTTTAGCGTTAAAATTATCCAGATCAACTTTAGATAGCATTTCACCAGAAGGTACTTCGCTGTTAGTACTAGCTTTATTTTCTATGTTCCTATTCTCTTCTAAACCACCTTAATTTCTCCCTCCCAAGACTACAGGGGCTTGTGGAGATGAAGCACTCCCTCCCAGATTATCATGGGACTCTGAGGAGTCTCCTTGAAGAGTAATACTCCCTCCAGCCTGGTTATCCAGAGTCGGGATTGTTGAAGGGTCTTGGTGCTGTGAGAGATGTAGGACAGAATTTAATTTTGGTTTCTTAGATGGGGGCAACGAAGTAGGAGACACATCCAAGGTAATGCACCAAGGGTTCTTGTAAAAGACACTAGTTTTGAGAACTCTTCCAGAAGAGTGATCAACAAATTCAACCTTGTCTTTTGAGAAAATTACTTTCAAACCCGCTTGTGTTAGTTTCTGTAGGTACTGAGAAAAGGTTCGAAGACAAGCCGGGGCAGTACACCACATCTTTAAGCTCCGAGATTTTACCATAGAATTTAATATCCCCAGAAATATTTACTACTAAGTCAGCGTTGTCACTGTTGTTGGCGCACTTAAAAGTTCGGGGGCTGGACAAGCAACAGAATCTGATATTGGAAAGGAAATCTTTGGAGTTGGTCAGATGCTGCGTGCACCCCATGTCAACGGTTGCTGAATAGCTTTGACCTTTCCCTGAGGACTCAGTTACCAGGTTGATAGTAAATGTGTCTCTCCCCGTCTCGCCCCATGGAAACCTAGCTGTTGGTAGAATCCGCCTACCGCACACTGGCAAATACAGCGTCAGTATAAGTGGCGAATTCTTCGGAAAATTTCTTAGCCTTATGAGTGGGCATTTTGAAAATTTTGGGCCGCTCGTTCTGTTGAGCCGTGAAGGACTTGCGGCCGGGCGAACGAGAAGATGACGTACGAGGCTTCGAAGTGTCTTTTGCATTCGGACAGTTGACAGAAGAATTATTTCTAGATTTATGTCAATTAAAACAGATTTTATACTTCTTATAGCACTCGTTGATGTCGTGTTCGCGTGTTTGAAATATAATATATTATGCATATTATGCAAAGTAGCTTCTTGATCGCGGGCTTAGACGCGTTTGAGATTTATCTAGGATTCTACCCCTTTTGACTTTCGACCCTCCCCCTCCCCTCCCACACGACCATGCCACCCGGTTCCTGAACATGCTGAAAGATAAACTCCCGGAATCATTTTGATCTGCTCTGAGCTCCTACATTAGAAGCACGTCCTTCAGCTCAGACAAAGAGAACCTGAAGTTCTGGAGTTCGGCCTTTTAATGCGTTAGGGTACCAACTATCGCTTCTTCAAAAGCCATCTTTACATAATTCGGAGGAAACATTGTTGAATCGATGCCACTCAGTTTTCTCCGGAGATCAACAAACCTGGTAATGAACTCAATGGCCTTTTGGGCTTTAGGATCGAACTTAATGGCACTGAACAACTGGGTAAGTCGGCAGAGTGGAGAGGTGGAGGACCAGTCGCATATTTTTCGCAGTTTATCCAAAATGTCTTTCGAATCTGCGTCTTCATTGACCAGATCTTGAAAGTATGGAGGAAAATATCGAATCTTCTTCTTGACTACGAGAATATCATTGGGTTTGAATCACAGCAAATCTACCTTATTAAATTTTATAAGGAACAAATAGAGAACGCGGCCCCGAAAACCGAATCAGTATCAGAAGCTATAGCTGCCCCCAGAGATCATATTAAACAAAGCATCGTATTTGGATTCAAGGATCATGAAACGATTACTTAACTCTGAGTAGGCAGTATCCAGGCAATGAGTGAAGACGTCCTCAGATGACGCAGCAGCTTGGGCTCGGAGTCTGTCAAGGTCAGGGTCATCACCCTGGAGTTGACCCGGAGCCGGAGCAAGCTGACGTGGATCCAGTTGCACAGCCGTTGACGTCGAGGGCTGTGGGACGGTTGGAGCGGGAGCTGGCAACTCGAAGTCGGAATCCCTCTCTCGATACATTTGACGAGCCAGTTCACAGTCGAAGTCGGCGTCGTCGAAAGTCTGACGGTCACTCATTTTTCAAAACCTGCAACCCAACGCTCGCGCAGTATCACCGAACGAAATTTACACGACGGTCAACAATACTTCAAACAAGTAGGTTGTCTTTTCGCTTTAAACCAGTGATACCAATTTATAAGTGACTGGGAAGGCACCTAAAGATCAGTAGAGTGCATGATTTTAGAATTCAAATTTTTAAAGTTTTGATCTCGCTTTAGACCTTCAATAAAGTTGAGTGAAAAACGGTAAAGTGACATTAATTTACATTTGAAATTCTCTTCCAGCACTTTTAAAATTCTACCGGAAAGGTAGGCGGGCCCGCGGAAACTGTAGGTAAACTGAAAGCTACTTGACAACGTAATTGTTGGATTTACACATGTGTCGGTTCAATCGAGTATTAGCATAAGTACTTTATCAGTAATGAAGGTCGCCAGTATTTATGGTGCACATTTTGCGACACGCACTCTCGTGGGGAGTCATTTCCTTTTTCAAAACGGTGAGACCCGGGAAGCCGGAGAGAAAATGCGGCGGCTTTGTTGGTAAACATTGCAAAAAGACAACACAGAGCTGATAACTCTGATAAGGTATGTCTATGACGCTAAGGTCTATTACGAGGATGTCTCCCCTGTCGATATTTAAAAGAGATGGATGAAATTTTAATTCGATGCATCGATGACATCCCGCTCCCGGTGTATCGAATGCATGAGATTTCGATATATGAAAATATCGATCCAACTAGCCAACGATTGTCAATTTTGACACATCCCGCGCAAGTTTATCTGTTCCCGCCAAAGGCAATCGAATGTGCTCCATGGCGTTGAGTGCTGTGTTACACCGGCCGCCAACCCGAGACACATAAATTGCGACGTGAAACAGCTCTCAACAGCACCCGACCCGAAAAGAGAAAAATGGCGATTGCGAAATCATTACATTTATCCTGCGAACTAATGGATAGGGAAACAACATTCTATAATTTATAACAGGGCTCTAACGTGTTCTGTACTTTTTCGCCAACGCCTGACCCGCGAATGAACCTCGTAAGGAACAAAACGGTCTGTTACGGCTTTTAAATCCAAAGGCATGTTTCCCGAAACTGTCATGCTGGTGAAATTCGGCCCATTTGACTACCGGCAATAACCCACGAACCCGTTGTGGTACTCGGAAGTCGGGTACCCTAAAGAAAAAGTCGCCAGATGTTGAATCAAACTCGTGCACCTTGCTAGGGGCAATGAGATTTATTTTATTTTTATTTATAAGAATAAACCGTTCAAAAATTTTGTGCACCTCCCTTTTAGCAAATTCACCTGACTTGGGCGTACCTAGCTGAATGTATCGCGAATTTCAGCGCCTACGGGAGCCACATCGGGCTTTGGGCTACCCGTAAACTTGACTTTTATACTGTTGAAAGTCCCTGGAGCTGGCAAGTGATACAGAACAGAAACACGGAGCATGTGCAAGCAGGACGACCCGTGGCCAAGTGGGTCGACCTAACTTTTGTTATAAATTTCGAAATCCTAAACGACGGAGTTTCGAGGAAGCGAACAACCCAAAAATAATTCGGAAAGAAAAACGACGGTGATTCGCGATGCCGGTTTCGAACGACCTATACCTGGGAGGAAACAAATTGATTGAAAAATCAATATCGGAAATTCAACGAAGTCGAAGGACGCCATGTTGAAGTCACAGGTTGTCGAAGGCAAAGGATGGGGGTCAACTCACAAGGTTAAAAATGGTTTCCCTTTCCACGTTGCAGCCAATCGCGTTTTTAGTCAACCGTATGAAATTGGGCTTTTTCACAAGGAAATTTGAGAGGCTCTAATTTAAAGAAAAAGCGTAAAGAATTACTCCTTCACACGAATTCGTGTTTTTGCGGAGATAGTAACTATCGTTCAGAAACGGTTTGACTTGACTAACCTCGATTGAAACATCGACCAAACACATTGCATCAAAATCACAGAAAATACTTCATAAACTACTCACCCTGGGTATTCGTGAGAAGAACCAATAAACGAGAGTTGATTGAAGTGAATGTAATGTCGTATAAACCACTTGAGACAATTTAAGAGTTATAAAAAGTGAAATTGTTAGAGCGGAGCACGTACACGGTGACAGTCTGGGACGAAGTAGGGGGCGGCGATGGAAGCGACGCCTCACGAGTCACAAGATGTGACGTCAGAGAAAACAGTGTTACCTTTCATAGCAGGTGCAACACTCATGAGCTATGGTTTGATTCTATATAAACCAAAACAAGATTACTAAAATAGGTAATCATTTCAGAAGGTTTTCTCTGAAGGAGCACAAATTATTGTTCAAAGCCTAGTATCACTAAAGCGCCAAAATATCGCTTTCATACTGTTCGTGAAATACCTAGCAAAGTTAGTAATCGATCAATGACATAAATCGATATGCAGTTACCTAACTTTCAACATCCTCTTCAAGGCAGGCCGATTGAAGAGTCTTCATTATTAGTCTTCATTATTCTTTCAAGAAGCCCTGTCTGAAGCCCCTGAATTGTCTGTAGCCCTTTCAATTTCGTGTTAATTGTCACCCGTTATAACAGAATTTACAGACAACATTGATGGTTCTGGGATGTCATCAAGAGGATGCACTTGTTTCGTATAATTGGTGATTTCATTGTAGTTCCGTAACAAAGATCAGTTGTGAGCAAAAATCGTACCGTCAACTTATGCTTGTCGCAAATTTTTGGTTGACCCCACCAGAGCTAAGACATTTCATTGTCAAAAATGTTTTGTTTTTTTTCCTGTACCGAAGTTGCCACTTCTTACGAAACGACCCATGCATGACTCGACTACTAGACATCTCTTGTTACAATGCAATTAGTCGTGCACTCTACAGAAAATTTTGAAAAATGCTTCTTTATGCATAAAAAGGCACGCCTTTGTGTGAAAGAAAGGAAATACTGGTGAAGAGTTGATGAAAAATGGCTGACTTCAGTCAGTGACTGATTAAGATGACTCATTATCCATAAAAGGTGTGCGGATATATCTCTACTCTTTGAAGTGTTTTTTTGCCCTTTCAAGGTGATATCGAATGCCATTCGAGCTGAAATGATTACCATATTATACGAACTTATCACTGCATCATTTAGTAGGCGCATTCTAAGCACTCGGATCATACATGACGTGCTCAGGTGCGGCTGTTTTCTGAGCCAGACAAAGTTTGCAGTCTGTCATTCGTGGGGAACCTCATCTGGTATGAGCGAGTGCCGAAGACCTTCGGAGTCTAAAATTAACAACTAACAGCAATCGTTTCGTCACTGTCACCCGGAGTTGCCAGTTGTTTCAAATGAACTTATCTGCCTCCGGTTTGCAAATGAAAGTTAGATTAATGGCTTCTTGGCCCCAACAGAAAATTGACTTCCCTGCAGATAATTGGTAAACTGAGTTGAAAAGAGAAACTGCATTGGGGATTATTCACCGGGGAAATGTCACTTGTGGAGTTTTAGATTCCCCCGAGGAAGTTTTGTGCAATTTGGGCGTTGGAGACGAAACGTCTGTGTTGGCAGGCGGGAAAGGGAGCCGGTCAGGGCGAGCTATCAGTTGAGTGAGTGACTGAAATGATTCACCTTGAACCCGACAGCAACCAGGCGAGCGAGAGGGTGCAGCCTCTGAGCACCAGCTGATTCGACGCGGGGTCAGGATCACCCCCGGGGCCCCCGCACTCTTCCTGCGAGGACTCAAAGAACTATACTGTGGATTGAACGAGTTGGCTTAGTCTCGTTTGGCCGATTTCAGGAAGTGCTGCGGAGTGAGCAGGTGCGATAGATGGTCCTTTTTAGGGTATCTGGCTCATTGAGGGCTGCTTTGGACCTGGCAGACGAGTTGAAGAAACCCTGGCTTGAGCACAGCCAGTGCCTGTCTCTCTCTCGTTGCCTCCTGCCGCCACCCCAACATCTCAGGCAACGACTTCAAGGGCCAACCATGACGTTAATGGGGTAACACATAATGTGTGTTGTTCTATATTATATAGAAGGTCCCCTAGATAACATAAAGTATACAAGTGAAATTGTAAGGTCGGATTGCGACTATTAATTACGTAATAAAGCTCCCTACGGTGGATTTGCAAACAACCCGGTAAAATCAGAATACATAAAAGCCATTTAATTACCATATTAATAGGTAGGTACGTAATAATATTGTTACATATTAATGTTCTGCTCGTTCCGAGATCGCCAATAGGCAATAATTATAATTATTTTATATTGGTTGGCACCCATGTACTCGCGACGGAGGTCGACGACTCTGATCGGCCTCAAAATTGGACGTTATCCGTTTCAAGAGGTCCAGATTCCAAAACCAAAATGTCTGACCGCCGCAACGTGCCGTGCGCCGTCCGGGCCGTTTTGAGCAGCAGGATTTTTTTTTTTTTTTAATCTGAAATTTTGACTAAATACCTACAGTAACTCGGTTTCCATCTAGTTGTGCCCGCAACGTTTTCAGCCCTAGCGTTCCAATCCATCGGGTGCTATGTCGGTAAAATGGGGGTTTTCGGCTATGGGGTCGAGTTGGGGGTGTCGTTTTCGAAGTATTTTTGGCCGTTTAATCCATTTTTGGGGGTCCCGGAACGATCCGATTTCACCGCGTTGATCTATTAGGCTTTCTTGGGGCTACAAATGGCATTTTTGTAGGATCCCAGGAGGTCAAATAAGGTGTCGTTTTCCGAGTAGTTTTGGACGAAAATTCCGTTTTTCGAGGTTCCTACATCTGTCCGAACAATGAACAAAAAAACATTTTTCCTTTAATTTTATCCAAAATATTTTCTTACTGACACAGAATTAATTTTTGCACAATTAACCAATCTCAAAAATAGTGAACCCTCGTTTAAAATTGGCAGCGTTTTATGGATGGGGCATATCACTGAGGAATCCACTCCTCAGACATCCTTTCTTCCATCAATTTGAACCTTTTTTTCATTTTTTTTTTTACGGGTCACGATTTTGGCCAATACTTAAACTCCGGGAAAATTCGAAAAACTGTCTAATTCTACCAATACTGTCAACATCTCTAATTTTAGTTTGTATTCCTACATAGCTAGATATTACACACTTTTACACAATATTTCAGTTGTTTTTTGAAGCGAAGTCTTTTATATGAACGCCCCCCCCCCCCCTCTCACCGCTCGGGTAGTCTCCCAGTGAAAATCGTGAGTGAGTCTCGCGTGAGTCACGGCTCTCCCAAACCGCCGCTGTCAAGGAAGTCGGAAAGACGTACTCAGAACGGGTGGGGCTTCATGGACCTTACAACGGTGGAGGAGGCGGGGAAATTTTGAAGCGAAGTCTTTTGTTTTTTGCCGACCTTTTAGCTACGAATAGGGGGGGGGGGTCGCAGACCCCCCCTGTCCGAATAAGCGTTCGGCCGAGCGGAGCGAGGCCTTATGTCTGATTAAGCGGTCTGCGTTGAGAACTCTCTCGGCCGAGCGAAGCGAGGCCCTACGGGGGGTCTGGGCGGTGCGTAGGCGAGCAAAGCGAGCCGGAGCATCTAGTAGGACACTATACTGGCAGCTGATTTTTGCAAAATGATAAAAGCTTCCCATCCTTTTTTTTTTTTTTTTTTTTTTTTTTTGAATGGGGAAGTGAATCAAATCGCAATTTGAAAATCGATCACCCCTTTAAAAAAAATGATTTTTTTAGGATGGAAATAATTACCACAAACAGCATTATTTATCGAATGAAAGTAATTTGATTAATTTTAATGGAAAATCGGGAAAAAATGGAAAACTTCATAAACCGTTTTCCTATACAAGCCCTTCTTCAGTCGCTCATTTAAACACAAGGTAAAATCCTTCAACCCCCCTCACCCCCTTCTACCCGAATCCCTCTAAAAGCCTCGGACAGGTCGGGGAGCACCACAAATCGAATCTACTCCCGGAAACGACGCCTCACTCGAGCTCCTGGCCCAAACCTATCAAAACCCGCACCAGTTGTAGCTCAATAAAAGCCTTACCCAGCATCCAAGGGTGGCCGGACTGGTCTAGAATCCCTCTGAACAGTGTATACAAAAAAATAGCTGCGAAAACGACACCTTACTCGACCCCCTAGAAAATCCATCAAGGTTGCCTCATCCAGACTCACTTTTAAGAACCTTTCAATTTTATTACATACATTTCAGGCTAAATTTTCCACGGTGACGACATAGAGAGGCAGCAAGTTGTCATTTGAAAGGGGTTATGTAGCGCTCAAAGACTGAAAATAATTAAAATAATTCTTTTTTTAATTATGTATTAAAAAAGTGAAAATGGCCAAAAACGTAACATAGACCCTTTAAAAGAAGCGGATTCATTTGCCTCAAATCAAGTGGAAAGCTCTATCAGGTTCTCCCCTCATCGCTTTAGCCGCTATCCCATCAACACCGGGTGCTCTGTTGTTCTTCAGGGTGTTGGGGTGTTGGTAATGCCAGGAATTTCTTCCTTGTCAGGTGGAACGTCCTCGTCGCTTTCTTCAATTTGATTGAGGATTCGATCAGCAATCTCCTGGTCCCGTCTTTCTTGTTCCGATTCATTCCGATTGAGGAGCCGACTATCCGTAGTGCACTCGGTCTCCCATTCTGCACCTGTTGGACGCCTATGACGGCTCTGTTTCCAGCGTGAAAGTCTTTGCCTCACATCACAAGCCGCTAAGCCCGGCGGCCCCCTCCCAAAGTCCTGCCGGCCACCTGACGTAGGTACCTGACTCTGGAGACCCGGAGGAGGGAACTCAAGTCTTCAGTCTGTGATCCGACTTCTTCGCGTTCGTGCCCTTCGCGTCCCGAGTGCGTTTTCCGATTCCGATCGTCGCCGGCTCCGATTTCCTCGAGTGAAAAAAAAAAGTGTTCCGGTTTCAAAGTGGTTGTTTTTTTGGTTCCTGTTCAACATTGTCAGTTCTTTTCATTGATAAAACAGTGCTTCTCCTTTCCTGGGATTACCTACTGATCGGCGTCCGCTCCTGTGTTTGAAACCCGTTGGCCTACATCCGCTGCATCCTGGGACTTGGCCTGTTTGCGCCCAAGATCTCCGGGAAGTGTGTCGCCTTCTTCGATTCTCTGACTCACTTGTGAGTAAATCTACTACATTTTCCTCCGTCATAGCTACACTGCTCTCTTCCCAAGCATTGTAATTGTTTTTAGGCAACGTGTCGGCTTGCTATAATCAAATATCGTCCTTCAAGTTCTTACATGGCCTCAGTTGATATTTCGCCAAAATGGGTTATCTTCCCCCCCCCCTCTCCAATTTGCTAGAAGACCAGCTAGAAGTTATTAAAACAGTACTTTGGGGATATGAGCGATAAATAGCAAGTATTCGAAAAGCTCGAACGTATCCCTCTAGATAGCCTCATCTGTGAGTTTCAGTGTTTGTTTTTCTGCTTAACATGCAATAAAAACCAAAGGGTTTTTTTTCCTCAATCCGTTTTATTTACTGAAGTTAATTGAATCTACTTCAATAATTTAATTTCAATTATTCTGCTCAATGTCCTGGTCAGTCAGCAAATAATCGGCAAATAATGTATCTACCCGAGAATTGGCCATTGTTTACACCAATAAGGGTTGTAGCTGTCGACCAGGTATAACGTTTGCTAGGGTTCTTGACCAACCCTCAAGAACCCTAACAAACATTGTTGTTACTACTGATAACGAATTTTCGCTAATCATTTTCAAATAAAGAGCAACATTTAAAATAAATTAAATAATGGTAGTGAAAATTAAAAAAAAATATTAAAAAATGTATAAAAATTGTTATTAAATATAACTTTTTATTATACCTAATAAAAAATTATTGATTTATGATTATTAGAATACATTTATTGAAGGCATTTTGCAGAAAAAATAAATTTTGAAAAATAGTAATTTTGAAAAAAAAAAAAATTTCAAAAACAAGGTGGAATCCATAGCGGTGCAGTTACTTAACTAAGCTAGAGAAATTTCAAATCGACATGGCCCATGCTTGGAAAACCTTAGAATAACGTGGCCTGGGCTGTGGTTTTTTTCAAAATATAATACTTAAAATATTGATTAATACTATATTTGACAATTTATGGCCTAGTACCTACTTATGACAAAAATGAAGATTATTCTAAAATGGGACAGAATTTTGTATCTCTGGCTAAGTGGGCAGTTTTTACTTATAATCAATCAATTAATAATAAAAATTTGCAGCGTTTTGTGTCTCTACGGTATGGTCCGTCCCGTATGGACCTCCTGTACTTATGACAAATCTCTTATAAAGTTTTTCTATTGGACTTTTATCGAGGAGTTGAAGGTCAGAAAGAACAACCACTTGTTTTGGAATAAAAAATAACTGTAATAATTTCGATTAGAAATAGGGAACTCAAAATAAAAAGGTTGGCAATGCACCTACTCCTTATCTAGGTGGGAAACGAAAAATAAATAAATAAATAAAAATACTCGACACCGACAAGCAGTATGACGACAAAAATGGAAAAAATATCACATTTGTTCATGATTGGTTCACATTGGTTCATTGTATATTATACAATGTATATATATTATAGATACAATGTAAAATCATCCCACTAACCACCCAACCCCTGGACAACTTTAATAAAAATAGGTTTTCCATTTTTCACATAAATTGAAACATGAACTCTCTTCTCACTCTTACAATTCACATCGTATCAGAGCGTCAATTTTCCTTGAACAAAATAAAAACAAACAGGAATAGAAAGTACGAGGTAGCTTCGATGACCAGATGAAAACTGACGCTAGAGAGATAAATAATGGATAAGTGTAGAAAGTAATGAGATCCAATTTCACTCCCACATAAAATAACGTTCCGTGATGAGGTAAGAACAATAGAAATGTTAATGGAATTAAGAACTAAGGTTGAAAGCTTTTCTGAATTGGGTGTTGGACGTCATTATTTTTCCCCCTGAAGATCATTTTGGTCGTCTGTAGGCCTTTTTTTTTTTTTGTTCCCGCCTGCTTTCGTCTTCAGGAGTTATCGTAGAAACGGCGGCAGTCCAGTGGGATCAACTTTTTCAAGTCTTGCAAGTTTTTTTGGGGTGACCAGTCTCTCCTTGTGCGGATATTGGAAAGGGCAACTGATTTGGAGCGAGTCGGCAGTTCTGTACTTGTACCTACTGGATTTGTAGGGCCCGAAGTCCAGCTGCAGCTGCTGTACTACCTACACCATAGCCTATCGGAAGAAAAATGTTTTCACGGCAATGCAACATAGCGAATCTACATCAAACTTTTTTTTATACGGTGATTTCTGAAAAAAAAAAAAAAAAAAAAAAAAAATCAGGCATAAATCATAGAGTAGGTACCTACATTCATTCTTCACAGTAAGCAAAAAAGTAAATGAAAAAGAGGAAATTCCATTATTTATTCACCAATGAGTTGGTTAAAATCAAAAAATCCCACTGAACGCGCCAGCAGCCATCTCAACTGACTCAAATTACATAGGCTAAGGCAATGACAGATAGACCACGTTGACGGACCATGATAAGCTGTGATGACTCTTTCGGCTATTTCAACTTATCGTTGGTCATCCTCGGAACTTCTAATTACCAATAAAATGCCAAAAATGTCAGTTAGGTAGGTCTTGTTGTTTTGCACCATCTTGGACAGGTGATTAAAGCTCCTATAGGAGGAGGAGAACGAGGAGAACCATCTTCATTCTGGGGCACTTCCATTCGTCGGAAAAATTTGAAAAAAAAACTACCGAACATTCTTCGTGACAAGCACGGTACGAGAAAAGTCTGACACCTCCAAAAAGTTGCTCCAAAAGTCAAAAATAGGTTAAAAAGGGTCAAAATTAGATTTTCCCTTCCAAATGGGTCCTTTCTGAGTTTGTGGACAGGTGGGAAAGTTTGGGGGGTGGCAGGCGTAGCCTTCCAAATGGGTCCTTCCACTTTCATCCTGTATTTATTTATCAAAAAAAATATACGGAAAACAAGTCGGTACCGTTTTAGTATGTGGTATACCGCTCCTTTGGTGTTGTAGTATGCAGTCTACTCTCTTCCTTCATCTTTCCACCGGCAGGACACCTTTTTTCTATTGGAATTTGGTTATCCGGTATCTATTAGAGGAAAAAAGCCTATTCAATATAGGAAAGCGATTAGAAGGGGTCTGAGGCCAGGTGGGAGCGGTCAGGGGGTGGCTGGCGTGACCCCATAGTCTCGGATAGGTCGTGATGTCTATCCCTATCTAAGTCATGTTGCCACTTCACCCTCGATCCCGATATTCTCCTAAACTTCGCTATTTAGTGGCATTTTCTAACAAACGTAACAACATTGTGTTTTGCAATTTTTGCAGTTATTATTGATATTATACCATTTAATTTTGATTCCTAAAATCAATTGGCTTCCATTTCTTCCTTCCGAACATTCTCTTATTTCCATTCTTACATGACGTGCAGTTTTCCAGTCTGACTTTCAGACATTTTGAATGCTCGATCAAGGGGGTGCTTGATGAAAACGTGGCTTGTTGACCTCATTGCTAGTCAGGCTGGCAACTTGTTGTTTGGATTGATGCCATCGAGTTGATGGGTGGAACTCAGGCTTTTACTTCTCCGACGTGAGCCGAATAGATCGCGTTGACCTTCGCGTTGGCCCAGTGAAAGTTGTTTATCAAAGCGTCTTGTGTATTTTTTTTAGGTTTTTGAGTCTTAATATAACTACTTTAGGTTTGTAATTTAAATTAACCATAAATTTTATGGTCCTCAATTCCTTTGAGTGCCTGTTTTGAACGGGATTAGGCTTCGACTTAGGATGGGAGGTAGGTAATTCAATCTGTTCCCGCATTATTCAGGGCATGGGAATTGAAATTTGTTTGGAAAGTATAGGCGTCATCCCCAGAACTATACAATTTATAGCACAGTGAACAAACAATTAAATAAATGAATAAAAAAAAATAAAAAATAAAATACACTATTATTCTTTGATATAGGTTAATAGTGCAAAAATTAATTCTGCGTTATTAACAAAATATTTGGGGAAAAAAACTTTTCTATTCCCCGGGACCTCGAAAAAATGGATTTTGAGTTCAAAAATACTCGGAAAACGACACTTCATTTTACCTCCTGGGGTCCTTCAAAAATCACATTTGTAGCCCCCAAGAAAGCCCCATAGATCCCCACAGTGAAATCGGATCGTTCTGGAACCCCCAAAAAGGGATCTTTACGTCCAAAAATACTTCGAAAACGACACCTAACTCGACCCCATAGCCGAACACCTAAAACAAACCCTCCCGTAGCCCCATTTTATTCCCATAGCGCCCTACGGGTTTGGGTGATCGTGCTGAAATCCTTGCGGGCACAACTAGATGGTAAACGGAGAATTTTGTCGGAATTTCAGATTTAATAAAAAAAAAAAAAATACTACTGCTCAAGACGCCTCGGACGTAGGACGGACACTTTGTTTTTGGAATCTTGACCTCTTGAAACCTATGTCAAATTTTAAGGGCAATAAGAATAATTCTTAATAATTGTTACAATTATTGTCAACCTCCGTCGCAATTACATAGGTGCATTACCTGTTCCAAGAATAATAAACCAAAATCATATCACCTCATCGGTTTTACTACTCTGGACTCTGGTTGTTGTCCTGACAAAATGTAATCCTCTTGTTACTGTCATCATCTGAAAAATAAGAGGGAGTCGTTAGATGCCCAGGGAGATTGGAAACCTCCGTCGTAAATAAGGCAGCTGTAACGGCCCCTTGTGGCCTTTTCTATCAAGTTCATTTTCAAGACCTACCTGCTCGTATTTTTTTAAATCTTCCATTTCATTTTTTTTCCTCGTTTGAACGAGCCCCACCAGGCAACCCGCCTTTCTTATCCAGGTAAAAATGGACAGTTGAAGGCAGAAGATAATTTACCGCTCGGCGTATTAAAAAACCAGATGCACCTTCTCGTACGGTCTTATTTGCCTTGGAGCCCGTTTCTAAGGTAGACCATGATTTAAATTTAAAATAAACCGCCGGCTTCCTTTTTTTTCCCCCTTCGAGTTCTGTAAGTGTTGAGCTCACGCGAATGTCGGTCTTGAAACAAGTGGGATTTACGAAAATTGAAGAAGCCTCGCTCCAAAATATCATGTATACTAACTATTACTAACTCAATTATATTATTATACCTGTGATTAATCTCAGAAATTTGTAAATAATCACAGAAATTAATTAAAAACATAAATATTAAAACGTTTGATTGTGGAAAAAATAAAATAAAACACGATTTAAATTGTGAAAAAAATAAAATTTAATTTATATCAAATTCTTAGAAAAAATGAATGAAACTAAAATAAACGGATAAAAGGGTAAAAATGAAACCCAGTAAAAATAAACAACATGAAAATAATGAAAAATGTCAAAAATGAAAAAATAAGATTGACTGATTTTTTTTTTCTATTTGAGCCTTATACAAATACGTTTAGTAGGACTCTCTGATTTTCGACATTTTTATTAGGTACCTATTATTATTAGTATTACTATTTTTAGCTTTAATTGAAAACTTTTCATTTATTTATAGTAAATCAAAAGAGTAGGTATAATTTCAGAATAAAGCGAAATGTTTGTGAATTTTTGGTTCATTAATCTTGGAATAATACACCTATGTATTCGTGTCGGACGTCGATAATTCTGATCAGCCTCAAAATGACATTGTGTCATTGTACAGTAAAATTTTTGTAAAAATCTAAAATTTCGACCAAATCTCGGTCCACCATCGAGTTATGCCAGCAAGGTTTTCAACCCGATCGCTCAACCCCGTGGGGCTAAAAAGGTTTTTTTTCAGGTTTTCGGGTTCGATATCATATGGGGTGTCGTTTTCGTGGTATTTTTGTTCGTAGAACCCATTTTTGGTGGTCCGAAAACCATCGGGTTTCACCGTGAGGATCTATGGGGCTTTCTTGGGGCTACAAATGAGACTTTTGAAGGGTCGCAGGAGTTCAAATGAGGTTTCGTTTTCCGGTTAATTGTAAATGCATGACCCATTTTTGGGGGGTCCCACATCTGTCTTATTTATTTTTTCTTTTAATTTTTTGTTGTTGTTGAAACTCAATTTTTGGTTTATCATTTTTTGAATAATACACCTTAATCGTGTCAAAGGTCGAAAATTCTGATCGGCCTCAAAGTTTTAACATTACACGATTCAAGATGCCTAGATTCCAAAAACAAAATCTACGTCCGAGCCGTTTTGGGCAGGATTTTTTTTTAAATCTTTAATTTTGACAAAATACTCTGTTTTCCATCTAGTTGTGCCCGCAAGGTTTTCAGTCCGATCGCCCAAACCCGTGGGGCTCTGTGGGGCGCAACGGGTATAAAATGGGGCTACGGGAGGGGCTTTTGATGGTTTTCGGCTATGGGGCTGAGTTCGGTGTCGTTGTCGAAGTATTTTAGGACTTAGAATCCGTATTTGGGGGTCCCAGAACGATCCGATTTCACCGTGGGGCTACAAATGAGATTTTTTTAGGATCCCGAGAGGTCAAATAAGGTGACGTATTCCGAGTAATTTTGGACGCAAAATCAAAGCGAACTCCTACATTTGTCCAGTGTTCAGAAAAAATAATAATTAAAAAAAATTTTTTTTTAATATTCCTTTACTGACCGAAAAATAATTTTTGCACAATTAACTTACCTTAATATAGGTTAATTAATGATATTATCATAGAATAATGAACCCTCTTTTAAAATTTGCAGCGTTGTATTGACGGAATTGATTTTTGAACAATTTTCCGCTATTAAAGAACCTGAATGGGCTTTGAAGATATTTACCTTTTCCCCTCTTCCTCTCACGTCTCGTTTGATGAACTCACAAGATGCTCGAAATCAAATACGAGAGACACACCGAGATACGTATATAAATATTCAAAAGCCGGCCGCACGGTCCTGCCCAACCATTTACACTCGGAATCCTATTAGCATTAATTTTTCAACCCCTTTCACTCGGTCGAGACCCATTTTCGGTACCCAAGGCGTGGAATGTGGACCGTGCGAAGGTAACAATTGACCTGCAATGATCCTCCGCCGGTGGAAAACCATCGCCCGTACAAAATCCAATTATCAAAACGCACCGGAGTGGGCGAGCTCTTTGTTTTTCTCTTCGTCTTTAAACGCCCGACGAAAAGGGAAAAGTAAAGCTGCGGAAAGTACGAAACAAGGAGATTGTTTGGGGAAAATTTCCACTTTCTTCGCAGTATTTTCAAAGCCGTTGTTGACCATAAAAGCTGAGTTCGGGGATTTTGTTGCTTTTAGGAGCTTAAAGTGACCTTTGCGAAGTCTTACATGGCTTTCGCTCTGTTGAATGCTAAACAGTTTAATTCTGAGCTTGATGACTGAATCACTTTTACAGGTTACTGTTACCTTGAGTTATATTAGGTTTGAAATTCGTAACTACCAAGTTTGCAGGCTTACTTATTTTTGCTCGAGATGCAGAGGTCAAATCTTATTAAAAGTGTAAACTCCTTAGCCTCCAACTTCTTTCTTTCTGATGCACTTGACAAAAGTAGGCTTCACATTTTACACAAGGATTTGTTCTGCATTGATCAAAAATGTAATTTTATATTAAACTAATGACTGGGGGTCCTCGCTTCGCTCGGCCGACTATTTTATCACCTGTGCGGGGACGCTTCGATCAGCTGATCACTTTCTCGGAGAGAGGGATTAATTTCAGTTTTGGATCTCCAGGTAGCATTCAGAGGAAACGTCCGACTCAGTCGGGCTGAAAACAATGGAGATACGAAGAGTTGCGCGGATTTGCGCACGTTTGCGCTCAGCACGGAGAACGCACAATGGGTGTTTCGGACGTAGAATTTTACGTAGATTCTGAATCCGGGATAAAAAATTGAAGTTATCAGTAAAAAAACGAAGTTGCGCGCAATTGCGCGCAGTTGCGCGCGTCGCGCGGGTTTTTAATATAATATCACACTAATATTATCCTATGTTGTGCGCAATCGCACCCGAGATCGTTTACAAAAAAATGGTCGAAATCCGTTCACCGTTTAGGCGCCTATAAGGCTCGAAGGACACACACAGACAGAAACCAAATTCTTATATACCTTTAAGAGGATATTATCTTATTAACAGCGCTAATAGATGGGCGTATATTAAATATGGATGGATATTAAACATTTGAAAAAAACAAACAAAAACGAAACGCTAAAAATAAAACTGTTTTTACCTGTGACTAGCCTTAGGACAAATAAATGGACCCTACATCTAAAATCACTTCGAAAACGATACCTCATTCGCCCTCCTGGCTAAAGCCCCTATTAAATAGGGCCCTGAATAATTTTTTTTTTTTTTTTAATGCAAATTTTACATTTTACACATGGGTTTACCCTCAACGGTTTCATAATATTACTATATTATAGTAATTTTGCAAAAATCAATTCTGTTTCATTAAGAAAATATTTTTGAAAAAAAAAAATGGACTGAATTTGGGTCCGAAAATGGATTTTGCGTCCAAAATTACTCGGAAAACGACACCTTATTTGACCTCCTGGGATTCTTCAAAAATGCCATTTGTAGCCCCATGAAATCCCCATAGACCGCACCGGTGAAATCAGATCGTTCCGGGACCCTCCCGAAAATTGATTCTACGTCCAAAAATACGTCGAAAACAACACCTAACTCGATCCCATATTAATTATTCATTTTGATGAGCAATCGAGATCAGCATGTTCGGAAAAAGGAGGTTTTTCCGTTCTTGCCCCACTGCGACGCCGCTTTGCACGAACTCTCCTCATCACTATGGTGTTAAGTGAGAAGGAAGTGTCATAATGAAAAAGGCCCATTAGGGTTAATAATTCCATTTCACTCGTTAACGAAGGAAGTCTTTCGAAAGCCAAATCGACTCTAATTTTGGAATTAGAAGGTGCATGTCATTTGCGGGTTTTCCCAGTGTCGTTGTCTTCATGCGTTAATTTAGGTTTATTCTGTTTCAGATATGGCGCATCTGGAAGCGAACAGCTGAAACCATTCGCTAACAGGATCAGGTATGAACTTTTATCAATCAATTATTGAAAATCGTCGACAATTTTTTTTTTCCGTACCGTCAAAATAAGTTAACGAAATTAGAGTAAGCCGTTGATATTCTTCCTCTCAATAATTTTACTGTTCCATCATAAATTCCGCTTTTTCGCTGATGGGAACTTGTCAACAACTCATTTCGTGAATAGCCTTCCTGAGAGGTGCTGAAAATTGGGTGGCGAAATAGGCAAAAAGGGGAGCTTTTAGCACTCCATGCAAATTGCTCTTCACCTAACCGAATTCCAATGAGGAGGAGGACGAAATTAAATTGTCTTCGCCGTTGAGTCGCAACCTCGTGAAAAAACCTTGAAAGGCTTGTACTTAGGGAAGCTTCGTCTGTGTTCTGTGTTTAGATAACTTGGAAGATAGCAATTTTTGGATGTTGGTTTTTTTTTTCTATTTGCGTGACTGACTCAATTGTCACTATTGAGGGTATTGACAGCACTGGGAAAAAAACAAACAATAAAATATGGCGTATTTCAAGGTCCATATTATTGACTTATGAATTTTAAGACGGTAATCTAAATAATAATCCTGAATTTGCATCATCGCAGGTCTGCGTTATTTATGGCAGCCAAAAAACTTCGACATTTTCGCACCGTTTTCGGCTTTTTGCTCATAACACCTAAACTAAGCACTTTTTCATGAATGCTTCTACAAAGTCGATGAAAGAAAATCAAATTCTGCGTCCATTGACCTCCTAATTTTGCTCAAAGCACTCGTCTGATTTTGCCAACTAGTGAAAGATGAGACGTAAGTACAGAGTTAAAATTTTCGAGAAACTGAGAGCAAATCTGGAGAGCACATGAATTTTGAAATTTGACATATTTTACGTAGTGTAGGTACTTTCTATGTGCTAAATTCCAAAAAGTGTGACTTGAGAATATTTTACAAAGTTGCTTGTGCTCCATTGTTTTCTTTTTAACGACTGCTTTGCTCTCTTGTTCTGATACATTGACTATTACCTTCTCACGAGTGTACCTACATGGGTCGTTTTCCCAGAAAGGGACAATCGTTGTCGAGATTCGGAGTGCTCTATTATGAGTTGAGCTTTAAAAAAAAAAAAAAAAAAAAAAAGTTTCCTAACCATCAGTTTTGCTCTACAACGGGCAATCAAGAAAATATGAAAATATTACCCTACTCTAAAATGCCGAAAATTAAGTTTGGACATCAAAACGTCTACTAATCTGCCCTGTCCGAACCCCTAGGTATTCAACCTAGCTTGAACACTGCGGTTCACTGATGAAACCAGAGACCCAAATTTGTAACGATTTTTTATTGGATGTAACTAGATGGGTCCGCAGATTTTTTTCAACAAAGCGAGCGGTAGGATTAAGGATGTTTCGGTCTGCCTTTCGTGTCTTTTCGTATTTTGGCGGCTTATTCGCATTATTTGTGGTTATCAGTGGCTCAGTGGTTTGAGCGTTGGACTACTGAGTCAAAGGTTGCTGGTTCGATCCCAGCAGCCGCAAGACATCTTCCTCATACTGATAATCACCTTTCGGAAGGCAATGGCAACCCACCGAAAGTATTCTGCCGTGGAAAACCTCTCAAATTTGCCGTTCGGAACCGGCGTTAAGCAGTAGGTCCCTACTACTTCTGTATTAGCTGGTCAGCACGCTCAACAGATGTTAGTAGCGAGAGGTCGCCAACGCCCGATTACGGGTATGGCACCCAAAGAAGAAGATTCGCATTATCCACGGTTTCACCACCACGATAGAGTCTATTTCAGAGATATATATTTCTGAAAACCTGAAATTTTTATAAAAATACTCGGTTTACCATCTAGTTGTGCCCGTAAGGTTGTCAGCCCGATCGCCAAAACCCGTGAGGCTAAAATGATGAGGAGTGGGGGGGGGGGGGGGGGGTTGAAGGGTTGAGTTAGGTGTCGTTTTCGAAGTATTTTTGAACGTAGAATCCATTTTTGGAAGTCCCATAACCATCGGATTGCACCGTGGGGATCTATGAGGCTACAATTGGAGCTTTTGAAGGATGTGATGAGCTCAAATGAGGTGTCGTTTTCCGTAAAATTTTGGACGCGTAATTCATTTTTCGTGGTCCCAAATCTGCCCAAACATTGTACGGTTTATTTTTATTTTATTTTATTTATATTTTTTAAATAATTTTTTATTTTCATAAAATCCACTTTTGCACAATTTACCGACTTCAAAAAATAATAATAATATTATTATATTGTGTGAAATTTGCAGCGTTCAATAAAAATATTTTTCGGCATCATATGTACGTGAGTAGCCGAGAAACCGTGAAAATTTGGTCGAATTCGACGGAAAAAACTCTCTCCGCGCTTTGGAGGCTACTTTTTTTAAATAATTCCCGCGCCCTCGTCCAAGAAAGGCACGAAATCTTTTCAAAATGGCGCAATTCACCGTCTTCTAACTAAGTAAATTGTTCCCAGACAAAGAGGCAAGCACGTTCAAGTCCCAATAAAACGATCCTTCGAGGGAGGAAAAGGTCAGTTATTGAAATGTTAGTACGTGACAAAGGAAGCGATGGAGCTTTCACCTCAGCCATGCCGACCCTCAGCAAGATGCAAAAACGTAACTTTCTATCCCGAGTGAAGGATGAGTATATTCGCCGAGTATATTCCCTCGGTGAGGATTTATACGGCGGGTTACTCCCCTGAAACGGACATTATGTTCAGTGGACGCGCCTTTAGCCTGAGAGCTCCCTATTGGAATTGCTAAGGAGCTGGTCATTGTGCATTTCTTCCTTCAAGTTAAACGCGGGAGCTGAATGGACTTGGGGTATTTTAGGCTCATAAACCACGGGGCTTTAACTCGGCCGTTTGTTTTGCACCACGTGAAGTTACGTAGGCGAAGTCTTCCTTGTCAAAATCCTAACGGGACGCTTTTTGCATACTGTTGCCCTTTGCCCTCGAACCGCAAGGGTAACGAACCCTCAGGGATGTTTACGTACATGGTCAGGAAAGGCTTCGGGGTTTAGGCACGAATTAAATTCAGAGGGAGGGCTGCTCAGGGCAAATTATCCAAATACCCCTCCAGAATTATGCATCCCATCATCAAGAAACAGCAGGGGATGCGCATTGCGCCAAATGGATTCAAATCCGTTCATTCTCTTTTACCGAAAGAATGAACGAATAAATAAGAAGTTTATTTCGACGAAACATGCCAAATGAATAGCAAGTTTCAACAAGTGGAAATACCTCTGAACCAAAGCCCTGTGTCGTCGAGCAACTTTTAGAGAGAGAGAAAAAAAAAAAAAAACGCTGCAAATTTTACACTTGGGAAAATTATGGGGACACTTATTTTTGAATCTCTGGAGTTAGTCAAACTAATGTTAAAATGAGCTTCGTAAAATATATATGGGGGCCCCCACTGCAACTTGAAGTTGGGAAGGTCGTCCGGGGACAGGACAGGCCTCTGACGATTTGATGGTTCTTCATTTAAAAAAAATAGAAACAGATTGCTTGATTGCTGTTTTCCAGACTAGAATGAGATAAATTTATCTATTTATACCTACTACCAAAAAATGTTTTCAGAAACTCGAAAGTGTCAATTCGAACGTCAAAATTGCACCGGACACTACTTCTGCCCCTTTCACCAAGAACCACCCATAATAATATTATGGGTGGTTCTTGGTGATAATATTATTATCATTGTATCCTCCTTTGTGGTTCTCATTCCTCTGATTTTTCGCTGGATGAGTCCACTTGGTATAATTATTAATTATTTAACCCTGTTATAAGAATTTTAATAATCTAACATCTAGTTGTGCCCGCAAGGTTTTCAGCCCGATCGCCCAAACCCGTGGGGCTAAAAAAAAGGGGCTGCGGGAGGGATTTTTGAAGGTTTTCGGCTATGGGATCGAGTAAGGTGTCGTTTTCGAAGTACGAGGAATTCATTGTGGGTGGGTTTCATGAAGCCACGAATGGAATTTCAGGAGGATCCGAGGGAGGTCAAATTAGCTGTTGTTTTCGGAGTACCTAATTTTGGACGCATAATCCATTTCACGAGGTCCCACATCTGTCCAAACATTGTACAGAAAATGAAAAAAAAAAAAAAAAAAAAAAATTCTTATGGACACAGAAATAATTTTTGCGCAATTAACCTATACCTATCATAAAATATACCCTTGTGTAAAATCTTCAGCGTTTTCCCCCTTTAGCCTTCAATTTAAGGGCCAAATTCCATCTTCATTATTAATTATTTCTCCCTTTTTAATATAAACATATTATGTAAATAAAAAAATATTAATAATAATGATGATGATAATAATAATAATACCTACCTACTTGATTTCTGCAGATTTGGCCTTTAATCGACGTTGTTCCTTGCAGATTGGCCCTTAAAAATTCAACTTTGAGCAGATTTCAATTTGGGCCTTTTTCCGTGCAGGTGTTGCTATCAGAAGAATCTTACGTGTTTTGCTAATTTGACAGGAGCTTCACGACCTTTGCAGCTGTACCTCTTTGAAACGGTTTACCCCTCAAAATAACAGTATCGCTTTCACCCCTGCTGGAACTGAAAACACTTGGGAATTGCCAATCGAAACGTTTCTGGTTTGCCTTCTCCCGTCGGCAGAGCTCCTGAGCGTAACCAGCCATCACCACTAAAAAGCCCTTTTCTGCTGAGCCGGTGGAATCCAAGCAGTACAGCAGGATGAAGATAGTCGCACATTCGTCTCCTGTTAGATCTCTTCCACTGCAAAACCGCCCGACCGTTAGCGAAGCGGTTGCCCTTTGTCCCACTGGCTTCATAACGGCCTACCACAAGGAGTATTTCGCCATTTACATAATTTTCTTTCCCGAGGTTTCCAACATCCCATTCCTTGTTTATTGCTACCGCAACTCAAATGCGGCTCGTGCCGCCGGGCTGGTTGTTTGCGTTTCAAAATAGGCCCATTATCAAAATCACGACTTAGGGGAAGGAAGTTAGACAGGTAGGTACATAACTGTTCGGGAACGAAAGCACCAAAACGCTCACCCATTCTCCTCGACGCTGCAGCATCCCGATCCTCAGCTCTGTGTAGATGTAGCTCTGTGCTCCTAATAAGAGACGATAAACACTATGGGTGTCCAATTTATTTTAGTGTGGGTGAGTTCTGAAATTTAATTAAATAATAAATCTTATTGGTAATGTTGCGTACCCTGGTGTACCTACATACACAAAATGAGTTCCTATGGGCCAACCACAGAAAGTTTGCGTCCGTGTGGCGCCCCCTAGGTGGCGGATCCGCGTACTAACGATCGAGTCAACCTTCCATTGTGAGACCTTGACACGGAAATTGGAGCGGTGAGAAATTTGATGTTCGCGTAGTGGCTGTGCTGTGAACGTGTGCTCTCAAGTTCTTCCTCCCGAGGAGGGAAATCATGCCACTTATGAGGGAAGAAATTCCCGAAAAATTATCGTACGCAGGGGAATCTGCTTGATGATAAGCGATGATGAAAGATAACTAGTTCTATTTTCTCCAGAAGAATGCGCCAAAGTGAGGCAAAGTGTCTGTGGTAGACCTATAGTTCTTTAATAAGTCTATCATTAATTGTGTTGTGTGTTTGGGGGAAAGCCTCCAGCGCGACTGGTATTAAAAGAAATTTTCGCCCCTGGTGTCTTTAGAATAGAATCCTAGAGTAGTTGAGAGCACTTTAGAGTAGAATCCATTTTTGGGGGTCCCGGAACGATCCGATTTTACTGTGGGGATCTTCGGGGCTTTCATGGGGCTACAAATGGGATTTTTGATGGATCCCAGGACATCAAAATTTGACCTCGGAAAATATTAAATATTTTCCGAGTAAACAAATTTTTTGAAATAAAATTTTTTTTCGAAAAAAAAACATTTTTTTTCCAAATTTTGTTCTATTGACACAGAATAAGTTTTTGCACGAGTAACCTCTATGAAAGAATAATAAACCCTTGTGTAAAATTTGCACCTTTTTTTTTATCAGCAGCTTATTTCTGAGGAACAGTAACCGGTTTTCATTCAACAGAAACTCTCTTCTACCATTGATGACACAAGTCTTGTTTTGCTTGATGAGGGGGTTACCCCACTTCAAATTTAAATTACTCTAATCTTCAAGCTCCTCCACTTGATTAACTTCACTGCCAATATGATCATGAACTGCCCAGAGACGGGCATTAATGTCCTGATGACCCCCGAGAATGAGTTACAGCTCGGGAGCCTGGCAGGACTCCACAGCCATAAATATCACACTCCCCAACGCATCCTTCCTTTTTAGCCCGTAAACACGATCCCTAATGACCCCCCCTTCCAATTGAATAGTCTCGAGAATAGAACCTTTTTCCCACAAATCGATTGCCAAACCATAAAAGGAGAGCCAGTATGAAGTTCTTAATCCCCCCCTCACCTCCTCAAAAGTCACAATTCCCATCTGGTTTTTCGGCGATAAATTCCGACGAATTCAATTTCTTCGACCGGAATAACAGAATTTCATTATAAACACCTTCGATACCCTAAAGCGGCCTTCGCTCAGAAAATATGGACGAAACCTGAACGAAATCCGATTTATTCGATACAAAAGTTGGGCTGAAGGGGAAAAAATCGCTCTCTTGAAATATGAGAATCTGTGGAAGGGAAAACGAGCTAAATTTATTAGACGGTGGTTCGGTTAAATAATTCGAACGTAAATACGTTGGATTTACTACCACGCCCAAACGGTGAATCAACTTTTTGTTGTTTTTTTTTTTTTTTTTTTTTTTTTTCAATATTAGTCGTCTTTCCAAAACAGTCGTGGGAGGCGATAACTGTGAATTGAGGTTAATTTTGAAAGGCGTTCTCAATGACAAATTACGAAATAGTTCCGTTCACTCGAAGTTGTAAAATTGTCGAAGAACATTTTTCATATTCTATCCTTTATGGGGTCGCGAACAAAAAAAAATCCGTAACGGAGCAGTAGGATATGCACGTAGCTCAATTAAACCCAACGGCACTGGGTGGAAGGATCATTCACGCCATCTAACCTTTCACCAGGCCAATGTGAGGCCCGCTCAAGACCATCTGATATCAGTCTGCACGGTCACGGCAAAAACGGCGCACTCCCTCCGACGAGAAAACCCCGCAAATAAGATTATGTTGGGGTTTAATATTTTTGGTGTAATATTCTTGGAATAATCCATCTATGTATTCGCGACAGGGGTCGAACATTTTGGTCGGCCTTAAAATTTGACATTATCCGGTTCAAGTCACGTTGACTCCAAAAACAAAATGTCCGTCCGCCGTCCGAGCCGTTTTGGGCAGTAGGAATTTTTCGTTTTAAATCTGACATTTTTTAGGTTTTCCTCCTATAACTCGAATACTATGCCTCGTAGAGGTCTTTTTTTTTTCTTTTTTTTTCAGCGGAAGCACGTTTTTCAAAACGTTTTCGGTTGTAGCTCAGAAACTATTGGTCCGATTCCAAATTTATTTTTTTCTGGTGAAAGCTGATTAAATTCCCCATCGCAGCTATTCTGTGTGAAATTTCGATTTGAGCTTTGATAAGGGAGGGAAAGAAGAAAATGTTCTGAAAAACGTGGTCGTAGGGGGTCAAATTTCTTGTTTCCGACGAACACCAAGGCTATACTTAATGGCACTTTCGTTGTTTCAGTAGACATCCAATAATATTGGATATAAGTAAATATAAAATTTAATCAGCTTTCTGATTGAAAAAAGAAAAGTAAGATCGGACTAACCGTTCTCGAGTTATGGGCAGAAATGTGCGTCGAAAACAAGTTTTTGTCAAAATTTGCCGTATATTGCCATGCCTGCCCCTCCCTTATCATAGCTCAAATCGAAATTTCACACGGAATAGCTGCGATGGGGAATTTAATCAGCTTTCACGAGAAAAATAGAAATTTGGAATCGGACCAATAGTTTCTGAGCTATCACCGAAAACGTTCTGAAAAACGTGGTTCCGCTCTCCGCGCGGTGTCAGATTGGGCGTTTCTCATTTTGTTTTAAATTCGTTTCGTACGTACGAATAAATTTTCAAAAGCTAAAACATTAATTTTTCCGTAAAATTGTTGAGAAATTTGATGTACTTCGGAACGGTTATAACGTGGCAGCTATTCGGTATTGAAAAAAAAAAAAGTGACTAGTGCAGTTTGAAGGAAATTTAATGCTCTTTCCGGAAATGAAATAAAAAAGATCTCTACGAGGCATAGTTTTCGAGTTATAGGCGGAAAACCTTAAAAAGTCCTAAAAAATCGCGGTTTTTCGCCCGCCCACAATCGAGCACAGGCTTTTTTTTTTTTGTCAGAAAACTCGGATTTAGCTTCTTTAGGCATCCCAAAACAACACCCCAAAATTTCATTAACTTTCTTATTATGTCCTATGTCCAGCAGTTCACAGATTTTTCGACCTCACTGTTGGACTATTTTGACAAAGCTAGCACTCTGAGGGTGGCCTCGCTTTGCTCAGCCGACTTCTTACCAGCACCTCACCTAACACCTTACTCAGGAAGGCTTACTGGCATCCGAAGTAGCCAGTAGGAGAATAGCGTTATAGACCTTGCACGCACCTCTATAAGGTCGAATACAACAGACACATCCCCCCCCCCCCCCCCTCGGACGAGCGCGGCACAGACTTCACAGACCGCATGCTCTCCGGACCCGGTTATGTTTATTAAGAATCTTTCAAATTAAACTGGTTGACTGAATTCGCTGATCGTCGGAATTCGTTCGTACGGGATTCAGCATTAAAATTTGAATCTCCATGGAGATACCTGCTGGTAGGAGCGACTCAAAGGGACTGAAAACAACGAAGATAGGAAGAGTTTCGCAGATTTGCGTGCGTCGGGAATTGTGCTCGTTAGACGTAAAATTGGCCGAGAAATACGAATTCGCAAAACATTTAAGTAGGGGTTCCCATTTAAAATAAGAAAGTTAGGCGCAAATGCGCCTATTTGCGCGCATTTGAGGGGCATCTCAACCCCCCCAGCAGGTTATGTCGGTTTTATCACTCCGGTTTCGGAGGAGAAGGCTTGTGACATACATACAGAGACGGTCTGAATTCGAGGTTTAGCTACTCGGTTTACAACTGTAACAACTGTTGTGTCCGCACGGTTTTCAGCACGATCACCAATCCCGTGGGGCTCTGTGGGGCTAAATACGGGAGGAGTTTTTGAAGAGTTTCGGCTATGAAGTCGTTATGTGTCATTTTCGAAGTATTTTTGGACGTAGTATCAATTTTTTTGGAGTCTCTGAACGATCCGATTTCACTTTAGGGATTTATAGAGCTTTCATGGGGCTACAAATGGGATTTTTGAACGATCCCAGGAGCTCAAATAACGCGCCGTTTTCCGAGTAATTTTGGAAGCAAAACCCGTTTTTTCGAGGTTCCATATCTGTCCAAACATTGTACCTACTTACAGACAAAATTAAAATTTTCTCTTTTATTTTTTCGAAAATATTTTTTTAACGACAGAATTAATTTTTGCACAATTTTCCGTGAATAATAAATCCTTGTGTGAAATTTGCAGCGTTTTGAATCTACACAGCTAAGATACAATTTTGAGGCCGATCAAAATTTGTGACCTCAGAATACTTAATGAACCAAAATAATTTTGGTTCATTATGGAACCAAAATAACTATTATTTTTCAAAAATTGAAAATATTTCTGTATTTCTGAACAGTGTTTGGATGGCTGTGGAGGCCCAAAAAAATGGGTTTTACGAGCAAAGTTACTCGGAAAACG